>JAHLJT010008756.1:95566222-96171619 GCA_031308135.1 Acheta domesticus | reverse complement strand
AACTGGGCTAAAATGGAGGCTTAATAATGTCAAATGTGTGTATTAACAATTGAACCATCTTTCATTTTACATTGTTCTCCTTAGTTTCTATATTTTAACAGTTAAATTATATCTCAAATAAATAAGCAATATTGATATGCAAAAACTTAAAATATGTCTAACCGATTCCTTTTTTAATTTTGTTGTTTGCTCTCGTGAACGTAGGAATTAGTTGTGGAACATTCTACTGCCCGCAATTTAATATATGCATGTATAAACATTGCTTAAATGAGTATAGTGTGAAGTCAATTTGCATATAACATAACCTCGCTTGTTGCATGTTTACATTTTAATTAAATACTACATGTTTTGTTAATTTATTTGTATAATAAATAATTAATTAAAAGCCGACCGATATTAAAATACATTTCATTTTAGCTACAATTCTATTTAAATAAACTAAATATAATTCTTATTTACCGTTCAATTTATTCCTTTAGAAAATTTCAGAGGCAAATGTACCAAATTCACCCCGAAATCTCTTGGGACTTGGCACTGACATGGGATCTTGGGGAATGGTAAATGTGGTTTATTCAACGAGAAAATTCGCTCGGGGACGGGATTGAACTCGTACACTGATTAAATGTAAAGCTGCGCTGTTTTTTTTCTTTATATTTATTCACAATGTTACATTTCAATTTTATTAGGCTTCTTTTCCTTTCATTGTATTCGTTTGTATTGTATTGGCTTCCTTCTCTTCTCATTTAATATTCAATGTTGTTTTTTATTTTTTCTGACAGTTTCCATTTGTATTTTATCTATTATTTTTGGTTTGATCTCGCTAAAAGTGTTTGGCACAACTGAAATCTTGTAAAATACTATCAAAATCTGTTAGAAAAAGAACATATAACTAGAATAGTAAGTAAGAATATATATATTGTTAATATATTGTTCTTACCAACATTAATAATATAATGTTAGTGAGAACATATATTATTTTTTCGTTAGGTCTTTTTACTAAATTGAGTTCGTAGGCTTCCGCGGTCGGAGTCATTGTATTCTTGACTGTCTCGGGACGGGCCGCGTCTGAGTCGATGGATCTGACGTTTGGGCCTTCTTGCTGTGGCCTTAGTTTCAGCCTAGATTTAGCTCTGAAGAAGGTCACAGCAAGATGGACGAAACGTCAGATCCATCAACTCAGACGCGGCTCATCCCGGGCAACCAAGAATATTTTTACTAAATTGTTCCGAAGGCTATTATAGTACTTCTCGTGCCAGTCCTGTTAATATATTGCCAAAAAATGTCTTCCGAGTGATTGCACGAATATAATTAGCAACCAAAAAGATTAGATTATTACAATCCTCTTTAAGAGTGTCCTCGCATTATAAGTAGATCCACGGCCATTTCTTCTCGTAATATCCCAATGATCGTTTCGAGCTGCAACCAGGCACAGTCATTCTGACCTTCAGATGCCTCTTCGCAGTTACTCTGATTGTGTGAAATCAGTCAACGCAGTGGAGGGGCTGTGTAAAAACATAATTGTTGAATTTTACTTCCTCGAAATGAGTGTTCGAACTAGACATTCAAAATATTTTCAACTCGCTCGTTCCGAAGAGTATTAATTATTTTTGCTTTAATATTATTATTCTTCTGTGGTAAAGTTTCTTTTTTTAGTGTAGGACCAGTGCAAAATATCTTGACACATGCTTTCGTTAACAGGTATATGAAACACTCATTTGGAAATGTCGGTGGTGACTGTTGAAGAAATACATCAATTGACACAATGCTTTTACGTTGCACTTTAATCATAGAACTATCAATAGGATACACTCGAACGAAATTATATACTTATTATGAATATAATTTTAAACAAGAAAATGTATGAATTAAATCTGAAAATACGACTTAGAAAATTTTAACATTGCAATCTCCATCGTAATTAAGTTGAAACTGTCACTAGTCAATTATGTAAAATCAAATTTTCGATAGACAGCCCGTTACGTTAATTATAATACACGCCTTTCTTGCTCCCAAATATTCAATATAATTTGTTTTCAAATTTAGTATAATACACGTATTTAAAGGTAATTAATTATGACTTTCAATTATAATTTTGCAAAAATTGCCTTCCGGGCAATTAATAATTACAGGAAATTCAGGAAATTACAAGATAAGTTTATTATGATAAATTATTGATTGGGAATTCTCTTCATGTTTGTGACGTAATTAATTTAATGTGATGAATGTTGTTTAGATGTTAGTCACGGTGTTATCAGAAAAATTCCAAGGATTTTATAGTGCACTTAATGGTAACGAATGCAGATTAAAATTTTAAAGTATAAATAATGGTGTTATAACAATATATACTATTTCGCATTATTTGTAAAGGCTCTGCAATAATATACAATATCCTGCAAAAATGTTTCCAATTTTGTTTCCTCGCCCAGGCTGGAACACACGTCCATCGAGCTCCCTCGTCATGCGCTTCACCGCTACACCAGGCAATCGCTTTGACCTACGTACTCACTTGGATCGCTTAAAAGTCTAATTGTCTCTCCCGTTATTTCTAATATGCAATATTAAAAAATTCAAAGATTTCAACGAAAATGAAACCTGCACTATTCTTTTAGCATTCCTTGTTTTATACATGGAGAATGATAAAATTAAAAGAAATTAACGATTTTTAAGATTGTTTTATAAATTATATTAATTTCGAGCAGCAATTACATGAAAACTACTAGTTTTTATAAAAAAATATACATGGTTTTTTTAAAGATCAATTTTTTCAGGACAAATTTTGGTGAAAGCAAAAATCTCTGGATACAACTTTGTAGGTTTGAAATGTTAAATATTTGCTCTTTCCTAAAATTCAGAGAGTTGGCTGAAAATGAGACTTACTCTACTTTTTTTTACCGTCGTTTGATAGAAATGGAAAAATGGAGCCATTTTTGAGAAAAAAGTTGTTTCAAAAAATAAAAACTAACTACATTTCACGCAAAATTACGCGAAAACCACATGTATTTTCGAAACATTGTACTTAATCTTATTTCAAGATTTGTCTGTAAAGAACCGATTTTATTTAGGGAAAAAATGTCTATCTTCCATATAGTAGTTGTAGAAAGACTCCGTTAAAACTTTGAAATATTGCAATGTTTTCAACGAAAATGAGACATACGCAATTCTTTTAAGCGTTCTTTACGCTTTCCAGGAAGAAGTATAATTTTTTAAAAATGAAACCATTTTTGAGAAAATTTTGAGCCTTCATGTAAAGCCACAAAAATAAAAATGTCCGTTAAAAATTCAGAAGACCTAGAATTCATTTAAATCGATCAAGGAATAATCCATAAGGTTGGAGGCAAGTAGACCGAGGAATTGAGGGAGGGAGCAAACAGGACAAGGCAAACAAGACAAGGTGTAGCTGGGCGCTTAGGACGTGGCAGACGAGTAAGACGGGATGGTTCGGGACAGGAAGTGGTAAGACTGGCTGAGCGGGATCAGCCTTTCCAGATTATTTTTCGTCTAAGGCGTGATTTTGAACAAATGCTAGTGAAAAAAGCGTGATTTGCTTGGAAAAAGCGTTGGAAAAATATTTGAACATTACATAACATTATAAGTAATATTTTAATTGTAAGTATCAAAACAGATACATTTATACAGATTTCAATCACAAATGACGTAATCAGTAGGTTATCAAATTTCAACAGTTGATATTTTTTAGGTATTTTTGTAATCAGAAACAGACGTATATGGCTTTGCGAAATAGTCTGTTTAATTTTGTACAGGGTGAGAGCTCGCGATCTTCATGTGAGAGCTTGTCTTCGAGCTTTTGAGCTTATTTAGCCCACCATGAGGAACGTTCCACTCTTTCTTCCACAGTCGACAACGAGCTTTATACTTGTTTGACTTCATCTCTCATAGCCAGTTCACATTTAATATTGTATTTTCATTTCCGATGTTATCCTAGTTTAATTTTCTTAATGGGTGTGTCATGCACCGACAAATCCAAAATGTCCGAAGCACCATCATCTTCTTTACTCATCTTCAAACAAAGCATGAAAAAATAGTTCACAAAAGTAAAATACAGTTTATTCTCCAACTAAGGTTTTGACATCCAATATGCAAAGTGAGTACACAACATTTTGTGAAACTAGTGGTGCAACAGCACTTACTTTCCCGTATTAGAGGAAACAGCTAAGTAGTACTGTAATATTGCACTTTATGCGCTACTAACATCTTCGCTTGGAACTCACTATTTCCATTGCAGTGTTGTCAGAACTATGTGAATTCTACAACTTCACAAAAATAGAATGCAAAAGTTTTGTTACCCTGTATTGGAAAAAGAAGCCTGATACCCTGGAAATATAGAAATGCCTTCCATTGGGCCATGATTAGGGAAGAGTATTTTAAAACCATGCAACAAATTCTCTACTCACTACAAATGGTACAGCATTTGGTGCAAAACTAAACATTTGCCTGTAAATATCAACATAAATTAGACAATTATAACTCCTTTTCATACAGCTCCATTAGGTCACAACAATGACACTAATTCACAGATATTCGCGAGCGCAAAGTGAATTCCATTGTTGCAGACCCTGCATTGTCGCTATTCTGAGAGCTATTAATTCTTTTTACTTATTTCAAATATTTCAAAATAAACAATTTCTAAAATATTAATGTGTAAGTCTATAACAAAGTTAGAATGTAAGAAACGAAGAAAGAAATAATATACAAAATTGCACATTCTAATTTACGACGCATCCAGCTGTCCGAAGCGCAGTAAATTTACAGCGGCCTATTACGTTTGTCACAAAATTAAAGAAAAACTACTCGTATTTTGAAAAAATTAAGCATGACCGTATTTATTTTATTTATTTATTTGTCAAAAAACAGAAACAGAATGGCACAGACTTTCCCGTATTAGTTTTCTATTTTCCTGGGTCTTCGCTAGCTATTCGGAATTGCCACATACTCTTTCTTGCCAGCTACCATCTATCGTCGCCAAAAGTACATTTTTTTGTCATTTTCTTAATTTTTCGGTTTCCTATTGGTAGAGCAGAAACATTAATTTTAGAATATTAAAGAACACAAAAACCTAGCCGTAAATGGCAATTTTCTTTTAAAAATTATGTGCCGTTTAAGAGAAAATGGCGTTTTAGCACTACTAAAAATGCGAAATTTGAAGCTCTTTTTCACAGAAAATTTTTGAGTTTTCAAAATACTTTATTTGAAGTTATTTGAAGCACTTACACTCACAAATATAATCATCTTTACAAATTGCGGATAATGTGCATATTAAAGATGTGAGAGATCTTTCAAAAAATTTACATTTATATAATTTTTGAAAAAACAAAAAAAATCCTCAAAATAAACTTTACGTTATACTAACGAGTGTAATTATCGCTATCCGTTACAAAAGTGTGAAGACAAAATTTGCAGCCATTTATGAGAAAATGGCGTTTGAGCGTTTCTGAAAACGCGAAATTTTGAGCTACTTTTCAGAGAAAACGGTTGTGTTTTCGAGAAACTTTACTTGACATTATTTAAATCATATATACTTGTAAATATAATAATGTGAAAAAATCGCCGATAATGTAAATATTAACGACGTGAGAGACAAGTAAAAAAATTTAAATTTCTGTAATTTTTGAAAAAACCAACCGATAGACCAATATGGCTTTTATGTCATCTGATAGAATAAATTTACCACTATCCCTACCAAAAGTTTAAAGAAAAAATTTGGAGCCGTTTTTGAGAAAATTTTGTTTTTGTAATTTTTTAAAATTGCACATATTGCACGCAATATTGCACGAAAACTACCAAAATTATGAAAAACATTTACATGACCTTTATTAAAGAACTCAATATGCAGAACAAATTTTATTTGAAGAAAAAATCTCTATCTTCAATTTTGTAGTTGGAGAAAGACGCCGAAAAAAATTCAAACTTTCACAATTTTCGAAAATTCCGAGCTGTACGTGAAAATTTTTCCTCTATTCATACAAGAAATTTAAAGAAAAAATTTGGAGCCGTTTTTGAGAAAATGTTGAAAATCCCCGGGGGGCTTCATATAAAGTACCCCCAAATTTTAAAGAATCTTTTTCAAAATCACAAAGCTTCGACTAGAATCAGATCGACTGGGGAATACCAATTTTGAAGAAAATCGACCGAACGGTTTAGGCACTAGCGTTGACCACAGACGGACAGACGGACGGAATGCCGTCAATCGATTTTTAAGTAAAAAGAATCAACAAATCATGGATTTTGACCACACCACGAGATAGGGGATTTTTTTTCTTAATTTAGCAACTGGTTTTATCCACTTATTCGTTTTCACGGCCCGGCAATTAATTTTTTTCCGCCGAAAATTGGCCATTTTTTCGCGCAGCATTACGTAACTTTCCCTATACTGTGATATCACGTATATCACTCCGTGTATACGTACGTATACGGGAAAGTAAAAAGAACAGCGCGTTACGATATGCCATGGCGTCGACACTGCAAGTTCGACGGTCCATGATGCAATGCGACGACCTAGCCACCCGACGGTCAGACTTTTACCTCATTGTATCATGCGACCACCGCTACTGTGGCTGACATTTGTTTCTCGCGCTTTTTTCGTGTTTTCTTTTTTGTTGCACTTTTTTGCATTGGGCAATTGAAATCGAAATATTTTACAAAAGCGTGATTTAGGCTGTACAGCGCGTGACATTTACTTTTAGTCTTAAAAAGCGGGATGTCCCACCAGAAACGGGAGGTTTGGCATCGCTGGGCGGGATTCTATAGAGTAGATAGAAGTAGGAGGAACGGGGAGGGTGTAGAGATAATTCCTTTTCCTATTTAACAAATGATAGAGATAAAAACATTCGGACAAAGCCTTTTTAAGAAAAAGGGACCGATAGTTGACATGTCATCAGGAGTTGACACTCCAATACACAACACACCAATCAACTCAAAATAATTGCCATTCTAGTATGCTAGTTATTGGTTTCCAAAGCAGATGGGTTCGCCGTACAGCAAGCTGTTCGAACTCAGCTGCCCGCGGGCGGGCACGCGGGCGCCCGCAAGCCATCGCGGGCACTGGCGGAGACGGCGGCCACCGACTGCTGCCAACCTTCCCTGCCGGCACCTGGCGAAGTACAACTGTGATAAAATCATATTCCAAATCTATTTACGATTCTCTTAAAAAATTCAAATTAATAGGTTTACTGCTTTAGAAGAAAAAAAGAGATCTGATTGAATTAATCATTTTGAATACGAGAAAAACGGAATTCGAAAATAATTTTTAAGATAAGGTTTGTCATTAGGCTAGTAGTAGTAAATTCTTTCAGAAACACGGTATTTCTCTTTCAAGATTCAAAATTGTTCATAAATGTATTATGTCGAAATATTTGCTAAATTTTAAAACTCAACAACGCTCGTGGCATCCAAAATGAGGGAGGGGAAGAGTAACTGTATTTTCTCCTCCACTCGAGGTAGCACCGCATGGCATGGCGTTTTGCCCGTCGTTAATTAAAACACGGTTTATAACATTATGTAAACACTGGCAGATATTTGGTGTTCTGTGTTGAATAACAGTGCTCCACTGAATAATACACCACCATAATAGTTTGGAGTTTGTTACACAATACAGTAACTTGTATGAAATTTTATAAGTGGAATACATAATGGAAATTGCTTTAACTCTTTATCAATTTTAAGGCCAACAAGGGTTGCAACGAAAATCTAATTCACCAAACTCATTCATTACTGTTTGTTAGAATCTGAGTTATCACAGTCTTTGGCTCTGGGTAAAACAAAAATAAGTTGCTCACTCGAAAACTGATTATGTACATTATATTTTGAAAATATTTATAGCCTTTTTGACGTAGGTATAATAAATTTTATTTTATTACTATATTATTAAGATGTCTGAATTAAGATACTTCGATGTTTATTTGACTTAAAAAGGAAATATATTTTAAGTCGATGGTTTTTCATAATTATGTGGAGTCTGAAATTATTTTTCATTTGTTTTGTTTAGTTGAAAGCACTTGAACAATGTGTTAGTTAAATTAATTTGTTAATTTATCAAAATCGAAGACGTCTCCCCTGTTGGTAATGCATGGGATGCATTTTACGAATAACGCTCAAGTTGCTTAGGGCATCAACTGATGTCAGAAGGGGGAGAACATCGCCACCTCCCGCGATCAAAAACCATGTACTACACTTTCGGGACTAATAACTTTCGTAAATTGACGCGCCCCGAATCAGTAATCACTCTATGATGCTTAACATATTACGCAATGAAATGTAGAATTGCGCCGCTGCCGTGGTAACTATCCAGTTTGAGTTGCGAATATTATAACGTAAAAGTCAGTCTTCTTTTCCCTTGTGTTCGAATAGCAACTGGCCGAAATGGACAGTAGACGGAAATATTAAAACAAGATGCTTTTAAAAGTAGAGACGACTAAGAGAATAACACAGATCTATGCGTTTTGGGTTAAAACGAAAATGTAAATTTCCGTGTGAAATGGAGTATTTATGGAGATTGAAATGTATTGTAAAACAAATAGTTGCAAATATGACAACTGTCACTGCAACAATAATTATTTTAAAATGAAAGACATCCTTAGTTTCTCATTTAAAGAAGTCGGCGAGAAGTCGATCAAACTGAGGTAACGAACTCAAGTTACCTTAGTACTTTACCTTAATACCTTACGGACTTCCCTTAGTAGTTACCTTAGTACCTTACGGACTGACGTCACCATGTTCCTTAACTAACGGCCTCTCCTGGCGCGCCCCCGGGCCGCGGGCGCAGCGCGTCGTTCCGCATCTCCCTCCCACGCGCACAGCGCCTTCCTCGGCGGGCGGCTCGCCCACACTCTCCTTGGGACATCGAGCGGGCGCGCTGGCTTTGGCTTTGCACGGACGGCGTCCACGCACCCTGCCCTCCGCCCACAACTCCCAGGCCACGCCCCCTGTAGCCTCTGCTTCCGCCTCCGCCTCCGTCACTGGTTCCCACACCGCCACCGCCATCGTCATTGACACCACCTCCGCCACCGCCAACACCACCGCCTCCGTCACTGCCATTGCCACCGCCACCACTTCCGCCCCCGCCAACGCCACCGCCTGCGCCACTGTCTCCGCCACCGCCACCGCCAACGGCACCGCCTCCGCCACCGTCTCCGCCACCACCACCGTCACCACCACCATCACCACCACTGTCACCATCACCACCACCGTCACCACCATCACCGTCACCACCACCTCCCCCTCTACCACGGCCACTGTCACAACCTCCATCACCTCCACCGCCTCCGTCATTGCCTCCGCTTCCATCTCCGCCACCGCCAGCGCCTCCGCCCCCCTCCGCTGATGTCTCTGATGTCTCCCACAGCGCCCGTTGCGTGCACTTTGCGAACGTTGTTTATTTGCAACGCGTCGCCTACGCGTCCACGACCCCTTCCAGTTGATAGCTTATTCAGTCTCTCTCCGAATTTATTCCCGACATCCTTTGCTGGCAATTCAACTCACTTCTACTTAAATTAAAATATCACAGGTTCTGTCATTGCCAACAATGCTATTTACTTCAAGAGCAGCTTTCGATGGCTTAGCCGTCATCCTCAGTTTCTAGTACAAGAAAATTAGCAAACAATTAGTTAAACAATTAAAACAAAAGATTAAAACAAAATATTAGGATTGAAAGATTACTAATAATTTAAAAAAAACACAGTTAACATTTTGTGAAATGAAAGAAAAGAAAAGAAAATAGGGGGTGGTAAACCATTTTAATTTTACATTAATTTTGAATCTACGCAAGAAAGTTGATGAAATTGAATAAAACTCGAAGAACTCGAGCTCGAAATTGAATAGAAAGTTGATGAAATTAAATTTGAGGTCAGTGACCTCAAATGACCTCAGCACTAATACGACTACCCCCATTTCTGGCTGAGTTTAGCTCAGACTCAACATTTCCGCTGTCTCTGCTGCGACTCAGACCGGAAGGTCCTAGGGTTCGAGTTCAGACGGTGGCGAGGCGCATTTTCGACACCAGCTAGTTAGCTAGACTATAATGGTGACCACCTTTATAGTAGGTCGATTTCAGCCGCTGTCTGGAGGAGAATTATATTGACCGGATGTTCTGATGGATAGTTTTTCGTGATTTCTCTGATTAATACCAGGTGAATGCCATTCACCTAATATTGATCAGAGAAACAACGGTATTGGCCTTACATCACCAGGTATTACCCTAAAAAATGCGCTACAGACCGCGAAAGACCTTTCCTTCCTTTTCCTTGACTTGCCCTCTCCTTTTACACACACACACACACGTGCACTTCCCTACTACGTCGAGAGACCTGTTGGGAGCTTAGAGTTTGTCCCGCCTGAGGCGGTGCTTTGCTGGTTGGAAATACCTGGAAAGGGAAATATCCAGCAAGCCGACGTGTATGTTGGTGCCGGTTCTCACTATCTAGTGGGGGATGATCACTGCCACTTGCCAATATAAAACATTCACTGCACTAACCTGACCAATGACCATAGCAATTGACGTATCCGGAAACAATCTATCGTATCCGGATTCTATCGTAACTCACGTATCCGGAAGCCCCTATCAAATGACAACTGAATACAACTAACGCTAACGCTATCCTCGCCGCCCAATACTTTTGTCACATATTTCACTACCGTGTATTATCCACTACTGTTTTCATTAAAAGCTTCAAAACGAAAAATACATCAGGTGAAAATATACATTTTCTTGTCGGTGGAATGACCTGAAAGCTGTCCAAATATTCAGTTAGCTTCTCTTCCTCTTTCTCTCTTAGAAAAGGTACAGAAAAATTGTTGGAGGCAAGTTGAAGGATTAGAAGAATTATCTTTATGAAAAAGTTGTGTAGTACTTTGCATGTGTCTCCTAAAACAATTCCGAATTTTCTGTAAATTTGCTCAATTTAAAAAAATGGTTTTTCCTTAAATGTAGTTCATTCATAAAAATGGCTCATGTCCGAGTTTTGGTAAAATGGCTGGGATTTCAAAATCTACGAAGTATTTGGCAAACTTTCTTCATTTATATTATTATGTCGAGAATAATGAAGATGCTGACAAAGCCGTAATTTGGAAGGAAAATATGAGACGTCCATGGCTGGAAATAATTTTAGTTTAGGAAGAGTTTGATAAATAAGTTGTAATAATCTTCTGATTGCAGCTTTTTCTCCCCTCAGGGAGATTTCCTTGGCCGTACAATATGGCTTTTCTTCCAAGGCTCTGATGCAATGGAAAGTCCATCAGTGGTATACAACCTCAATTTGAACTAGTATTATAGAATTATAGAACCATTACAAATAATAAGCGAATAAACGTGCTGTGTAGGACCAGTATTTTTAAATGTTGATCTTGCAAAATATTTTTTAGAATAAATTGCTAAAAGTTAGATAAATAAGTTAGAAAAGAATTAAAAAACTAAAAGTTTTCTAGGAAAGTTTCGTTTAATAATACAATAATATATTCAATTTAAATAATTTTGACTGTAATAAATATTTCTTAAACAATAACTTTCAACCTAAATCAGCTTCTGGCATCGCCGAATATGTATTGAGCAGTGTGAAATTATTATTATTATTATTATTATTATTATTATTATTATTATTATTATTATTATATTTTTAAAATAAAGATAATATCAACATATTTTAAAATGTGCATTATTGTATGGGACATTTGTGTACATGATATATAGAGTAGAAAATAAAATGTATTTGGGAAACATCTCTCAAGCAACGAACGCAATACTGCGTGTAATATGATAGCATTCGAATGAAGCCCCTATCATAACCCAACACACACTTGCATTAATTGATTGAAGAATTCCTAGTATTTTAACGGTTCTAGCTTTTAGTATTCCATTAACAGGTTATTTTAATGACTACAGAGATAAAATACCATGCGTGCGCTACATTCTTTTGCTTGTGCCTCATCGATGTTTTGCAAATGGTTTTGTGTGTATCGTTTCTCGGAAGAGAAGAGGAGTGCGTATAATTCGTTTGATGCAATCCCTTTACAGGTCCATTTTCCAGTCGGCTCGCGTACGACTTGGGAAACGCACTCACGTCCCCCTCCACTACCACCCCTCCACTCTTCGCTCCCCCCCTCCCTCACGCTCGCCACCGCCCTCGGCGATGCCAATTTCAATAAAGTGGCCCGGCAGGCACGCCATGCGAAATTATTCGCCATAATATAATAAAAGATTCTCGTTTTTTTGCTCGGGATATTGTAACTTGGTTCGGGTTTGCGTTAATTAGTTGGGATTTAGCGAGGCAACACATCGAATTTTGTGAGTCCGTCAGCTGCTAAAATAAAGTAGATTTGGGTTAATTGTAAACTTCTGTAATACCGTCATTTGAATGAAAATAATAGAAGCACGGGTTTTTCCGCTGTGCTTGCTCCCTTTTCGGATATTTATTTCCCGGCAGCTACGTGGTTAAATAATGTAGGGTGACGTGTGGTGGAGGGTCCACATTTGTTTTGTAGAATTTCAGGAACATAGTAGTCACTGTTATTGTATTCTCTTTGTAATTGGTGTACTGTATGAAAATGGTAAATGAACACATTGCTGTATGATGCTAATATTTTGTGAAAGTTGATGATATTTTTCGGATAAAATGCGTGATAAAATATTTCGTTGTGAATTTAAGTCGAATGAATTAAAGCCAATTTAAAATTAAAGTTTATTTTAAAATTAATTTTTAAAAATATATATTACTAGGGGGTGGATTTTGATGACCTAAAACATCGTCAAAAATGATCAATAAAATGCTCTTACAATATTTTAAAATATCCAAAAAGAATAAAAGTAAAAAATGTATCCAAAAAGAATAAAAAGTAAAAAATGTAATCAAAACGTTTGTGTTACTCGTTCAAGTGAACTCAGCTCACAAACATTTGATTTGGACTTTTGTTTTCCTGGAAATCTGTCTATTATTTATCACGAAGTCGGCTCAACCGCAATGGCGCTGATAGGCCTCACAGGAACTTTTAATTACATACTCACAAAGGTTGGCATTACAATTTCCGACACTGAGTGAAGAAATCGAATATTCAGGATTCAGGAATTCCGTGTAGAACATTGGTTTCAGTTCACAAATATTATTTGAAGCCAGTATCATTAAAATTATATTAAAATGGATGAAATCAAATAAAAACTAAGACAAAAACACAAAAACAATTGAAGTATCGGTTTTGCCTGCAAACTGAAAATATTTGATTGTGTTATTCCACTTATACTCAATCTGTATATACCGATTGAATTCCTTTACTAATAGCTTCTCTGCTTACTTTTCAACTGACGTCATCCGACAACAAGGCTCCAAGGAAGGGACCGACTATCATTAAATATTTCCTATCTGGCATGTATATATGTTTCTTACATGACATGGATATCCTATCTATCTTGATATATAAAATATGTTGTTCTGTTTATCCATGTACTGTGTTATTGCAGTATTCCTGAAGCGTATTTGTGTTAAAATATTTAATTTTCTGCAATTCATGCAGTATTTTATTTGTTGTTCTTGCTTCTTGTGTTGTACTAGCTACTTTTTGAAAAATAATGTGTGGTTTTGTTCATCGGCATTTTTGCTCCAACAGGTCACTGTAGGTTTTTCGTTTGAAGCAGCCTTCCTTAGTAGAGTTACAATAGCATCGTTTTTATTTTCCTGTGCTCCAAAGGAGTTGTTTCTTCAGATATTCTCGGGTCGATAAGTAGCTAGCCTGTTGTTTGATTTCGTTAGCAAAATAACTGAAATGGTATGAGCATCCGAAAAAAACCTGTACCTCCTAAGAATTATGTACCTCCTAAGAAAATATTGATATGACAACTACTACTAAAACGAAAAGAGATTGGTTAAAAACGGCTAAGCGTCATCAGAAAGAGGTAATTACAAAATTTAAGGGTAAGGAATAATAAAGTTGTGATGGGTTTTTCTTGGAATTATTTTATTTCATCATTATTAGACCGCGGAACGTCATGCAATTGCATATTTTTTCTGATTGCGCATATCGAAAAGAAACGTATATAACTTTACCTATCATCAAAAATTAAACAAATATAGCCCATTTTTATTTTGCATAATTGCATATTTCTGGTATTTTTTGTTTTAACTTCATTTTTTAATGTATGCGGCATATTTATGTGCATATATTGCAGGTTTTTGTCTGTCCGTCCGTCCGTCCGTCCGTCCGTCCGTCCGTCCGTCCGTCTGTCTGTACGTCTATCTATCCGTGTACAACGCTAGCGGCTAAGCTGTTCAGCCGATTTTCTCCAAAATTGATATTTCCCAATCGATCTGGCTGATGTCGCGGGCCCTTGATTTTGGAACCGATATTTTAATTTTGGGGGTACTTTACATGGAGCCCCAGGGACATTTTCAAAATTTAAAAAAGTTACTTCATCGTCTTTAATTAACTTTTGTTGTAGGATAGTGTGAAGGGCGTTTAAGAGAATTCCGCAGGTCATATGTTTGTTAAAAATCCTGATTTTTCGAAGATTGCAAAAATTCAAAATTTTGTTGGCGTCTCCCCACAACTACAATTAAAAAAAAGAGATTTTTACCTTAATGAAATCTGTTCCTTAAAGATAGATTTTAAAATAAGATCGTGTATAATTTTTCGAAAATCTGAGTACTTTGCGCTTAATTTTGCTTGAGAATACGGGTGAGAAAGTATGTGTTGATTTAGCACTACTAGATGTTGGTATTGTGTTTACGCGCTTTACTCCCTAAATACAGAGAGTAGCGCGTTCCATTGTTCCACCGACCCCGTCATTGTATATCCAGTTGTCAGGAGAATTGAAACTGTGTAGTACACTTGAGTGTTGTGAATCATGAATCTATCTCAAACCAATATTAATATTCTTAAAAATCTCCATTACATCAATTGTTATCATTTCTGTTCAACTTCTGAATTCTGCTTGATGGGGCTATCGGTTGGGAGGATATTACAGAGGTGTTATTAGACTAAAGACGTAGAGTTTAAATTGATGAATTTATTTTCATACATAAGAATTATTTTTAATATTTAGTGAACATTCCATTTTTATTTATGAGCATTCTGATCCCCTCTGGCATCTTTCTTATCAATGCCGTACACTGCATTTTGATCTCTGGATCGTTTTGCCATATTTCCTTCAACTTTATCACCAGATCTTCAGGTTTTGTTAACTTACTTTTTTAGCTTTTTTATAACTATTGCTCAAATATGTTTAATTAGGTTCATTTTCGACTGCTAGCTGGCCATTATAACACAGATTGTTCAATTGTTCAATGGTGCTAACTGAGACATTTTCCACACTGTGGAGTAAACAAATTAAATAACAGTTGTATCAACATCAGTTGTACATGAAACACAAAACAGTATCAGACGTCACTATGTATAGTTTCCAAAACAATAGGAGTGCTGTCAGTTTTATTTATGTTATAACTATATAATTTGTTTATATATTATAATTATTTGTCACCTGATGATGGAAACCAAATGTTTCCGAAACGTTGTTGAAAATTTGTATTCTTTTAATATATAAAGCTGTTATTTAAAAGATATCTGTCTTATAAATAATGGACCAACTCATGATATATATTAATTTTATTTACAATTTCTACGACGAGTTTAACTTGAATTTACCGAAAAAATCTGTCGTCTAATAATATGCACACCTCTGGCGTTTGCGCTACTCTCTGTATCTATGGTCCGATTAAAATAAGTTGGTGATTGACTGTTGCAAATGGAAGGGAGCGACGTTGACAGTTTGCGTACCACTGACCACGTGCTCCCGGGACCCGAAAATAAACATTTGAAATAAATACTTCTTAAAATAACCAAATCATTCATTCATATTGTACGAAGCTATTACTCGTTCACTTTACATTTGCAGACGGAGCGCAGCGATCTGTTTACATGAGGTCACCGCCGACTGAATGAGAAACGCGCGTCTGCAGTATATACTGACCGTTTAATATGATATAGATGGCGGTGAGCAGCACACACAACCCCGGCGGAGCAAGAACATAACCATTAAGCAGTAGATAAGTGCAAAGAAGAAATGAAAATATTATACGTGAATGTTGTGAATAGCGTGTGGTGTGATCTATTTTATTGTATATTATCCTAATCATTTAAGAGCACGACTCCAGCTCAGTGTCATAATTCGTCAGCTGTGTCCGTAGCGCTTGTGCTGCCTTCGGCTGATTGATCAGATGCTGATTGACATCGGGACCATTCGTGTATTCTCGGTTGTGTGTTCGGGCCTTCACTTTCAAAACAACATTAGTTCCTAATTCTGCCGTCTGCAAATTATTTATAACGTAAGTGAACGAGTAATACAGCTTCAGAAGCACAATTGTCAATTACCAACTTATTTTAATCGGAGCATAGGGACTCTACTCGCACGGGCTGCAGGGCGCGGCTCCGTGGCCGGGCGTTGCGGGAGCGGACGCAGTGAGCTGCCGGCCGCTGGCGACGCGATGCGACGGGACGCGAAGGGGCCCCGGCGGGTCACCGGTGCGGGGATGTTGGCCCCTCACCTTGAGCCCACTCGTCTGCGCCGTTCGCCCGTGTGGATTCACGCTGGACACGCAACTGCCCGCCGCGCCGCGCCGCGCCGCGCCGCGCCGCCCCACGCGTTGCCTGTTTCGGCGTTGTCCCAGTCTGGCCGCTTATGGACGCCCAGTTGCGGCCTCGTCACTTCCACCGCAATTGAGCACACAAGAAGAAAACACTCGGAATATTTGAAGTTGCTTTCGTTAAATTTTTGTTAAAATGGGGTAATGACTTACTACAACTTCCAGTTACACATGTTTTGACAATTGCATGGCGGATAGATAAAACCTCAGTGCACTATGCAGAGTAAAAATCGTTGTGTCGACGGTGATGTTTGACCATCTCATTAAAACGAGAGTTGTCATATGATTGAACCATTTGATCAGTGCAGATCTGAGGTACATACAATTTCGTTCTCACAATTGATTTGTGTATACGGATGAAAAGATAATTTAATTTTGGGGATACAGTAAACACTCGACATCCATGGACTCGCTATTCGCGAGTTCCGAACATTCGCGATTAGAGAAATGCTACCGGTTTGAACATTCGCGACTTCGACATTCGCGAGTACGTCTTTTGGTCGTACTACATTCTCTTTGTAAGCGAGCACATTTCATTTCCTTGATCGTCATCATTATCATCATCTGGGAAACTAACTCGGCAGACTTCGGAGCTCGAAGTATAACTTTCTTCAAAAATGTCACAGATGAAATGTCAATTCACATTTATAGAATACACATTTGTAAAATAATTCTATTCAGTTACGTCAAATTGGAGGTAAGGGTTTTGGACAAATGAACAGAAAAGCCATTCAGAATCTGTGCCACTCTCATTTTAATGAGATCATTGTAAAGGAGCTTCGGGAAATCGTCAGTGAAGAAAACCTCCTCGACGGTAATGATGAAGTAACGGAAGCGAAACTGCGTCCTGGAACAACTTCAATGTCAAAACTGTTGATAGCGTTCTAAAATCAACAAGCTCTGGTGGAACTGACATTCGAAGGTTATAACTTCGAAATTTAAGAGAGAATAGATGCAGGAACTCTTCCATATTTGGATTTTAGAACAGCGAAAAAGGTGATGAAACAAAAAAATTAGCAAATCCCATATCCAATCATTTTCAACTTTGAAATAAGTTTCAGGCATTGGTTTATTTCTTTGGAATGTTATTTGTGAATTCTGTTTGTAGTAGCGCTTAGTTCTACTGCAATTGTTTGTCAGATATTTTTTATTTCTTTTTTAAACAGTTTTTCGATATCAAGGAAACTAACCTACCTTTCTTCACTAAAAGATAGACTTAACATTCGCGGATTTAACATTCGCGAGGTTTTTGGGAACCTAACTTTCACGTATATTGAGGGATTATTGTACTTTACATCGCCCTCACCGATAGCCTATTGGCCAGCGTGCTCGCATTCCATAAGGAGATCGTTCGATTCCCGGTCGGGCAAGATCATAGTAGGCGTTTTCTTTGCAGTGGATCAATATAGTATATTGCTGTGTGACGATGAGAAAACTCACTTCTCAGGTTGAGAAGACCAGAATACGGCGTAGGGATGTATATGTGAAAACCACACGTATCCCTTAACCCATGGCCGCAAGGCCGGGATACCGCTTGTAGGTCCAGAATTCGTCAGAGTCTTGTACGCCAAAGTACATACATACTTTGCATAAAGCTTCTATGACATGTTCATCGAGTTCCGGAAAATGGCTGAAACTTTTTTTCTTGAAATTATTTGCTTATATGGAAGAATCTGCATTTACAGGTAAGATATAGTTCTCATTTTCACAAAATCGTCTGAAATTTAGGAAATTGCAAAAATCTTTACTTTTAAAATACTAAGGATTTATGTTCAGAAAATAGTTCGAGCATTCCACTTCACAAAATTTCGTAATTTCCGTTTAAATTAAACGTGTGGGCTCCAGAAATTTTATCGCTTGCTTTTATCGAACACTTTTGTAGTCTAAACACTGAATTTTAATAAAATCATAACTAATTAAATTAATACTTATCTGCCGTCATTTGTTCAATATACTTTTGAATGAATTGTATTTGGTCTATTGAAAGCATTCGACATTTCCTCTTCTAGAAAACTTGCTAGTGTAAGTTTGTTGTTAAAGACGCTATCACAGCGACTTTTCGTAAGTTCGAATAGGGTTTTAAGTTCAAATATTTGTGAGTGTATGTGAAGGCATCGTCTAGATGATATGAAACATATGTCTTTTCACGATATGAAACATGTGTCTTTTCACAAGAAATTCAGAATTCATAATGATGTGTTGCATTACATTTTTAAGGTAAGGTGAACAGTAGGATTTCTTTGTCATATTTCCCTACAACATACGTGTACAGATAGTGAATAGTGATTAGTGAATAGTGATTATCTTGTTCCAGAATGTGTACCCCTCCATTATTTCATTAGTCGTCGAGACTGAACGACATGAAACAATGTTTAGTAGCTATTTTCCGTACAGCGAGTGCGTAGAACTTTTCTATCTTTTGTACAGCTATTTCTCGCACTATCTAATTTTCGCCGTCCATCCATGCCGCTCAAAATTATAAGATACGTTTCAACATTCCAATACATTTTTCAAACATATTGATCCTTATGGCTTAGATATGTTTTTCATAAATGCATTCAATTGTAGATCTTTAAAAGGTAACATGCACGTTTTTAAGCATCTGAGTCATTGTTCAGTAATAACACTAAGAGGAAGAAAAGTTGTTTGTCATACATTTCCATGAATTAATATTTTATACAAAATGTCGCAGATCTACACCTTCACACAACAAAAAAAGTCGTCAGTTCACTCTAGTTTTGAAAGCACTTTGTCTTGATTTTTCATGAAATTGTAAAAATTTTAAGAATTTTATACACACAAATATTGTAACATATAAATGTTACAATATGTTTGTTTTATGAAATTTTAAGTGTATTGCAATATATAAAAATGAGGTGGATATACTAAATTGGTTCTACACAGCACGTATTGGAATGGTGATGATTCCATTGATGGTACTTCACGTTGATCCCAAATCCGTTAAAATTTAAATCACGCAACATTCATTATTTTCTAATGGTAATTCTAAAGTATGCTACAAATGAAATTATAGTTCCGCTAACTATATTATTGGCTTCTATAATATTCACATCGCTAACTATATTATAGTTCGCTTTGCCGACAATGTTAATAGTTCATGTCTCTAACTACATTATTTGCTTCGCTAACTACTGTAACCTCATACTCCAACACACGCTCGCGCCAGACGATGAAACGACTACTACTGTCTGTAGATCGATTGCAATTCGCACAACAAAACGAAATAATGAACAAATGACGGTAGATAAGCGTTATTATATTAATTTTAACAATCAACCACTGATAACATATCTAAGATTCATTAACTTTCATTTAATGATACAAAGCACTAAATTTGTAGTAGAAAGCTCAAACATCTTTTTAAATGAAAACCCTGAGGGTTTCGAATGTATACAATGCCAATTCAGTTCAATTACAGTGGGAGAGAAGTTGTATTCGTCAGATAATAATTGTTGTAAATCCTTAAAATGAAATAACTCGCTTATATAATGAAGAGAAATGACGAAGAAATTTGAGATTAAAGAAATGCTGACTTGTCGGGAATCAAATATCGGAGTCCATTGATGGGATATTCTCAGTTATTATGGCTTCTCTTTCAACTGCAGATAAGTCTTGCGCGGGATGCTGTTTAAATTTCATTACATAATGATTGTAAATATAATTAGCTATATTTCTTCATGTTTCGGGTCGCATGTATCTTCGTGTATTTACAAATTTTTTCCAATGAAACAAAAATGTAGAAATATTTATGACCTATGAAGTAGGTCAAAAACGATTAAGTAATATTCTAAAAATTATAATGTATGTCCAGAAGTAATGCGAGGATGAATAAATTAAAAGTAAAAATATTTTTTTAATTATTTTAGAACTTATTGAAATTGCGATGTTCTAAATACCTCATTCCGTCATTATATCTGTTAGACATCTTTTGAAACAAACCAAGATTGAAAGCTTTAAGAAAAATGCGTAAATTAAAATTATAAACATTCCTTGCTAATCGCAAATAACTGAGCATACATTTACCAAGAGGGAAGACGATCCATTTTATTTACTCTAACAAAATCGTACACGATGTTACGTCGTTGCGAGTTGTGATAAGCGCGTGACTACCGCAACGGGACTCATTGCTTCCCGGCGTTCATGGGGTGTCGGAGAACGACCACTCAGTGAGTCAGGCGGCGGAACGGGTCGCTACCGGAACCAACGGTTGCCGCTCGCGATGAATCGCCGCGCCGGGCAGTGGCTTCGCACCTGCAGGTTCAAGGGGGAGGGCGACATTACGCCTCTCCCGCCCATGTTACCAAAATGCAAGGCGATGATTTCACACTGGCAAGCTGAGATGGCTCAGGGTAACAACATGCCACCACCACAGCGACTCTGACGCGGAGGCCCTAAGATTCTAAGGCCCTAAGAAAAATATAGACGATAGTGGATTTTTGACACTGGCTTAATACAGTAAAACTTGAACAATGTGGAACGTGTATAATGAAGAAAAATGTCTAATGTGAACATATATCGCAATCCTGGCAAACATAACTTTGCTCAATGCGGAATATTGTCTAATACGGAAAAAATTGTGGTTTCTTGAGATTCCGCATTGAGTAAGTTGTACTGTGGTTAGATCGAGTTTAACCACAGTGCGGAGAATTCTAACGACCGGCCCCTCTGATCGGTAGTTCTGTGTGATGTCTCCGTCGCCGAAGCAGTACCTTAATAAATGGGCCGCAGTCGACGCGTATTCATTCTTTCTTCTCCCTTGACCCCTTCTATCCCCTAACATACAACCACACACTCCACTCACACACACACACACACACACACACACACACACACACACATCACTACTTCACATGTCCGGAGACCAGTCGGGAGCTGAGAGTTTGTCGCGGCTGAGGCGGTATGCCGCTATCGAAGATACTGGGAGGAGAGAAATCCCTGAATCTGACGTCGGATCTTACATTCCAGAGAAGAAATCGCGCCACATACCGTCTATTACATTCACTTCTGTTTTGGAACCATAAAGAGGCCATGGTTCATAACTTGACGCGCTCTAAAACCAATAATCTATTAATAATTCCTCAACGAATATTTAAAGCACTATCAAAATCAGAACACTTCCAAAAAGGTTGTGAAATGAAGAACTACTGGACTGAAACACACTAAACGCCATTCTAAAATCAGATTTTCCTGAAAAGGGGATGGAGGACCAGTTGTATACATAAAATTAAGCTTTTCTGTGTAAAACTGTGGAATGTCAAATAAAGTAATCATTTTCTAGAAATAATAAATAATTTTAATGATTTACCAGTGATAGAATTCCAATAAAACTGAGCATAAATTTCCAATTTGAAAATGTTACATCATGCAGTTTATACGAAACCAAAATAAATCTTGCCATAGAATAGTAGACACCGAGCAGATATCTACATGATATATGAAGACAGATGAAATGTTAAAATGCAGCATCCAAACATATCGAAAGATACTCAGTTAATAATGTATTTGCATAATGTATTTACTTTCAAATTCTTAATGTCAATTGTAATAATTCAATACTTCAATACTTTGGAATATATATATATATATATATATATATATATATATATATATATATACACATTGAGATATCAATATATTTACAAATATACAACAAGCAGTATAAATGTTAGAAAGTATTGAAGTACAGGGGTTTGGCCCAAATTCAATAAGCAGATTAAGAATACCATCTACTGAGAGGGGGGAATTACACTTCAGATTTCTATATTAGAGCGAGAATTTAATATCTATAAGGGCCTGGTCCTAAATATTCTTCATATGTCATATGAAGAAGCGTGATGAATATACTATTTACTCCACGAAACAAATCAAATGCTCTTCACGAAATGTTTGCAAAATATTTCTGTCGTTTTACAATCCCCTGTAAGCCCACTCCGACAATACCAACCAATACACGTAATTTCAACATACAAAAGCATTGCGGAAGCCCAACCTTAAATTTAATGTTTAATAAACGAATCTAGGTATATTTCTGAAACATTCACATGTAAAGTCTTAGGACTGACCAGAGAACAAAACTAAAATTAAAAAAGTTCACTGGTCATCAGAAAGCTACGTAAATGTGAGCAGCTCAAATGAGCATGTGCACAGATCCTTCGGGTGATAGGTGTTTCCGGATACGTCAACTAATATGGTAATTAGACTCGTGCGTGTGGCGTATGCTATATCCCGGGAGTTGGTGGTGTCCCTCCTTCGCAGGAGCATGATATCCGACGCCGATCTAACGTCAACTTGCGTGATTTCCCTCTCGAAGTATCTCACTCAGCGAGGCACTGCCCCATCCGGAAAAAGCTCTAAGTTCTCGTCCGATCTCCCAACGTATCTGGTTGTGAAGTGAGTGCATGAGTAATTGTGAGTGCCTAAGGGGAGAGAACAGGACAGAAATGGGACATGAGGGAAGAGTCCAACCGAAACATGAACAAATTTGCCCGTGACAATTTTGTTAAGGCACTGCTCCAGCATTCTCCTAGTATTGATCGATGGAATAATAAAAAAACTACCAATCAGATCACCGGCCTCTAGAATTTAGAGCGCCTGAATTCGACCTAGCTATATAGCTACAGTGCAATTTTTCTAACTCTGCCTCTCGAGACCCTATAGCCACGATGGCCTATGGTACTGCCGCTAGGTATATACTTCGGTTTTTCTTTCTTGGCACAGGGGGGGGGTCATCAAAATGGAATATCTCACGGTATTTCGCGTTGTTCTCTGTTGTGCCACCAGGAATCGCATGATCTCCAGCACTGCTCGATACAGTCGATTTCTATCGGCACAACCAAGAACGACGCAAAATACCGTGAGATATTCCATTTTATTGACACCCCCCCGTGCGCCAAGAAAGAAAAACCGAAGTATAGCTATCGAAAATCCGCCACCGAACAACGGTAATGCTGCCTCTGAGTCAACTCAGCCGGTGCAGTTGCCTTGACCTGCCGCGTCACGCTCCGCGCCATTCGTGCTACCGGCGGCGATTTGCAGTCAAGTGCGTCGCGCTCCTAATGAAAAAATCGCGTCACCGCCGCGGCAGGCAGGTGCGACGGCGTTTGGCGGGAAAGCGGCGGCGGCGGAGGGTGCACGTGTCGGTCGCCTTTCGCTGGCTTTGTCCGCCCCACCCCCGCCCCCGCCGCCTCCGCCTTCACCGACGACCCGTTCCGCGTATCGTCGCCCCTCCTCCCGCCCACCGCAGACCCACCCGACACTCCATCACGCCTACCTTCCCCGCTGCCCTCGACGTTCCCGTTGCCCAAACTGCTTTCCCCTCCCCCTCCTCCCCCGTCGCCCTCGCCACCCACTGCATCCCGTCGACCTCGCCGCCCCCGCCGCCCCAATCAGCCCCCCGGCCCCCGCCGCCCGCGACATCCCCTCGGCCCCCGCCGCCCCCACCACATCCCGCTGCCCTCTCCACCCCCGTCTAGCCCCCTCCACCGCTTCTGCCACCCCCACTGCTCCTACCGCCGCCTCCGCCGCCACCACCACCGCCGCCGCCGCCGCCGCCGCCGCCGCCGCCGCCGCCGCCGCCGCCGCCGCCGCCGCCGCCGCCGCCGCCGCCGCCGCCGCCGCCGCCTCCGCCGCCGCTGCCAGCGGCTCGCGCGAGTCAAGCCACCTGCCGCGACGCCCAAGCTGCCGACACGAGAAGGCACTTCTTGCCTTTAAACGTCTTTGATTCCTTCGCTCTCGCACCTCACGTGCCGACACCAGACACCAACCTTTCTTAGCCCTCGTTCCTTCGCTGCAGCAGCCGTCCTCAGTACGGCCACCGCCAATTTCATTGTCATTCCCGCCTCCGTCACCGTCACCGCCTCCGTCACCGTCACCGCCTCCATCACACTCTTTACCACCCTTCTCGTCTCTCCCCAAACCCGTCTCCGCGTCAGTCCCAGTTACATTCTCCGAAACTGTCTTAGCCTCGTCACTGACATTCTCTCGCCTCTGTCTGCGGCACCGTCTCAGTCGTCTCCGTTACAGTTACTGCCACCACGAGCTATTTCGTCTCCTTGATCGCCATCATTACCATCACTGTCAGCAGATTTCTTCTCGTAAACGTAAATGACACAATGACCATCCCCGTATACTTCACCGTCACCGTCAGTGATTCCATCTCCTTGAAGGTCTTCGTCACAAACACAGACACAGTCACAGTCACCATCACAAAAGTTTCTTTAGTTGTCCTTGCTTCCAATTCTGGTATCACCCAGCATCATCGCTGTTTCGTTGTCGCCTCCGTTGCTCCTTTATCAATGTCTTCGGTGGTGACGGAGGTTTCGGCAACATCAATGTTGCCGCCATTTGTTGTCGGCAACAATTATGTTCTGATTTCCTTTGAGCCACGGTTTCATTCATTCGTTCAGGCAGTTCGCCTTCTCCGCAGTGCCTTCATTGTGTCACACCAAGCATTTGTCTGCATTGCTGATTGTCTCACTCCCCTATTCATTTATGTCATTCACTTTCTTCAGAATAAGGCTGTTTTCAGTACGTAGTAAGTTTTAAACTTAATCACTTCGTGCGATTTGGGTGAACAATGCACAAGGATAATTTGAATGATCTGGCGCTTTTATTGTTTTTCGTTTTCTCATTTCATTGTTTCTGGCAAAATATTCCATAAATAATAATAATTATTATATTTATTCTCATTATAATTATTATTATATTCCAAATATCATAATCAATGGCTCTCAGTGACCAAGACCTATTAAAATAAACAGGTAATTCATAATCAACTCACACACCAACACGATGCTCATTTTACATACCTTGCCGAAACCTAATTCATCTAGGTGCAAAGCAGACGGAATGGCGGAGGCCAATTTGTGGTTCAATGAGGCACCGGGAGGGGCTGCGGCACAAACAGTTCTCGGGGCTCAGCAGCCGCCCACGCAGCGACCGGAAACAGAGCTAAGAGGCCCGAGCAAAGGAGCTGCCTGGCTGCGGGGCGGGGACCAGGAGGTGGTGCGGTGCCGAGGTGCGGCGAACAGGCAGAGTGCTAGCGGTGGGCCAGAGCGAAGCGGAGAGCGCCGGAAAGCAAAGCAGTGGGAGGTCGCACCGCTGGAGCTTTCGCCGCCCCCGTTGTGTGTCGCGGCTTCCGCCTCCATCTCAGTCTCCGCTGGCACCTTCGTCTTTGCTTGACCTTCACCTTCACTTATACCGCCATCTCCACCTCCATTTTCACATCCGAATTCTGCGCCTCAGTCCCGACTGCATCACAGCGCTCGCCTCCATCTCAGCCCCACCTCAGCCTCAGTTCCCGCCTCCGACTCAGCCCCCATCTCCACTTCAGCTCCCGCCTCCCTCTCAGGCCCCGCCTCCGTCTCAGCCTCTGCCTCAGCCCTCGCCTCCACCTCAGACCCCGTCTCCGCCAGAGCCCGCGCCTAGGCCTTACACTCAGCCTCTGCCTCCGTCTCCCACACCGCCTCCGCTTTAGCCCCCGCTGCCACTTGGGCCGCCACTTCAGCTTCCGCCCCTACCTCATTCCCAGCCTCCGCCACAGCTTCCGTCTCTCGCTCCCCCTCAGCCTTCGCCTCCGCCTCAGCAGTCGTCTCCTCTACCGCTTCTGTCCCGCCACCGCTTCCGCCTCAGCCTCCGCCACCGACTCAACCTCCGCCTTGGCTCCGTCTGCGCCGCTGCATCCACCTTCCCCTCCGCCACCTGGTTAAAATACCATCTCTCGCACTTTAGAGAAGGCTGTAGAATCGCTGAAATATTCGCTGTAGCATTCAGTATTATTGGATAAAATGGGGTCTTGATGTAACAAAAAAGAAACCAGTTGATAGTATTGTTCTTACGTGATCTAAGATCCAATTATATGCTTTGCGTTTTTAGACATGGTAATTTTTTCAACAGTTTATTCAATAACTAAATCTTAAGATTTTAATTCCAAAAACATGTTAAGTACTAATGAATAAATACATTTTTATTTTCCTAATTTTGTGTACATACTTAAAGCAGATCACAATTGTGCTCGTGTTGCAATTCATTTTCGAAGTAACGATTCTGCGTCCTAAAGTACTCTCTATTGTTCCTGAGTCTCTTCTCGCAATTGAAACACGTTCGACTTTCTTTGCACCTCCGTCCATCTTGAACGGTCAGTCCCGTTAGTGACCTTGTGGATTCTTCGGCACACTTTCCCACGTCATACGAGAGTGCTGTTGCTCCTCCTGCAATTATTGGTTGGCACCTATCGATCATCTAGCCTCTGCGTGTTTCTTGCTACTTCCTTCCGTATCATTCTCTCACCTCACGTTTTTTTCAACATCTCTGGCAGATTTTGAAGTTGAGCACATTGAGTATCTCCGTTCATTATTTTGTTTTCTACTTCGTTGTTTGCGGTCTCTGCTTCTAGATCCTACACTTACAATGTTCTTGTCAAATTACTTAACAACTCCAAAGAACATAATTTGGTTTACTTAATAACTACAAATATTTTAGATGTTTCCAATAATGCAATAGAATCCTTAAATTGTAGATAAATTTGTTAATAAATATTTTATGTGATGCTTCTCTAAACGAAGCAAACTTGACAAAATATATCTTTGAATAATACCTACAATTTATGTTAAACTATATCCTTTTGTAAGAATATTTATTACACTTTCAAGATATTTGCCCAGAAAACACAACTCAAGCTGTTTTATCACCAGTCAAAGTACAAGTCAACACATCTATCCTTGTTCGTTGATTCAGCTAAAACTTTCAAGTCTCGTTATCCCCGACTCGAGAACTCGCGCCCGATTTCCACAACGAGAAAGTCTGCCCTAAAGCACACAGCCGCAGTCTATTTTAAAACATAGAACCTTACAAGTTTTCACACAGTTGCACTGGAAGTCCGCAGACCCACAAGTGGCCCGCGGAACGAGCGAGGCCGAGGGAGGTCGCGCCGGGAAACTTATGGAAAAGAACGCGAAGGGGTGGAGGTTGGAGAGGGGTGGGGGTGGAGGGGGTAGGGGGAAGGGAGGGTCGCCGGCAGGAGTCACCGGAGGTGGAATCGGGACCTAAAAGAGCAGGGCGCTTTCATTGTGGCCGGGTATTTACGAGATGCTTCGGGCACAAGCGGTCCCCCGAGCGGCGGCGGCGGCGGCGGCGGACGCCGGTACTGCGAGGAAGAAGATAAGGCTCCACGGCGGCTTGCGGAACGCGATGGCGGGGTGGAGGGAGGTGGCGGAAGAGGACGAGGGAGGTAGGAAGAATAGGAGGAGGCGGCGGTGCCGGGGCTTTGAAAGCTGCCCTCGGCGATAGTGTCGCTTTGGATCAGTGTCTCTCTCGCGCCAACGAGGGCGGTGTCAGTTTGCCTTCCGCTGCACCGGCGCTGGAGGCGCGATCAATTCTTCCAGGCTTCACGTCTGCTCAGGGAACTTATTGAGGGGGATTAAACGTAATGAATTGAGCGTGTGGCAGATTTCGAGATTGCTCTACAAGTTGGGATGCATTGCAACGCCTCGTGTTCTTTTCTGTGTTGATTGTATGCGATGAACTTATAAATGTTGATGTAGATAGTTAGGTCTAATTCGGTCGCTGACAGGAGGAGAATACTAGCGTCAAACTGCGCTGATGGTATTCCGTGGTATCTCCAATCAAGACCAGACGATTGCCAGAGCAGTACCGTAAAAACCGGGTCACGTGCCGCGCGCGATCTGTCCTTTCTCTAGCTTGTCTTATCATCACCCCTTATTTGCAGACCCGTAGATTTCCATGCTCTACATGACCACACATATCAGGTGATCAATGGGAAGATTAGAGCTTGTCTCGGGTGGGGTAGGATATACCTTGATGAGGAAAACTCCGCAAGTCGTACCTCACCATTCAGCGCGAGAAGATCATTGCCACTTCCCGTACAAAATCATGCACTACACTTACGGGACGATTGACCATAACTGTTCATGCGCCCGGAAACACGAAATAATCAATCATTGAGGGAATTCGACAATTACTCGCACTGTCGTTTGTTCCATGAACTTCGAAATAAAGTGTGTAGTGACGATCGAATTATTATCTTCAATAATAATCAATCATTGAGAGAATACTCACAGTCGTTTGTTCCATGAACTTCCAAACAAAGTACGTAGTGACGAACGAATTACTATCTTGTCATGGGTGTAAGCATCTCAGATGACCTGCTCGAACCTCTTTGGTTTTGGTCGTTGGGGATAATGGATGCATTAGGTAATATACGCAGGAAACTACATCGATAAACGATCTTGTACTCTTATAATGTATTTTTTTTAATAATTTCATCGATCACTGTCTCTAACTATAATAGTAAATTACGTTATAAAGCACTCTTTTTGTTGTAATCCACTTTTTGAGTCAGGTTGTTAGCAGTTACATTTGTATTTATTTTATCATGTCCGAACGTATTGATTTAACGTACGTCACAATTAAATAACATGAAACTCATGTTTATTTTAATTGTCATACAGTGTGTTGATTAAAAAATTCGCTAAACAGTTTTTGCTGAAGTGGTGTCACAGGATGTATATTTTGAAAGGATTTTGTTTCAATGGCAAAATAATGGTAATAAAGTCTGTCGTTTATTTGCTAGTCCATTTTTCAGAGAAATTTCAATATTTATAAACAAGAGAAGGATTTCAATAAACAACAAAATTATTAATTCACATTTTTCAATGAAATTTCTACTTCAGTAGAGTATCTTGACTACTACGACGTCTGTCGCGGAAATTTGAAAACATGAGTACACTGAAAAACACATTTTCTTGAAATTTATCAAATACATATTTTTAAGAAAAATTATTCTGAAAAACTGTGATAAAATACCTCAAAGAAAGACATATTTGCTCTTATAATATTGGAGAAGATCTCGTAATCGATTTGCATTAATTTTCATAATTTAATATATTGCAATTAAATTTACCTGTTGTTTTCCTTTCTTCCACTTACAATGTCTCTGCGCTTCTACACCTCGATCTTCTGTGCTGAATTAATTGGGAAGGATTGCATACTACGTGTAGCGGTACACTTTCGGTTTCGCTTCAACAAAAGACGACTGGACGACTGTCAAAGAGACGACTGGAAAGAAAAACAGAGTCTCTTTAACTCTCGTGGCCAACAAGCTTTATTCGACTTACCTTTCTATCTGGTGTAGAAATTCTACTGTACTTTTTTTACTGAAACATTTACCTTTAGGGCCTGAAATTGTTAGTGAAGCTTAGCATCCATAGGTTCTAGTGAATTTTATGTTTATATATATTGCGGCGCTCTATATTCTTTTACATTTCAAAATATTAAAACGAGTTGTATAACAGAGGAAACATTGAGTGGAAGTAAAATGCATAAATATTGTGTTAAATAACGATTCACTATTCTGCAACTTGTTTCCATTTATTTATTTTCTGAACGTGATGTGTGATTGTTACACCACAAGCTTCTGTTTTTCTGATACAAAATATTATGGTTTTATTTTATTTCTGAAAATACCTATTTCTTATTTGATAAATTTCCGCGATGAGAACAATTCGTATGATTTGTAGCGAATAAAGGTTTTCTACATATTGCTTGATAGCCCCGTCATCCATTTTGAATAGTATGTCGTATCACTGTCACCAAAATAATAAATAAATTGCGTTGTAAATGGTATAAAAAACCCTTTAACTCAAAATTTGTTACTTGAATCGAACGTGAGAATGACAAAACCTACCTTCACAATGTGTTTTTGACGCAGTCTTGATGTCCATGTCTCCATTTTGTCCATTACTCTTGTCTTCCATTACACTAATCCATGCCCAATACTCGTTATCTTTGATTGATTATTTACTTAATGTCCAAAAATCAACTTTCTTCAACGTCACCACAAGTACAAATGTTGCAATTGTACACCAAAATCATCAAAAAAATATTGTGAGTGAATTATCTTTTTTACATTTTGCCCAATTAACACCTATGCCTGCAGCCAACTACAGGAATAACCTTCGTGACATAACGTAATCAACAGGCAAACAAGCAAAGCCCTTGCGGGAATACTAGTAAACGTTCTATACCATCTGGAATCGTTGGCTTATTCTAATTTGTAGTTACTTTCGCTCATTACTCCCATTGGTGTCATAGTCAGTCACTGTTAAGTGGCGATTCAATTTCGAACCTACAACATGTTGAATCGAAGCTGCGCACATTTTGGATCTAATTTTGTAAAATAGACATTCTGCATTATCGAGCATCGTACCACGTTAAATATGTCGATAACCTACATCTCCAATATTTGATGATCCACCTTTTTAGAACATTCTGTGTAAGCGAATTTCCATTTGACTCATTTTTGGTGAAAACAACCCGCTTGAAGTCTAGCTCAAGATAGATTGTGATGGAAGAGAAAAGGAGAAGAATTATAACTACAAAATTGGTCATGAATGCTAGCTGATATGTTATTTCCAATAAAGTTATTAAGAAAGAACGATCTGGGAAAATAGTTAATTAGGTTCTTATTAATATAATTACTGGTGGTGTAGATACCTTTTTAACAATGAATAAAAGACGGGTGTTGTTTGGTATCAAATATGTATTATACTTAATATATTTCCGATAGGATAGCTATCATCCTCAGAACTATCTGGCTATCTTGCTATCATCCTCAGATCTTCATTTTCCGCCCAGACGCTGCAAGATAGTTCTGAGGATGATAGCTATTCTATCGGAAAGATCTTAAGTATAATACATATTTGATACTGGACAACACCCGTCTTCTATTCGTTAATTATGTTCATGTTTAAGGATGGTAGTTTGTGGTCTGTGATAGGATAAAGAATGTTAGTGCAACTGTAACAGACTGAAATAGGTAAAGAAGTAAGATACGACAAATAATCTGTGAAAACTTCAAGGGTGTAAGCGTGTGAGTAAATTGTGTTCAAGGGTTTAATGAAATGTTACCAACTACTAGCATCAGACGTGCCTTTTCCTTCCACCGTTTCAAGGACTATCACGCGAGAAGAATATTGATTAATGATGTTAATATCGTAATATCCTGTTATGAATGCCATGAAGTTTCAATGATATGCATGGTGGCATGTGAAAGCCAACCACACAATAAGCGCGCTGCAAAAACACGCACGCCTTTCGTGTGATTCAACCTATCATTAATGTAGAGAGTGAATTGATAAGTGAATTTGGTTTATAATTTGTATGTATTATTCATTAAATAAATACAATCAGCTGTATTTCGGCTTTGTTTCAAAATCAGAGTAGTTCCGCTTCTATGGGCTCTACAGTTTAATTTTGTTTACCTATAATAGTATTTTTCTTAATCGCCAATTGCAAAACATGCCATTCACACCTCGTTCATAAAATGTAAGTCTGTATTTTCTTCAATATAGATGCTGATCCTTATATTCCATGTCATTTAGTATGTAATTCGTGAACATTTCGAAGACGGCACAATTAAGCAAACTAATTTTTCACAACTGCGGGCAATGTAAAGTACACAATACTCATTGAGCTTTTTAGATCGTTCTGGTCTCCTACATGCATCGAGGAATTATTCTGATCAAATCACGAGATCCATTAACTCCACACATCATCAAATAATGGGGAACCAACCATTGTAGTGTTGAGGAGAATAAATGTAGCATCGTTTACTTTAGAAACCGACAACAAATGTGATTAGCATCTTCAGAGTGAGCATTCCTGCACCAAACTTAATTGCTACTGATCACGGCGAAACCAATCACCCCTTGTTTCGCTTTCACCATTCTGTACCGAATTCTATTAAGCTCTAACGAACGACGGGGAATTGATCACGATAGAAACGTGGTAGCTCGTTTCTCTCATTCTGCAGCTAAAATTGTATCGTCTACTGTTATTGTGAAACAATGTTTTTGTGATATCAACAGGGGAAAGTTGCCGAATTTAGGCTGTTGCCTAAATTGAACTGTACTCGTATTTCAATGCATTATATAGGTCAGCACAAATGCTTGGCAACACTGCTTGGTTGTTAGTCAGCTGTCAGTGGATAGCAGTCATTTTAGCGAGTAGGATCAGCGTTATCAGTGTTTTAGTAGTGACTTACGATTTTTATGCAGTATTTGGAAAACCACTAGGTGAAAAGAGGGTCGGTAATTACAACTGTTTTTCCACTTGTTACAAATATATTTAATTAGCTTACAAATGCGCACAGTGAAACAAATGTTGCCCTTCTTGTGCTTATCTTCTGTTATCTATGTCTACACGTATACAAGTTACCGAAATTGACCCACTGAGGATTACCTGCTTTCAGTGAGAGTAAAATGTTTAAGATGGAGATTGACAAGGTATCTTCACTTTGAAAAACGTCTTAAATATTAGTTAATGGAAGAAGGTGAAATCATAAAAAGTTATTTTAATATTGAGCAAAACCTACAAATAGTAAAGAGAACAATTGTAAAGGAAAAGCAAAATATTTCTGCAGAATAAGAATACAAAAACAATCCACAATTTTCTGACTGTCTTTTTGTTTTAATAGATTTCTTTGTCCTGTTTTTTTTACAGTCGTAAGTTAAACGTTTGAAAATGAAAAGTTAATTAATAAAAAGTTATGCTAAACGACACAATGAACTAAATGACAGAATGAACACAAAAGTTGAAAGTACTGAAATGTTCAGTATTTATGGCAATGTGCTATGTAAAATACAAGAAAAAACATAAATAATTTGGGACAAGGTATAAAAAATTCCACCTTAGATATATTTTTTCCTTTCTCATTCAAATTCAAATTCAAAAATTCTGATTCGAAAGTTTAAATTCAAAAACTCAAATATCTACCAGTTTGTCCTTTTCTCATTATTCTGCTCAGTATGGCCAAGAGAAAAAATGAATAAAGTTAATACAATTTTAGAAACGATTCAATACAAGCAATTACAATGGTTTGGTCATGTGAAAAGAATGAAAGATAATAGAATTCCAAAAATAATTTTAGAGTGGTTTCCGGCGGGTAGGAAGAAAAGAGGAAGACCTAAACACAGCTGGTTGAGAGAAATTACAGGAATTTTAAAGGACAAGAACTTAACAGACAAGGATTATGAAGATCGGGACAAATAGAGAAATAAAATTCAAATTATGTAATTTATTAGAATTGTGGGTAACAGAAAGTTGTTTTCTATAACAATGTAAAACTGTGAAATAAATAAAATGGCCTCGGACACCATGGAAGGGGTTGTTGAGGATTTTCTTCTTTGCAAAATGCAACATGTGTGCAAAAATTACTATTTAATAAGAAATGACATAGTTTATTAAAGTGAGTTCATTTGTACCTGGTTCATAATTATTATAACCTATAACATTTGTTTTCCTTAAAATGTATAAGTTAGAAAAATTGTAATTTAGCTTATGAGACTTTTTTATATTTAAATAGACTTGTGAAGGAGAGGAAAAGTGCTCCTCGAAACGTCGAGAGATGGAAATGCTCCAGAAACTTTTCATACATTTCAATAAATTTCCATATCTAAATTATGTTTTTTTATTGACCTTTTGGTTTTCAAACGTGTAATTGATGACTGTCTAAAATAAAACTGGATAAATAAATGTAAGTTTCGGGATCAGAAACTTAACAAGGAAATTGAGGTTAGAAATCAGATTTGTAAGATACAGTTGATAATCGCTGTATTAAGATGAAAATCATACATTAGCTTTAGCTACAACATAGTAACAAACAAACGTAAATACTTAAGACTAACCCGAATCAATACAATTGTTGTTAACAAGCGGAAATTATGAACTTTAATGTGAGAATGGCCTTTACACGAGTTGTTCTGCTCGGAGCCCTCTATGGTTCTGATACACTGCCGGGGACCGCAGGTGTACTGTTGGTCGAATGACCGCCAGTGTCAAACGATTAAGTTTGGTGCGTAAAATTCAAAGTTACATAAATATAATTAATACAAAAATAAATTTATTTTTCCAAGACCACAAGTCATGTTGTGATAATGAATCAAACTGGTTCCGTATGACATGTAGCAAGGAAAGGAAGATGTGATGGAGTGCCTGGATCTCGGATGTAAATTATGAGTTTACTCACGTTGTTTCAAAGTGCAACCTAAGGTCAAGAAATCTTTCTGTATAAATTACAAAGATGAAAACTGAGCTTACTAGCCACCATATTGGTTGTTTACTTTTCCCCCGTAGCCTGTTTATTAAAGGTTTTTATTATCAAAAAAGAGTACAGTATATAATGCTTCGGTTATCAAAAAAGCCCTTTTTGAGAGAATATATCGTATATACCACGTTGATAAACACGATCTGTTTGTAGGTATTATCGATATTTTATCAATAAGTCAAGGTGATAGTCATCACTATCACGTTAAATTAATTGACTTGCAGCTTTCACTGAGTTAGCCATCACCTTAAAATACGCCGCGTTGAAGCCGAATTGTTGAGATCGACAATTAAAATTTTGACATTTCAGCGGCGAATTTCATGATGACAATTGAGCCATCGACTAGTAATCAGTAAAGTAAATGAGAAGGACATGTTTCCAAGGATGACGGAGCAACAGTGGAATGAAACTCAGATGAAACAGGTGTACTCTGAGCAAATCAGTCGCCAGTCCGCTTTGTCTATGAGACAAAATGGCACATAGATCGCCTGGGATTTGAACTGCTGTACGCAAAGAAGAGAGCTAAGCGGTCTAAACCTTACACCGCGTAGCGGCCCGTTTATAATCCCAAAGCAAGAAAAGATTACTGGTGTAAGCAGTGGGTGTAGTAGAGCTACTGTGAACTGCCATTTCCCCCCAATCAGTATGCCTCCTGCTTAATCGAAAAATCGAACGGCCCCGCCCCCTCTCCGCGGCACCCCGACCGTGCGCTCTCGAGCACTTGTACTCGAAGCCGTGTATCGGCGCACGTAAACGAGTTGGGAACACGCGTTCGCCTCTCGCCCATTTGGAGCCATTCCCTGCATTCCTGCGCTGCGCGGAGAGCACCGGCGCCCGGCCCAGCCCGGCGCAGCCCTGCCCCGGCCCTGCCGCCGCGCAGCAGCACCACCGCGCCGAGCCGGCGTTACTCACACATGATGTTTCACATTGAGGCCGCTGCGGACGCGCATCGCATCTCCGCGCCCGCTCGCTCCCCGCCACGCCCCCGCCTCCGCTATTGGTAATTTGCACGCGCGTCGCTGCTCGTTACCAGGCGACCGGCGCGGCGGCGGCGGCAGCGGCTGGACCGCGCGTCCTATGCCTCGCGCGCGTGCGAATGTGTGTGTGTGTGTGTGCGTGTGTGTGTGTGTGTCGGGCGGCGCGCGGCGCATATACAGCCGCCTGCCAGTTTTCTCACGCGCAGCGGCTCCGGATGGTTTTGCGTTCACGGTCTGCTTATTTGTGCGTTTAAAGTGCCCGGTCGACCGAAAGCGGCCGGCGGCAGTGGCCCAGGTGAGGCGGGGCGAGTGGGCCGGGAAGGTGAACCACGCGGGATGGAACGGGGCAGGATGAGCGGGGTGGGGCGGGCAGGACGGGCGGCGCGTGGGGCCGGTGCAGAGGGGAGGAGCGGGGCGGGGAGGGCGTGGATGAACCGCGCGGGGTGGAACGGGACAGGATGAGCGGGGTGAGGCGGGCAGGGCGGGGCTGAGCGTGGGGGCGTGGCAGAGGGGAGGAACGGGGCGCGGAGGGCGTGGATGAACCGCGCGGGGTCAAACGGGGTTAGGATGAGCGGGGCGGGGTGGATCGGAGCGGTGAGGGGAGGGATGGGGCCAACGGGGCGCAGAGGGAGGGCTTGGATGAACCTCACGGGATGGGGCGGTGCGGGATGAGCAGTGCTGCGCAGAGCGGGGCGGGACGCGGCGGGGCGAAGCGGTGCAGCGGGCGAGTGACTCGATGCGAATGCATTGAGAGCTCCGGTTCCAGTTCAGTACCTAGAGCGCGCGCTGGGCCGGAATCCATCGCGCGCCGCGTCGCAAGCGGAATTCGGAACTTGGCTGCGGGCGGGGCTTAAGGCGAAGTGCGCGCCCGTGCCCCGCGATCGGCTCTTTGATGTCCTTGTCGCGCGCCCACTAGAAACATCCACTCCGCGGACTTGGGAGTGCACTCTGTGAGTAGAGTTACGATATGTTATCCCAGCGTATTGGGCAGATGACCCGCCTAATGATGTGATTTTCGAGTAGCTACAGCGACTGAGAAGCGCTTCCATATGGTGCATTTGTTGTATTACTCTGGGTAATATCTGGGCGTATCAAATATGTTAGGGTATGTAACTGCACGTCCGCAGCACGAGCTTCGTAGACTGTAGGACTCTCGAGTTGGAGTACGGATTGGGGGGAATTTTCGTTACCAGCTTAGTAGCTATGAAGGTCAACATCTATCCACACGAAATTTCCAGATGCCGGATATTCTATAGGATTATTCCCAAGGGTATCTCTTGAATTCTAAGCAGTCGCCCCTCTACAGCCGTAAAGTTTTCGAAAATACTAGAATTTATTCTAAAAAAATGACGTTTAGTTATTACGCAAAAAAATTGTCACTCTTCAACTAATACCCGAAATGTCATTTTCCGTTCACTTGTAACAAAGTTAGCACAAAAACGACAAAAATAAACCAGAAATTTCATAGATAAATAAAAAAGAATTACTGAGAATTAATCAGAAACTGTTGAGTGCGCATTGCCTCTGTCCCGACTATTACTTCAGTAATGTTCAATATTACTTCAATTATGGTGAAAGATTGATTTCCTTTTCTCAAAAGGCTTAAAAGATAGTTAGGCGAGTATGTGGATGTTAACAGACTGGTTTATAGCGCCGTAGGAAGAAGATAAATATATCTACTTATATTCAATCTCCTGGATCGTCCCAATCATAGCGGAACCAAACAGAATGGATATTCTTCAGTAATTTATGGCGACATCAGGTCACATCTTATCATCAGGTTTCTCGTCATTTGAGAGCTACGTAAGAACCCTTGCATAGAAAGGTAGAGGAATAGAAGCCTATTAACAACTAGTTTTTACGTCATTTTAACATACATTCCACATTTAAAATAGAGCATTGAATATCATGGTTATTAAAACAGGATGAGTCTTGAACCCATATAGACCCTTTTTTATTTTATACGGAAATTAATTTCAACAGTAAAAGGTCATGGGAAACGATACCCTGAAAACTCGAATGAAATAACTGACATTCACTTTAGTAATTGCATGTGTCAACATTTGTATAGATATTATACATTTCTCTTGAAAACCTGTATAAATGGAAACACATTTTCACAGAATATATTTATTTCAGTCTACCCCAATTGAAGGTGAGAAGAAGAAGTCCGCAAAAATCCACAAGCTAGATAAGATCGTCCCCAATCGGAAATAAATGGTTCACAAGGAAATCGGAGCCGGGGTCCGACCGTTCGCAGCACATAGCGAGCTCCCGAATCGAACGCGCCAGGGATCAGAGCGAAGCTTCGGAGAGGCCAGCGGCTTACAGCGCCAGAGAACAACGGCACTCCATAAGAATATACTTCCTACCGCCTCGCGGCAGCCCACACGATTCCGCTGCCCCAACGCCGAGCCCCTGCTTGGGTTCCTGATATCCCCTTCAGCCTACCCTCCCCATATCCCTCTCCAGACACTCCGCCTCCTAACACCAATGTTTCCAGCGTCCTGCTACCCCAATCGTTAGGCCTTCACAATCACCCGCCCACCCTTCTCTCCTCGCTCACTCTGCTCATCCCACTCATCTCTCTCTCCTCGCTCACCCCGTCACCACGCGCACTCACCACGTTCTCACAGCTCACACCGCTCCAACCGCCCACCCTTTCCCCCTGTTCATCCCACCCGCCCCGGCCACTACGATCAACCCGTCTACTCCACCGCAATGTCCATCTCTAGCCCGTTCTCTCTATCCCTCTTTGGAAACTCTTCCTTCCTCACCATACCATCCTCACACCATCCTTGCCGTCCCAACTCCATCACCGTCGTGCCAAGTAACCTGTCCCTTCCCGCCTCACTGCCACTCTGCTCCTCCACCAGGCCCTGTTTTCTCGTCCCCATCCCAGCCTTCAGCGAGTCCCCTAGCACTACGCCCTCACAGATTCCTTCCTGTTCACACTCCACGCTCGACCCAACCTTCCAACCCTTCACAACGCTCACCCCGTTCACCCTATTCTCTCTGTCTCCCTTCTGCGATTTCTCCACACTCCACATTCCTCTCCTGTCGTCCTCACTCCCTCTCCAGCCCACCACGACAACCAACCTGATTTCCCTCTCCACTGCCATTCACCGTCTCCACCACGCCCCCTTTCCCCGTCCCCACCAGCCCCAAAACGCCGCCCTGGACCGCCACGAATTCAGAAGTTACTTGGTGGCGGCGCCGGCGACCGAGATCGCGCGCCAGACATCTATCTCCCGATATCTCCGATCTCCTGGCGTCCATCCCTAAACCCCCGCCCCGCCCACGCCTCCCCCCCGCCCGCGTCCTCCCCCGGCGCCCACGCCCACGCCCCGCGCGCGGTCGTTAAGCTGCAAACAGAACTGCGCGCGCCCGCCCCGCCCCGCCCCGCCCCCTCGCCCCGCCTCCGCCACGCGCCCGGCGCTTGTTTTTTCCTGGCGGGTGGCGCCGCCGCCGCCGCCGCCGCCGCCGCCGCCGCCGCCGCCGCCGCCGCCGCCCCAGCGCGCGCTCGGCTCGCGCCGCCCAACTTTATTGTTAAGACACATAACTTTTAACAAGATTTTTTAACCGCCTGTCGTAAAAGCTGTTGTTTGCTCCATATCGCGGCGCCGTCTGCGCGCCTGGCGCCGCGCGCGGGGCGGTGGGGGCGGAGGGAGAGGGGGAGAGGGCGGCCGCGAGTGGACGCGAGGCGGCCGCTAAAGCGCCTTTTCATAAGCTGCCGGTGAGAGTGGACATGGGCGGTGGACGGCGCGAGTGGCAGGCCAACGGACGGTCGCGGCGCGGGGCCGTGCGGCGCCAGAGGTCACTGGCGTGAGGTGGGGGGAAGGGTTGGGGAAACGGATTTGGCCAAGAGGCCAATGCCACCTGTACGAAGGGCAAAGTGAAGAGAAAGTGGTGGCTGACGGCGTCAGGGGAGTTTGGCTTATACTTCGTTTTTTCTAACGCGGCACATGACATTAGGACATTGTTACACTCCCTGCCTTATAAAATGAATCGTTTTAATTAATTCGCAAACGTCCTTCTCAACGGGACTTGTGGCCTCAGAAATGTGCTTACCACTGTTAAAAAGATTCATTTTATAAGGCAGGAGATGTAACAATATCCTAATGTCATTGCCACGTTAGAAATAACGAAGTATAAAGATGTGTGAGTGACGAGGAAGGGCCTAAAGGATTAAGAGGAGTAAAAGAAACTGTTCTGGGATGGAATTTTTTCAAGAGATAATTGTCATCAATTTGAGATGGCTCGTGGATTGAGTGACTGATTATTTGGAGTTTCCAACCAAAACAAGTGCTGTGGCCAATTACACAGTACTAATGATGAACTGTCTAATAACAGAACTTGAATTGCACAAAAGCATAAGAACTTAGCGTGACGAGCAGACGCGCTTCTGTGGTATACCACAGAAAATATTTTCATTATGTTTTAACCGAGCTTTGTGTGGGCGCTACTTCGGAGCATAAAGTAAGGTGGGTTTTACTTTTACCAAGGAAATTAAAACGTTTGAATTCTTCCAGAAGATTCTAGAAGGATTTTTGCACGCGACGCTGCAATAAGCGTGGACATTGGTGATGTACAGAGACGCGCTTCTGCCTACGCAATGCGAGGGCTGCGCGGTCGCCCACGTGGGTTCTCGATTCAGCCGCGCGCAGCACGTGCGAGAGGTCAGCGACTGTGACCCCGACTCCTGCGACTGCGTTCGCTGCAAAGAGATTGTACAATTCCAGCACGGTTTGAAAAGACATGGCCAACAGCTTACAATAAAACATACCTGCAAAGTATGTTTGTGCTAACGTTCCCTCGCAGGAAGTACCGATATACTTATAATTAATACTAGGAAAACCCGGCAGACGTTGTTCTGCCCTTCATGTCCCTCTTTCCCCTCCCATCTCACTTTATCACTATGTCTCCCTCCTTTCCCCACCCTGTCCCTGTCTGTCTCGGTGTGTCTCTGTCTCTGCCGCACTCTGTCCCTCTCATTCACATTTACTTGCAGATTCTGCACGTCTCTGAGCAGGTGAGGTTATATCGGGAAGCGCCGGACCAACAAAAATGTAATAGAATATTTGAGAAGAGCTTATTCTGTAAATTACGGTGTGAGAAACAATTCTTCGAGGCATTCGGCCTCAATATTTTAGTTTTTAAGCCCCTAGAACGCGTCTTTTAGGAGTTATTTAACGATATAGATTCAAAATGCTGCCGAGTGTGTTGCGTGTTCCATTTGACGTGAATATTTAGGTTTGTTTTACAGCGCCATGTAGTGGAGTCACAACAGAATTAACAGCACATAAACCTTCTGGGTGAAAAAAACACGTAGAAGAACCAGCTTTCATGGAGATCGGTCCAACAGAGTCGGAGCTTAGTTTATTTATATATATATATATATATATATATATATATATATATATATATAAAGTACTTTGTTCTTGCCGGGGCATTGATCGGAATCCACCACCACAGTTGATGTCTCTGTAACAAATTCCATCAATATAAATTTATTATTATTACAATAAGAAGCTTTTCGTACTAGTTTTCGGCCTAAAGTATATTTTTAGAGATTTAGAGAAATAGCTAAGGAAAAATTGAAGCAATCAGGAGACATCCAAAAAGACGAATTCACTGACGACCAAGAGAGCATGGCTGTTGAGGTAGAGGTGACGCGACAGGATTTTGCCACTAAGCCAAAGTCACTACCTCAGCTGAAAACTGGTCGACGTGTTGTAAGAGATTGCGACGACAAGAAATGGCGACGGAGCAACTGAAAGTTTGCATATGTGAAAGGAAGGTGGAGGGGGAGAGTACTGACGGATGTAAGGGGCATGAGAGCGGTAGGATGGAAGTGCGGTGCGCATTTCAGCGTGACGGGAATATCAGAGTCGCGGGAGTAGCTGTCTGGAGCGAGGCGGTAGGCTGACGGGATAACCCGGCGGAGGCAGTGACCTGGTTGACAGGTTGTCAGGGTTGTAAGGCGACTGTGTAACTGCAGGCCAGGGTGGCAGAGTGGAAATGGAAAGTCGGAATCGTAGGCGTAAGAGCGGTGACAGAACCCTGGAGTGCGGAGTTGAGGACGAGGACCAGGACGACGAGGGCGGAGTGCGGCTGCCGTCGGTCACATAGGCGGTCATAGCAGAGAGCAGTTGTGGGGAAAATGACTAATAATATTAATGATAATAATAATAATAATAATAATAATAATAATAATAATAATAATAATAATAATGCCTTTAGGATTTGTTTCGTAAAATCTATCTAAAAACTTATCAAAACTTCCAGGTCATTCAGAAGACTGGTCAGTATAAAAATCACCTAATTGGGAATATTTTATATTTTGCGCAAAGTGTTGTAGACGCCTAACATCCTTGGTCGTCAATATACGGCTTGATAATAACAATAGCAATAATAATGATATACAAATCATCTTTATCTTGTCGAACTTGTCATGAATCTTGCTGTATCTCACGAAGATGGTACACTCAACTACCACTATCATGAAACTGGTTGATAACGAAACTCATCAATTAAACAGAACTACAGATTCCTGAAAGACAGGACAATTCAATATACCAAACCTGATGTTATCATCTTCATCAAATCTGCCAAGAAAGTTTAGTTTATTGATTTCACTGTCGTCAATACCAGCAAAATGACTACAAACTCGGCAAGGACTGAAAAATGCAAAGCGCTAGCGTTTGCTCTGAAATAACAACGGCCTGAGTTTCAGGAGTGAAAACTGTTCCAATTCTACTGTCGGCAACGGCTGTTCTACCGAATATGCTCAGCAGATCGTTGGAATTGTAATCATTGAGAAGAGTATGATCATACTTTATTCTGAGGTCAGTTATTATGAGTATTTGTATTCTAGTCACCAGGTTCAAGACGCACATGAGGAACTGTAAATTTTTAAATAACTGCACAAACAATAATGATGATGATGTTGATTACACTGTAAGGTTGTGGCTCTCTTGACTATTCTTTCTCCTAACCGCAAAGAATGAACATGAAATACACTGAAAATTATTTTGGACTACGAGAACATTTCGTACTTCGTAAATAATGTTTACACTGGATATAGCTTCATAAGGATCCCAACTTCCACTGGCCTGATCCTGCAGTGTTCATATGGACTGGTTCTGTGCGTGAATATTCTAATATTTTGGTAAACTATTATTAACGAACAGAAATACTTATATCCATGCGAATAGATAGGACATCAACTCATTTAATTATTACATTAATTTTGAGTTTCTGCTTGTTATCGAGACCCAGAATAGCTAAATCTGAAAAAGAAAAAATCTTCAAAATGCCTCATTTTGTAGATTACTAAGAAACATACGTCGTAGCCAGGGGCACCAAAATGAGTTTTATGGGTCAGTTTTCGAGTTACGCTCGATGGCGAGGTGTGCCGTATAGAAAGGTCGCGTGTGTAACGGATTGCATTTCCTCTTGCTGACTTCTTTATTACATAGTTGCGCTGGGCGTCGATAGAGTCGACTGCTAGAGCGGAGGCAGTCGAGCAATAGTATCAAGGTCTCCTGCTGGTGGCAGTGGCACGTCTCGCGGCACCGTGCCATGCCACATGAGCTTCTCTGCGCCACTCGCGTCGTGAGAGGAAACTATTAGAAGCCCCGTCGTTTTACAATAGAGATGACGTTGTCTCTTGCGGTGGGGTTATGAACTGCGTGGATAGGCGATTTCGTCGTGGCAAACGTGCCACGGACTCCCACTCGTAGCATCCACCTTGGCAACACTGCGATAGAACCTGTGACCTAGGTTGCAATGCATCAAAGGGCGTGGGGAAGGAGGAAATGGAAGCGTTAGGAGAAGGTACAGAGGGGGTGTTGTGGGAATTCGAATGGCTACAGCGCGCGGGGCCCGCGCTGCTCCGCGTTTGTTTATGAGCCGCTGCAGGGGCGGGAGTGAGGCTAAGCCTCGATGAAGTGGCTTCTTTATGAAGAGCTTATAAATTTGCTTTACTTTGCTAAAGTGATTTTTCGGGTTTACTTGAGGGAATTGTAATTCTCGCTCTGATCGTATCCTATTGTTTGTAACTCATTAATAATTATTTTTATATGAACACTACTGTGGTGAGAGCGTGGAATTTTGGTTCAGTATTATAGACATAACGTCATTTTTTCCCACGCAGTAATGCTAAAAATGTTATTTGTTTATAAATTATGACGAATGTGTTACCGGTTTTGGAATAATAAAATAATGACAAAATGATACATTAACGTTGTAAAAAGTTACAGAAAATGCCAGAAGCAGAGTCCTAGAATCGTTCCATTTCTGCCATTTCACAATGTTTCAGCAATTAAAGCAAAGTCAAAAATACCTACGGCAATGTTGGAATTTACAATACTTAGGAAATATCAATCAATGGTCCAAAACATGCTTAAAGAACCGTATCGCGGATTAAGAAGCGTTCTTCCAAACCCCGATAAATTAAAAAAAATCAAAATATTTTATACATGATTTGACCATCTTTTGAACCGGTTTGTTGACCATCTTTTGAACCGGAACCTTTAAAACCGATCCTTCAAATCGAGTTTTATCAAAACTCGACCAGTTCTATAGAAGAATATACCTTTAAACTTTTAAAATAAGAAGATTTTAGCAAAACCCCATATAAATACATTCCCAACATTGTTTTTACGAAGAACTATCTTTTACATTTATCGAGTTTTGAAAAAAACGCTCAATTGCTTGCCCGAAGAAGACGCAAGCTTGTCATCCCGCCTCCATATGCAGAGACGTCTCTAAGCGTGAGAGCGCGATCGGTGGAAGAGCTGGGGGGGAGAGGGGAGCGGGGTAGCCGCTCGGCGCCGCAGCGACCTGCTCCGCGGAGGGCGGGCGGGCGGCTGCGATCCCCCGCGGCGATAAGACTGCGGAGGCTGCGGCGCGCCCCCTTCGCCCGCGCCACGCCCCCGCCGCCCGCGTCACTCGCGCGCCCTTCCTCCCCCTGTCATCCTCCAAGCCCTTGCATCTCGTCCTCTAGCCACTCCTTCCGTACTCTTCATTCTCGATCATTAAGATTCATTTCCTTCATCCCTCTCTATTCCGTGTATTTTTTTTTGTTTGTACCTGGAATTAAGCCATTTAACACTTTTATTGTAAAATTTTGACTGCTTCATAATCAAATCGACTTATTAATTAGAATTAAATTACGTCGATTTTTTAAAATCTTGTTGATTATCCCTCTTTTCACTGTTTAGGTCTTTACTCGTTTACATATTCCCATTAGGCATTACATATTGTTTTTCAAGTTCTCTTATTCGTCAAATAACTTATCATTCTCTCTAATATTTTCTAAAGATTTATCTAAGTATTTACCAATTTCACTTATTAGATTTTTCATCTTGGACCTCCGTACCGGTTCTTCTATTCTTTACAATTTTTCTGTCATCTTTTGTTCATGGTTTCAGTTTTTTTTAAGCTTACTCTTCCTACCGTGCATCTTGTTCTCATTTTCCTTCCTGTAATCTACGCAATTATTGTTTCGATATCCATGTTCTTGCTTATCTGCAATAAGGGTCAAATAATGTTTTCAGTACCAATCCTAGTTTGTTCTTGTTCCTAATGCATTCCTTCTCTTCTCTTCCATTGTTTCCTAATTTCCGATAAACAGTGTATGCTTGCTTCCTCTTCACTTTGGTAATATCCTACTTGCCTTCAACCTCATCCTGGGCCTCATCCCCACTTCCCCATCCCTCGCCATCCTTGCGGCCTGCCCGTTCCCTTCTACTCTCCGCCTGCCCAACAGTCTCTTCCCCCGCTCCGCTGCCCCCCTCTCAGCCGCGTCCCCACCCGAACCACCCACCCTGCCTTGCTCCGTCTCAACCCGCCCCGATCCAAATAGATACACCCCGATCCAAATCAATCCGCCACGGTCCATATCGATCCGCCCCGATCCGTTTCTATCCCCACTGATTCGCTCCGATCTCCCCCGACCTGTCCAGTTCCGTCCCGGCCGGTCCCGATCCGCCCCGATCCACTGCCACCCACCTCATCCGCCCTAATCCGCCCCATCCCAACCCCTCCGCTTCTCTCTCCTTATTCCCCGCTCCACCCCCTCCCCGGCGGCGCCGAGTGCATGTTAATTTGGCGCGTTACGTCGGAAGAAGGGCGCCGCAATGGAGGAGGGGTCGCCTTAAGAGGGTAGTTTTCGAGATATGAATTTTATCCCTGTTGCCTAACGCGCTCCCCCGTCTGCAGCGAGGGACTGCGCGAGATGGCCCTACTCCCCCCCGGTGCTTTCTTTGCTTTGTTCTCTCGCCCCCACCCCTCCCCCTGCGCCGCTAACGCGAGCTAACCCCAGCGGAGCCCCTTCCGCCTCGTCCGCAGGAACCGCCGTCGAGGAGGGGAAGGTATATTTCGTCACAAGTGCCTATGCTATAGAATGATATTCTTCAAGAGAGGGAGAGTTTTGTAGATCTGAGTTGAATTGTGTGAACTACTCCGCAGTCCCATTTGGGGCTTCCCTGCAGTGTCTGAAGTTAGCGCGGGGTGTAAGAAATATGTTCTCAATGTTCCTCCGCAAAAGTTTGGGTGATTTAATTGCCTAAATTTAATACATGCGACAACTACTGTGTGATTTATGTGAATTATAATGTTGTAATGTAAATGTCGCATAAATGTTAAGAGAATATTATTACTGATGTTACTTGAAATGAAAACCTAAAATTAGTACAGACATTATTTTCAGTACAAGGGGGATGCACGGAAGTAACAACTGTAGATATCTCCATAGTGGTAGCGTTTTAGAGAAATGGTTTCAAGTATCTTTGGAAAAATGTTAATAAAATGTAGTAGACTTCAATGCCATAACACTCACGTGGTTATAGAATACGCCACAAATACAGTCCATTCCAATTAAAGCAATGAAACATGTAGAATTTTCACATCTTAAAATACCTCAACGTTCCAGTCGAAAACATTTCCAACGATCCTCGTAATGTGTTGACCAGATAAAATCTATTGATAACCAGTTTCTCGTAAAGCAGATCTCCGTCCTCGCGGCCTTCCCCCCTTCCGCCTCCCCGACCCTCATCCTCCTCCTCGTCTTTTAACTGGCAATTAAAGCTCCGCTCACTGCTGCGTCCGCTCGCAAACCCCCGGTGCCGCCGTCGCCAAAATATTTGCGCGGCCTCCCTCCTTCCACGGTCCCTGCCCTCGTCCCTCACGCCGAACCCGCCCCCTCCGCAGCCCCCCACGCCCCCTCGCCCAGCCTTCCCTGCCCTGTCGACCCCGTGCTCTTAGTGTCTTCGCCGTCTGCGTTGTTCTCGCTGAGAACGTCACGTGTTTGTCGCTGGTGGCCCTAGTTCTAATTGTTTCCTTTCGCCTCGTCTACCATCGTATCTTCCCGTCCTTCGTCTCTGTCTCAAGTCATCCCCGTCTTCAATCGACCCACCTCTTCCGTCCTCTTGTCCCGTGATCTCTGTCTACATCGTCCTCGTCTCCCAAAGTCCTCATGTCCCACCTACTCCGTCTCCCACCGTCCCCGTCTCTCACCGGTCCCACCGATTATCCCTCCCACCGATTGTTGCTCCTACCGATTGTTCCTCCCACCGATTGTCCCTCTCATCGATTGTTCCTTCCACCGATTGCCCCTCTCAGCGATTGATCCTCCCACCGATTGTTTCTCCCACCGATTCTCTCCCCCCACCGATTGTTCCTCGCACCGATTGTCCCTCTCAACGATTGATCCTCCCACCGGTTGTTCCTCCCACCGATTCTCCCTCCCACCGATTGTTCCTCCCACCTGTTGATGCTCCCACCGATTCTTCTACCACCGATTCTTCCTCCCACCAATCGTATCTATCCTCTCTCCAATATTGATTCTTACCTATCCCATCTCTCAGTTTCTGCCTCCCATAGCTCCCGTTTCTTAGTCTTCCGTTTTCCACGCACTTTCCTGCTTCCCACCGTCCTCGGCCAATTCTGCAGACTGCTTCAATAGTCCAACCACATGAAACATTCCAGCTACCACATCTGACGAACACTATGCTGCCCCTGTAACATTCGTTTATCTCTGTTACCCTACCATTACGGCCAGCACCAGCCTCATTCACCTACTACATTCATGATGGAGAGGTAGCAAATCAGAATCTGAAGCCATGTTCCGCTGTTTGTCCTCCATCATTTAGCTGCCTCAATTATCAACGACGTGTCTGTTTTAACATTCCCGCTCCTCGTGAATTTCACGCAGTGCGCTACCATGTGAATTTCACTCGACCTTCACAACTGCAGTCACCTTGCTTCTCTAACTGACCCGTATGGTGTACATTGCCGTTCACCGGGTCCAACACTAACGAAGTGACTCTTACGTCGTCGCAGCGACGCCTATAGGGTTTTAGAAAGTGGTTTCCGGAGGAGAGGACGCCCTAGTACAGGCTGGACCCAGTTGTGCACTGAGTGTCAGAATTCTTTTCTGTATTTGGTCCAGAGTCCTTGAAAATTATTTTTATTTATTTACCTTCCATAACGTATCCATTAGTATATGGAAAGTTGTGCTGCAAACAATCTATATCAGTTATTTTAAGGAATGACACGTTTTAAAAGTTTCTGGAACCGTGTTTTTTATTTTGTTTTTATTTTTGAACGTTTGTGTTTCCTTTTTAAAAGGTAGGACCACAGGATTTTCGCCCAGATTCATCAAGTGTCTCGGGAGATCTTCGGATTCTCCTATTTTGAAACGGATCTATTATTTTTTGTGACAGTCGAAATAAACCCTCTAAATTGCTTTATAAAAATGTTCTCTAAAGTGACACCTTATAAAAAAGTTCTTTAAAGTGTTTTTTAAAACTTTTTTATCCAATAGAGCAAAGTACCCTTACACGGAATAAATGTTACAATCTTCTAGGGCATGTTCTGGAGAAACAGATTATTACTTTTTGCCAATGAACATATAGTGGAAAATGTCATATAACAGAAATACAGAAATGCCGATCTGACAGCGCGCACCTGTTTCATGGCAACTCATCCTCCTCTAGTGTCAAGCATGTATACGAATTCTCAGAGGACGACCCCCCACTAGCATAGTTCGTGTTGCTGCTGCTATGAACTGTTGTAGAGCCACTAATTGTTATGTGTGGATACGAAAATTAGTTTGGTTTTATTGCATGCGCTCAACAGCAAGATTCTGAAAACACGTTACTAACTGCCCGACAGTGTCTAATATATTGTGGATAACACAGCAATCATAACAGCTTCTTATTAGAGCAATAAGATGAATCCTACTTCTCGCAACAGGCCAGCGAGCGTTGGGCAATACCCCGAACGAACATTCACAAGAGAAGCTTTGTTCCCCAGTCTGGGCTGCCGCAGCCAAAACAAACATCAGCAAAATGCAAATTTATCAAACTAGATTCCTACGGACCACCACTAAAGCTCCCTGGTACTTTCCAAATGCGCAGTTGCATATTGAACTTGGCATTACACCCATCCCCGTCCACTTCTCCCTCTTAGCCGCAAAATTCCATTCAAAAATATTAAAGATCCCTTCAGCCACTCACTTTTATATAGGTAAGCAAAGTCCTCATCGCAAAAGATTAAAAAGAAAGCTACCAAGAGAATTTTTTGATCCCCCATAGACTAGAACTGATGAGTCTTTTCTCATGATAAATCATATAAGCACGATATTGTATCATATCTAAAACTAGAGTATTGTCTATAACACATCAAATTATTCTTGTATATATCTCATACAAATGTATATATCTTATACGGCTGCAGAGGGTCAATGGCCAAGCTAGAATAAATAAAAAAATAAGGTTTGTAGAAATGCTTCCTTCAGCATCTGCAGTTCGCAGAGGCGGCGCGTGAGGGCTACGCCGGAGGGCGACCGTCTCCGATGTCGCCAACGCTCTCCCTCCGCACGAGCCCCATCCGGCGCCTGCCGCAGTCTCGGCAGTCGCGGGAGAGCTAAGTAAAAGCGGAGAAATCGCTGCATCTCGAGAAGCAGATTCCTCCGGCCCTCGGGAGGGTTAAAGCAGCTTCGCCTCCTCTGGGCGTGTGGCGGGCTAGGGGTGCCCGGGCGGGGCGGGGCGGGGGCGAGGGCGAGGGCGCGGGCGATTCATTAATCGAGGCTCGAGGCCGGTCGCCCACTGGGCGGGCGCGAGGGCGCGCCGGCGAGTGCCGGTCGGTGCCCGCGGGGGACGGGCGGGGAGAGGGCTAATGGGTGCGATTAACGACCGCTGGGCGCCGTGCTGCCGCCCCCGCCCCCGCCCCGCCGCCGCCCCCGCGGCGCCGCTGTCCGGCCGGCGCTGGCTGCGAAAAACGCCTCCGTTGGGCTGTGTGACAGAGGCGCCTCCTCGTTGGCCTGCGGGCCGGGAGCGCGTGAGGGATGGCAGGGGGAGCGAATGAGACGCGGGGGCGGGGGTGGGGGGCAGAGCACGGAATGAGGGTGGGGTGCAGGGTTGGGGCGGGGCAAGGCACGCGATTGAGGCGGGGCGGGGTGCGGATTTGGGGCGGGCCTGGACCGCGTGAGGGATGGCGGAGGGGGCGAGCGGGACGCAGGAGCGGTGGCGGGGACGGGGGCAGGGCGTGGAATGGGGGCGGAGCGCGGGGTTGGAGCGGGGCAATCGGTTAGGGCAGGGGGACGCGGAGGGGGATCGGGGTGGGCGCGGGGACACGGCTCGGGGGCGGGGCGCTGTAGCTACGGGGGCGGACGAGGTAGGGAGGGCCTGCACACGCGTGGGGGCGGCGCCGGGAGGGGCAGGGAGCAACTGAGGAATGACGCGGCGCGAGCGGGGTCACGAGTGAAATGGACGCGCAACGGATGCGAAGAGTGTTAGAAGCAACAGTGGAACTAGAAAGGAAGACGCGCAAGGCATAATGTTAAAATGCATGTTTAATGGGAAGTAAGAGAAATTATTTTGAATGAAACAGGAATTGAAAAAAAAAAAAACGAAAAAAAAAACGAGACCGAAGGTCAAATATGTTTGAAGCAGTATTCAGAGAAGAAGAAGAAGAAGAAGAAATTGCCTTGTGGGCATTGTTGTCGAGAAAGACGAAAAGACGTGACGACTGCCGAAAGTTCCCGGAAGTTTCTTCTTTTTGTACGCTTCATAGCGTCATTGTCTTGCACGAACGATTATAAAATGAATGACACGAAAGCTAAGCGTCTTTGCGCACTTACTTTTAATTTCTGTTTGCATGTTTTCTCTATGTATATGTTTATGATCCACTGTAAGTATGCTTTACAATAAAAGAAGCACAGCGAAATGAAAACCTCACGTAATCCTTTTTCTTCTGCCTTTTATCGTTCACTTATAGAGCTGACAGCGACGTTTCATCTCGCAAATTGTCGCTCTTGCCCACCGCTGAACGAGTGACAGTGTTCGCCGTGGCAAGCGCGGAAAAACAACTACCCAAACGGCAAAACAGTGCGCGGCTCTGGTAGACAGAACTGTAACCTGTGAATGAGAAATATTTAATTCTATGTGCCAGAGCGAAATGGGTACAGAACTGTGAACTGTGATTGTTAAAAGATTGAATTATATGTGCCAGCGCGAAATGGGACTCAGACCGGGAAGTCCTAGGTTGAAGTCCCGACGGCGGCAGGATTTCCGACACTAGCTTCTCAGCTAGGGGGAATTCACTCGCCGTGGTTTCTCCGATCAACGACAGGCGAATGCTGGATCAGTACTCTAGCAAACGCGTCACGGGCAGCGCGCAATGTTTTCTTCCTCTTTCTTCTCTTCCTTGTCCTATCCTTACCCCTTACACACACTTAGTTAATACCTTATTTTACCGGCGAGTCTCGGGCCATCAGGTCCGCTCTTCCGTCACACAAATGTAGCTACGCTCATCTCGGGCCATCAGGTCCGCTCTTCCGTCTCGCAAATTTAGCTACGCTCATTTCATCTAGCGGAGAAAGAAGGTATTATCTCGGGCGACGAAATAGGCGATATGAATTTAACTCAGAGGCTTCTTTTATGCTCGAGGATCTTTTACATGTAGTAAATCTACTACATGGGACAGCCGACTTTACTTCCCCTCCGAAGGAAGACGTAGGAAGCATTTTTTCACCCTTAAAAATCCGCAGCTTCGATCGGGTTTAAACCCTCCATCTTGGGTACAACAACCCGATACGCTTACCTTTATACAATCGAATCCGCAACGTAGTATAACATGCACTACATTACCAAACATGCCGGGAGACCGGTCGGGGGATTAGAGTATGTCCCGGCTGGGGTGGTGCCCCGTTGGGGAGAGATACCTGGGAGATACCATCGATGAAAAATATGCACTACACTTACGGACTAATGACCAAAGTAGTTGACGCGCCTGGAATCACTAACGTTCAATCAATCAATAAGCGAAATGGGAAAGGAAAAGCCCAAAGAGAAAATAGCCTTTGGTAGTAGGATGAAAGTCCACAGCGTAGATAAAGCTGAGTAAAAGGGTGAGAGCCCGGAGGAGTCTCCGTGGGCGATCGAGCAGCGGAGCTGGTGGCGCGGAGAGGGCGCGAAGGACGGGCGGGGCGGGGGCGGGGCGGGGCGGGGCGGGGCGGGGCGGGGGGGCGGGGGCGTGGCGGGGGCGGCGGGCGATTGTCGATGTGCGGGGGCGTAATGGCTCGGGGCGGCCGGACAATGGGCGGGGCCGCCGCGGGGTGAGGCGGTGGAAATCGCTCCGGTGGCGGCGAACGCGGGGTTGGCAGATGGGCGCAAGAACACGTTGCCATGTCGTGTTTATTACGACACTCCGTGTCGGGTTTGTCGCGCTGTTGCCAAAGAGGCCTCAGCGGCCGTTAGTCTCTCGCTTATCTGCGGTATGCACAGCTTTGTCCGCGGACGCGTCTGGTAAATTAATAAACAAGCAAACAGACGGGGCGACGCAAGCGAGCGAAAAGGCCATCTGGCGGGGCTCGAATGGGGCGCTGCTACGACTCTTTTATATTGCCTGCGCCGGCCCTGCGGGGCGAGAAGGGGCGGCTTGGAAGAGCACGTCACAGCGTTTACTGTGTTTGAGAAAACAAATACCAGAGTTAGTTATTTTTTCCATATTTCTTGAATTGTCAATCTACGCCACGTCTCGGGAAATATTTTTCAGTAGAGTTACGAAGATAAGTGTAGCGTAACGATGAGAAACGTTGCTGGAGAAATGTTTCAATTGAATTTTCCTGTTAGTGAAGCATGAAACAGCATTTGTTTTGTTTCAAAAAACATTTTCAGATTTAGAATTGTTTGCATTTCCCATAGGCTGTCTATTCACACATCTAGTTTCCGAATATTCTAATGTTTCAGCGCATCGAAATGATATGTTTGAATATTTATTCCTTAAAATCCTAAATGAAGTCGACTGTGAAATATATTCACAGGAATTTTATGAGAATATTCCCTTGTTTTACAATCACATAATTTTAGTCAGAATGGAGGGTCATCTACAAAGCAGTTGAAAATAATATTAATGAATTAATCTTTTATATTTAGTATATACGTGTATGGCTGTTTGCCTCCTCTATGAATACTTAAACGTTTAGCGGAAATTTAGAATTCTGATGCAGCCAGCATCTCTTCCGAACATGCAGTTCTCCGAGACACAATTGGCAATTATCGGAGACGCCGGTGAACTTCGTGTCAACAGCTCAATAGCGTATGCGAAAACACTCGCTGCTATTCATGAAAGTCGGGATTCGTTGGTAACGACGATCATCCCTTTGTACAATTATTCGAGAGTTATTGCTATTCGTACCCCAGATCCATCAAATCACAAATTTACAATCTTCGTTTCCACCGAACCAAGAAGATTTTGTCTTCTGCTGGAGGTACTTATGGCTTCAACTATCACTCATTCAACTGATAGGCTCCATCTTCTGAAACTTGTGGTCCAACCGCCCAGCCGTAATAATAATATTAATAATAATAATAATAATAATTATTATTATTATTATTACATTGTTACATTAAATTTATAGCAATTAACAATATAAAAGTATTTAAAATCTAGCACGAATTAAACTAGGAATTAAAAAACGATACATCACCAAAAAATTCCTTTTAATAAGCAACAGAGAAAGGCAACTCACATAGGAGGAGATTCCTCTGAGTATGTGGTACCCAACGCACCTGCGAGGGCTATCGCTTGGAGGTGCGAGTAAACGGATCGAATTTCCCGGCGTCATATCGCGTCGACGGGCTGCCTCTCCCGTCGCTGGCGGAAGCGCCAATTTCCCTTTCCGGAGGGAGAAGGGGGCAGGGAACGGACGGTCCCCTCAATCCGCGGGCTTCTCTGCTGGCGCTCCCGCCACAGTCAACTTTTCAACTTTTCCTGGAAGGGCGTCTTGTCTAAATTAGGGCTGCTCAAATATAATAATTGCGGACTGGCTACCCACGCTGGTCCGCTACGTAGTAGGCCGCTGGCCACGCTGGTCCGCTACGTAGTAGGCCGCGTGCCACAAGCCTTTCACTAGACCGGAGCCGATTTCACCCGAACACATCCCCTCCTCTCCCGTCGGGCTGACTCAATAAGCGGGCCTCACCGAGGGCTTGTTGATAAGCGCCGGGTAAGAGAACGCTGAGTAGGCCGCTCACTAGAGCAACCCATTCCCCTCCGATAGAAATCCTCAGTGTCGCAGGTGTTTGAATCAGCGTTCAAGTACGTTAATTGCGGGTCTGGGTCCCTTGAAACATATAGATACTAATACTGGGATATTTTGACTTCTCTTACCATTGCGTTTCCTATCTCAATACCATCATATTAATAATCACTTATCTGTCGTGATCGTCATCATTCACCCTTCACGATTACCCCATCATCTTTCATATAGGAGTGTAAAGCGAAGACTACCTATGTCAACACTTGACCAGGAAGGCGAGGGCAAGTCGTAAGGTTCTTCCCTTGTCCACGCTCAGAAATGAGTATGACTCATCAAACACACCCTTCCTGTTTACCACTGTGCTTGACCATTGTTGTGAATTCATGTGATGGTAGCTCTTTAAGCCTAAATGCCTTAACTTGTGGAAGTTCTGACTGCATTGATGGATAACCGTCTCCTCTTTGAAAAGAATTTAGCGTAATAACGTAATTTAGCCTATCAAAAATATTCTTTGCTTCAGTTCTGAATAAAATAGTTTAGTCTTCTGAATTTGTGTCTAAACACAAGCAGGAGTAAACAAACACACCCACCAGTTCAGTTTTTGCCATAGTTTCTCTGTGTAATATTCGAAATATTTGCTTCGTCGTGATACTTGCTGTACTGTCATTAAATCAATCACCAAGCTTCGCTAATTTTTCCTTTGCATCTGCCCCATTATTTCCCTCTTCTTGTTAACTATGTACAGCGTTGCCCTGACCACTTCTCACATTTCACAACTTCTCTCCCCATACGTATTCTATCTCCTTGCCATTCAACTCTCATCACCTCTATCTTCTCTCCTTCGTAGTATCCTCTCCAACCCTTCTCATCAACCATTATCACGACCACTTTCTCTCTTACCTTCTTCACTCTCTCCCTCCCTGACTGTGTTATTACACAACCATTTCCCCGCTGTCTCCTCCCTCCCCCTCTCTCTCGCGCTCTCGCGCCTCTGCTCGCTGAGCGGCTCCGCGGCCGGAGGCGTCCGAGCACGCGAGTGACGATGGGCGGGAGGAGGGGGGCGCCGATGACGCATCGCAAGCGCCTTGAGGCCCCGCCCCGCCTCGTCCCACCGCCCCCCCCCCGGAAATGCGATTTGCGCTCGTTTCGCGCGCCGCCTCCTCAGACGGAGAGCAGCGCTTGCATTGCACCCTCCCGCCCCTCCACCCCGCTTTCCACCATCGCTTGCTCCCTCGCTGGCTGCACGCTTGTTCCCCCGCTTGCTCGCCTGCTTGCTCGCCCGCTTGCTTCCCCGCTTCCTTTCCGCTTCCTCCCCCGCTTTCTCACACTCTTGCTCCCCCACTTGTTCCCCTGCTTTCTCTTCTACTTGTTCGACGTCTTGCTCCCGCGCTGCCCGGCTTCCTTTCCGCTTCCTCCACTGCTTGCTCCCCCGCTTGCTCTCCTGCTTGCTCGCCCGCTTGCTTCCCCGCTTCCTTTTCAATTCCTTCCCGCTTGTTTTCCTGCTTGTTCCCCGCTTTCTCTCCTGCTTGCTCGTTCGCTTACTCCCCTGCTTCCTCATCCGCTTGCTCTCCTACTTGCTCGCCCGCTTGCTTCCCCGCTTCCTTTTCAATTCCTTCCCGCTTGCTCCCCTGCTTGTTCCCCGCTTTCTCTCCTGCTTGCTCGTTCGCTTACTCCCCTGCTTCCTCATCCGCTTGCTCTCCTACTTGCTCGCCCGCTTGCTTCCCCGCTTCCTTTTCAATTCCTTCCCGCTTGCTCCCCTGCTTGTTCCCCGCTTTCTCTCCTGCTTGCTCGTTCGCTTACTCCCCTGCTTCCTCATCCGCTTGCTCTCCTACTTGCTCGCCCGCTTGCTTCCCCGCTTCCTTTTCAATTCCTTCCCGCTTGCTCCCCTGCTTGTTCCCCGCTTTCTCTCCTGCTTGCTCGTTCGCTTACTCCCCTGCTTCCTCATCCGCTTGCTCTCCTACTTGCTCGCCCGCTTGCTTCCCCGCTTCCTCCTCCGCTTGCTCCTCCTCTTGCTCCGCTGCTTGTTCCACCGTTTGCTCTCCAGCTTGCTCGTCCTCTTAATCCTCCGCTTCCTCCTCCGCTTGCTCTCTTACTTGCCCCCTGCTTCTTCTCCTGTCTACTCGCCCGCTTTTTCCACTGCTTCCTCTCTGCTTCCTACCCCGCTTTCTCTTCTGCTTGCTCCCCCGCTTCCTCCTTGCATGCTCTCCTATTTGTTTCCCCGCTTGTTGCCCGCTTCCTCCTCCGCTTGCTCCCTCTGTTCCTCCTCCGCTTGCTCCCTCGCTTGCTCCTCCGCTTCCTCTCCCGCTCCCTCTCCTGCTCCCTCACCCGCTTACTCACCCACTTACACCGGGGCGCGCTCTGCAGAAGAGCCAGCCGCTTTTGGAAGGGGTAGTTTGAAATTCCATGCGAGGTTTTTTTGTGAAGGACCCGTACGGTAATGCTCTGTAATGAAATGGTAACCGAACTTACATTCAGATGAGTAACTAATCTGTCGGGAAATCTGTTATATAGAGTGTCTCAGATTCAATAATAGAAATATTTGGGGCATGTAAGGGGGTCGTATCCCGGAGGAACACGGTGTATATTTATATTAGTCTTCACATTAGTTGACTATTCCTTATGTGAAAGGTGACATATTGATATCGGTAGCAGTTAATGGATTAGTTCTAATATTACATTACGAAACTTAGTAGACTATGGATAATAAGAACACTTATTCCCTTTGCTGCAAATACGACGCGGATCTCAAAGTAGCAAAGACTGACCAAAATTCAGTCAAACCACTTCTTTATTCACTTTGGTCAGTGTTTTCATTCACTATGGTCAAATCTGTATTATCTTTATTCCCCAAAGTGAATAAAAATTGTTTGAAGCAGGGACACAAGATATATGCTGCATCATCATTGCACATTAAGTCGAGCCGACGCTGCAATCATATCCCGTCTGGAGAAGTCAGTACGTCCCTTCTGTTTCCTACCCATACGGTCAATTGTAAGTGGAAGAGGGGCGAAAGAAATCCGCGACCGCATTAGTCACAGGCGGAGAGGAGAGGAGAGGGCCGAAGCCGCCTTTCCTCCGCCGCGACCGGTCGCTCGGCCGGATGGGCTGACAAAGGCGACAAAGCGGGCGGCGGGCGCGCCTCGGGGGTCGCCCTGAGTCATTGGGCGCCGCTTGTCGGACGTAATGTGCCTGCTTCCGCCCCCGCCGCCGCTGCCGGCGACTTCCTGCCTGCCCTCCCGCCCTCCGCACCGGCGCTTCCTTTCCCAGGCGCTGCTCGTCGCTGGCGCCGCCGCCCACCGTCCACCGTGCATTGCGCATCGCCCACTGCCCACTGCCCGAAGCCCACGCCCCATCGCCCACCGCCCACCGGCTAACCATTGCTCACTGCCCACCGCCCGCTAACCATTGCTCACCGCCCACCGCCTAACGTCTACTCACGCGCCCACTGCCCACCGCTCACCATCCACTGCCCACTGCCAACCTAACACCGCCCAATACCTAGTGCCCACGACCCACCGGCTAACGCTCACACTCACTGCCCACTACCCACCGCCCAACCCTTTCGCCCAGCGCCCACCGTCTGTGTCCCACGGTCTGCTACCCATTGCCCGCCGCCCACCACCCACCACTCACTTCCGCAAGCAACCCACTTCCCACAGCTCACCGCCTGCCCTCCACGCCTTTCCGCCATCGCCCACAACCCACTGCTCACTGCTAAAAGCCAACAGCCAATGCCTACCGTTCGCGCCGATTATCCCACAAACTTTGCTTGCCGTCCGTCACCGGGATCACGGATTGATAATGTATTTTCGTGATACTGTGTTTTTGAATGGTCTGTACGCAACGGAACAGAGGAACGAAAAGCCACTCTTCACTGATGACCATTAAGGATTGCATGGTACGAACATTCCAAACAAATAAGTTGCAGCTAATGATTGCACCAACGCGTTTGAGTACCACTCCAAGAAATGTATCTATACCTCTCGTATCTCTTCGTGTCCGTGTGGTTCATTCACGAATTAGTTCCGTGGCGCATAATTCACTTGGTTACAGTTTATGCTGTTCTGGAAATGTACACTTTTCTCTGGAGTAGAGACACATCTTTCAGTTCGCTTTTTCAACTGTAACTCCGCAAGCATTAGCTTATTACCACCAGGTTCTTTTGTTCTGCCATGTGTCGCCTTCTCCGCACACTATTCTGCGATGTAACTACGACATTTTGCTAAAATTTTACGAATATTCTACATACAACGCGCCCTCGCCACTTTTATAACAATATTTCCGACATCTAACAATTTTGGAAATAATGCCTGATTTTGGTTCTGGATGCATACTATAATACAGTGTATAGTATACTATATAACTTTCTACTGCCGATCGCAGGTCCCTTGCACAACCTTTCAACTTTGCTGCCTCCCTCAGAGAAAAACTTCGAATCTCGACCCGCCGACCTTGTCGGCAGATTTCTCTCCGTGCCCCTCTCTGCCGGATGGTACCACCCCTCATCGGAAGCAAATCGACTCCGTCGCACGCTGGCGACAAACGCGCCCTTTTGGCGCGGTAATTTTAAATTCATTTCAGTAACACCATCCCTTACAGGATACACACATATAGGTTGCGTTTCAATATATATATATATATATATATATATATATATATATATATATATATATATATATATATGTATAAAAGGCTGTATCAAAAAAATAGAATTCAATGGCTTAGTGAAAAAAAGTTAGTTTTCGATGCAAGAACAACATCGGCACCAATAAAACCGTTTTTAAAATAACTTTAGGGGTGCCACAAACACCATAAACACCCCATTTTTTGGCCTTTTTCGCTACTTTTTTAGAAAATAACGAATAAATATTATTTAATGTGATTTTTATCAATGGATTTTGAGCTGAGGTGGTGCCCACGTTACCCCGCAACAAGTTTATGATCACCAAATAATACTTATTTGTCATACACAGTGTGCCATATTAGCTCGAATATGGCCAATTAAACGTTAACGACATAGAAATCGTCACTTTTGAATTGACCATAGCACCGTAAATTTTTATCCAAAATACTTTTAATTTAGATACGATTAGAGATCGGAATCTCTACTTTAAGAATTTGGCTTCGCACAATTTCACTATTTCTCTGAAATCGGCTAAAATTTACCTCGGGAGCCATCACTGTTTACGACTCACATTTGTGCCGCACTGCTGCATTTGATTTCTTTATTCACTATTAGGCTGTATTGAATATATTTATAGTGGATTAGCGAAAAACTAGTTTTTGATGCAAGAATAACATCGACACCAATAAAATCGTTTTTAAAATGGATTGAAGGGTGCCACAAACCCTCGAAAAAAAACCATTTTCGACCCTTTCGCAAAACATATTAACTTTATTTCTCAAGCAATTTTATTACAAGTAGTTTTCAAAGTGTTCTCCATTTTCAATACACAATACTCATATTTTAAGGACAGAAGCACATGTAGCATTACTGATATGTTTTATGATAATGCATCAAATTCGAATGTTATTCGCTCTCTTAAATGTTGCATCATTAATGCATCACGTAATGCATCATTTCAAGGTAATTAGCAGCTGTCGTAGTTCAAAAAATAGTCAAATAAGGCTACCAGCATAAATTCCTACCGTCAAACCGATGTATCCCAGGAGTTTTCAGAAAACTAAAAATATTGTTCTTCACTGTGACCATTACTGGTGCTTTTTAAGTACGATTCATTGGTTGGTGAGCACCTCTAGTCGAAAAAAACAACAAAAACAAATGAAGAATGTGTGACATAATGGGAATTTTCCCGCTACAGTTCAGAAATATTGTTTAGAATGAAACATTGTGCAAAAACTCTACACTCTTCACATGCCGCTGGTCTCGTGGTAGACTATTAACATTTTACGCTCTGCAATACAAAAACCAAACTTAGTTAAATTACGAATAAATATAACAAACAACGTTGTTTACATCTTTAGGTAAAAAAGGAGTTCTTGCGAAGGAGAAACTCGTATTTGGGTCGGCAAATGACGTCAAGATTTGATTTGATAGTACTCTCGATAAATTAATTATACCTCCCACATCTCTCGTAACTTGCAAACTGACATCTGAAAAACTGTTCGCAGATAGTAATATGAGCAAGAAATCGTTCCGAATAAACCCCTCAAGCGATTTTTTCTATTAAGATCCTCGATCCATGAACATGAATTGGAAAAAACTTAATGCGAGAGATGGCAAAGATTTTGTTGAAAATAGATAATATTTGATTGGCTTCCTTGAACTGGTGAGGAGAATGAAACATGGTGAGGAAGAGCCGTGGATTATGGCGGATAAAGATACTCCACAACATTGTTTATTGTTTAGCTATGCTTTTGGTTTGTCTCGTCGAATTGGTTACTTTCTTTGCCTTAGCCTTTGGTTACTTTCTCATCCTGTTTACGAATTGATGTGAAATCAATTAATGACTGACAACTAAACAAGTGACAATAACATAAAATTAAATATGATAGATTAATATTGTAAATGATAGATCTAACGATTATTTAAATGGACATCAGTAATGAAATAATCAATTACCTATGACATGACGCTAGTATTATTAATTCGTTCCAATTGAAAATTACGTCCTGTATATTGAAAATTAAGGCTGCTTGAAATTAAAAATAATGGTGTTCTCATTATATAACACACGACATATTAGGCATTACAGCTCATATTAAGTTAATTGATGGGATTTGAATTACACATTTTCGTTATTAAAAAGTAATTTTAGTGATTTAGAAAGCATTATGTTACTTCGCTATAAATATTTCTTTTATTTTTTCAGAATTATACCCGAAATTGACTTGGTACATTATATTGTGGTATTTATAATCCGAAATATTACTGTGTGAAACAAGAAAGCTAACACAGATGGAATGAGCTAGATACGGAGATGGAATTTCGTCATGATCGCCACATGTCTCCCTAACACCCAGGCGTTGATACGAAATTAAATTAAAACCAGAGCCCAGACATGGGAACATTGCTATCAGGTAAAAGTCGGATTAATCTGATCCCAAATGTCAAATACATTAGTACTATTTGAATGCGGCGTCGCCGAAGCTGTAAAATGTTTTAAAAGTATATTCATGTGTTGAAAATTTCTTTCGTACTTCATTTCTTTCATGCGTAGCTTTGTTCAAATATGTTGTTAGAGTATCTGGCATTGGAATTACCAATGAATCGTAGTATCTGTTAATGTTATACTCCAGTTCAAAAATTTCCCAAAACTCAATGGCCTTGTATATTAACTCCAAAAGGGAAATGAACTGGTCATATTTCAATTTCAAAATTATTATTGCTGTAAAAAAATACTTACAGGTATATGAATTATGCGACAGCGCAGCTATATTTTTTACGTTTTGTTTTATAATATGCACATAAATGATCTGTTGTTCTGCGTTATTCCCTAAAGCTAATATCATATTCTCCATTAGTTCGGAAAATTCTGACGCAAAATCTACAACTACATTTGATTCTTCTGAGTTGCTTAACACTTCCGTATTTTTGTTCCCTATATTAAAAACTCCATACCTCGGTCTAACTTTTGTTCTGAAGGTAAATATATATAAGCATTAAAAGTTTACTATTTTGTATGTTTATGTGTATAAGTTGTAGGTCACATTAAATTGAAAATCGATTTTTGCACGGTTAAGAATTGTATTGTTTAGTATTAACAGTTCTTGTTTCCTTCGTATTCACTTCACGTTCATCAAATTTAATGTTCCAAGGCAATTCTTTACAAAATACACATGAAACACTTCACACTTCACTACAACTAAAATACTTCAGAATTTACCACACATTCTGCCGAGCGATATTCGTTTAGTTTTTTCTCGTTTGTCAAAATTCAGTGTTGCCATCCTCATGGAAGAAAATAACCGTGGAATAATAGGGTTTAATCAATGCCACCTGCATTGTTCTATTTAGGTGACGTTGGTTTAATTCCCGTCATACTCACAAAGATCGTAGATCCAAAACACAATAAAACAAACGATTTTAACAATTTCTTGGAATCTTATCGCCAGATCGAAAAACAAATTATCAGTTCCCCAACAGGGTACCAAGACGCGTTTAATGACACCTCATATGTCTCGACTGGTGCACGGGAAATGGTCTAGCCGTGAGGCACGGAAATCTCCACACACGCACGGTATAGGAGTTTACTCAAATACTATATAGGGATTGTTATTATTATTATTATAAATTCAAATTTGGTGTTTAGTGTTCTTGGTGGCTCTCGGTATAGTCCTCTCCATGCCACTGCCCCACCCTAGGAAAGTACGGAAGTATCTCCTATGTGACTAAAGTTAAACACTTTCTGGTACATGTAACTACAGAGTCCAATGATCCAAAATTTACAATTGCACCTTTATTATTGAATGCCGTCTCTTCACCTTAGAGAAATCCATTGCAACGTCCATCTCTGAGCCAGTATATTCCGCAGGCAAGCGAGGCCATTTCAAGGCAACGAGGGCAACGTGTCCTCCCGCCAAATTCCGCGCGGCTCCTCCTGATTGCTCGATCCGAAGCCTCATCACAATTTCCCTGCGCTGATGGACGCGCAGCGCGGCTTGTTGCGCCAGTCAGCGCGCATTATGCTCATGCGCCTCTCCCGACCCCGCCATTGGGCCCGCCCCCGCCCGGCCCCGCAGCGCCCTTGACAACCCGCCACCCCCACCACGCCGCCACAACTCTCCCCGCCGCGCACCGTCCCCGACAATCAGCCTTCTCCTCACCATCCCCCGCTACACCCTCCCACCTCTCCCCGCCACGCCCCACCCTGCCAGTCCCCGCAGCGCCCTTGACAACACGCCACCTCCACCATTCTGCCCCAACTCTCCCCGCCTCGCCCCTGACCGCCGCGCCCCGTCCCCGATAATCCGCCCTCTCCTCACCATCCCCCACTACACCCTCCCACCCTTCCCCACCACGCCCACTTCACCAGTGCCCGCTCCTCCCCGCCTTTACCCATCCTCGACCTCCCTACCCTCCTCGACCGTCCACTCGCTCCTCCCCGCCCTTCTCCGGCCATCCAACTCCTACTCCCCATACTACTCCTCTTCACGTCAGGGGACCAGCAGAAAAGCGATGGAGAGGCGAGTGGTGATGTCCACCCACCGCTGCCGCAACCCTCGCACTTGTTCCTGCCACTGTCCGTCGCCTCGCCGATGCCTCTACCACTGCTCTGATGCCCCTTTGAACATCACTCCCGACGACAATGTTCCTACCCCTGCAATTGCCGTTGTACTCTCCTCTTCCCCACAATGTCTCCTTCCTTTCTGCCATCGCTTTTCTGAGAACCCCGGCCCCGAGGAACCTTCGTTACACCCGTGTTCACCACCGACTGCCCTCCCCACTGTCTGCGACAACCCATCCCACCTATCTCTGCCATCTTTTCTTTCAGGCTCCCGCCTCTGGCTTGTGACTTTGTCACCCCCTCTGCTCATCCGTTGCATCTTCCATGCCACCGGCTCTATTCCTACCATACTATTATCACCACGCTTCTGACTCCGCTACCGATTTTGTCTGGTCAGGGTATGTCCCTAGCACCACCGAAGTTCCCGCCCGTGCAGAAATCTCTGCTCCGAACAAATTCCCACCATTACGTGTCTACTCCAATTGGCAAGTCCCCATCACATTTCCCCCACTAACTGACTGGTCTATTGCCTGACCTCGCCATTTCCTGTCCCCTTTATTACCTGTCCCTGTCGTCGTTCCCGGCGCCACTGCTTCGTTTATTCCCTCACTGCCCGTTCCTACTGTTGATGACGTCCTCCGTTGCGTCTCTCCCTTCGCCACTTCTCTGATTCTAACCATCAGCATCCCCACCGCAGTCCTCGTGCTCTATCCCCCCCAACGCCGATCTCGCCACGAACCACAGCCCCATTCCGTCTGCATTCCGGCCCTTACGCCGGCGCCCTCGTCGCCACTACCGCTCACGCCGGCCAGCCCTAAAAGTCTTGTCGCTTTGGGACGCCGGCTCTCACTTCGGCCGCTGGGCAGCCGGCCGCCGCCAGCCACCAGCCGCCGCTACCTCCCTTGATGCCGCGTTGCGCGTGAACCAGCCACCACTCTCTGCCTCTGCGCACCTGTCAAGGACCATTTTCGTCACGTCGCTCATGCCACCGTTGTGGCAAATCACAATGCATCGAAATGAATCGCTTCCCACCCTTGAATCGCTGCCGCGATCCCCAATCAGTTATCGGATCGCGGGCGATCTTTCCGTCCTATTCCTGGTCCTATATTCATCCGTCACACACACACACACACACACACACACTTACGTTCACTATACCACCGAAATACTTATACACTATGTTGAGGCTTGGAACTTGCCTCAGCTGGGGCTGTTTGCAGGTAATGGTTGGGGAAAACTCAGCAAGCCAACGTGTAGGTTGGCTCCGGTTCTCACCAACCAGCGGGGCAAAGTCACTGTATATCTACCATGATAAATCATGCACCACACTCAAGGGATTAATTACCATAGTAAGTGACGCGCTCGGAAACACTATATAATCTATCAACCAAATTGAATTATACATTTCATATGACAATAGTACCATATTCATTTCCTCATTAAATTATTTTTAATGTACTTCAAAGTTTTAGAATTTATTTGGCTTATCTTGGAAAAGGTGACCATTTGTTTTATTGTACTCTTTATTGTTTTCAGACAAGATTTTCTGTGTAGAAAATGTATAATTAAATCATACAGAAAATGTAACGAGAAAAAATAAATTCAGGTAATACTATCAATTCTTTTATTGTACTCGTAAATCACAGTGAAAACGGTGAAAAACGAACTTCCTAAACTCTGGCAAAAATAAACTTGTTATGTATTTCCACATACTTTCCCTGGACATGTGATGGGCATGTTCTTGTACGAAACCGTCCGATCACGCCCATTTCACCAACTTACTTGTATTTTGTGGCGTTTGCTCGGGCATTAGCCTTCCAACCTCAGCTTCCGCGTGTATTGACACTGAGGCCATTGGCGTCCCCGCCTCTGTCGCAGAGCCCTCGTAGCGGGGGCGGGGCGGGGCGGGGCGGGGCGGCGTCAAACAGAGGCGCGTCGAAGGCAATTAGTCCACTTGGCTCGCCTGCTCGCCCCGGCGCGACGCGGCCGGCGCGGCGGCGGCGGCGGCGGCGGCGGGCGGGCGAGCGTTTGACCGAGGCGGCGCCGGCGGAGGTTGGGGAATGGACCGCAGTGAAGTGCCTCAGCGCTCATGGACCTGCGGCCGGGGAGGCGTCGTGGCGGCGACGGCGGCGATGGCGGCGGCGGGGGCGATGTTAGGGGGGTGGGGGCTGCGAGGATGGCAGAGGCGGCGGAGGCGGCGTTTGGGCGGCGTGGGCTGCGGGGTCGTTTTGGCTGCGTGGGCGACGGGAACAACAGTGGGGCGAGGGCGGCGAGACTGTGGGACCCAGCCGACAGAGCCGGCCGAAGCACATCTATCGCAGCTACAGGCGGAAACAGGGGCGGATGCTGAGACCGGGCGGGGTGTGAACGGAAAACCTTGACAGTGATTGTGGCGAATGTTGATCGAAAGAATATGATCAGAGAAAGGAAGGCAGGAAAAAAAGAAATGAAGATTCTCAGATACAACAACGAAAATAAACATCCAACTCGAAAGAAGAATGAGCTGTCTTGTTTTTAAAATAATAAGAGAAAAACTTTGAAGCCTAATAAATATAAATGTGCCCTGAGGGGTCCAGGGAGGCATGGCCGCCCTAAACATTTTCAAGGGTGTCTCAGTGCAGTATGGGATAAAACATTTTATTTCTGTAAATTGTTTGAATCCATAATTTCCTCTTTTTTACCTGACAATTATGGATTTTTAACAGTTGTATTAATTTAGGCTCCTTCGAAACAGCTTACTTCATTACCGACCAGTTATTGTTTAAAGCAAAATAACACATTTTGTAAATTAGGAAAATCATAAAATTATTAATCACAGTAATTTGATTGAATACACAAAAATTTAAATTATTTTGACGAAACCAGAGAAATAGGTAATTTGTTTTACGACTCTTGAGGGAGAGGCTTTCCATGTCTGACAAACCTGTAAATAGTTCAGCATAAAACATTTGCAATTACACTAAGGAACAAGATTTTTACCTCCAGGAAGATAGCGCATCGTACTGAATTTTATACGTTGATCACAAAAATTCAGAATAAAAACGTCATATCATGTCACAGTTTTTAAATATACCGTATCTTTGTACCGTATCATACCGTGTTTTACTATTTATGCAAATACGTTCTAATTGCACTTATAAGATATTTTGAATCAATATGCATAAAATCTATTTTTTAAAAATTGGTTCAGTTCATCTATGCCACTTTCATGAAATATCAAGAAAATTTGGCTTTTTTGTTTTACTTTCTGCATTCCCAAATTGCCGTCTTTATTACTCGCGTCTTATACACGCGCTCAATTGCGAGTAGTCTTGGTGGAGTATTGAAAACATGTCACGTGCACCATCATATTTCCTACTGCGCATCATTCACCGAAACGAATTATTTTAGTCCTTTACCTTATTGCAAGTATACAAGTATCAAACTGTTGGGGTGGCAGAGTGAGTCAGTCGGTGGCATGCGGAACTTTACTCGCAGTACACGTGAGGTTCGTGTTTCGTTTGCGTGTGCCTCAGATACATTAATACGTATTAGTTATTATTGTAGTGTTTTTATAAAGTGAAATTCGACACATGATCTGTAGAATTGAATCGGTTCGATAAAATGTAAATCACATCAAAATTATTTCACATCAAAAGTGTTCGAATCAACCCAATAACTTCTGTTACGTTTGTGGAAAACAAACCCAAAATTCAAAGGAAAAAATATATAAAATTACAAAACTTGCATATTCTTTAAATTTTGGCTGCCGTGTTTGTGATTAGGACAAACCATGGGCTGCTCACTCGTTGTGTAACCTGTACAACGAACCTTAGGTTGTGGTTGTAGGGAAAACTCAAATTATTGTCATTCGCTTTACCAATGTTGTGGAAAATACCAACAAATCATTTGAATGTCCGCATATTATTGCACGAATATGCGCCTTTCTTTTCTAATTTGTTCTTATCTCGTATGAAGTTAATAATATAACCGGAGTGACAACGCAAAAATTAGTATAGGATTTTGTTTATTTCAAATAAAAAATATGTTCATATCTTTTCGTGATAGAAACTTTTTATGATTATTTTCGAAAAGAGCGTGATCGTTTCCATTCAAATCGTATCGATGCACAAATTAATAACATATTTCGTTAAGGTAAAATATAAATGTTGTGATAACAAGCCGTAATTATTTTGAAAATATTTTTTTGCAAGTTCCTTTGAAAATATCAAACAGAAACTTGCAAAATCATTTTTTTCATTCCTTCTTGCAACTAAAAATAAATGGCATCACAAATCATGCAAGATATAGATAGACCTTCTTACAATTGGAAGAAGTAAATTCACTTAAAACTTGATCGAAGAAGACTTTCTCAACAAAAAACAAAAATATTTCGAGAATGACGTAAAGGAACTTCGTCCGTCACTTTTGTTGTTTCTGATAATGTGAAAATGTGGCGGAAGTTTCGTTGACAACGGATATTACATATAACATTTCTGACAACTGCACATTTTGGGTGTCTTCCTAAACTTCATAAAACTGTTTGAAAACCCTCACTGTCACCGCACTTAAAAACGAAAATAAGAAATCTGAGAAGTGAAACCGTGCTTTTACCGAAAGGCATGGTACGTGTAGAATGTTCGATGCGTCCCAACACAAAACGAAAACATTCAGATGAACAGCCAAAGGAAAAAACAGAAATTCCGGCGAAACGGGGTGGAGCCTACGCGACGAAAGCGCTCCACAGGGAGATGACAGAGGTCATTTTCCCGCGCCAGTGGCAGCGCGGGCACCGGAGAGGCCGGCTGTGCTCCGCCGGCGACGAGTAGATGAGCTGTGTCACTCCCATCTGAGCAGGCGGGGTGGCGAAGAGTGGGGGCGGAGCGGGGCGTGGCGGGACGGGACGGGGGTGGGCGGAGCGAGCGGGACGGGACGGCTCGGGGAGGGGCGGGACGGGCGGGACGGGACGGCCCGGGGAGGGGCGGGGAGGGGAGAGATGAGGGGGGCGGGGCGGGGAGGAACGAGGGGTGGAGCGAGGCGACGCGGCGCGAGCGGGGCGCGGAATTAAAATATGTTTTACACAGTTGCCGACATGCCGGGGGTGGCGGGGCGGCGCGGCGACGAGTAGGAGGGTGGGCGGCCCCTGGGGCTCGAGCGTCCTAATACAGTGCTAACATGTTTACACCCGCTTTTTTTTATGAATACCCAACAAGTTTGCTCGCGCGCCCTTCGAAGAGCATGTTAATTGGCCATAACCGAGGCGTAATGACAGAATTGATGGTCCATCGATCGCTCGCCAGCAAGGGGAGGGGGGTGAGAGACGGGGAGGGGTGCGGTGTGAGGGCGACTTCACGCAGGCTCAGGGTGGTGTGGGGAAGGGAAAAGAGTGAGATGGAATGGCCTTCTCGTTCAGTTACTGTCTGCTGCTCTGGATTCGCTTGTTGCTCGTCTGATGTCCTGCGGAATAGGCCTTCCAAACTCTTGTTTTCTATTTTCCATTGCTTGTTCTCTTCTTTTGATTTATTTCCGTTCACTTCTTGTTTATATTGCTTTTTTATAGCCGTACGTCTCCACTTAATTTCTGTTAAATCTGCCTTGTAGTCTACGTGACGTGCGAGTCTCGTTTCCGCGCATTTTTTCTTCTTTTTAGTTCCTTAACTTTGGTCTTTCAGAATAAAAAAACTGTCACATATTCCATTACTCCAACTATTATATATTACTCCAACTTCTCTCATTTTGCGTCTTCCTTCGCTGACGAAGCTGTTTGCGCTTTCACCGGATGAGTTGACTTAGGGGTATAGGTATAGCTGTTGTCACTGCACTAGCTCTGACCGAGAGATCTTAGTGTTCGGGTCCCGACGATGCTGAATTTTTGACACGAAATAAATATTTTTTTGTTTACCCTTTGCACTTTCAGTGCTGCAGGATTATCCTGCTTAGGGTTAGAGGAGATTAAGAATTTTCTTTCACCCATTTTTCCGGTTTATGCCCACTTCCAAGGCCCTCTGTACAGAACAATGTAACGGGTTTCTCTTACATGGTCGTAGAAGTGGAGGTGAAGATGGCGTGGCAAGCGTCATGCTTCAACCGGACACCTACGCATAATAAATAACTAGGTCAAATTCAGGCGCTGTCTGGAGGAGATATTATAACGGCCGGCTACTCCAGTCGATAGTTTTTTCACGGTTTCTCCAATCAATAGCAGGTGAATACCTTAGCAATACCCTAACAAACGGGCCATGGACCGCGCGTGATCTTTCCTTCCTTATCTTTCTCCATCCCCTCCCTCTACACACTCTCTTTCAACTATCCTACAACGCACGACGGGAACTTAAGAGATTCTTCCGGTTGCGGGTCCCGCTCGGGATGATAATTGGAGGGGGTTACCCTCGTGACCTGACATGTAGGTCAGCGACGGATTTCACGATCCAGCGTGGGAGGTACTCCGCCCCCTCCCGCGATGTAACATGAACTACACTTACGAGACTAATGATCGTAGCAGTTGAAGGAGTTGACGCGCCCGAAAACAATGCAAACAATTAATGAAATGACGCGTTCGATGCGCCGACTACCCAGCGAGTAAATTAAAAGGGTGAAATTGACTAATTTAAACTCAAGCCTGTGTATATGTTGAATTACAATTCTCAAAATAGTTTTGTTGTTTAGAGGCAACTATGGAAATGGAATGTTCCATGTTGCAATGTTTTGATAAGAGGTCGTCTTTATCTAATTTAACGTATTATGTTATTTTACTTATTGTAAGTAATGATCTCTAAACGAACTAAATCATCATCTGCGTGATAACTTTTACTACTATTAGTTTAAGAGATTGGATGAAGAATTACACAATAATAGAAATATACTAGTTCACCAACATTTCCAAAATTTATATTTTCCCCTGCAGTGTTATGAAAAAATCGTATTGCATTTATAATAAACTAATTTTATATTTGATGACCTTGGTATATAAAAATGTGTATAAAACAAGTTCTTCTTTAATATGTCTAACCTAATATATTAATGGAATATTCCAACCTTGTGTTATAGAATAATGTTAAGAAGAGACGTCTAGTGCAGGCGCATTGAGCAGCGTAGTGGTGTGCAGTGCAGTAAATGCAATATCACTATGTTTTGTACTTACACTGTATGTTAATTTTTAGGGTGAAAAAGCATGTTCATAATAATTATTTTTGCTCTTATTATACTCCCATTGCCATCGGATCACAATACAACTGTAGTTTTAATTTGTCAACAAAATTCTATGGAAACCCGTATTTAATCTTTCCTTGATATTATTTCCACTCTTTAACATGCCATTCGCAAATAGTATTCCAGGGCGACTCTCTTTCTACAACGTGTATCTCAAATGAATTAATTCAATTAATGTGAGCTAGTCCAGTTTTAGATCGATCAATTGTGTCAGTAACGCATTGTAATCCTTGTTGAAGCGTTTTCATTTGGATTTCTCAATAAACTCGCTAAAGGTTTTATGTTGATCTTATTACCTTAAATGAAATGTCCATCAATAGAGTGGAAAATACGCTGTCAAAGCAATACAAATTCGTTTAAATCCTCACAACCAACAGTAGAATGACTGTGTAATGACCACAAAGAGATAAATTCGAAGTTCTGAAATGCTCGATTTTGGTCGTTATTGTATTATTGTAGATTTCGATACAAAATTTCTGATTATGTCGTAATGTATTAAAATCTTTTGCAATACGCAACACTAACTGCGAACTTGATTGGTGTGAAACAGTAGAATTATCGAAATAGCAATTATTTTCTCACACAGTAGTCACATATGCTTAACTTCAAGCTGCCAATTGCTGTAAATATTTTAGAGAATGTAGGCGGGTATTATTTATTACAATGCACCACTTCTTTACCACACTCAACTTTACAGAGATTCTTCTACGATCAGGCGGCCTTCTTTTTTTAAACTCTGCTACACGCTACGAGTTAAGTTCTCCTGAGGATGAGGTCGGTTTTAGTATTTGAATAACGTTCTAAATAAAAGGGCAAGCAATGTTAATTTATTCAACATCTGCACATTACTGCTTAGTCATACTTTGACACTTATATGGAAACATGAATTTTATAACGCAAAGAGAATCACTAGTCTCAGAGACCGCCATTTTTTATTGGGCGCTGAATGTGGGATGTGAAGGCAAAATAAATTATAGACCTGTTTCAATCCATTCTTCTATTCTTTAGAGTTTTCTAAAATATATTTTATATTATAAAAACATGAAAGTAGTTGAAACATGTTGAAATTGTTGAAAAAGATCGAAATTTTTAAAAAACATTGAAATTGTCGAAAAATATTGATATTATTGAAAAACTTTTTAATTGTTGGAAAACATTGAAATTGCCTCTAAATCCATACAGCCTCCTCCGTTCTCTAAATCCGTTCAGCGTTGATCGAACTGGTCTTTGTGAGCTAGCAAGGAATTCATCAGGAATCATTTTTGACCTTTTTTACTTTCCCGTCCAGTTAATTTCCTCTTCGTCAGTTCAACAATAACTTCTGCAAAATTAAATCAATTGTCTAAAGCAGACCTGCACAACGCCTGCTCCCACGGGCATTCTGCACTTAGGAGCTGACCGTCAGCCCACGACAGCGCCGAAAGTGCAAGTAGTGAGGAGTAGGAAGCTTTGCGGGGAGGGGAGAAGTCTGACTTTGCACGACACGGCGCGTAAATTGAATGCTTGGGAGTATAATAATGATCCATGTGTCAAACTTATATTCCCAATTGTTTAAATGGACAATGTATAGTGTTTCAAGTTACAAGGGCAATAATTTACTGTTTACGTTCTATGAACTGCTGCGTATCCACCTTTGTGTCCATCACTGTATGTATTTTCCTTTTTTAATAAATAAATAAAGCTCATTGTGACTCTTAAGCAATGTTTTAAAGCAGTGGCATTTTTAAAAACTTCATTATTTATTTCTAACTAGCAAAGCTTACAATTTAAAAATTCATTGTTCACTAGGAATGTTATAATCTCCAAATCATTGCGAAATGAACATTATAAGAATATCTCGCATCAAGATTGACAAAAAAGTAAAATATGTGGCAATTCCAAGACGGCTGATGTTCAATAGCACATATATTTGTGGCAATTTTCCCCCATTATGAAATTGAATAAAAGAGATGAACAAACAAAACTTTGTGACGATATGTTACGGACAATCATGTGATTATCATGGGTCTTGTTAAATAGAAAGAAAAGGGCTTAATATTTTTATATGATGTCGTAAACGATGAATAAATAGTGTTCGTTGGTTTGATTTCAGAAATATGGAATGCACTCTTGTCAGAAATTAGAGCAGAAAATAATCATTACTTTTTTACGAATAAACTAGTGGTGTTACAGAATGGCACAGACTTCCCCGTATTAGTTTTCTATTTCTTTTGGTCTCGGCTAGCTATTGAGACTTGACACATATTCTTGCTAGTTGCCATCTATCGCCGCCAAAAGTACATTATTTTTACCTTTGTTTAGAATAGTGTATTTTCCTCTATTCTTACAAGAAATTTAAAGTACAAATTTGGAGCTACTTTTGAGAAAATTTTAGAAATGTCCAGGGGCTTCATGTACTCCCAAATTTTATAGAATCTTTTTTCAAAATCTCAAAGCTTCGACTGAAGCCAGATCGGCAGAGGTTTCTTCAATTAAAAAATCCTCTATATGATTTATGCTTTAGTGGTGTTCACAGACGGACAGACGGACGGACAGACGACGGACAGACGGACGGACTGACGGACGGACTGACGGACGGACAGACGGACGGACAGACGGACGGACGGACAGACGGACGGACGGACAGACGGATGTTTTGCTTTCAATCGATTATTCGGTATCAAGGAGCCACAAAACATGGATTCTGGCTACACCACGTTCTAGAGAATTTTTTTCCAAATGAAGCAACTGGTTTTATCCACTTTTTCGTTATCAGGGCCCGGCAATGGAATTTTTTCTGCCGAAAATTCGCCTTTTTTTGGCACAGCGTTACATATCTTCCCCTACGTATTACTCCGTATATTCGTATGTATACGGGAAAGTTAAAAATATGTTTTAGCTTTGATAGAACCGTCTTATTCAATTAAACATAGTTCATGAAAAATAGTTTACTGCTGTCATCATCATACAAAACAATTCAGTATCATAATTTTGTGTTTAGCAAAACACTTTTGTGAGTACATCGTAGCAAAGTGAATTACCTTATCAACCCTGCAATCAATTGTAATAATTGGTGTCCAAATCAAATATGTATAATTAGTTGTAGTTTCATATTTCACACTGTCATATATCTACAACAAACATTTACAATATAATTCAAAAGGCAATATTAATTGAACTCTAAGTGGCAGTCATGTTCTCGCCGATTGCTCTTTCAATTTAAGCGCTATTGTTCGAATTGCGCCTTCTAATTGGTGATCCCCACTCTTACAATGAGTTTCGTCCCCACCCTTCATCGATTGTCGCATTTGCCCCCGAGCTACTCACGCGCGGCTCCTGACGTCAGTGAAAGTGCAAAATGCTGTGCAGAACTGGTCTAAAGGGACATTGCAGTTAGACCATTCAATAGGTTTGCATACACGAAGCATAGCTTGAGTAGCGTTCTAAATTTTTCTCTTCTTGAGCTGGGACCGTTCGAAGGAAATGGGCGATCCATTACAATATTTTGAAAGTAAAAATATTAAATAACGAATCACTCTGCACAACATCCCATCCCACTCCACATCACACCATACTACACTATCCTAACCTACACCACCCACATCCACCCCATTTCACTCCCCCCACTCCCCCCATCACCACACCACATCAAACCACACTACATCGTACACCACACCACACTGCTACACCCACCACACCACTACATACACCACATTACTACATACACCACATTACTACACACACCCTACTATTACTACACACACACCACTACAAGCACCCCACCACTACACATACCACATCACTGCACAAAACGCACCACTGCAGACACCACGCCACTTGACACGTCACCTCGGCACACCACTGCTCACACACCGCAACTACACATCCCACGCAACTACACACACCACTCCACAAACCTCCATTCATTACCGCTCCATGCACAATAGAACTTCATAATTCATAGACACACAATAACCAGAAAAAGCATTTGACATTATACCATACTACAAAAATTGGGTCACGAATGCCATTTAAAAATTGATTAAACGTCAGTACCCGAAAACAACAGTGCGACTCACTGAAGTTAGGTGTCTTTCTCGTCCCCTTTGGAGCCACCACCTCATTTCGATGCACAGAGGACAGAGGAGACAGCGAATTCGCACCGCACTTTCTGCGCGTGTCACTTTTATTTCGCTCATTACTCACAACATATCAGGCTTCTTCGCCACTTAATGCCGTCCATCTCAATGCGGGCGGGCGCGCTTCAGTAAATGAACAGACTATCAGCGGCGGACGCGCACAGCTTGCGAACAGCACGAGCGGGATCCATCGCCCAGTGCCCACCTCCGCCCAACCACCGCCCCCGCCCGCCACTGCCCCGCGCGCTCACCCCCGCCCTCGACCCCACCACCCGCCGCGTTTTTCCCCAGACCGCAAGCGCGATAAATATCAAACGGGCGCACAGTGCCGTCCCGGTTGTCGCCCGTATTTCATCTGACTTCCGCGGTGCATACGAAGCGCTGCCGCGGGGCCGTGAAGGTGGGAGGGGGCGGGGAGGGGTAGGGGAGGAGCCGCCACCTGGCCGCGCTGCAGTCCTGCTCTCTTTTCCCGACGGAGCCCTGCGGAAGCTGTCTTTCTGCTCGATTGGTGTCGCGCGGCGAATTGGGAATTCGTTCACGTAACGAACACGTAAATTACTACTACCTAACACGACTAATGCTGTACTAATGATTGCAAACTGGGAAGCGGATGGGACACCAACAGTATGATACCTATTGTCACTACCAAATATTCTAGGTGATGATCGTCTCGGTAGAGTGTGTCCGTGAACCAAGAAACAGACGATTCCTTTGTGACTAATATTTTGAAAAATTTCATGTAAACAGAATAATGTTTTAAATCGACATAAATAATGCAGAGAAGTTCTCCGAAACATATTATAGAACTTTTGTTGCCAATAATTTTATTTTGCGTACAGTAATTAACATTTAGTATTGTTCCATATAGTAATAATTTAATATTAATTAATAATTCGTGATCATCATAGTAAGAGAGACTTTACCTTCGAAGAAACTCCCCTCAGAAATGCCGGGGAGAAACAGAATTTGATGTGACGTATCGTGAAGACGTGGATGGCGGCTGCACTCACCGTTCGCAGTTGTTTTTCTCACCGCAAACGTTCTCACACGATCCGACCTCTTCACCCCGCCGCCCGCGTTCCAGTTCATCCCAGCCCCACTCAATGGTCCGTACCCCTCCTGCCTGTCCCTACTCATCCTTGCCGTCCCCTCCCGCCTGTGCCCACCAGAGATCATCCACCCACGCTCACACTGCGAGAGGTAGCTCAGAGCATCATCTAATGACACTGCAATGACACTGACTGGGAGGCCCTAGGTTTCAGTCCCGATGAAATGGTAGAATCTTCGACATTAGCTTATCAGTTAGCCTCGAATTCAGTTGCTGTCTGAAGGAGAATTCTGACGGCCGGTTGCTCTGATCGGTACTTTTCTGTGGTTTCTGCGATCATACTAGGCTAATGCCGGAGTAGTACCCTAACAAACGGGCCACGGACCGCGCACGCGCGATCTTTCCATTCCCTTCCTTGTCCTATCATCACCCCTTACACACATACAGGAATATGCACTTCACTGCCATAAATACCGGGAGAATAGTCGGGAGCTTACAGCTTGTTCCAGCTGGAGCAGTGCCCAGCTGGTGGGAGATACCTGGTTGAGGGAAAACACGCTAGCAAACGGTAGGTACCGCACCGAATCTCATTGTCAAGCGGGGGAAGATCGACGCGACCTCCCGCGGAAAAAAATACGCACTACACGTACAGGTTTAATATCCTTTGGAGTTGACACACCCTGAATCACTAACAATCAGTCAACGCACGCTCACTTTGTCGCGCACGATCATGCCCCGATCCCGCCGTCTCATGCCCGCCCCCGCACGACAATGTGTCTTGTGTCATTCGGCGGGTTGCGGGCTGAAGTGCCGTTTGCGAAGTAATTTGATGCGCTCGCACCGCAAATGGATTAAGTCTCGGAAAGGCAAATAGAAAAAGGTTCCATGTTTATGTTAATATTTCGAGAAAGTCGTATCCAAATAAAGAGACTGTTTTGTTTGTTTTTTTAGACATGACGTTTTGATTTATCTCTTTCTCATATCCGGTTGTCTATAAGATACCAGAGTTGTATTAGTTTATTTTAGAGTGAATAGAAATTGTTTATTGCTTTAGGCCGGAAAAGTTCAATTTTACGATCGACATTCGTAAGCATCAACTTTAAAGGTGAGTGTTCAAAGTAGTTGCTTATGATGCGAATGGTAAACGTGGCATTTTATTTTGGGAGGAGCAAATGCATCGACATCCAGGTCGATAGTCCGACTGGCGCTATCATATGAGCAAATTAAATCCACGTTTACCTCATACCTCAGACACTATTTTTGACAGCATTTCTGACATTAATTTTATTTAAATTCAGGCATACAAATCACATTGTTGTGAGTAGCATCGGATCGATGCGATCAGACGAAAGTATTACGTTTTGTATGTTGTATTCACAGTTTTATCTGAACATTAGAACATCTTCTCACCATAAATTATAGTGCTAAAAATTGAACTTTTGGCACGCTTTGCATGCCTTAAAATAACAGCTTCTATTGAGGGGCTGTCAAAAAATATTTTTTACTTTACTCTTCTTACCGAATTCGTAAATATTGTTATTGTACAGAAACCATTGTCTTGCAAAATTTTGCAGAATTAAAACAATCCTTTTTACTTTCTCGCTTTGCGAAGTTCTTCCTAAGATGAGAAAGTTATGTAATCGTGCGGCGGAAAACGGCGAATTTTTGACATAAAAACTCTTATTGCGGAGCTCTGGTAACGAAAAAGTTGATAAATCCTATTGCCAAATTTAGAGAAAAAAACCTCTAATACGTGGTGTACCCAGAATCAATGTTTTGTTGGTTTTGATAACAAAAAATCGATTGACGGCAAAAACGTTCGTCTGTCCGTCTGTGGTCAACGCTAGCGCTTAAACAATGCAGCCAATTTTCTTCAGAATGGGTATTTCCTGATCGATCTGAATGAACTCGCAGCTGTAGGATTTTCAGACCGATATTTTGTTTTTGAGGGTACTTCACACGAATCCTCAAAAACCTTTCCAAAATTTGCTCGAAAACGGCACCAAATTTTTTGATCAAACTCTTCGGATAGCATATAGAACGCTTAAGAGAGTGGTCGTGGTCTTATGTTCCTTGAAATTATATTTTTTTGCTCTTCAGCTCTTTGTCAAGAGTTCTCATGTTCTTTCATGTCATTACTGTTTGTGCGATGTCCGCTGCTGCAGCGGTAATTGCGATGTCGTGTCACACACTCAAATGTTTGGAAGCCTTGATGATTGATTTCATTGCTCAAGTGCTGGTAGCTCATTGTTACACGCGAGGGATGATCATCTGTCACTTAAAAACTTTAAAGTTTCATTTGAAAGTATCTGACATTTCATATAGTTTTTTCCTTTTTATTTCTCCAGAGCAAAATGTGTCTAGATGTTTAAGGAGATTGATAATCGCCTAGAATGTATTTTTCCTGAAATCTGTACCACAAATTAATCCCTTTGGATGCGTTCTAGGACCTTTTGATTTACAAAGTGTCGATTGCTGGCTTCAACCTCTTGCGCAAATGCACCCTGACTCCACCCCCTTCGTCCTTTTGCAGTGTTTTAAATCCACCCTCTTTCAAAAATGTATTTAATAACCCAAATTTACACCGCAATCTTGAATGAGTTTGTGGGGGAAAAAAGGGGTCATCCACAGAATCGTTCATTTCAAATCCTTCCAAACGTACTTTTTGATAGCATTAAAAGCTTCACAAAATAGTATTACTATTACTTAGTATTTTTTTCCATTTTTTTTGTAGAATTATGAAAATAAAATTTCCTCACTTTTTTGCAATAATATTTTGAAAACGAACACAGCGGATGTCCCTTGTTAGATACGTGAATTCATGACACGACGACGATGCATTCTTCTCGTCTGCCCCCGCCTTCACCTGAACCTCTCCCTCTTCTTGTAACTTCTTCTCTGTCTTATCCGCCTTCTTCTATCCTTTTCTTCCCCTTGTCCGCCTCGTACGGCTTCACCAGCACTTCCGCCGGGATCCTCCTCCAACTTCATTCCTCCTCCGCCTTTACAACTCTGCCGCCTCCGTTCCTAATCCTCCTCCTCCCCTTCCATCCCTCCTCCACTTCCACATCGTCCTCCGCTATCTCCTGCACCTCCGTCATCACTCGCACATTCGCCTTCATAGGCATCTTTGCCTCCAACCCTCGTTTGTCTCCACATCTGTTGCGCCTCCACCCCTCCTCCGCTTTCACTCCCACCCCTCCGACTCCATCTCCTCGACCTCCAATCCCTCTACCGCCAGCACCTCTCCCCGTCTCCACAAGTCATCCGCCTCCTCCTCCACCTCCCCCGCACTCTCTTACACACTCTCCGCATTCCTCTCCATCCCGTCCGCCTTCTTCCCCGCCTCACCTGCAACTCCGCCTCCTCCTCCCTCTCCTCTATCACCTCCTCCTCCTCCTCCATCACCTCCTCCTCCGCCTCCACCCGGGGCGGCGTTCATCAGGCAGCTACCGGGCGGCGCCACGCTCCGACGCCCAGGCAGAGCACCCCGCCCCCGCTCCGCCCCCGCCACGCCCCCGCCACGCCCCCCCCCCGCTCTCACCGCTCGGTGGAGCGCGCTGCAGCGCCGCCGCGCCGATGCGCCGTGTCATCCAATCTCCCTGATGTGTTTGCGCGTCGCTTTCCCGCGTGCCGCTCTCTCCCGCTCCAGCCCTGTCTCCCACCACCACCCTCTGACAGCCCAGCACCGCTCGTTGCTCTCCTTTGCGTCCCATTTCTCTCCTCTCCTCTCCCAGGGGACCCATTCACGCTTCGAGTACGTGGCAGTTTTACCCGTTCCGGTTTAGCCGTCCGGGTACTTACAACGTCAATAGCCAGCACCCTATAATGCACACTTCACTACTCTTTAGCCTATTCTTTCTCTCCTTTCGTCTCCCATGGGACACATTCATGCTTGGGGTACTTGCAGTTTTACCTGTTCCGTTTTACCCGTCCGGGTATACACAACGTCAATAGCCAACATCATAGAGCGCGAAGTTCACTACTCTCCTTTGCCTCATCTTTCTCTCCTCTATCTGAAAGAACCTCATGCAAGGTCCTAATTCTTATTTTACTGGTTCCGCTCTAAACGTCCAGGTAAATGCAACGCCTACAGCCCTTCCTCTCTAGCGCAGTATGACAGCCGACGAGCTAAAACAAGGAAATTCCGATCGGACAAAACTGGGTGTCTATAGGAACCTTTGGGTTACTGTTAAAAACGGCACGTGCAAATATGGGCGAGTACGACTGTCACATATCCTGCCCAACTTACTTGTTTTCCACTATTTCACATTAATTAACAACACACGTGCAAACTCAACGACACACAGGCTTCTGCCTGTGATGTATTAAAAACGAGAAAGATCCATTCTTATAATTTTATAATTGTTTTTAACAAAAGAAATTAATTATTGATTACATCAGAATGTTTGAGAATAACGTTCTCGTGTCCTTTTGGTAAATTCATCTGTTTAATCATTTGTGATAAAATATTTAAGAATAGTTTCTGTATTTTGGTTGATGACGTCAATAGGGTAATATCGTGGCCAACGAGAAAGTAATATTATGCTCCACTACAATAGATATCAAAGAGGGATTTTATAAAGGCACACAAAAGACTTTAAAAAAAGTCAAAAAGTCATACAACGTGCAGCTATGACGTCGGATGTTGCTTTCCAGAATTAATTTGGTGCTTTATTTCTGATTGGTTTTGTCGTTAGAATACTATCATCTGAAATTATAGTTCATATGCATAGTTTGTTGTTCGTGAGCTGCGTAGGGAGGAATATTGCAAAACCAATGACGGTAATGATCGCATGCGAACCGAAGTTGAAGTACACACATGTTTGCTCAAATTCTCTCTCCCACACACCCGTACGGACTCAGCTCATCTCATCTCATCTCATCAAAGGTAAATCCAGTGATGAAACGCAACAAATAGAATTTTCATAGTGAATTTTTAATATTAAATAAGATCAAAAACACATTGTTTTTGATAAATATGCGATTACATTTTGCGAAGCAAATTTTATTTTGTGTTCTCATGTAAAATCGAATCTATCAATTGTAAATCATTTTATGCGTAATGTAGGATTTTCCCTTTGATGCCCTTTTATTTATATTTATCTTTACTTCTCATGCTCCTCTTTGTTTACTCTACAAATATCTGTAAATGTTTTTCTACCTATTACAATTTTTTACTTCGTCACGTTTGAGCGGTGACGAGAAGCAGGAGTGCTGAAGTGGAATACCTCAGAAAATTTGTTTTAATCGTGAGACCTGCATTTCACCCCTCTTATGGGAAACATGGGTGTCTCAAGGAAAGATGACTAGGTCTCTAATTAACTTACGTAAATAAACACTCAGAAATCAGAGAACAGAAACATTTAACTCTAAATATTTTACAATTACTATACTGTTAGGTGTAAAAACACAGAAGAAATTAAGGTTATTACTTGAGAAATTACTCTATGAAAATTGAATATCGTTCATTCGCATTCCATAGATATGGTCAATAATATGAATACCCAAATTGAAACATTTATTAACAAATCGGAAAATTCCCGAAAGGAACAAGATGTTGAAATAAATAAAATTAATTCTGACGTAAATATAGTCAAGGAGGCTTTGAATACATTAAATGAATCCAGCCTAAAACAATGTGAAGGGATGGCGAACGACGAAAAGTGGGGCAAATGCGCGACGCAACGCGGCATCAAAATGCCCGATTACAAGCCATGGAAGAGGAGGAAAATACAGAAATATTAGTTAAACAAGTCCAAGAAGAAATAAATTTAATAAAGCAAAAAGAAAATCTAAGAAACGTGGAAACTTTGGAACTAAAGAACAAGTTAGAAAATTTCTGCCAAAGGAGACTGCTTTTGCATGTACACGTAACAACCTCCGCAACTGTATTAAATTTACCAAGTCATTTTAAATTTTACGGGAACGGGAAAGAGCAACAATTGTCTTTTATTTCGAAGTTTGAAAGTTATTTTTTGATAAATAATGTCCCAGATAGATTAAACCTACATTTGATTGAACAATGTCATTGAAAGCGCATCACTGGTTGAGTCCATTAGTTTCAGAGCCTACTAGCTACGATGAATGGAAAGAAAAAATTCTTAAGCGTTACTGAAATGAAAATCATAGGTTTGAATTTAAATATCGATTAATGGGAGAACGCTACAGGAAGGGCGTAGCCGAATCAATGTGTGACTTCGCAAAGCGCAAAATTGCAGCATTCAAGGCATGCGAAGATAACGTAGACATGGACGAGATTATGAGAATTATAATTTGGCAATAACCTATCAAATATCCAAAATTTGTTAGAGAATTCAATGCCAAACACGTCGGAGTATTTGGTAAAGCGGCTCAGTAGATTCGACCAAACGTTGGAATAGAATCCAATCGAATACGGAATGATGGGAGGCAAAACAGTAAAAATGGGAATGATGAGAACCCTAAACTTTGGTACAATGGGGAAAATAAGAAGCCATATCCAGATAGGAAGTCGAACAAAGAGATAAATAATCAAGAGGACACGAAGGGAGGAGGAAACTTTTCATGGAAAACCAAAGAGGACAAATACATATACAAATACAAAGAAAACTTTATTCAAATCTTCACGATTTTTAAAATTGTTTCAGTATATATGAGAAACCCAATTTTGATGTGCGGTTAAATGTTCATTCACTTCATACTTTGTTCTTTCATGTATCTATTTCACATTTTCCACGCGTGCTCGTTTTCTCACAAAAGCTAGTTGTCATGAGTTACACCCCAACCCTCGTATTATTGTTTTTGAAAAACAAACGCGGTTGGAGTGATAAAGGGAAACGTAAACAATATTTACTTCACTTTTGTAGGTCGCTTGTACGATTACAATATCTTTTTTTCAAAATGTTAGTAGTGTTTGCATTACTTCGGGTTGTGTATTAGAATCAACGAAACAGTAACAATTCTTCACGGCATCAGCAATGAATTTATGTCACTCGGTTACAATCTCAAAATTAGCATTGTGCCTTTTCATTTGTTGCGCATTGGTTCGAATCCCAGCATAAAATTTGTGTTTTCTTTTTCATTAAATTTTTTTATGGGAACAGAGCACAAAATACTCAATTCAATAGCTGAAAGCCATTGGTTGATATCCGAGGTGTTTTAGGATAGAAATTTAAAAAAATTTGGATATGTAACTTATCAATAGTACGAGAGAGTATACGCTCGTAGTAACGTTAGTTTTAAATTCCTTTGGATTTTAATTTGTTATTTGATAGTGAAATTTGACTCGATCATCTGCTGATTTTTGTTGATGTATTACCTTCAGTTTGGTACGAACCACTCCAATCTCTTTTCACCAGTGTGTCGGGTCGAACATCGATGCAGTGAAAGCATCCATAAAATTAGTTCATCGTTCTTCTCGTATTCCCATTACTGCCAAAACGGAGCAATATTCTGTTTTTATTCAGTTTTACGAAATATTATTTTACATTTCAATAGCGACAAAATAGAAAATGCCAATAACGATGCTCATTTTAAAAACCATTTAATTAAGCAATGTTATTACACAACTTGATGACCCAACGACGTTTATAAATTTAGATTATCGGAAACTCGTACATGAATTCTCTCATCACTACGTTTAATTTGTGGTTCATTTAGAGATGTGTTTTAAAAGGGTTGTCATACAACTCTCTTTATGTGTATTTTGCGAAAACTGGGATATAATGCATAAAATAATTTTGAATAATTATTTACCATTATCCTTACATCCAATTTACAACTTTTTGAAGTACTTCTTTTTAATGGAAGGAGCCAGATCATTTGTTTTTTAACTAAACATCTGACCATATACACTCATAAACTGTATTTCCAGTAGTTTACATTGTTATTGAGTTTAACAAAATTTATGAGTCCGGATAATAATGTCATTATGTTTTTGTGAATGTTCTGAAAATGTGACCAGCTTTCAGCTTGAATGCTGATGATAGGAAATGGGAAATAATTAGGCAGAGATTTTGAAACGTCTTTGAAAATATGCAATGGGTAAAGTTTCAAATTCAAATCTGATGTTATATATTTGAAATCTCCAAATTTGATAATTATTCTTTGAAACACCTTTCACGACACAAATGGCAAAACACGAAACATATTGCGAAAAAATCGCAGAAAACTCTTTATTACAGTTAATTAAACATGGATTTTTATTCGACATTCGATTCATGTTATTGTTCTAAGGTTGCCCCCTCTGCATGTTTTCAATTTTCGCTTAAATGGCGTATTTGCTGAGAAAAACTAGAAAAGTATGTTGTACATGCGTAAGTTCAGTAGTCAATATTTGTAGGTTTTTATTCGTGTTTCTTGTAAATATCGAAATCATAGTATACTAACGGAGTGCCATTGAATCCCCTTCAATTGCTCCTCATTTGCACATTAATTCCATAAAGACAAAATACGACAAAACCTTTGTAAGAATGCCCTACCGCCTGTCACTAAATACTTCAAACAGCCTCTGAAACATCCGCTAACAGAGAAGGGTTCAAAGACTCACGGCACTTAGAGAAATTCTAGGAAAGATTTCTTTTCCAAACCATTAGTTCACTTCTTTTTGGTGTTACTTTCTCTCTTAATTATACTTCGATTTAACATCTCTGCACTTCAAGGTCACGACCTGGAAGGAGAGGGGAAAGAGTCATCAAATCGACTTAAATTTTTGGTATTGGAGCTCCCGATTGGATAACAACGCCCCCTCTTCTTCCAGCTTGTGACCTTGAAGTGCAGCTATGTTTGAATCGGAGTATAAGGTCATTGAAGCTCATGTCTCATTTACGTTGTTTACGCTGGTCAATCTGGCCGGCACTCATTCTGCAAAGTAATCATAAAGGATATTTTTTTTTGTTATTTAAGGTCGCATCAACTACTAGGTCATTAGCAACCACTATTGGATTTAATGTTATGGTATGAGGATGTAACGATATGGAGATGATAGGGGGTGAAAGGACGAACACATACAACCATGCCCGAGGCGAGATTCGAACCCGGAACCCCACGGTCCGAGATCACTACGGCACTACTTGCTTAGCAATCTCGGCTACGGGGCCGACAAAGGATATTTTTATCTTCGTAACGAAGCCTGATATCACATTGCTTCGATTATTTCCTTCTTTACTTTTATCCCTAATACTTGTAGCACGTTGAAGAGATCGCTTTTATAATAAACATTTAATGTAATATAGAAGTCGTTCTCTTCCGGTGATTAAAAATAATTCACTTCTGTTTATATTACTGTTCTAACACACTGGTGTTCTCTTTTTAAAGGGGAAATAGATACTATCTTTTACACTCCATTATTTCTTATCGTGCTCAAATACATCGAATTTGCAAAACATGCCACTTAAAGTATATTTTTGAAATAATTTGTTCGTTTCTTTTGCCATGAATTTGTTTTGTTTAATAATAATTTTATTATACTAACTTAATACTTTTTGTTTCAGGTAAGGAGCCTCTGAGAGAGAATCAAATTTTCGGAGATGATGCTGACGTTTCGGTGAGATAATTTCTCAAACATTGTTTTATCACATCTTCTTACATTTTCATTTTTGTATCATAATTGTTTTGAACACGTGAACATTTTAAAGGTATTAATGAAGTAGTAACTGTTAAATTGTTTCACTAACGTTTGAAAGACGATCTACAAACTCCACGCCCCTACTCTTTCTCTTCCGCTTGCCCCAACCTGCCCCTTCCCCATTTGACCTTCCCCCCACCTGCGCCTTCCTCCCCTTCACCTTCCTCACCTACGACTTTCACACCTGCGCCTTCCCTGCCCACGCCTTCCCCGCCTATGCCATCCTCACCTGCGCCTTCCCCGCCAGCGCTTCTCCCACCTGCACCTTCCCCGCCTGAGCCTTCCCCACTTGCGCCTTCCCCACTTGTGCCTTTCCCGCCTGCGGCGTCCCCACCTGCACCTTTCCCACCTGCACCTTTCCCACCTACACCTTCCCCGCCTGCGCCTTCCTCACTTGCGCCATCCCCATTCGCGCCTTCCTCGCCTGCGCCTTCCCCACTTGCACCTTCCCCACCTGCGCCTTTCCCACCTGCACCTTCCCCACCTGTGCCTTTCCCGCCTACGGCGTCCCCACCTGCACCTTTCCTACCTACACCTTCCGCGCCTGCGCCTTCCCTACTTGCGCCTTCCCCATTCACGCCTTCCTCGCCTGCGCCTTCCCCACTTGCACCTTCCCCACCTGCGCCTTCCCCACTTGCACCTTCCACACCTGTGCCTTTCGCGCCTGCACCTTTCCCACCTACACCTTCCCCGCCTGCGCCTTCCTCACTTGCGCCTTCCCCACCTGCGCCTTCCCTATCTGCGTCATCCTCACCTGCTGCTTCCCCACTTGCGACTTCCCCATCTCTCTGCAGCGCTCCAACGGCGCCCCATTGATTGCGAGAGCCAATCCGGCGCGCGGTAACTGATAAAATTAATAATCAGCGTCCGCCTCCCCCCTTCGTGGCCTATTTAATTTTTGTCGGTGATTGACGTCATTTGTCCTAATGAGGGTCCGATCCAGAGCACTGCGGTATTCCCAGTGCGCAACCCGTGATGCAAGGGGAACTGTAGGACATAACGCATTTCCCAGCAGGTCTGCCCACAGTAATCATGCATCGTCATCGTAAGTGCGAAATAATTAAAAAGAAATCAGAATTTGTAACCCATTATGCCCTACGGCAGGGTCGTCAGAAGAAGTCGTACCCGACTGATCTGCAGATCGGTTCTGCGCGCGGCATGGTCCACGAACCGGTGACAAGTAGGCCCTACTCAGAAACGGGAAGTAAGGGTTAGCAAAGAGACGATTCTAGTGATCTTCTGGTTACGAGCGGAGCGTGAAGTTCACTTGTTCTAAGACCCACTCTTCACTCAGCATTATCAACCTAACAAGAAGCGAAAGGGCGACAAAAATATTGTAGGGATGGAAATGCATGGAGTAAACAGAGTTATTACAACACAGATTTACATACATTCATTATAGAAGTAGCGCACAATAATGTTTGTGTATACTCCAGTTATAGGCACTACAAACTGAAGGGAGTGGTTCACTGTCACGTGAATGACATTATTTTGATGAATGCAGTACTAAAATATTGCGGGCAGTAAAAAATAATTTTCAGCGTGGCGGTCGCTCTAAACTGTCTTCGTCCATGACTATCCGGGCCGGTTTTCTGGCATGAAAATATTCCAGAGGAATAATTTGCAGTTCAAGCAGTAAGTAAGTCGTACAGAAAGGACACTGCATTTCCGTCGGAACAAAGTTTTGTTTCACCATCCAGCCTATTGACCTATCCGGTCTATTCCGTTGCAGTTGTGGATATCTGCATTAAACCGACCCTCGGTATCTTCAAAACTCAAATAAGCGCACGCAACACAAAAAGTAAAACCAGAAAAAATACACACAAATTGTACACTAACGTGGAGAAACAGCGAATGAATTTCACTGTACTACTCATGTTTTTCAAGTAGTGGGGACAATTTATGAACAAGTGAATGCCGCATTTCGATCATACCCAGCATATTGCTAGATTACTCAGAAAACTTCACGAGGACGCTGTGGATTTGACTCATCAAAAACTTAAGTAATTCAAAAGAGAGATTTATTAAATATAAAAAAATAGTTTATCAGTTTATTTAATGTCAGAACGGTTAAAACTGTAGTAACGTTTGGTTTCATGAGAAGACATTCGTTTTCGGGAGTACACTATACCATTGCTGCTCAAGTGGCAAGCATACTGGCTGTGCCCTGGCCCAGCACATTGATGGTCCACTGCATGTTGAGTCAGCTCGACGAATAGGGAGAGGAGTTTCTTATTCATGATCGGCTCTAATCTTGTGAAAGGCGACTTACAACGTTTAGTACTCACAAGGAACACTGCCGTGGCCACCGCTGATACTTTGGAGCTAATTCTTTGACGCGAGCAGTGTTGCATTGTACAGTGCGACTGTTTTATTAGTGTGCCGCGATCGTGCAAACTTCTGCTCGGCCCTCAATGGCCGGGGAACAGCGTGCTCAGCTTGCCGGGAATGCTGCTCAAGGATTCGCCCTGAAAAAGACCGTTTACTGCAAAATCACATATCAGAAAATATAATTTTATACTCAAATTGCTATCAAAATACTAACATATGATACATCATTTTATTCCTCTTTTCATGATCTATCCATTGCTGGTGAAAAAATACATAGTTCCATTTAAAAAATCAAAGATGATTCAATTTCTCGAAAACAAAAAATATTATAGACAATTTCTCTACGGCATGTTACTTGCCCCATGACTCCAAATTGTTAATCGAAAACTGCATTTCGATATCCTGAACCGTTTAGAAGTGATGGGGGTGGATATATATATATATATATATATATATATATATATATATATATATATACACATGCAAGGTGTCCCACCAACTATGGACCACATATATACATATACCATATATATATATATATATATATATATATATATATATATATATATATAAGATATTAGTGTAGTATTAAGCCAAAATGTTTCACTGCAAACAGAGAAACGAGAATTTATGCTTGTTACTACCGCTTCTCTATTTACTTATTTTAAATACAATACAATCTAATAAACTTTCTCTCCGTATTCTTTTTGTCTATCATCGTACTTCGTCTGTCTAAAAACGAAACGCTAAGCGTTGGAAGCGTGGCATATTCGAATTAAAGTAAATATATTTTCATTACATATATATATACATATGTTATACATACATATATACATACGTACATACATACATATATATCCTGTGTAAAGAAATTACTACTCAATGCAATCGCTGCTTTTTTCTAACCCTCAAATGATAGTCCATTTCGTGAGATTGTTGCAACGTGGTGTGGATCTGAACTGTTCGAATAGATTGATCTCAAAAGAAGATAGAAATACCAATTCAATCCAGACATATGCTAGTATTTTAGAGGAAAGTGTAAATTGTGAATATCTTCGTTCCTTGTTGCGTTCTTAGATCACGAGAAAATTTGATTTCCGGTAGTTGTAAATACGCAGACAAAACTTTTCTTTTGAAACTGTGCTGAAGGTTCCACAGAATTTGTGCATCGAAGCAGAAAAGAGCTTCCTTATCTCGTTATATTCTTCTCGAGGCACAAAGTCAACCATGTAAACAACCTCTTTGTGAGTAATGCGTTCCCATTACGGTGATAATTTCAGTCTTCTTGCATTTTCTTTTAAAGAAAGAGGAGAAACGAGCTGATTTCGACTTCGTAGACAATAAAGTAAGCTTATTACGGTCTTGACTAGATACTTGACATTACTTTCAATGAGCTGCCCAAAAGAATAGATCTATTTTACATTGATTTTAAACACGCACTATGTAAGCTCCGCGCTTTTATTTAGCGGATTCTTATGAATACTTTAGCAATAACTCGTCTTTGATCCGTAATTTCTGGTTATACTTATTCTTCTACTACATTGTAATGGGAAACTCAGAAACCGTCCAGTACCTACACATAATGAAATATTTTGATAATAATGAAGTATTTTAATTTTTTGGTCTTGGATGTTAATCATACACTAACCGCCATTATTCATTCTTCTTATTCAATCCTTCATTGTCAAGTGATTGTTAATGACTTTACTAGTACTATAACTGAATGCTGTTAGCACATAAATGCGGAGGAATTGCTCTGTGCTAAAGGCTCCACCCCAAGTACTAAATTCAAGGTGCTGAAAGTTCTACGAGCAAAAAAATGTAATTGCAACGATTGTAACATTCATTTGAGAATAGCTGACATCCCATTTTGTAAACTAAAAATTCAGAACGTAATGATCCCGTTGAACAGTAGAAAATTCTTGAAATACGAAAACCGTTGTATTCATTATATCAACATTTTCTAAAAAATGTGTCAAAACCCACAATTTTAAATGTTACGTGCACTAAACAAAATTAGTTTTTTCCACAATGCGTTTCATATACGTACTACCCAGGGCTGTTACAGTAATTTCCTAGATTTCACGATAATTTACCAAATTTAATTTTTGTTTTCATGTTAATGCATCACTGCTTTCCAGAACCAAGTACGATTCTTAACAATTTATTCGAATGATATTAAAATACTTCTTACTGACATTTTCTGGGTAGTATTTGTTTAAAAAAATCGGCATTTAAAAACTGCTCATTTCTTTTCAACAGTTTAATTGAATGTATTTAATTATGTGATAGTTAAACACTGAAAGCGTAGGATTCCATGGTCCGAGTATCTTCTATCGTTTCCCCATGAAGAAGGTCGCAGCATGACGGACGGAAAGTTGGCATCTGCGCCTAGGACGTGTACTCTCCCAGACAGCCAAGTAGATACATTGAATGCTTTTTCCACAGCGTATACCGATTCACAGCATTAATTTTTTTTAATAATGTTGAACGCCCTGGAGGGATATGTGTGGAGCAGAAAGAACTATCTGACTAATTTGCTGCTGTTGACGTTTGAAACCAATGCCTGTGGGCTCGTCCTATTTCACTCATTGCGAGTAGGAAGCCGCGGAGCGCAGAGCGAATGAGGATATAGATCGCGTAGGGCGGCGGGGGGGCGGGGCGGGGGAGCCAGGGGTATAGATCGGGGTCGTGTGTGCATTATGCAGCGCGGACGGCGCCGGGTGGTGCGGGGCGGGGCGGGGCGGCAGCACAAAGACAGCGCCATGCAGAATGCAGGGCTTCGTGCGCCTTTGCGCCCTCGTCCGACGCCGCGCCGCGCCGGGTGGCCCGGCCAAGCGCGGAGCGGGTGTGGGGCGGGGAGCGGCGGGGCGCGGAGGGTGCGACGTGCGCCAAGGCCGCAAGGGCCAGGGCGCGGTCGATGCCTCGCACGCGGCGCCACAAGCGGTGCCGCTCCACGCCCCTCTCCACGCCCACCTCCTGTTTTCTCTACGCTCTGCGCATCTTTCCTCCTCTTTCCGTCTCTCTTTGCCTCTATATTCATCTGTGTCTCTCGGCCCTTCTCTACTTCTTTCCTACCTTTTATTCTCACTGTGCATCTTTCGTGCTCTTTCCGCTTCTATATTTCTATCTCTGTCTCTCTGCGCAACTTTTCAGTCCGGCGCGCTTCACTATTTATCTCCGCGTCTCACTTCTCATTTCTCTCTCTTCATCTTTTTTTCTATTCCTGCTTCTCTCTGTCTATATATTCCTCTCTTCGTCTCTGTATACATCTTTTCTGCTTTTCTCGCATGTTTATTTCTCTCACTGTCTCATTTCTCTCTTCTTTCCTCTCTCTCTCTCTCCGCATCTTTCCTCCTCTTTTCGCATATATATCTCTATATTCCTATCTACTACACATCTTTGCTGATTTTACTGCATCTTTATTTCGCACCTCATCTCATTTCTTTCTTCTCTCTCTCTGTCTCTCTTTCCATCTTTCCTGTTCTTCCCGCCTCTTTCTGTCTTTGTATTCGCCTCTCTATATATCTTCTCTCTTCTCTTCTGTCGATTTATCATCTCTTTCAGTATTATTCCTGCTCCTTCCGCCTCTCTACACCTTCCCTTCCCCATTTCTCCCTCCCTTTTCCCTCTCATCTTTCCAACTCTTCCCGTATCTCTCTACCGCTACTTCCTCCTCACCGACTCTCACTTCCTCTTTCCTCTCTCACCGGCTTTAGCTCAGAGGGTGCATTCCAACGAATATTTCAGTCGTTTCGAGTAAATTGATGTCAAAGTTTCATATCTTCACCGATTCTGATCTTTCTCCACCAACAGTAGTGATTTTACAGTATCTATTTGTCCACTAGTTGCAGCACGAGAACGTTCTTTGTGTAGCAGAACGCAGTCAGAACCTGACCAAGCCAACAACTAATTTTCGTCGACTTTGTCAGTTGAAAGTCAGTTTACCTAAAGTCCATTGAGAGTCATTTGCATAAAGTCCAAATTGAAAGTCAATTTACCTGAAGGGAGAATTATCCTGCAAGATGACTTGTAGGTCAGCGATGAATCTCACCAACCGGCAGGGAAGAATCGTCACGCTCAGGAATAAAAAATACGGGACAAAAGTAGCTAGCAGTTGTCGTGTCCGGAATCGTCATTGAATCAATATCTCCTCTTTTTGCATCTTTTCTTCTCTTCTCACCTCTCTTTGCCACTATCTACCTCTTTACTTCACTCTCCCGTTCTCTTCCCTCCGTCGATCTTCTCTCGTCGAATTTTTCCTGCACTCTTCCCGTCTCTACGTCGTTCGCATCTTTTCACTTTTCTCAGATTCTATTCTTCCTTTTGCGCCAGTTCTCTCCTCTGTCTTTTTCAACCCCTCTCCCTCAACCCCTATCCTTCTTTCTACTTTCCTACTCGCGTTTTATGGTGATTAATTGTAGAAAACAGCGGAAGGGACCGACTAAAGCAGCCGGATGATAGAATTCTCTTTGAGATAAATGTTGGCCTGAGATAAGTACTGCTGTTGAAAATCGAGATGATTTTAACCTAAAGGTCTTTTTACCCAGTACAGTTTTCGTGCAGATTCTCATACACTATACAGAGACTTTAAGATCCCAAAGTAGGAGTATAAGAAGCCAAAAGTCGTGTTTAGACGGTCTGCATGTTTTCTACATGACTTGGAACATTACGCTATGAGAGGCTCTGACGGAATAGAAAAGAATTGCGCCTCCGAGTACATTCATTCGCAGCATTTGTGTACGTGCGTCCTCAGCTACTTCATCAATACTAATTTAGGTATTAATGAAACATGGGGAGAAAGAATAAAGGCGGTCACTGTTTTTGCTACAAACAAGGTTATGGCCGCGAAGGCATTAGTGGGTGAGCCAAAAAAAAACAACCGGTAATTGGGGAAGTCTTGGCTGCAGAAGCGAGATTTCGTAACCTCATATTTGCGCGTGGCAGGAAAATAAACTCGCTAGAAAAGCCGAGACATGGAATCTGCCACGCCAATACACAAAATCTCACAAATCGCATCTACTACAAATTAAAAAGAGTGGACAATTTCCACCTTAAACAAATCCGGTAGTAAATTATTGTACTGTTAGAGGTTCTAGAGTCAAAACTGTATGCTTTCTGTATGAAAAAAAAGGAACATACTCAAAAGTTTTTTTGCCGAAATCATCCAGACTGAACTGAACGCTTTCTGTAAGTCCAATTTGCACGCAAACTCTACCATGTGAAAAGGCCTTAAGATTTACGCCGTCTACGTAGCTTCTTTCGCGGAGCCGCAACTACACTAGCCAGTTCAATTCTCTTTTATGTTATTTATGTAATTTTATGTTTTTACCTGTTATATAGAAAAATAATCTAATTGTTTAGAGGGAAATCATCTATTCTCTTCACAATTGAACTAAAGATCTACACAAATTGCCAGGAACATTCTACAACGGAAATTGTTTATTTTATTTGTTGACTAAATATTCAAAGAGCCAAATTAAATTTGTATCGTCATATTTATGAGAATATTATTCAACTAGTGTCCATAAATAGCAGAAATGATACTTACCAAAACCAGAAATTAAAAAAATGAGTTTAAAAAAAGTAATGTCGCACTGAAGATAAGAGTTCAGTTGATACGCGCAGTATGAGAAAACGCGGAATACCATAATCAAACATTTACATTTTCAGTCAAAACTGAAAATGTTTTTGGGTTTGTTGTCATAGTTTTTGCATTTTCCCCGAGTTCTTGGGAATCTAACGAAACCATTAGATACCTCTCATATGACCGGAGGTTGTGTAGTTTTCTTTCCATTTCTGTCAGCATTGAAATTAGTATCATAATGTGATAAGCCATAAAACCCTGATTTTATTGTAAACTGGAAAAAAAGCATCAGGCATAATGGGTACGATGTAAATGTAAAGCAAATAGCATGTATATATGTATCTATATGTAAAAACATATAGGACGCTTAGAGCGCGTTGTTAGGTAGCGCGGAAAACGCGTTGTTAGGACGACCGGTAAACAAGTTATAATATTCCATGCTTGATGACAGAACACTATTCATTTGTGGAAGAAATGGGAACACGCCCCCGAGAATATTGCATTCAGAAAGTGTGAAGGGGGCAGTGGAAGTCGTGGGTCTGTGAAAATGTTGAAATAATCTCTCTCGCTAGTCGTCGAATAGAAAGGATGCAGCAGACGAAATGGCACGACTATTCTTTCAGTTAAGATTGAGGTAATAGTTCGATGTAGGGAAGCGGGTGTCGTATAAGTAATTTTGACATGTTAAGTATTGCATGAATTAAGAAGTTAAAAACATAATTTTAATTTGACTTGAAATTTGTAATTTAAATTAAAAACAGACTCCGTATTCGAAGGGAATTTATACTGGGATAGATCCGTAGATGGGGATGATTATTATCAAGTTGAATTGAAGATAGACAGTTGCGTGTAGGTGTTCATTCGAAGAACAAATAGGGCTAGTCGCGCCGGCGAAATAATTTATTTGCAATTATTGATTTTTATGAAATTACAAATTAGATTAGAATACTCCGGGAACCTTTGCAAACCTATCTTGACATTAGACAAGATTGCGATAAGAGGGGCATCAAAGAGGACGGTCCTACGAACGATCATCCTAGGGACGGTATCAAGCCAGATGTGGAAGTTATCTGAGAAGTCATCATAGCGTGCGAAGACCACAGTAAGCCCATGAACGTCAATGGGAACCATACGGAACTATAATTATTGTAAATAGGAAAACTACATTACATCATTGATGAGCTCAGTATAAGTTGTAACAGTTTCAGAATAAATGTTAAATTCTTATTATTGAAAAAGAAAAGGCTGATAATTTGTAGTTAGTTGCCATAAATTTAATGATCGGTTTCAATCAACAGAACTGCTAAGAATCGCAATTCTGTATAGAATTGCACGTACACATACGCCAGGTAAACAGGTAACAGGTTGTATGTTGAGACCCGTGAGCAAAGATAAACGTAGTATACTTATGATAATTACTATTTAATATTGAGAAAATGTATGAGTGCAGCAGGACAAAATAAAATAAATTTTATAAATTAATATAACATGTAATATCAGTCGGGAAACGAAATGAATTAAGTAAATAAATAGAAGTAAATAAATATTTCGCAAATAGCTTGCCCAAATCGGGCAACGAAAATCATTAAGTATATAAAAATAGAAGGTATTTTACAATAGGTAGGGTGCAAATGAAATTTAATATTTATCGGTTGGAAAATGGGAGTGTAACCGTATCCAAAGTGTGCTGAAAAGTAATTAATTCTAGTTTCGGTTCATTGCAATAAGTTCACATATTGTGTATAATCTAGCAATATATAAAATGGAACAAATAATGTTGCGTGAGTTTAATACACCACTCTCATTTCGTTTTTATTTCTCCTTTGTTCAACGTTGTCGTTTTATCGTTTTACTTTTTCTTGGTTATAATTATAGAAATGAGAAAAAATATTTTTTCTACTTATGTTAATGAATTCTTTATTTCTCCCACACATATACAGAACACATTAAACCAAAAATGAATATATATCAGACACGTGAAGCGCACTTGACTTCAATTTAACAGCTTCACATGTCTATAAATATGAAAGTTGATCTCCCTTTGATTCTGACTTTTGCATGGAACGAAATAATTAATGACAAATTAACGTTATACTACAAGTACAACGAAAAGTATTATTACAAGTAAACAGAGTTTATTTGAGTTAGCAAGTTTCCAATTAAATTTTTAGTGACGCAATAGTAGACATTTGTGTGCTACACGTTTTAAAGGTAAAATATTGTTCGTAATAAATCATACTTCTTGCGTGGAAATGAGCTTCCAAACCTACTGTAATCTATTGTTACTGCATTCAATATTAGAAGTTTTAGAATTATTTGTGCAACTATTTTAATTCTGTCTTAGTAGAAAAGAATTCAAAATATAGGAAATAAATTGATTTAATGTATCTTTCTTGTCGGTTTTATATTTAATGAGGTTGATACCAGAATAATAATTATCAATAGAAAAGTAAGTGATTTTACAACTTTAGTTTTTAGCCAAACCGTGTAGCTAGATAGTTAAGAGAACGTGACTTAAATTTCTCGGTTGGGTAAATTGTGAATTCGAATGTCTTTTTGGGCATGGATGTTTGGTTCTGTGTTGTGCCATGATCATGCCATGCCACTGAGTACGATAAATTAATTTTATTCCCTCATTCTCTTCCTTCCATCCCACACCCATAACAGGCAAAGTTAACCGAGATGGGCCTGCGGTATACCTCTGAGATCTAATCTCTTAGGATCAAGTGTGGAGAGTTGTGTTCAGGGGTATGAAACATAACCTGACTGTTCTGAAGTACAACTTGACGTAATGGAGGATAAACCAAATAGACCTGTACCCGATTTGGGAGGACTTAAATCCTGCTTGGTATGAAATTAAAGCTTCATCGGGTAGAAATGATAAAGCGTGGTCCCTCGTCTCTATAGAGATATAGGTAATGAAGTAAAAAATGCGGAAACGGAAAAATGGGACTTCTTCGTTATCTAGAATTGGGAGTCTTGTCCCAGAAAGAATGTACTAGCTGAAGTGCTACTGGAAGACAAGACAAGAACGCTTGGAAAGAGAGGTTTATCGGGATGAAGGATCGCTGAGAAGGCCAAAGAAATGTGTAAAGTTTATCTAGTAAAAACTACAGAAATAAATGACATTATTTCGCAAAGGATAAGGCCCCCGAGCTTAATTCAATTTTGAATAGAGGGCATGTTTAGTGTTATTTTGAAAGTAATTTTCCCAAAATCTCAGAGTGACGGAATCGGACAACGCGCGATCTCTCCTTCCTCACCATTGTTCCCTCCCTTCCTTCCCTAACAAATACACATGTACACTCACGTGAACTACACTACCACTTTCAGGATTCAAGAACCGTAGGGGGAGACATCCGGAGGGGAAAACTCCGAAAACCAACATGTATATCGTTTTGGGATCTCACGCTTCGGCGGGGAAGGAACACTGCCACCAGGCATATAGCATACACAGCAGTTAGTTAACTAACGAGTAAGTAGTAGGTGACGAGTCTGAAAAGAAAGAATACTTACTTCATTCAATCGACCCTTACGTTTTTGACCTTCTTTTAGCCCAGAGCGTCTCTCCAGCACCTCAAAGATGTCCGTATTACGGAGCACAGAAAACTGTTTTTAATGATTCAATATCTACTACATTTGAAAGGTAGCATCCATGATTATTCAGTTTGCTGATTCTAGGGAAGTAGGCCTATAGAACCAGTTAATATTAATATTAATAATAATAATAATAATAATAATAATAATAATAATTTCAGCTATAGTAGGCATATTTAACGAAGAAACAGAACACTGCTAACAATGCAACGTATCGCCCATCCTCCAGCTGATTTACATAGACTTTGTATCACGTAAGGAAGGAGGAAGAGGCCTCAAATTGAAGCCTCCTGGAACAATGCTATAGGAGGAATGAGAAAGTATGTAGTCAGTCATCAAGATGAAATCTCTAATGAGGCAGATCATGAAATCTGACCGAATAATGAGAAACAGAGCCATTGTTAGTGTAGCAAGAAGCATTGCAAAGAACACTATGCAAGACACGTCGAATAACACAGACACTGAACTTCTGATGATGTTAAACATGAAAAGTGAAGCACAAAAAATGTTAAAGAAATCATGGAGAGACAAACCACTCATTGGAAAATATCTAAAAATAATGGACAAGGTGCAGATCAATAAAGATCAATCATTTATGTGGCTTAAGAGGGGAAGAATGAAGCCAGAATCGGAAGCAGTTCTAATAGCTGCTCAAGATCAGACGTTGAGAACACGACATTATGATAAAGCTGTTCCCAAAATTTCCAAAGATGATAAATGCCGCAACTGCCACGAACAAGTAGAAACCATTGATCACATTGTCTCAGCTTGTCCAATTCTAGCGAAGACCGAATACTTGAAAAGACACGGCAGGGTGTGTAGTTACCTCCACTGTCTGATATGTACTGCCCTCGAAGTTCCAAAAAATGCCCCAAGTGGTAGAAACACTTATCAAAACCGGTTACATCGGTTGGACTCAGTACGATATTGTACGACCAACAAATTCAAACTGATTGCACGATAGCAGCAAACAAACCGGATATTGTTATCCGGGATTTGGAGAAAAAAATTGTGTCAATTTTTAGATGTTCTTGTGCCTTGTGATCAAAATGTCAAAACCAAGGAGGCACAGAAACGTCTTAAATACAAAAGTTTGGAAATCGAGGTCAGTCGAATGTAGGGCGTAAAAGTACAGGTCGTCCCGATAGTTATCGGAGCTCTCGGATATGTTCCGCAAAATTTGTGTAAGAACTTGTCTAAACTCCGAAGTAATTCAAAAGACTAGGGAGTGCAAGAAATCGCTTTACTCGGAACAGACCACAAAATGCGCATTTTGCGCAAAATATTGTAGAGACACCGACAGCCCCTAGATCTGCTCCTTAGGAAGCTGGTTACAACCCGGAGTAGACTTCATAATCAACGAACACATGACATCTCTAGTCGTGAAGTAGAGGAATAATAATAATACAATGGAAGGCGCGAACTTTGCTTGCATGCTCCGTGCAACCATCACACCCTGAATCATCCCTACTCCTGCCCGGGGAGGATTCCGCTGGATTTTGCCGCCACCGCCCTCTTCGTGGCTGTTGCTCTCGTCTGCTCCAACGCCGTCCCGCCCTCTCCCGTAGCGCCCCGCGTCCCCCCTCCACCCCCGCTGTGCTGCCGAGCGCGCGCGCCGACTGATTTACGGGCGGCGATTAGCACGGGTCGCTCCGCCCCTGCCCCCGCCCGTGCCCCCGCCCCCCCGCCCCCAGCCCTGCAGCTCCTCCGCTAGCCGCTGGACCCCGCGATCTGCGTCGCCCCCGGCCTCGACGGAGCTCTCCTGTTCTTCTGTGTTTTAACGTTTCGTCTCTGGTGTTGCATTTTAAATGCTTTTTGAAAATTGTTTCAACGAAATCTGTGACTATTAATACGACATTCGCTCTTCTTTCACTTCTAGAGCATTACATTCATTTTTCTATTTCTCGGAGGACATTTTCACTTTAGTGTTTGATGCGTATTCCTCTCGGTAAATTTACATCGTACTTTGCATTGTTCTCTGTCTCCACATTTGACGGATTTTCTTTCTTCTTATTACTATTCTTGTTATTATTTTTGCAATATTTCCCGTTGGTTCGTTTCTTTACATTCTTTTTCTTATTCATTGATACATCTCTTTATGTGCACTTCCGTCCAAGGACATCTTTGGGTCTTCTACATGCTCACTTTTAGTTTTGTTTTCTCCAACCTCCTTCGATTGCCTGAGGCTTTGCAAAATTGTGAGCACCATGTTTATACAATTCGCTTTCTCAATTCTTTCCGTAGAATATCCCAATCGTTTCCCACAGTATTCTGTTTCGCGGCAGGACCCCTTGCTCTCGACCCCCATTCGTTGAGCACTGTTTCTTCCCGGGTTCGCTCGCCCCGGCCGCCAGGGCGCAAGCGGCCGTGGCTCTGCAGAGGTCGGGGCGTTTCGCCCTCGGCGGCCGAGCCCTTCGGCTGCCGCCCCTTCGCCCTTCGGCCAGCCCTCCCTCCGCTGCTCGCCCCCCGCCGCGCGCCAGACAGATGCGCCGCAGCCACGCGGGTTATCGGGCGCTGTCTCGCCCAGTGGCCGCCGCTATCCTCGCATCGCCCGCCCCCGTCGCCACTGCCCGGCGCGCCGCGCCCCCGCCGCGCCTCCGCCGCCCGATGCCAGTGCGGTGCGGAGGTGACCGCTGCAGCCGCCGGGGCGGGGACAGACGCTTCCTCCCCTCGGCGGGCAATTCTGCCTATGCATACTGGGGATGTGACATCGATGCCGATGTCATCAAAACGCCGATGTTTCTATAAAATATCGATGTTTTGAACATCGATCAATTGAAGTCGAAGTATTTTGAGCATCGATATTTTGTGCTCGATGTTTTTACGTTTTCGCTGTTTGGTTTGTGGACGAAAAATTCCCATAATTATAATTTTGTAAAAGCTAAAATATGAAATAATAATTAATGATACCACTGTCTGTTTGTGCGTTCGAACCACTCGAATGAGATTTGTACTGCCTTCATCGAGCAGACTAGCCCTTCCCCAAGATGATCCTAAAACCATGTATTTCTTTCGTCTTTTCTCGCATTTTATTCATAGAGACGCGTTTGTAACTTTTTTCAGATAAATTTTAACTATAAATTAATACACACGGCCGCTGTCAAATTAAATTTTGTTGCTCACGAATTTAATGTTGTAGGTTACTATTTCTGCTTTTAAACATCGATGTTTAAAAAAATCGAGGTTTTTTGGTGGATATGTTATTATCATTGATATTATAATTTGGAGCATCGACGCTTGGCATCATCGTCGAGGTTGCATCACTAATGCACACTCGGCTTCATTTTAAAGAATAGGTTAACGTGTGGCTTCGATGGTGTAACAGTCTTTCATACCCAAGTTCGCGTGTTCAAATCGAAGCTGTGAATTTTTAAGGGCAAAAAATCCTTCGGAGGAGAAGTAAAGCCGGCAGACCCACATCGTAGATTTACTAAATGTAAAAGATCTTCAAATCTAAAAGAAGCCTCTGAGCAAAACTATAATCACCAGTTTCGCCGCCTGAGTGATACCTCCTTTCTCTGCCAGACGGGAAAGGAGCGTTGCGGAATTTGTGTGGTCAGGCGGAAGAGCAGGCCTCATGGCCGGAGCCTCGCAACGGAATATAAGTCATGAATTCAATGACCTCTTTATTTCATTAAGTTGTACAAGTATTCTGAATTTTTAAAATAGACATAACAATATTATTTTTTCATCTAATAACTTATTAACTTTTTGACGTTTAGGCCCAAATTGAGGTCTTTTAAAAACAAATTCGGCCCAATTTTGTTAGAAATACAAAGTAAAAACTTTAAAACTGGTAGCATTGTGTATTAAAAACGTCGACATTATAAAAACATGTGACTCTAGTTCCGAAGTGGCAAACATCACGTGGCTGACGACCAGTTTTTATATAAAATAATACCTATTTTAAATTTTAACTTACTATTTGTAACAACCTGGACTCGAAATTTAAAAAACAAAAGAAATTTTATAATTATTTGAAAAATATTTGTAGAGATTGCGTTAAAGAAAGTCAGAATACTTGTACAACATTATGATTTATTCGTCCGTCATAGAGAAGTCCCAAGGTCGTGAATTTTTCGAGCACAATGCAATCAATTATTATTACTAAATGTAATTTTAATTTCAATATTTGGGTTTTCAAACATTAAACATGTGCTATTTTAACCGGCCAATAGGCTTTAAAATTCATTTAATGTTTTAATGCAATAGCGAGTGCAAAATTTTCAAATACTTTCTAATAAAGTTTCTGGAAATTTTACATTATTTTGAGCAAGCCAAAAATGACGTATTTTAGAAAGTGGGTTTTAGATGGTACTGAATGTAGATTCTCGGTTGCCGGAATCGCTGAGGCAGTAGTGTCGTAGCGATCTCGGACTGAAGGGTCGCGTGTTCGAGCCCCCCCTCGTGCATGGTTCTATTTTTGTTCGTTCTTTCACCCCCTTTCATCACCATATCATGTCATCTTCACAGTTACCATGAAGTTAAAAACCAATAGTATTCGCTAATGTCTTAAATGTTGATGCGACCTTAAATAACAAAAAAAATTACATAAAGGGTAGGTACTGAATAATAGACACGTGTTTCAAGTAGTATGCTGTCTTTCAGGTGGTTTGATGAAAAGAGATTTGCTCTTGACAAGAAATACCTGAAATGTTACGTAAGTTGTAATGAAATTATTAATTTCACTTAATCGTTACAAGTTATAAAAATAAGTCTTTGACACTGATTTACTCTCATTAGTTTGCACTGTTTTTCTACACAAATCACTTCTCGCCACTGAAACAATCTTAAATATCATTGAAACGCCTTATTTACACCTTATTCCTGACGTGTGTATCAAGTTAGAGTTAATGGACTTGTAGTCTGTCTGAGCTATACATGACAACCACATACACATCCATCCTTCCATCCATGGATGGACGGACGAATGGACGGAAAGAGACATTATAAAAATACTAGTATTTCATATCAGGATCTCTCAGAATGAATTTTACCTCCGAGATCTGGACGTTCAATTTTTGGATCGAATTAAAAACTTTCCCTCCACACTCTTATGGCAGAGATACTACATTCCAAAATGATACTACAAATAAGGGGTGTTACACTAAAATGGCAAATACTAAAAGGGGTGCTACACTAAATTAAATTGGCAAACACATCAATTTATAAGTGTTCAGTTTCTTATAGATTTGTTTCACTAAAATACGAACGAGATAGGTTATTGAAGTGCTACTATTTTTATTCGATTTTAATACTTATTATGCTACATTGTATTCAGTCTTCTAAAATGCAGAGTTCTCTTTATTCCCTGTGACACACACAGGTTCTCTATGTTATGCTTCAATATAATGAACGCATCACTGTAAAATGTTCCCGGTTGCTTCAAGTTCGATTTCTCGTAAAACCTTGTCTCGATAATGGCGTCTTTCAACTTCGTTTACCCACGCTATCGCCACGGAGCCTTAATACTTCCGTCAAACATAAACACGACGCGATCGATGGCTGTTGTAAGCTCTCAGCGAACTCTGCATCGTCTTCAGAAGCGAAGTACGGATGCGCCAGTTGTCTTTTCACAAAGCATAAAATTAATTTGCATGATAAATGTTTTTCTCTAGTGTGTCCATTATTTTTTTGGATTGCATTTATATTTGAACATATGCGTCATTATTTAATGTATATTAATTTATATAATTTTCGATGCGATCATTTAAAATGGTACTGTCATTTTTCATCCCCACAAATTCAGTTTTAAATGTCTCTATGTCAGTTTTCAAAATGCTCATATTTTGAGATACTAGAAGAAAGAAGATACAAAACGGTCGCAACCTTACCAATAAACTCCTCAAATTTGAATTATGTCGTCTTTGGTGATGTTTTATATTAGGTCCAATGTTTCTATATTTAGCACTAGGTCTAAAATACGATATAATGCCTTCCAACATTGCTGAAGTAGCGAAGTTCTTTTCTACCCATCAAATATTTGTATAAAAACGTCTTCTTTGTTTTTCGGAGGAAAAAATTCCTGCGGAAAAAGTTAAGACACCAGTGAATGTTCAGGAGCCCAAAGTAACCTCGGGAGGCTTGTTTGGGAAGACAAACGGAACAGCAAGTTCGGCCAGGAGGGGCCCCGCTCCGCCGGTCTTCCATCCCTTCGCCCAGCGCCCGTCTGTTCCTACGGTGGCTGGCCTCTCGACCGCCCGAGCGGACATCATTTCTAAACTCGCCCTTTGGCCCTTGGCGCCGCCCTCTGCTCATTAGCCTCCTCAGCGCCCCCGCTCTCGAACTACACCTTGGGTCGCCCCGCCCACTCCGGACTCCAGAGGAAATCAGAGCCTTTGTCGCTTCTCCCCTTCGGCCTCTCCCACTTGTCCTTCCTCCATGAACATGTTTACTGTCCGAAAGGAGGTGTTATGTTTTCCACCACGTCCACATCTCGGTCTCCTTCTCGCCCTCTCCGCCCCCTGCTTTTCTTCACACCTGCTTTTTTCCCACCTGCTTTTGTTATTGTTAAACTCCTCCTGTCACTGATGTAGCCATTGCCAGTGTCCGTGGGGGAGGTACTAGAGTTCGAATCTTAGGATAACTAGGTCGACTTAAGCCAGTGTCTACAGAAGAATTCTGCCGACCGCCTTCTCTGATCGATAATTTTCCGTCATTTCTCATATCAGTATCAGACTAATGCTGGATCAATATCTTTAATAAACAAACCATATGGCGTACGATCTTTCTTTCCTTATCCTGGCCTCTTCTCTCCCCTTATAAGTACTACACACACTTACACGCTCTACACTACCACACTACCACACTTGTCGGAAGATCAGTCAGGAGCTTAGAGCTTGTCCCTTCTAGGGAGGTGTCGCTTTGGCGGAGATATCTGGAAATGGAAATCTCCATAAGCTCACGTGAAGGTCGATGCGGATTTCACATTACAACAAGAGACATTGCAAGAGACATTCCGACTTCGCCGCTTCCCGGAATATAACAAGCACTTCACTTACATGACTAACAGCCATAGCGGGAGACGCGTCCAGAAGCACTAATAATCAATTTTTCAATCCATCTGCGCGAAAAGAAATGGATTATTTTTTCACTGAGTAAACATCATCTCAATATCTTCACTCTCTCCCTATCTGTTTTCTATTTCCACACATTGTTAGCCTACTCCTGTTTCTGATCTTCCAACATCAGTAATTCTCATGGGACGGCAACCAAACTCCCGCTAGAAACTCTTCTCAGAAACTTTCATTGATTCATCGATCCTATTTCCACCACCTACACTTTGCTTTGTTAATTTACCTTTTCTCTGAACCTCGTCGGTGACAAATCTTCAACTCTTTTTCTCTAACGCATTTTCTACTGGCATAGATTTCCTGTTCCCTTTGCCTCTCCGCTTGAATTAGCGTCACTAGATCACTGATCTGTCGCATTCAGAGACTTCCGCAGCTGACGCTTCTGGTATTACTATTGCCCTCACGTTGCCGCTACCATCACTCTCCAAACCACGGTTTTCACGTGCACGACGCTATCACGACTAACTCCATTACTGCCAGGTGATTTCTCATTACGCATTGCACCATCTGACATCCTGTCATTTTTGTATTCACTCTGACATTCCCTCCAATCTGGTTTTAATCAAGCTCTACTACTATCCACGACTTGTGGTAACTTCAGTTTCCATTACAGCAATCGCTCGAACATGCTGAATTTTTAAAATAGTCTCCGCTTCTTATGCCTTCTGTAGTCTTGTATCTACTATCTCCCTCTCTCTCCCTCTTTGTTACCGCCGCCGCCCACATTTCTACCTGCGCAGTTTTCAGCGGCTCCTGACCCACCCACCGCCAACACAACCGTTCTCTCCTGTACCTCCGCCTTCGTGGTCATTGCCCTCGCGTTCACCACCCTACCCCTGCCCATTCCGCGCACCCGCTGATATAACGCCATCCCCACAACTAACTCCGCCATCCGCACTACTCGCCACCTTTCCCATCTAGCCGCCACCACTCCCTCGTTAGCTGCGTCCATCGCCGTTTTTAACATCGCACCACACCACACCCTCCCCCGACTGCCGCGACCTATCCCACCACTCCGCTCCACCCCTCCTGACTTCCCCGCCACCCAACTACCGCCGCCACCTCCACCGCCGCAGCCCCCGTGCTGCCCGAGCCCGTACAAGTTTCGGAATCGCAGCGTCGGCGTCAGGCCGCGCCCGAGGCAGCTTGCTTCGCGCACGCAGATAAGAGCAAGGAAGAGGAAGAAGAAGAAGATGGATGCTCCGCACAGGGCGCATTTATCCGGCGGCGCGGCGCGGTACCCCCTTGCTCTCCTGTCAGCCACGCCCCCGCCACGGCGCCGGCGGAGAGGCGTCGCTTAATCCTCGGGAAGAGGCACGGTGCGGGATCAATTAGCGAATTACCTCATTAAGCGAATCAATCACGGAGAGGGCGCTTGCTGCGCTGCGAGGCGCCCGCCCCGAGCCCCCCGCCCCGCGCCCGCGCCCGCCGCGAGCGCAGCAACGCGAGGCTGCGATGCGGCGAAACGCGGAAGCCCAGATAAGGAGGTGGCGGCCGCCGCCGGTTCCTCCCGGGCGCGGCAGCCGGAGACTGATGAGCCGCCCACCTGCGGAAGGGCGTCGCTCCGGCCGCGCCCCGCCCCCGCCGTCGCTCGCGCCATCGCCTTGCCCCTGCTTTGGCCCTCGTACTTGCACACGCCCTCGCACTCGCCCACGCCCTCACTCACGCCCACGCCCTTGACCATGACCACCCTCATCTACGCCCTCGTCCGCGGTCTCGCCCACGCTTCGCCCTCGTCAACGCCCACGCCTTTGCCATCGCCATCGCTCTCGCCCATTCCCACGCCCAAGCTCTTGCTCACGCACTCGCTCTCGCTCCTTGCCCTCCCACCACTTCTCGCTCGTGAGGGTACACATTTAGTTCCATCACAAAACAAATTTCATGATTTTATTATCCTTTACAACTATGTATAAGTCATCAGTTATTTCCTTCGTCTTCCTGACTATGTAAACAGTGCTTTTATTCTTAAATGAAATAAAAATAACTGATTCACTACAGGAATTTTATTTCACTATTAATACAATTTATGTGCACTGAAATATGTGAACATTTACCACTCATTGAGAATATTCTAAACAGAAGTAAGAATGGAATTGGATTTATATAAACAATTAACAAATTGGATATATACTATTAAAATTTAAGATATAATAATGAACAATATTGGAGTTAACATGGTTTAGATATATAATGTAAGCTTTCTACTATGTTCATGTCAATGGTGTTTATATTTTCGCCTTATATTTTTTTCATGGTGTCGGCACTACCGTGTTAGGCTCTTTTTCTTCACACCAACACTACAATAAATGCATTTTGATGTAATCGATTTTGCTACTGCTCATGTGTAAGGCACAGTGGTTATAGTACAATGCTAAGGGATACGATATGGATCATACAACTGGACCAGTACAATGCCGACTACACAGTGCCTTGTTGAATGGAAAGTCTCTGATTCGTTGTTTTTTGTTGTAATGACATGTACGATATTTAAATGCGCACCTATAGCATCTACAAGTGAACTTTGGAAAGGGTATTAGCGGTAACAATTACTCGATATAAGATAAACAGATTGAATATTCCCCTTTCTTTTCGTATCAATCCACCTATTTTACAAATGAGACGCCTTTTTCTTGGGCGGAGAGCTAGGCTAAAGGACAATACTCTTAAATGCAGGGATATGACCTCATCAAACAACTTCCACACAATACGAACTACGGTGTTTCCTGGTGTATCACAAGGACTGAGCAAATAGAAAAGCTGGGCTTTTGAAATTTGGGGCTGAAGGGGAAAATTAAGAAACAAGTCAAGATAATCAATCAGTACTAACTCTTCCTACACTTAAAAAAGCGACTTTCTACTAGCAGAGATGAAGGACTTTGGCCAAATAAAGAGAAACAACTAGAATAAGGATTCGTGGTTCAGGTTGACGTAGGCAAAGAGAGGAGAGATCGACAGATATGGTGGATTTTTTTCATGTCACACACCTTGAACAAGAACCTGGAAAATCTCTGAGACTGCACATAAAAAGGAAGGGGATGGAGAGCATGGTTCATAGTGCACGAAGAGTCGAATACAACAAAAGAATGAAGTGAAAAATGATATTAACTATCTTGAGTACATAAAGAAACTCAACCGGAAACAATACGACTAATGAACATCAAAACATAAGTGTACGAAACGAATAGATCAGTGGAAAAAACATACGTTTCTGCCAACTAAAAGATAAATGATTCATAAAAGTGAACGAGTGCTACGTTACTTTGAAAGGCTAAACTTTTACTTTTGAAACGGGCGAAAAAATAGTACCACAGAAGGAAAAAGTATTCGACATGAAAAATGAATTCTCAGCTTCCTCGCAATTCTCGGCGCTGTCAATGAAGGAAGACCTCCGAGAAAAAGGATAATGAGAGGTCGCTACTTCACTTTTGAGGACACTGCACCACCCGAGCGTACGTCTAGGACTGCCGCTCTGATCGTCTACAGAAGTAGTTGGAATTTTCCAGGACGGCCGCCAACTTTCTTGTGGAGACGAGGGGAATGAAATTAAAATGAGTTTCCTTTGGCGAGAACAAAAAAATCTTTGGGTTCACTCTCGCGGATCCGTATGTTCACGTCGATAACTTTGAGGGTTTTGTCAATGTTGCAAGCCCACTTTCGTATACGCAATGTGGGAGTTAGGATTCAAAATAACATTCTCATGTACTGTGAAAAAGAGGATCTTAAATATATCTGTATTAGCTTCGCCAATATTTTTCCGCTGCCTATTTCCAATGTGGATGTACATTCTTGATTTTTGTATTTACCATATTTTGATTTTCTAATAAAACTTTTATATCTTAACTTTCTTCGACGCGACTATAAAAAAGCTTTACAGGTGAAGATAGTATGAGATTCACGAGAAATGTTATGTTACATACTTCCACGAAAAAAAATTCTTCTTCAAAAATGTGAACTTTGATTTTCTCAATATGAAAAGGTTGAGCAGCGCTGAACGAGCGGGACTGGACTGGCGGGGCTAGAGGGGTGGTACTGTCCTGGCTGGGATTGAACGGACGGGGCTGGTCGGGCGGAGCTGGTTGGGCGGGGCTGGTCGGGTGGGGCTGGTCAGGCGGGGCTGGTCGGGCGGGGCTGGTCGAGCGGGGTAGGACGGGCGAGGCTGCACGGGCGGTGCTGGGCGAGTGGGACTGGATGGGCGGGGTTGGTCGGGCGGAACTGGTTCGGCAGTTGGACGAGCGGGACTGGACGGGTGGGGCTGGTCGGGTAGGGCTGGTCGAACAGGGTTGGACGGGCAAGACTGGACGGGCAAGACTGGACGGACGAGGCTGGACGGGCGAGGCTGGACGGGCAGAGCTGGACGGGCAGAGCTGGACGGCCAGAGCTGGACGGCCAGACCTGGACGGGCAGAGCTGAACGTGTGGGGGTGGGCGAACGGGGCTGGACAACAGGGCTGGACGGGCGGAGTAGGCTGGCAGGGCGGTTCGGGGAGCGCTGCGCGAGGTGGGAGGGTGTCCCGCCCACACGCACGCAAAGCCGGTGGGCGCGCGAAGGCTTAGGCCGCTTCATTCTTCCGCCGTGCGCTCCCTCTTTGAGGACTTAGCGTCGCGCCTCTGCCTCGCCGCGGACGCGGATCAGGCGCCCCCCCACCACCACCCGCCAGTGCTTGACTCTGCGGTCCGGCCGAGCTAAGTGAGAAGCCGGGCAGCCGCTCTGGGGCTGTGTGGGCAACGAAGACGAGATGAAAATGAAACGTGAGCAAAAACGTGGATGGAAATTAACGAGATTACTCCAAATGGAAGTGAAGAGACTAAACATTTGAAGGAACGAGAAGGTGAAGTATACTTTTCCCCTCCCTCCCTCTTCCCAGTTCTTGTCTTCCAGCTCTTGAAACTTTCAAAGTTTGTATTTTTTTAATCCCTTTTGCTGATTCTATTCAATACATTCCACCTATTCATATATGTGGTGTAATATTTTGTTTTTATTTTTAAATACTAAAATATATTTTCTTACTCTAATAATAATGGGACTTAAAATAGCTGAAAGGTTTTTGATTCATAGCTCTTATCTCTCGTGTAAGTATCTGTCTCGAGATACAGAGGAAGAAAAAATGTATGGCGTGATCCCTGTAGAGGCAGAACAAGTTTCTCGAGGTGGCGTTGAACAAGCCCCTTCAGATAATGTTCATGCAAGAAACGCACCTCATATTATGAAGTACAAGATCAGTACCATCTCTTGCCATTATTTATGATAAATTTCTACAGCCCAGGAAACGAAAGGGCAATCCGTGGAATGCAGTATCAGGTTAACAAGAAAATCAGCACAGAAATGTACGAGACAGAGAACCTAATCCATCAATGTAAAATTTGGCAATCACGTGGTCATAAACAAATATTTTGCCTGTGAAATCCAGTGTGCGTGAAGTGCATGGGACATTATCCAGTGACAACATAAACAATATTCAAAAATACAGCAGTTAAATGTGTGAATATTGCAGGAAACCTTCCACAAATTACAGAGAATGCATCATTGCCAAGGAATTGCAAAACAAAATAAAATAATGCACGGGAAAAAAGAGTGAGTTGAAATGTTTCTTAAATATGCTATATACTTGTGGATGTGTGACTGATATCACAAAACCACCTTACTAAAGAATCTAACATAAATTAAAGGACTTAATCTCTCTACTTACCAAAAGATAATGACAACAAGAGAGGTAGTAGAATCATCGTCAGAGATAATACAGATCATGCCCGGACTGTCGAGATCGACAAGGCGATATCTCAGTGGCATTTCCTTCGGTGTTCGCTTCCTCTGATGTCGAAAAAACAACGTACTGCTGGTAGAACGAGGTGAACATCAAATATTTGGCCCGCGGTAAATAGCAACCTATCCACACTACGCGGGATTTGGCAATTAGTTCTTCGGTACTCGAAGAATGCCGAATGTGTGGAGCCGCTTTCAGGTGATGCCGCGACGTCACAGAGTCGCTGGTGAGACCATGGTTTCCTAATGTTCCTGATGTGAGACCCACTTTTGAACAAGAGCAAAGAGTGCGGAATTCCGTTCCCCTACACGGAACTCAAACCCGCGGCACACTGTGCCACTTCTTTCGATGTTTAATTCATTATTCGCTTCCTTTAATGTGGGCAAAAGACCGACAGGCTGCAAGTAGAGCGAGCACTGACTGTTAAGTATTGGACAAATGGCAAGCAACCATCCTCTCGGGATTCGGCACGGTACTCGGACGCTCTTGCAATGGTTCAGGACCCCTTGCAATGGAACGGCGAGATAGCTCACCCGTACAGAACTCCACCAGCGGTATCGGACCACATCCTTCGATGTTCGCTTCCTTCGATGTCCAAAAAACACGACATACTGCTGGTAGAGCGACGCGAAGCGCCGAATGTTCGGCAAATGGAAACCAACCTCTTCCACACTACTCAGGATTCGGCGAGCGGTAGCTCGGTACTCAGGTGGTCGAACGTGTGGAGCCGCCTTAACTCAGGAGTGCCCGCAATAGGTTGACTCACGCCAGTGACCCCAAAGTATCTCTCAGATACAGCTGAAACTTTTCGTGAATGGGAATGATCTGAATCTTTATTAACTGAAATAGTATTTTATTTGGTTTGTACACGTCTCTCAATGCAATGGTTAATATGTCGTACACTTGTCATAGACACGGCTGAAAATAATATCATGATACGTACCGTTTACGCCAGGAGCTCACAATGTACTGGCGCTAGTGTACACAGCATATCTGACACATCGCGCAACACAGTGAACAAGTTTCAGCATGCTCACGGGAAATGATTCATCGAAAGGATAAAAATAGAAGGCCAGGCGTTCTCAGAAAAGTACAATGAAGGAATACATGAAATATCAGACGCCTAATGCATCGCAATAATTCTGTGGTCACGGGGTAAATGTTTTTAAGTCAAAAATCTTAGTTTGGAGAAAACAAGGGTTAGTTGTTTGAGCCACCGCTTGTTCCTACGCTAAACGCTATTTCTTACTGGTTTTTTTTCTCGTTAAGGAGGCAACATTTGAATTCGGGCATTTTACTAAAATAAAATATACATACTTAACTAGTAGTTTCAGCACTTAACCCAATTTTGCCAAAAATTGACTTAAGAACTTCTACCCCGTGACCACATAATTCATGAACACAAAATCGCCCCGGATTGAATCTCACAGATCTATTGCGAGCACTCCCGGGTAAAGGGGCACCTGCAATCTTCTCGTCGCGGAGTCGCTGACGACGCCAATGATTCTGAATGTCTCTACTATTCTCCTGCAGCAATGAGCGCAGTGGCACAACGACCGTTCCCCGCAGGTACCCCGCAGTATCTGAGCTGCGCATTGCCGCCGTGGGTCCCCGCGGGGGGCAGGGGGGGTGGGGACGGGCGCGAGCGCCGGCGCCGGAGGCAGCACCGCCGTCCCGAGGGCTCCCGGGGTCAGAGGTGAGCGGGTGGCGGCAGCCTCCCCTGAGGCTCGGGATCAGCCCTGCTAATTGCGCCATTCGATCGCCCCGTCCCTCCCCTCTCCCGGTGCCCCCTCCCCCTTCCGCCCAACCTCGCCACCCGCGGCGATCGCGTTTCCACCCGCTTTTCTTGTCCCTCTGTCACCGACCAGTGTATCGTTTCATTAAACCCCCTCCCCGCCGCCGGTTCCAAAGTGATATATTGGATTGGGTGTCTTCCGCGAGAGACTCTGTTTACGGGTGCGGACGCGACGAATGCGTTCAGGTCTTCCTGTTCGGTTCTGTCGCGCTCGACAAGTTTGTTCTTGTTTGAATTTACTCTCGATATCATATGTTTGTGCATACTGAACAAATGGAGTAGTATTGCCGTTCTTGATTTCCATGTTTTATTATACCCCTTTCCTGGATGTAGCTTGTGTAGGGAGATGACTCAAGTAAAATCAATGATTTTAAAGTTCATTAAACTTTTCCTGATGTGGCAGTTATAATAAAAATCGACTAATAATAGTAGTAATACAGTAATAATCTTCTTCCTCCTTTCAAGGTGTAGGTCAGAAGGCCTGTTCCGGCTTCACTCCATCGTTTCCATGGTCGAGGAGGATCTCTTTTTCCAGCTGGTCGATAATAGTAGGCCACTTTTGTGAGCCTATCATCTTCCATCATTTGCACGTGTTGTGACCATGTTGAACGTTTCTCCTTTATTTTGTCTAATAATGGAGAAAATGTGAACTTTTCGAATGTTTTTGTTTCTGAACTGGTCTAAGAGACTAGAGCGCATTGCTGCTCTTAGAAATCGCGTCTCGGAAGCTTGCCATCTTAAGCGCAATGGAATATTACCACTTTTCTTCCTTGTTTCTTCCTTGTCCCATGACTCGCTCCCGTACATTAAACTGGTACTGCCATTACTTTGTACATTTTTGGTTGCGTCTCTCTTCTTGTTTTCTTACAGAGCGTTCGTCGTATAGTGCCGCAAATTTGTTGGAATCGATGGAGTTTGATATCGATGCCGTTCTCGTAATCGTAGTTCAGATCACAGCCAAGGTAGTTGACATGTCTAACTAGTTTCAACATTGAATGGTAAATACATATTTTTGATCTGAAGGGGAATTTACCTTGGAAAGCCTTTACTTTACTTTTTTGATAGTGTAATAATAATAATGATAATAATAATGATAATGATAGAGATAGTGAAAAGTGTACAATTATATCTTGAAAAAATTTAGTACATTCTTTTCCATGATTATTTGATTTTACTTCACATTAACTTATTTCTTCGCAACTTTTTTTATCTTTTCGTTCCACTTTTTACTTTACCGTATACATAGGTATATACGGAGTAATGTACATAGTATAGGGAATGATATGTAATGCTGCGGAAAAACGATTTCGAGATTTTAACGGAAATACACGTTTTGGGGTCCCCTGATACCGAAAATATGTCTTTTTTTCAAAACGTCCGTCCGTCCGTCTGTCCGCGGTACGTCTGTCCCTGGGTCCGTCCGTCCGTCAGTCAGTCTGTGAACAAACTTAGCGCCTAAACGATTTCTTCTAAAATGGATAGTCCTTGGTCAATCTGCTTCCACTCGAGGCGAAGCGCTGAAAAACGTTCTTCAAAATTTGGGGTTACTTTATATGGAACTATTTTCAAAATTTTCTCGAAAACGGCTTCAATTTTTTTCTTTAACTTTCATGTAAGAATAGAGTAAAATTCACTTATTAAGGTGGCATAGGTCCTAATTTCACGGTTAACTCTGAATTTTCGGAACTTGCAAGTTTGAATTTTTTTCGGCGTCTTTCTACAACTACAAAATTGAAGATAGACATTTTTCCTGCAAATAAAATTTGTTCTCCAAAGTGAGTTCTTTCATTAAGGTCATGTACATTTTTTAATAAATAGTGGCTTTTGCATATAATAGCGTGCAAAATGTGCAATTTTTAAAAATTACAAAAACAAGATTTTCTCAGAAACGGCTGCAAATGTTTTCTTTAAACTTTTGGTAAGGATAGTGCATAATGTACTTTATGAGTTGACATAAACGTCATATTGCTCTATTTTTTGTTTTTGCGAAAATTACAAAAATGTTTTTTTTGTACTTGTCTCGTCGTTAATATTTATAGTAGCGGTGATTTGTTCGTATTATTGTGTTTACGAGTACATGCGCTTTAAATAATGTCAAGCAAAGTTTCTCGAAAAATCAACCGTTTTCTGTGAAAACTAGCTCACATTTCCTGATTTTCAGAAACGCTCAAACGCCATTTTCTCATAAATGGCTCCAAATGTTTTCTTCAAACTTTTCGAACGAATAGTGCAAATTGCACTCTTTAATATGACGTAAAGTTCAATTTTCGGTATTTCTGTTCTGCAAATTATTGTACTTTTTACTCTCTCAACCTATCTCGGTTTTTAAACACTTTCAAACTCACAATGTTTTCTTGCCTCTGTTTCTATATAAAACCACTGAGGACAATGCATGTTGTCAAGATATAGCATGCATTGACATTCTTTACTACATTGGTTACGGCGTTCTTACAAATGTTCCTCCAACGTTTAGAACTGACAAATCACCAACGTTCACACACGGACATGACATAGCCTTATTCCAACCCCAATGCATTTCGTAATAATTCTGGCAATTGATGAAATCAGTAGTAGATATCCGCGAGACGTCATCCTCTGGTGACGCGCAGCTAAACAACTGACATTGATACACTCTCGAATCTGTGATATAAAGCTAGGCGAAAAATGTCCAGAAAAGTAATTATTTTGTAAATAAATTAAGGTTTATGGTTATAAATCACAGCCTTTAGTACTCCAGACCTTTAACGGAAGCTAGCACAAAAGTTTTATTGGTATTGGTTCAGTAGATTCAGGGATTATCGCGCTGTACGTCAACGCACTTCTGTCTTTATATATATATATATATATATATATATATATATATATATATATATATACTAACGTTGCTTCAGGTTGTGTCCATGAACAAATTTTGTCAATTCTTTTGTTTACAGTTACCTCATTAGCAAATGGCTTCACCACTATTTCACGCATCAAAAGTCATTGCGCTGCATGAAGTTCATTGACATTCCGACCTGCCAAGTTGTTTCCTTAGAATAACTCCTCTCTATCAGCACGGTTGCAGCTGGGTAGTATGGGGGCATATAAGGGAGAAATTCTGGGAGGAAGCTCTTTTGTTTGCCATGATCTTATAGCGCCATTTAATTTCACTTGCGTAACGTGAACTAAGCATATGCGCGGGCATCACAGATAGTAGATTATGATAAATTTAAATTATCCCGGGGAATTTAATGAAAACCTAATGTAATATTTTTAAACAACGGTATCTTCATTAAATTAAAAATATAATTTTATCGATTATTAATTTTTTAACATAGCGACAACGTAACAACACCAACACAACACACCTCGATAATTATAAAGAGGAATTTTTCATGTGTACGTCCAAACGTAATCATCCTTTACTTTAAAAAGGTATTTTTTGTAAAGGCACTTTCAACGCGATTATTTACAAATTCACTAAAATTGGATATCATCATTTTTAGTTTCATGCAGTCTGAATTTCAATACATCGTCCTTTGTTCTTCTGTGGGTAAATATGAATAATATTCTGGATAAAATAGTTATCACATCACTAGTGTGTAGTTTTGTCAACACTTCCGCCAGGTTTATGATGTTTTTCATGTAATATTATATCTCCAAAATTGAAATGAAAGCCAGTTAAATAAACAAAGGCAGGTGCTTCATTATCGGAAAATAACCCTACCGCCGCCCACGAAAGCTGGAACGCGCGCTAGTGGACGGTAGGCAGCAGCATAATGAAATATAATCTTACCTTTTTACTATAGTTCAAAATCGCTTAAAGTGACCGCATAACGTAGGACTATCAACAAAACGTGCCTGTCCGCTGACTGAGGTGGCCGCTGGTTAACAACCACAGGCTTAGAGTGCAATTCACGCCATCCCCTTGAGTGAGACACGGACTCGTGTGGGTTGTGCATCGGAGAAGTTATACTGCGATTTTTCTAACTTTGCCCCTCAAAGCCCGTCTTCCCGATGGAATATGTCTTGGTATTTGGCGTCTTTTTCAGTCGTGCCGCTAAATATCGAATGATCGCCACTATGTATATAGTATATGTGTATTTTTCATTTGTTGTACGTGTATGTGAATGCAATTGCATGTTCTAGGTAGTGACAAAGATAGTTTGTTTTTTTATATTGATTTTTTATATATTTATAATTCTGTTTGTAATTGTAAAGGTACTTTCATGTTTATGCATTCTGCTACCGGGCAACATTTGCCCAATTGTAGAATAAAGCTTATATCTTATATCAAGCAGTGCTTGCGATCATCCAACTTTTAGCGGTACGACGGAGAAAGACGCGAAATGCCTTTTGATATTCCATCGTGGCCATAGGGGATCGAGGGGCAGAGTTAGAAAAATCGCAGTATAGTGGGCAGCTCAGTGGGCGATCGCGACCGCCATCCCACGCGTCGAGCGATCGCATCGCGCCCCGCGGCACTCACTTCATTTTTCTAATGGAATCTTCGGACGTGCCGGCAGCGGCGGCAGCACCGGCGCGCCCGTCTTCACGCGAAGTGGCTGTTGCAACGGCGGCGGCGGCGGCGGCAGCAGTCGCTCTAATTGTCCATTACACGCCAGGGTAACTGAATTAAACGAACCCGCCGTATCAAAGGTCATTAAAGTCGCTCGCCGGGGAGAATCGAGTTATTTCACGCGAGGAGCAAAGCGACGCTCCGCGGGCCGGGTGCACGCGCGCGTTCGCCATCCCGCTCTCTCTTGCCCTCTCGCCCTCTTACCCTCTCCCCCGATCGCCCGCTCCGCCAATCGCCCTCTCCCCCTCTCGGTCGTTTGCCCCCTCGCCTCTCACGCTCGCATGCTTGCCCTCTCGTCCCCTCTCACGTTCGCACGTTTGCTCTCCCGCCCCCTTGTCCTTTCGCTCGCCCAACCACTCGTACTCTTGTCCTTTGCACGCTCTCTCGCACCCTCACCCTCTCGCACGCTCGCTTTCTCGCACGATCGCCCTCTTGCCCTCTCATCCATCGCCTGCTCTTGTGCAGCAACCCTCTCGTTCGCTCGCCAGCGCGCTCTCTCACGCGCTTACTCTCCCGCCAACTTGCCCACTCAGTTTCTCACCTTCTCGTCCTCCTGCACGATCAGATACTTCTCTCGCCCTTGCTCGCGCCCTCTTCTTCTTGCTCTGTCATCTTGTAATCTCTCCATCCCACCCTGTCGCCAATTCGCGTGCATCCTTCTTTCCTAGCTCCCCTGCCCGGATGGGTCGGATAGGTCTTAGCTTTTCGTCTGCTTAGTAACCTCTCTTTTCGTCTCACCTGATTCCCCTCCTTCCACCCGTCTCTCATTCGTCTGGCCTTTCTTCTTGTACTCTCGCAATCTTGCTATTTAACCACTCGTCTCTAAACTTTTCGCCCACTTTAGTAGACATAATTAGATGACATAATGATTGAATATCAGAAAATAGCCGTACATCCACCCACAAAAGATGGAACGCCCGCTGGTGGGTGGTAGGGAGCAGTGTTGTGAAATATAATCTTATCTTGTTTACTACAGTTCAAAATCTCGTAAGTTCAACGAAATTTAGCTGTATATTGACAGAAAATAATTCAAAAAAATTGTTTATATTTTGAGAAAATTTGATCAGAATTAACATTTAATAACTTTAAAAAAAGTTTCGAATTTAATACATAACCTAAGAATGGGATGAAATCACATCTGGAAACGTTGTTGTATGCTTATAAAATCGTTTTGTAATAAAAGAATTAAGAAAAGAAAAATTAGTCTTTAGATACTGGCTAAAGAGAATATTTATATATCTAAAGGAAATAGAAGACAAATATGAATAAAAAATTCAAAATCTCTACAGGTGACCGCTTGATACAGGTCTACCTACAAAACGTGCCTGCCCGCTAAGTGAGGTGGCCGCAGGTTGACTACCTCTGGCTTAGAGCGCACTCGCTAATTTTGTCCTCAACCCTTTGCACTCGTAAGCAACGAGCATAATACACCTCCTACAGCTCGTACGGCATGTCAGAGATGCCACGAGAATAATGGCTACTAGCTCGTATCAGTATGGAATGTGACACGTCCTACAACTCGTAGGGCATGTCTCAAATACCATACCAAAATCACTAATTAACTTATAGATCATGCCACAGATGAACATGTATTGTCCTGGTATGTAAAATAACGTTTTCGTAGTTGAATATACCCTGGCTACAATTCTATTTTGAAACAATGTTGACGCAATAATGTGAAATCGAGCTGGAAAGGGGCAATGCCGATTATCGGCTTCGAGCTGTGACGCTTTTTTCCATGGTCATCTTAGACATGCCTTACGAGTTGTAGGACCTCGCAATGCTCAGAAACCTCCGATCTCAGAAAGCATTCATGGGTGGCATGTCACACATGCCCTACGAGTGCAAAGGATTTATTTTGTCTTCTCTCACGCCCGCGCTCTTTCCTTCTTGTTCTCTACCAACACGCCGACTGTGCGTCTCATCCTCTTGTCGTAACGTCTGCCTACCATCTTCCCCCCACTAGCTGTCTCAGCTTCTCGCCGGCTAGTCAACCTCTCTTACTCTCTCATCTTCTCTCCTGATTATTCAAGTGCCACCCTCCACTCCCGCGGCTCTTACTCTCCTCTTCCTATTCTTCTTGCATTCTTGCAATCTTGCTATCTAACCATCTCGCTATCGTCTTTCGATACTTCATCTCCCCCCATTCTCTTCTCTGATCGCTCACTGATTCTCTCGTGATTTACCCGCAGTACATTCTCCTCTTTGTCTTTCTCGCTCTCCTGCTTGCTCTTCCAATTGTTCTTCTTTTTACCCCCTCTTTATCTTAAGTACGTCCTCTTTCTCACCCTCCTGTTAGCCCTCCCTCTCATCCTTCTGTTCGCACTCCACGCCTTCCTTCTCCCCCTCATGCAGAATCTTCCGTTTGCCCTTTCGCTCCAAGTCATTGCTGTGTTGCGGTTTTACTGTTGTTATTTCTGCTGGCCCTTTTGCTTGTTCTTCTGTTTTCCCGCTGACCTACTTCCTTCCTCTCTTCCTTCCTCTTCACTCTCATGTCCGCCCGCTCGTCCCTCTTTAGTCGTCCTTTCAGCCTCTCGTCGACTCGATTTACCCGCTTGCCTGCTCAGATGCTCTGGCTACGAGCACGCTCACACGCTTACACGCGTCTCTGCAGTGTCATCAGGAGTTAATGCTTTGGGGATTTCCTCCCGAAGCTGCTTGAGCGTTGGGAAAACAATGCTGTACTAGAATGGCGGTGTTGATACGATAATAATTCAGAACGTATCTGTTACGAAACGTTCAAAATTAAAGATAAAATGTTGGTAATTGTAAAAAAAATGTATACTAATTGATATCACGGTTCCGTAAAATTAAAAGTGCTGTAGGATCGATGGCATTGCTAGGGAGAACAACTTTCATTATTCAAATGAATAATGGTTGAAAAATATATTATTATTATTATTATTATTATTATTATTATTATTATTATTATTATTATTATTATTCCATTTCCTCAGTCATCAACTTTTCTTGAAATCTCCAAACTCTAATAAGATAATCTATATATCATTATTTTTATATATAAAATTATTTTGTGACTATTCATTTAGCGGGCATTTTTTACAAATAGAATCTATTTTACCAAACACTATGTGGCTATGCAGTCTACGTTATTATATGTTTAGTTTGAAGTTATTTAAGCCATCACAAAACATTTTCTATGGTATCCTAACTGTTCAAATTCAGATGTTCACCCAAGATAGACTTTCCAACGCTCCAAAATCGCGGAAAAGTGGCGATATGGTGCGGCTGTGGGAAAATAACCTGAAGTGGAAAAATCCTCTCGTCAGGAGACGAAATGCACACTAATTTAACAAACTCATTCGAAAGTTATTACAGCTAATTTGACATTTCATGTCATTTCTTTTTCAGACATCGGCTTGAGCACCTGAAATAAAACACAAAATCGTCCACAACCCTACCTCTACGCTTACGTACCGCACATTTGTATCCATTTTCACCATCAAGTGCTCACTTGGTAATTTACTAACCACTCTAGGGGACACTCAACTTACTAAATAACACTATTTCCCATAACTAATTACTAGTTTCCTCCTAGCACGAACCTTTCCCAGAAAGTTTTCTAATTATTTCATCATTTAAGATCTACTATCTCTTAACACATCCTGGATAAGACTATCTAAGCAGTAATAGTTTTCTATGGCATTAATAGTTTTTAATTATATGTCTACACTAATAGTTTTCCATTCTCATCCACTTTCTTCTCCACATTTAGTTGGCAGCAAAATTTAAGAGCTGTCTTCATCACCGCAAAGCACACGGATACTATTGCCATTTTAGTTTATCAAACCATATTGCATTCACCTTCCGACCGTAAGCTATACGTAACCCGTTCCTGAGTCCCTTACAAATGTGTTCCACTTAAAAAACACTCTACATACTGTTCTATAATATATTTATTTGTTAATAGAAGTGTGAGGAGATGGGAATTACATCATCAATGACACCCCAAATGATACTAAATTTAGCTAGGTCACTGTATGCGATAACACTCTCATGAAAAATCATGCAAATGAAGTTGAAGGAGACTGGCACTTTAATATTCTCCAATGGAACATTATTTACACTTCACTGAACCATATTTTGCTTACTTGGAAACGCGTTGTTTTAAATTTGATTGCTCTGATCCTGGGCTGCTCTAACCGTATTGGTTTACTACAATAACCTGAGTGTAATTCGCGTTTCACTATACTAGAGCCGATTACGCCCGAGATAATATTTTTCCTTCCATCATACAGACTCGACGAGACACATCGGTGCCAGCACATACGATCTGCCCCAGGGCATGACAAACGGGACGCCCACTTGACCAGACCTGGCCCTCATAAAATCAAAACTTCGACTTTTGCAGTTTCCTTTCGTACAAAACACGAAGGTGTCACGATTTTGGTCAAAAATTATATGTTAAGTCAAATGTAAGTCTACTCGTTCATTAATGAACAGCTTTGTATGACACTACATCTTTAATTTCACGGAGTGTAGATACACCATTTCTTCTTTGTAACGCTGAATTTGAGCAATGTTTTTTAGTTTTTGAATTGAAATACCATTACCACTAGTGCTACGTTGCGCGGCTGCGTGCGTCAATGGGATCGCACGGCATCTCGCAAGCGCCATCTGCAACATCCGACATTACCGCAGCTCACGTTGCTTTTGTGCAGGAGCTTCGCGCACATTATGAGGCGAACTATTGATGGGCGGCTGCATTGTGCAGAGCGTCACGTGGGATTAGGCAACATGCGACCGGCGTCTCTCTTCGCCTCGGCGAGAGTGTGCACCACGCACGGAATTACCAGGTTCGGCATTGGAATCGATCGAAAGAAATGCACATCCTGCTCGCATGATGTGATAGTGGTGGTCGATTCTACGAAAGGAGGAGACCAAGTAATTCAGCATGATGAGGTTAAATGTAATCAAGAATAGTTTCGATAACTTATTTGTCCTCTTGGATGTCAGAAAATGGTGGAAGAATATAATTATCGTAAGATGTGATAGAATCGTTACTTTTGTAATATGAGCATTGTCTTCTAAATCAGAAACACGTGAATATTAAAAAACAAGTACTTGTATATACTTCATAAAATTCTTCTTATTGTTGTTATTATTATTATTATTATTATTATTATTATTATTTCTTTATTTCACCACGCCATTAGAGGCAAATGTCTTACTCCACGTATGTGTAGCCACGGACGTAAGACTTCTGTACAAAATCTTTGCTACCTACTCTCTCAGTATTCTTCAATACTACAGGTGTCCAGAATCACGGACTTCTGAATGAATGTATACACAAATCACGGTTCAAAGCTAAGGTATAAAGTTCTCGTCTTCTCTTATTGGTGGTGGTTCATAAGAGTAGTATGGTGCCTACTTCTCATTGCCAAAATACATTGCCTAAGTGCCAGGTGAATTACTTTAGCCACACAGTTATGCCTGTCAAGATATTTTTTGGCGCTAAAACTGGGCATCCAGAAAGTATGTGATCGATCCTCTCCTTTTTTTAACCACTCATTCTGCAATTGACGTTTTGTGTGTTTTCGTTTATGATTTACTTGCAGAAAGTGCTCGTTTCGATTACCTAAACTTGGATCGCAATTACGAAGCCTTCCGTTTCGGCAAACAGGTTACCAGTTTGCAGGTAAGATAAAGAAACTTGGAGGTTTATTTCACTATTTTCTGATGCGTTTCTGTAACGGCCATAGAGGGCTCTGCTCCTCTATCTGTCTAGTTTTTGTTCGTTTGTGAGTATCTTCGATGAAGGATTTTTGCCATTTTTATTTTTGCATATTTTTAGTTTTATGTCATTTATTGATGCTACGGTATCGTGTCCTACATAATCAGTCTTGTTATTTGTGGGTGGAGAATAAAAAGTATACACTTATTGAAAGCATTTTCATATTTTCAAAATGTTGAGTTACTATGAGACTAATTACAATTGTAAAGCAAAAAAGTGACTGCAAAGCAGCGTGTAAAATTTACTAGTTCTAAAAGATGGCACAGAGCCTGCATCCGCCGCACGAGCGGACTCGTAGCGAGTCAAAACGTAGTCCCCCGGAGCTAGAAAATTATCTTCCCCCTCGGGGCATTTTTGTGTGACATTCTAGTCGTTTGGCTGCAGTTGGGCTGAACCGATTTCATCCGTCCGCAATAGGGCTTCGGCGAGGGGAGGGCCCTCTGCGCCACGCCGTCCCGCGCCCCACCCCGCGGCGCCGGCGCGTGGAGGGGGGAGGGGTGGGGGCGGCGGAGGCGGCGACCGGCGTGTCCCATGACGCTTACGCCAGATTACGTGCTCGCCGCCCGCGGCCCCGCTGGCACTGTCCCCGCCCCCGCCCCCACCCTCGCCACTATCCCCGCCCCGTCGCGCTGCGCTGCGTTGCCCGGTCCCTGGCCCCGACGGCTGGGACTTTAAGGGTTTATTACGCTCGATGCAAATACGAGCACCTCCCCGCCCCTCCTCACTCTTCCCCGCTCCGCCCTGCGGCGGCGCCCCGTTGCGCTCGGAAGAAATAGGCTAATGAGACATGTTATTTGTGGGGCTTGTGCCACCCCGTATGTTGTGTACTTTTGCGTGTAATGTGATTTTACTACTGAGAATGTGGGTTACACAAAATTGTGTTGCATGTTTTATACTGGTAATTGTAATGCAAAGATGCGTCGTATGTTGTGTGAGTTCTGGAGCGCCGTTTAGAATTTTCTAGTACTAGGACACAGACTGAGGATTAAGGGGAAAAATACACAATTATACAAGAGTATTAATACATTTATTTTATTAATAATATTCTATTTAATGTCATTTTTTGTAATTGTCAGAAATATACCGTCTGAATATAAAATGCTCAAGTTGCTAAGAAAAGAAATACTCAGCATTTGTTTACTGTTACCTGAGGTATTTTGGAATGCTTCAGCTCTCCTCCTTGCGAATTCCTTCGAGTTCTCTGAAAGCAGCTCAACGCATTCCTATAGAACAATGTTTCGCCAATAAAGCTTTACGTCTCGATTCACCTTGCAGCCTCATTCCTTCTCTATTCTTTTGCCGATCCCTTCGAAGGTTACGTTTCCTTTTCCAATTTGAAACATCTGACACCCAGAGCTCTGTCTTACCTGCTCTTTGTTGCCACATCTCTGGTGAAGACAATTTTAGACGTTCTGCGCGTAGTGTTATTTTATCTGCTCTTTGAAACTATCCACAGAATGGAAATAATGGCTATGCTTTTCGTACTCCTGCAATACATAAACCATATTTTAATTTCTCAGCACGTTAGGTCGTATCGATTTATGTAGGACATCGATACACAAACCACCTCACACATGTCTCCTGAATTTGCTATTACTCTCCAATGAGATTTTCGTTGCTCTATTTTTTAACTCAACTTCTTACGTCCACAAATTAATACTTTTTTTCATGAAATATCTTCTCGTTGCTTTATTGATTGGTCGATGTTTCTGGGGATGTCAACTGATATGGTCATTAATCCCGTTTGTATCGTGATTGTTTTACCCCGCATTTACCGATGGATGGGGAATTCGGGTGCCGATCTTCACGTCGACCTGCGGAGGTTTCCACCTTCATGTATGCATATTTCTCCTAGCGAAAAACCGCTCCAGCCATGATAAACTCTTACCTTCCGACTAGTCTCTCAACATGTGTAGTAGTGTAGTGCACTTAAGTGTGTGTGTGTGTAATGGGAAAGGGTAGATCAAGGAAGGTGAAATAATATTGCGCGCGGTCGTTGGCTCGTTTGGTACGGCCCTGCTCCGGGATTCTTCTGGTCTTGATAGGAAAAACCGCGGAACACTGCCGATCTGAGCAGCCGACCGCTATTCTCCTTCAGACAGCGTGTGTCGAAAACCAACCTAAGTCGAGACTCGAACCGTAGGACCTCCCGGTCAGGGTCGCCGCAGAGACGGCAATGCTGGCTATCAACTAAATTCAACCGCCTCGTGGTATTATTGTCTTCTCTGTATGTGCTTTCGGATAATTATTTTCATTGTGACTCATTTTTCATTGTATATTTCCGTTTCCTTATTCCGTGACCCCCGCAGCTGCTCTCAGATCCCAGCGCCGTCTCTCCCGTCTCTCCCGTCTCTCCTGCGGTGCTTCGCGCGTCGCTTTGTCGCTGCGCGCGGTTCCTTCCGCCCGGGCCTTTCCGCGCCCCGCCCCGCCTCCCCCGCCCCCCCCCACATCCCGCCCCCGTCCGCAGCTCCTTCTGCTCCTCGCCGCAGGTCTAATGGTAACAAGAGCCGCTCGCCGGTCTGCTTGGCGGAGGTAAGCCGTCGCCTCCGGCAGCGGGGGCGACGGGGACGGTGGGGGCGGCAGCTCGAATTCCGCTCGCCGCCGCCGCTGCCGCAGTCGCTCTCTCCAAAGGTCAAAGAGAGACACTCCGATGCTGTTCGGGGTACCGTTTCGCGCAAGCATGTTCAGCATCCGCTTATGCTCTGAAGCAGCGCCGTTGTCCTTAGGGCTCGCGATAACATTCAGAGGATGGTTCAGCAACGGCGCCCTCAGCCTGTGAACAACTTTCTTAAAACACGTTTTTTTTAAACGCATGGACGAATCTACTTTTGATAAGTGTATTTTTGTTTCCCATTTTATACGAATTGTGCCATGCAATAAACATTATTTCTTGTAATATATTTGTTAGCTGAAGAAACGATATCATCTATCTACATTAAAACATGAAAAATAATTAAGACGAGAGAAAAAATAAAATGTTAAGAACGACAAAAAATGAATTGTAAATAAATTAACGTTTCTCTAGCCTGGATGTAATGTCATTAGAAACTTTAGAAAATAAGAGTGTTAATGTATATGCAAGATTAAAATAGTCAAAAAAGAAAACTAAAAATATTATTCATCAATAAATCCCATCTGAATAAAGAGAAATACGGGATCGAATGGAGATATGCTATTAAAAGAATGGATCAACTTAATTTTATTAGTGCAATGAGCAAATGGTCACATGATGAGATAAATATATTATAGATTAATAATTTATAAAATTATTACACAAACTCCTTCAATACGTATTCCAGCTCTGATATGTAATATATTTTAAATACTACGAATTCTGTTTCGCTATCCATTTCGCATTTCATACATTTATTCAAACGCTCGGGTTTTGAACCATTACCGAATTATATTCTCAGATCTCCATTCGAACTAATGCACATGTACACATGTAAGGAAGTTATCAAACATCATATAATATATGTGATCATTGTTCTTGTTCCAAAACAGATCCGTAGCCAACGCGAACTCTTTGCGAACAGATTGAATCCAGGAATACTGAAATTTCGAATCAGATACGCTTTGTGAGATAGGGCCAACTCTTTGTAGCCTGGAAGGACAGCTCAAAAGATCCTGGTTTCTCTGCAAACGAATAGGGACTATTTGATCGAAACACGTCTGCTTCCGGTTGTTTCAATTTAATGAACGCATCATATTCTCACCATTCAGATTCAATTCAAGTGAAATTATTCAGACCCATATCATATCTCAAGCTCGAGCTCACTCAAGCTCAAGTCATATCTCAAACACAATTTCTTTCTTTCTTTCATTTTTTCTTTCTTTCTTTCTTTCTTTCTCTCTCTCTCTCTCTCTCTCTCTCTCTCTCTGACGCTCTTTCTCTTTCGTTCTTCCTTCCTCTCTCACCTTCCTTCACAGTTCCGAAAGTGAAGTAATGTAATATACTTTTCAAGAAACAATTAAAATATTCACGTTACCGATGTTTCTCTGTTGAGTTGCACCGTAGGAACACTAAAGTTTTCAAATTATACCAGCTCATTATTTTGGTTTGTCTGGCGAATTGTCCATATTAATCATGTATGAAAGAGCTGTTTCCAAATTGTCAAATCTGTAGGTAGTATTGTTCGCCCCATTTCCGTGTACCTCACGAGGCACTCAGTGCACAGGCATGAGGGTGGTTTTCTGAGGGGAGGGAAGGGATAAAATTACTCCTCAGGCACGTTCTTCTTCTAAATATAATTAAAAATAAAATATTTGCTTTCAATTTATATTATAAATAATAACATCATCATATCACCTCATTATTGATTATTTAAGGCTAACAACCTTGTCTTAAACCAAGCAAGCCGAAAGGATGATCCCCACGATTCCACTCGTTGATCTCTCCAGGATAGAAAGGATGTAATACGACTGGGCCTCGGAAGAGAGAATCGTATTGCGTGCTCAGTACTGGCCCATTCGCGAAAAATAATAGTAAATGTGAGCAGAAATATGACGTTATGGATTTAGAAATTGTGAAGAGTTATATAGAATTAAATTCTATTGAGTATTTAAAATGATTTACATAAACATATCTTTAATAATTTTAAGAGGGCATTATTGATAAGACAAAAGAACTTAAATTGTTCAGTAGCAAAGGACAAAATACCATCGAAGAGGCGAATGAAACAATAAAAACGAGACACAGGTGAGTACAAGATGAGCTTCTTGAAGTAAAAATTTGATCAGAACCTAATGTGTCTCGGTAGGCGGCGGATGTTAGGTCGTGAGCAAAATGAAATTTTACCAAGTTCAATTTATTTTTAGAAAAAGTGTGAACATATGAGTTTCCGGCGGATGTTTTATAGTAGTTATATTTATTATGTGCGTATTATTTTAATAACTGAGTAGTACCAATGCATTATGTGGAAAAATAAGTCAAGTCGTATAATAGTTGCGACGAATAACAGTGGGACAACAAAGTTGGTGGATGCTTAATGTGAATTTGGACAATGGGAGCAGCCATGAATCGTCATGCCGGGCATCGTCCCCGGACGGAATTTCGACGCACCGCCAAGTCAACGGTTTTCGACGAAAGAGAAGTATTAGAAATATAAGAATGTTTAAAGATATTCAAAAGATAGATTTTCAAGGCCAAGACTAATTTTAGTTTAACTAATAGGAAGTAAACTAATGATGGCCATCAAAATCAGTTAAAGATAAATAGTTCAGCGTAATTATAATTTAAAGGTAATTATTCTTGTTTAGCAATATTAAAGCTATTTAATATAAAGGGAGATTTAAAAATATATATAAATTAATAGAACAATAGTTACAGTCGGTAATTTCTACGTTGCTGTAACTTCAATATAATCAATTGCTGTTATTATTAAGTCAGCATCATTGTAAAAACTACCAAATTCAATTTCCCATAGTCATAAAAATTATTACCAGCCGAGGACGCGTACGAGCGGTTATTTTCAGGCTCACGAAGAAGAATACAATGTCTTCAGACCGTGAGAAGTAAATATTGTCGCGCCCTATATTAAAATATGATCTAGCCATAATTAAAACTAAATATGGACTATACTCTGGGTCTGACAAAACGATTTTAATGAAGACTTAGGTGGCGAAGGAAGGAAATCCACCTTTGATTGAATAGCCTCTAGCAATGTATTTTGCAACTAGACCAGTCCATTACAGTAAATTGCGAAGCGATTAAGAGCAGAGGATGCCAATGTGTAATCCTATAACGTGGCTTGGGGGAATCCCAGGTAAAAGGGTTAATCGGACCGACACATATTTGTCTCTGATCCCATTGCAAGTTGTCACATTTAATTTGTATGTTTGATGAGAAGTAGTTTACGCTACTGGTTACTTTCCATTTCGTAAGAAACGTGCACGGCATCCAATAATCTGCGCAAACTGTCGACGCCACTGCCTCTGCTTTCTTCTCGTCGCCCACTTCGCCTCAAGTTCCGCGCCAGTCCACAGCCTCCCGAGGCCTCGCCGCCTGAGCGCTCGGGGCGGGCGATAGCGGGATCCGAACCCACCGGGCGAGCGGCGAGCGGGGATTTCGAGATTTATGGGTCCACCATTTTAGGAATAACTTAAATATTCATCATTGTTGGCAGCGTCCCTCGGGATGCGACGTCTCACCCGAACAGAACTTGAGGTAGCATTTGCAGTGCGGCTCCGCGCCCCGCCCTTGAGGTACACCGGCCGGTTAGGCTGGGGCCGAGATGAAAGGTCTTCGATGTGTTGAAGACGTAGAGCAGTGTTGTCAAGGTCGATGCCACGAACGGGAGTCCGTGGCACGAGAGCCACGACGAAATCGCTCCTCTACGCAGTTAATCACTCCGCCACCAGAGACAACGCCATCCCTGTTGTAAAACGGTGGGGTTACTACTACTCGTAATAGTTCCCTTTCCGGACGCTAGTTGCGCAGATAATCTCGTGAAATGCTACGGTGCCACGACGCGTACCACAGCCACCAGTAGAAGACCTTGACACCACTGACGTAGATTAATAGGAACTTAACAAGTCAAACGGCTTTGCAATGAGTCTACTTCGACGATGGTATTTGGCGCCTGTTTTCACAAGAAAATAAAAAAATATTGCTCAATTCTGAACACCCTTCTCTGATTATTTTTCGTATGAGCAATAGTAATAATCAATTTAAATCAAGCATCAATAACATCACAGACACGGAAAATAACTCCTCTTTTCGCTCACAGTACTCATAATCACGATAATTTCATCAAAAGATATTCCTCATCAGATGATTCCTTCAAACACTGATATATTTCATGTCTTGTGATTGTTGTTAGTTGCGTGGTCGTGACCGATCGATTGTTTCTTTAAAAAGACTATGAAGAATATGACTTAGAAAATCCTGATACATCTACATGATCGTTTCACCAGTAGCTTATGTTTTAACATTGAGTACTTGGAACTCATTGAAGAAGATTCCATTTTCTTAGGACTCAAAGGAATTTCTAAGATTAGATGAAAAGAATTGTAATGTCTCTGTAGCCAAACGAATGACAGAAACACTGCGCTTGCCATGTACGCTAACGTCACATCTTCAAAATATTTTCAACTTTACTTTCAAGTTTCCATTGATAAAATACTCAATTTTCTTTTAAGAGACGTAATAGGAAATAACTAACCTACACCCCAGTGTGAATTTTCTATAATAGCTCTCAGAAACTTGCATATTTTCTCCTTCCAAGGTATTTCAGTTTGTGAATTGCTTAAATTGTTTTAAGCTAAACAGTCTTATGTAAGTCCTATGATCTTGATCATAGCAAAACAATCTGTATTCTTCTTAAAAATGGAAATCATATAAATTGAAATTGAAATACTGTTCTGGAATCGATGGCACACAATCGAGACGCAATCTAGTACGTAAAATGCATTACCATATATGAGCGAAATTGTACATTTCTCGTTTAAAATTCCCGTTACGGTTCCTATCGTCGCCTCGGCAGGAAACATCTACTAATGTTACACTAGTAACCCACTAGTAATAAAACACTTTCAAATTTCGTTTACCTTTTATATTACCTAAATAAAAATGTTCCCATTAATAATTTTCACCTTGGAACACTCCCATATATCATTACAACTTCTATCGCAATCATGGCATTATGAATCATTAGATGACATTAGATGATTATGTTATTATAATTTTTGTAATTTGTCAGGGAATTAGTAATGTGAATAAAAGAAATTTAAAAAATATGCTTTAATTGCTACTTTTATTCCATTCACTTCACTTCATTTCAACAATTTTCCTTATTGTCAAGTTATACATTTCGACACTCTGATGGCAAATATGACAATGTTTTGTGATATACTGTCTGCAGTACAATAATGAGGTTTTCGTACTAACTACAATTTCGTTTGTGTCACATAAATGCATTCTTTGGTCTATTAATTCAGTATTAGTTCAACTCAGACTTTTAGGGCAGAACATTTGTCACTTTCTTACAGTGGGATTGAATACGAGTTTAAAAGGGCATCTAATACTTTTGTAGCGGTTTTCGTAATTCGGTCTGTACATTTGAAATCATCTTCATTTGCCAAACAAATGCCTTTAACTACATCACCATTACTTTATCACTATAATATTGATCTTCATCCGTATTACCACCACCATCATCAACACTCCCGCCTCCACATACGACGGGCGCGCCGAGCCGCCGCGCCGCGGAGCCGTTCGGGCACGGCTCCAAGGCTCCGGAGGCGGGGGCGGCGGATCTGCACAATGGCGCGCGGGCTCTCGCGCCGCACACCGCCACACCCCGCCACACTCCGCCACATCCCACACTCGCTCCGCTTTCATCTCCAAACCGCTGTTAACCGTGCACGAATTCATATTTCATTCCGTTCCATTAGCGCATTCGACCTCCCGCACCACCGCCGCCACCTCGTCGCCCACCTCCGCGACCGCCTCCGCCACCTCCGCCGCCACCGCTGCCTCCATCGCCCCCGCCTCCGCCCCGCCTCCGCCCCGCCTCCGCCCCGCCTCCGCCCCGCCTCCGCCCCGCCTCCGCCCCGCCTCCGCCCCGCCTCCGCCCCGCCTCCGCCCCGCCTCCGCCCCGCCTCCGCCCCGCCTCCGCCCCGCCTCCGCCCCGCCTCCGCCCCGCCTCCGCCCCGCCTCCGCCCCGCCTCCGCCCCGCCTCCGCCCCGCCTCCGCCCCGCCTCCGTCCCCGCCGCCCAGCCGCCCCCGCCGCCCCCTCCCCCGCCGCCCCTGCCGCCCACGCCGCCCCTGCCGCCCACGCCGCCCACGCCGCCACGCCGCCCGCCGCCCACGCCGCCCCCCGCCGCCCCCCCCGCCTCCCCACATCCGTCGCCCCCGCCGCCTTGGCCGCCCCCTCACTCTCGCCACCCCCATCCCGCGAGGTCTCTGCTCGCCTGCTTTTTCCGCTGGCGCGTCCCTCCTTAATAATTCGCGGGAATGCCATATTCGCAGCGCCCTGCCTTCTTCCTCGACGTCCGGCCGCGTTCTGTCGCTCCAGAAGAACTCCATTTGGGAATTGGTGGACTCGTGATTCTGACATTACTACACCTCGTTCATGTGAATAATGGTTAAAATGTTTTTTCTAGTGCGTCATACAGTTAAGATCAAGCCATTTTGCGAATGTTTCATACAAAGTCGCTTGACGTGAAGATAATTTTATACTGCCTATAGTGAAGAAAATATTCCCTACTTCACTTATACTTACAAATGCTAAAACATTTCTATATCATTAAAAATCAAAATTCATGAAATAAACACATTCGGTTGAAATTTAAATTGACTTTTGTACTCCTCCTTAAATTATCTCTGGAATTTAATCTATCTTAGCGTAATAATTAAGTTAAAATGTTTTCTTTTGTTAAATATGGAATTTGTGAATGAAAAATGAATGAATAAATCATGATATCAGTTCTGTTCTGGAAACATTTCTGGGGAAAATCCAGAGCTTAATGAACAAAATCCACTATCTGGGAAACTCTTCGAATACACAGATTTTACATATCCACGATGGTGAAAAAAACAACATTAGTCCTACAGTGATGAATGTATCGTGATCTCAGTAATTTAATCTTTGATAACGTGAATTCAGTGATATTTCGAATATTCCTCGTTCTGATTAAACATGAAATTAGGCAAAATGGAAGTGTCCAAATTTTTAAATTAATTTTGTTGGTTTTTTCCCTTTAAGCTTTGAGAGATCCTTTGTATCCCCAGTTCAGCGTGTTTTGAAAATGTATCAACAACGGAAGTTTTAAACTTAATATTTTTTATTAATACAGTGATCAGGAAATTTGTTTTATCTTAGTTCCCAGGCAAGTGCCGGGGCGTACTGCAAACAAATAGGTCGTGCGGGGCAAACAGTAGTAAGATCCACCGAAGCGAGGAATATTCTGCTCTTCTGGGAAACGGAGCGCGCGGCACGCAGCGCTGTTTGCAGGCGGGCACCTGCGACGCGGCGCGACCCCCCACCCCACCCCCGTCCCCCACGCGCTCCATCGCGACGTGCGCTGTTTACAGGGGATCCACCCCGCTCACGAAGGCCCCGCCCCCTCCAGCCGTTTTCGCTCTTCCCAGCGCCCGACTCTCTCAATCACCCTCTAGAGTTTTTCTAGCTGTTTGCCTCTCTTCTTCCTCTTAATCTCTACTTTCCTCACATCGGTTGAGTTTAGCTCAGAGCTAGCATTGCCACTGTGTCTGCAGGGACTCTGGCAGTGACGTTCTAGCTGACGACTCTGGCAGCGGATTTTCTACACTGGTGAGATAGCTATGTCAAATTCAGCCGCTGTGTGAAGGGGAATTTTACCAGACTGCTGTTTTGATAGGTAGTTTTCCGTGGTTTCTCCGATATATACCAGGCGAATGCCGGAACAACCCCCTAACAAAGCCCGACAACCGCACTTGGCAGGAGACCAGTTGGGGGCTTAGAGCTGTCCAGGCAGGGGCAGTGCCCTGGTGGGGTAGGATACGTGAAGGGGAAATTCTCCGCAAGCCGACCTGTAAGTCGGCGTTGGATCTCATCATCCAGCGGAGGAGAATCACTGCCACCCCCCAGAATATAACATTCAGTTTTCTAAGGGGACCAATGATCACAGCAGTTGATGTGCTAGGAAACAACAATCAATCTTTTCCTCACCAGTCCGAGTCTCCTTCGCGGGTTTCTTCACCGGTGTTTTCCTTTGTACTGCGATCACATTTGTAGAATTTTCCTTTAATGATTTTCCGCAGCCACCTCTGCTACACTGGGCGTATCTCAGCCATCCACTCTTCCTTTCTCGCCCCCGGGTGAGGAATTCCGTGGGTTCACTCCGTCCAAGTCTTCCGACCATCCTCTCTTTCCGTCCAAGCCAACAGCTGTCCTCAACTTATTGTCCTCAAGAGCCGTCCTCGACTTCAGCGTTTGTCGCTGCACTCCTGTTTCACTGCTCTTTCCGTCCGCAGCGTTTGCGGCTCGCAGGTTGTCTTCGTCTTGGCTACCGTCGTGAATTCCGCTTGCTCCTACTCCTCCTCCTTCTTGCACTCTGTCATTCTGTTCAGACACCCAGCCTCGCTCGTGCAGCTTCTTGTTACACCATCCATTCCGCCACGCCACCTCCCCCACCCCACTCCTCGTCCTCACCTGGTCCTCGGCAGCCGTCCTCAGCTGCGTCCGACGCTCCGCTGTCTCCGGGAACTGCGTCGCCCTCCCTGCCGCTCTGCCTCCATCTCATCGCGCGCAGACGCCAACACTTCATTTCCATCCGACTACACCGCCCCCGCGCTGCCCCGCCCCGGCTGGGCCATCATGTTTCAGCGGGCGACCTCCTCCGCGGCCGCCCCGCCGCCCTCCCCTCCCCGACCTTTCCCAGCCTCCGCCTACGCCTCCGACTCGCCCCCCCCTCGTCACTTCCACACCACTGCCACATCCAGTAGCGTCTCAGCCTGCGTCTTCGCCTCCACGTTCATGTCCACCGCTGCCTCCTCCGCTGTTTTCTCCACCACCTTGTCTGTCTTTTCCTCCGCCTTCTCCGCCGCTTCCTCTTCCAGCCTCGCCTCCAACGTTTCCATTTTCGCTACCACTTTCACTTTCGTCAGGGTATGCTCCTCCACCTCCCCGCCTCTGCCCCCGCCACCACCCCCATTACATTTCCCTGCCGCCTACCCCCCTGCCTCCTCATCCGACTCCATCTCTGTCTCTTCCTCCACCTCCCTCTCCGCCAGCCTCTCCTCCTCCACCTCTCACTCCATCCCCATCTATACCTCCCCTTCCGACATTTTCTCCGCCTCCCTCTCCGTCTCCCCCTCCGTCTCCCTCCTTCTCCAGCCACCGCCGCTATATCCTCCTCCAGCATACGTTGTCGCCTCCACCGCCGCCAGGCGCACATCGACCCGCGAGCTCTCCGCCGCCGAGGGGTCGGGGTTCCGTTCTCGGGCGATGCACAGCAACGGAATTTCCCCGAAATGGATTCGAAGCATTACCCGTGAGCAAAGGAATCTCAGCGGGCGTGTTGTGACGTGGGAGGAAATGTGCCATCACGTAATACCTGAAGCGTGCGCGATAAAGGTCTCTCATGAATATCGTTACAGTTTTCTCGTCAATTTTTGTTGAATTTGGTTTGACTAGGCATAGCATAGATTGAAATATCTGCCTGATCAGTTGCTGGTAGTATATCTGCACTGGATTTCACTCAACGAATAATTTACTTAAATGACTAATTCATACTAATGTTTCGCTGAATCATTCACGACACTGTAATCATACCAATGTGATTTCCATTTGAATAATCCAAAGTTTTAAATGCTTTAATAATGTCCTATGGTAAGACAAACATATTTTTACCTCAATGTAAAAATTGAAACATGCATTATTGAAATTGTTCATCGATATGAAGATGAAAATATTTTTCAAATAAAGAAACATACTAATTGAAATCACTACGTAATAAAGGCAAAAAAAACAACAACAAAACATTCTAAGCACGTTTCTTAAATCCTGCCACTTTAGAATTTGAAGTTCTACAACTATTGAAAAAAGTTATTTAAATGACGTATCGGAATAATTTACAAGGATAATTTGAGACAGATGACTTCTATCAGAATCTGCAAAATGTTTGTGTGATTTTGGACTGAAACGAAAGATTGTTACCCAAACTGCCCATCACTCGATTAGACTTCTACGGCAAGCGGGTTGCCGCTCATTGCGATGATAAGGAGTCGTAAAATGTCCCTGTATTATCGAAACCTAGCAAAAAGTCTGGTACATTAAACACACAGCTAACCAACGTCTAACATAACCCTCTTGCATATCATTACATATACACTGCTCATTACACGCTTTGATAAGCGGTGACGCTTTCGAACCACTGAAAATACTTGGCAGGAAATGCGCGATTCTATTAGCCGTAACTCGCCCCCACCGCAGCGCGCCATCTCGCCCCGCGCCCACCCGTCGCCCGCGCTGCCCCCCCCGCGCCCAGATAACCCATCTCGTTCAGAGGACGTGTCGCTACACGCGCCGCGCCACGCCGCGCCACGCCACGCCAGCGCGCAGCTTTCCCGAGCTCGTTTTTCCTTCTCTCGTTATTTTTTTCTCGCTCGTCGTCCGGACTCTAGTTTCGCCGCACGTACTGCAGAAGAACGCAGCTCGCGGGGGCCGGGGGAGGGGGTGGGGTGGAGTGTGTGGGGGGGGAGGAGAGGAGTGGGGCGGGGAGGCGGGTGGACGGCGGCGTGCGCGCAGCCCGCTCCGGAGAATGGGTCCCTGGGGACCCTCCGGGACAGTGCGGGACGAGGCGGGACGGCGCAGGACGGCGCCACGCCGGAGGTCCTATCGCACGCCAGAGCCTCGCGATAGCGTGCTCCCCCCCTCCGGGCCGCCCCGTCGCGCCGGTCCCTGTTGCCCTCTCCGCGTGGCTTCTCCAGCCCTTTTTCAAGCTCCGCCAGCCTTTCCTTGCGTTCCATGAAACGAGCCGTGTGTTCTGGTTGTTATGGACCTAATTATGACGTAGCGCACTTAAATAGCTATGGTCTGTTACTTATTACAAAGACGTCGAAATACATGTGGCTGTTTTCCAGCATTCTGTACATTTGCGACTTGTTCTTTTGACCGATTTTTATCATTACTTCATCTCAGACTCCCAACTCCTTTGTCATCCTCATAGAAAAATGAATAGACATCACTTCTGGTAATACTGTTGGCGTTAACAAAGTAGTGACAAGATATCTAGTCTTAGCATCTACGTTTAACGTACTCTTTTCATCAGTACGCTAACAAACTGGTAAGAGATCCCACCCGATCCTTCCGTCCTCATTCATGTCCTCTCTTCATCTTTTACATACACACACATACACACATACGCACACACTTTCATGCTCTTCACTTCCACACATATCGGGAGATGGGTCAAAAGTGTATTGCTACACTATACTACACCCGGCTGGGGTAGTGCCCCACTGGCCGAGACTTGGAGGGTGAAACTCCCACTAGCCGACTTGGAGGTCAACGCCGAATATCACCTTCTATCAGGGGAGGAACGCCGCCACCTCCCAAGATAAAACATGCACTACATTTATGGAACTAATTACCACAGCAGTTGACGCGCCCGGAAACAGGCAGTCAGTCAATAAATCAATTAACATCATCCTTTCCCCTTCTCTCCTCCTTGTTTGCTCCATCGCATGCTCTTTCAGTGCATGCGACCCCCACTTCCCGCCCCTGGCCACCCCCGCTCCGGAGGCGTGGCGGCGTAGGCCTTTGCGGATCCACTCGTATTTCTGGCGGCTGCCTGGCGCCGCCGCGCCGCGCCGCGCCGCGCGAGCGCCCAAAGTTTCATGGAGCATACGCACGGAACGGCGGCCGCGAGTTACGAGGGCGGCGGCGCGGCGGCCTCCGGATCTCAGGCCAATGCTCGTTGGGCGGGAAAAATAGAAAGGCTCTCAGCAGCTGCAGAAATCTCAGCAATGAAAATCCAGGGGAAACATTCGAAAAGGATTGACGGAAGACTGCTTTTTTTTACAACTTTTGGGAATCTAATGTATGTGTGTTGTGTTTACTAGCTGAAGGGACTTTTATTCAGTGGTCAGGGATTTCAAGATAATCATTGTTTGCCGAAGAATATGTGGTGGGATATTTCATATAACTAAGTTACATTTGGCATATGTGTTGTATGAATCGTTGTATGAAGTTGCTCACCACATGATCATGAGGAAAAGTTATCATCTTCCACCAGCCGTACGCCCTAGAACTTGGTAACATTTATTCTGAGACACCTGTACATCTAGAAGGAATGGCGGGAATTGGTTGGTTGTTAGTGATTCCGGGCGCGTTAACTACTAAGGTCATTAGTTCCCTCAGCAGGTGGCGGTGATATTTCACCGCTGGATGGCGATATCCGGCGCCGACCTACCGTCAGCTAGCGGGGTTTTCTCCAACCACGTATCTCCCACCAGGGGCACACCGCAACAGCCGGGACAAGCTTTAAGCTCTCGACCGGTCTCCCGGCATGTGGTAGAGGAGTGAATGTTAGTGTATATGTGTAAAAAAAGGGATGAGGATAGGACAAGGAAAAGAAAAGAATGATCGCGCGTGGTCCGTGCCCGTTTGTTGGGGTACTGCTCCGACATTCGCCTGCTTTTGATCGGAGGAACCAGGGAAAACTATCGATCAGTGCAGCTAACCGCTAGAATTTTCCTCCAGACAGAACTCGACCTAGCCATGTGGTTGGTGTCGAAAATCCTGCCACTGTCGGGACTCGAACTCCAGGACCTCCCGGACAGAGACACTGTAGTGATATTAGTTGATGCCTGAGCCACCTTTCCCGGTAATGGCGGGAAAGTACATTGCCCTATTTTGTTCGCGCAAACGAGTAATAAGTTTGAGCTTCTTTGTTTTGTTGTGTGCAGAAGGTTTACAATATGATATTTATTGTACAGTACTGCAATAGCTGAAACAACACTCTACATTTTATCTCTTACAAACTTCAAGAATTTATTGAAGCTAATTCCTTATTCATATTCTTCATCATAATAACTTCAATTTAAAAACCCCGGCTCGTCCCGTTCCACCCTGACTCGCCTGGCCCCGACCATGCCCGTCTGGACCCAACATGACCTGCGCTGGATTACCAAGCCGTGCGTTGCATTGTCATTAATTGTGCCTATTGCGCAACTTTCACTTTATTGGAATAAAAATGCTGCTGATTTCGAAGCGCTCTAAATTTAATTGAAAATTCCATGTAAAAGTTAATATTTCCATTTCAAATTTATACTCACCAAGAAGAGTAAGTTTGCCACACCTTTAATGGCTGTGAAATATATCGGGAAAATCGAGAATGATCCAGGAGCTACCGACTCTGTTTACCATTCGTGAAATTTTGGAAAATAATAATTACTGAGTTATGTTTAAATGAAATATCGTGGTATTAACATCAAGTACTTTCAGGAAAAACATTCTAAACAATGGTGGAAACAGCATTCAAATTCACTCTGTAATTCTCATGTTTCTACGGGATATATAAACAAAAGCGAGCGAAAAATTTGTTTGCAATACTATCAGTGGCGCACTGAAACCATTTTCCTCTCCTCCTTACCAGCTGATGAAGTATAATGAAAAATATATTTTCTACTATTTTTTATTAGGCTTAAAGTCGTTTAATATATCAATTAAATATGTTATAAATAACTACAAATCAAGAAGTAAAAATAAGTTTGAAATTCATCGTATGTAAAATATTCTTTAGAAGAAAACATAGAGTTACTGGACAGTACACACACAACAGTCCCTAGAGAAAAATTCTGATTGCACCGCCATTACAATATTAAAATAGTTAAATAGTTTTTCTTAATACTATTCCACAAAAATGGAGTTATCAGAAACAGAGCAACGGCTGGCACCCATTAAGGATTTAAGACTGTCGGCTGCTAAGAGCAATCGAAACAAATGAGTTATAGGTAAAGACGGCTGATGAGTAAACTTATTTCAAGAAACGATGTTTCTTCTGTATGTAAGGTATATTATGTTTTTCTTAAAAGATCGTAGAAATACGAAAAGTATTGAACGACACAATACGGCCGATATCACAAATAACGTACTTGGTTTCAAACCTTGACTAACGTCTCGTTTAGCGAACTTCAACCACTTCTATTATTTGCTGTACATTGGCCTCATGACATTAAAACTAGTTATTTATAATATGTGAGATACAATTTTTATTTTGCGAGTAGGAGGTTGCAAAATGCTGCTAATTGGCGGAGTCACTTTTATTTTATTTAAATTAAAATATACAAATCTCTTAATTATGTTCTATGTTACATTAAGTTTGGTAGTAGCTGATGCGATCAGACGAAAGTATTTTCTTTTCTTTGTTGCATTCATAGTTTTATTCAAACATTCACGCATCGTCTCAATTTCAGCACTAGTACTAAAAGTTCAACTTGTAATACGTTTTGCATGCCTTAAAGGAAACCACTTTCACTATTGGCTCTCTGAAACATACCTATCGTCGACCCTTACGCTTTCAACTAGTTGCTGAGGGAACGCGTCCAGACGTCAAAGGCGCGTCGCAAAGGCAGAAGCTTGTGTCGCGTCGCCAGGCGTCGCGCCGCACCTCCGCCAGCGTCGCGTGCAAGTTCCCGCCACCCGCGCGCTCGCTGTTGCGGGGCGGCACCGCCATAAAGTCGGCGGAATTGTGACCATCCTCACGAGAACGAGCGTTGGAACTCTGTGAGAGTTAAACAAAAGGGAACGCCGCGACGCCTGAAAAGAACACAATGAGTATGGCCCTCCCAAAGAGCGCTTGAGGCGGGCAGCTTTATACTTTTCATCTTTCACGTTTTCCTCCTTTGCGTTAAATCTCGAGGTCTGCTCCGCCGCCGCCGCCGCCACCGCCCCTCGAGTCCCTGGCGCCGGGATCTGCGCGTCCGTCCAACTTTCTGCGTCTTCTTCTACTTCGCTTTCCGTTGGGAACCACTGGCGCCACCGCCCTTGTCGGCACCTCTGCAGAACGGCGAGAGAAAGCGAGAAAGCATCGACAGAATTCGTCCAGAGATCCTCTGTAGCCCCTGCGTAGAGCCGTTTTTAGCGGTGCCGGCGTTATTGATACCACAATCGAAAATATATTGTATACACAGGAATGCTCCGGCTCCGCCAGTTTCGACGCCTGTTACTATTTTAATTCGTTAAATACCGGCTTAGATGTCTCAGGGCATGAATTGATGTCACTGCAGTGCCTCTGACCGGAAGTTCCTAAGGTTAGAGACCCGATGGTAGGATTTTCGACACTAGCTAAGTAGCTAGGTCACACTTTCTTCCAGTCAGCACTCTTCATGTGACTGATGTAGTACGATGCAATCCATGCAGTACTTGATTATTTCAACTGGGAAACAAGGCTCGGTGTTTTCAGATATATTCAAGGCCTCCTTGATCACTATGTAACCTTATGATAAGCATTTAAAAAATATTATGACTGTAGGTGCCCTGTCAACTATAGGTGCTCTTACCTTAATTCAAATATTATTTTATAATGAAAGTACATAAAGTGTAGTTTGTTTTGGTAAAAGTGTTGTTTTAACTGAATCTTTATTGAGGAAATGGATCTTCTCCGAGTCTTGAAGAAAAATATTCTAATGTAAAGTGGGATATAAGGTGTGTTGCTAGAAAATATTGTATTCGAATATGGAAGCTTTATAACCATATTAAAGAATTTCTTCACTCGTAGACCACGAATACTTTCAGGTGTTGAGAATAAAGTGCCATCGCTTAAGCCAACGGAACTTTTGTTAAATTGAATTAATACTTTGGTGATGCTAAGATATGCTGACTAAGACTTCTGTCGTTAGACATTTTACTCTGAAGCTTTAGTTCAAGTTATTAAACTGTCAGTCCTGAAACAACAAAGGAATAAACGAATATTCATAACTCACTAAGAACTGCTATTCTTTCGACGGAGCTGATATAATTGTACCTGCTGGAGTTCTTTTTCGTGAAGCGTGTCGTATCGGAACGTGTTGTGTGGCATCATGTCATGTCGTGTCGACTCGTGTTGGGTGCGTCATGTCGGGTCGAGTCGGGTTCGATCGGATCTAGTCGGGTCATTACGGGCGGAGTTTTGTCGCATAGGGTACGGTCATTTGGATCAGATCGAGTCTTGGAGAGTCATGTCGTCTCGACAGTCACGTCGAGTGGTGTCGGATGTGGTCAATTCGTGTTGAGTCTCGTCGAGTTGCATCAGATGCCAACGGGTCGCGTCGGGTCGTGCCCGGTCGCGTTGGGGCGCGCGCGGCGAGCGCGGCGCCCGCGGGAGGACGCGCACGAGGTCTGGCAGCGCAGGGCGTCGGCGCCAAGCGGAGCGGGCGGCAGGCGCTCGTTATAATTGGGGCGACGGACAGTTAAGTCACAGTCAATCTGCGCGAATTACCGTGCGATGCGGTCGCGACCACTCGCTCCCACTCGCTACGCCACCGCCCCGCTCCGCCCCGCTCCGCCCCGCTCCGCCCGCCCACGCTGCACGCCACCGCTTCGGAATATTTGAATAATGAATGGTGAACACGTTTCCATGACAGCACAGATTAGTATTTGTGAAATGTGGAGTACTTTTAAATTGTGAAGTACCGCGAGTATACCTTAAGTATATAATAATTAATTTGAATAAGTCACTCAAACATTTTGTAAATTGAAGTATGAAATTTCATTAAATATAATAATATAAAATCAATTTAAGATAAATAATATTTTTAAATAACTAAACAACACCAACGAAGTGTGTCAAAAACGAAAAGGGAATGATTTTTGCAGGAGCTAGGATAGTAAAGAAGCAGGAATAATAAACATTATTTTCGGCTAACATGCTAAAGAATGTGTGAAGGCTCATACACGTTGTTCATGATTGATGAAGTTGAAAGAAGTTGAAGTAAAATGAAAGTTGAAGTTGAAAGTTGAAAAATGAAGTTGAAACGTTGATAGTTTAAGAAAGTACCAGAGGTAATTGTCGTAGTTGGTACTTGTTTTGGGAATAGTTGTAGCTCTAGTCGACAGTGTAAAACTTGTCTTCTAGCGAAGTTTCATTAACAATTGATGTTTCTACATCATCACTGCGAAGTGCAGGAACACTGATGAAGTAATAGCCGTTATAATCAACAGATCGACGTTAAGAAATATGTATATAAATTATATATTTTAAAATAAACTCCAATGAAATGAACTTTCAACAGGAATTTCAGTTACGAAAAGAAATTTAAAAACTGTTAATAGGTTTCTCCTTCATATAAACACATTTTTAACGAAAGTTGGTACTTACGCTTTTAAACCCTTTATCGGCTTAGGCGGAAAAGTTCTATTTTTAGGACGCTAAATAGCTTTAAAAATGTATCTTTAAAGATCAGTGAAGTAAAAAACTAATTATTAATACGTCATAAATCCAAAAATCGTTTCCACAAAAAAAAGTGTAACACACATTCTGAAAATTAATTATTTTCGAAGAATGTTCTATTTCAAATGTTCTATTTAATTTTCTAAGATAAAAAGTCATTAAGATATTTAGCAACGAAACGGCTAACCACCAAAGTGGTATCCATACATATTAAAAATACAATCCAAGCGAATTAAAATGAGCAGTCATTATTCCCTTTTCTATTTACAAAATCAGAGAAAAGTAGTCTCTATCTTACGAAATGGATGTGCAATAATACTGCAAAATTATTTTTTTTAATATTCAAGTTACATTGATGCATTTCTAATAACAAAGATAAAAAGTATTAACACGAAAGATCATATCCTCGAATGTTCGATTTTCTTTTCGTTGCCTACAATACATGTACTGTTACTTTAAGTTGGGAAAGCTTAAACAGAATTATTTGCAAATTTACCTTGGACAAAAAAACATTCCAATAGCTAGCTTACTTTCTGTCTTTATTCTCTTAATATTCTTCTTAATCTTGGGATAGAAAGATCACAAACAGTTTGATTAAAACGATTTGGCTTTTACTCTCAAGTATACAGAATTAATCTTCTGTCGATTCCCGAACACCCACGATATCAACTTTAACATTTTTAGTACAGTTTCTCTGATTTACAAGGGAACACTCTTGCTCTGTATTATTCAGTTTTCCTTTCTATTTCATAACGGTTATATTAATATTTCCATTACATTCGGCGGCAAGTAATCTCCAATGTCCTCTGATTATAATTGTTAGTAAGCACGTACTAGCAAACACGCAATATGACGGCCGACACCAGTACTTTTAAAATATTGTGAAAGATGTTTTTCTTTTTCTTGATTGACACATAGAAATTAAATATTGTTATGTTTATGAAAGTTCCAAATGATTTTTAGACAGTTGTAATGTTTATTCAAATTACACATATAATTATTTTAATTTTTAGCCAAGAGAATAATTTTATGAATAATTATATGTGTAATTTGAATAAACATTACGACTGTCTAAAAGTCATTTGGAACTTTCATATACTTAACAATTTGTACATGAGACAGTCTACAGTTCAACTTCAAAATGAAAATTAAATAAATCATTGTAATATTCTCGGAATAAAAGTGCCTTTTGGATTGGATAATCGACTCGGTTAACGGCTCTTCGTTTTACTTTCCAATTTTACATCGCAATTAAAAGCTCACTTAAATTTCTCATATATTAAGGTACTATTATTTTTTTAAATGTATCTTCTAAACAATTCATGTGCCGTAAAACAAAGAAATATATGAAAATCAATTTTATGACATGTCTGTTTTCAGTATTGCTTTCAGAAACAGAACTTGTTCAAACCTTATATATCTGAATTCGAATTTCAGGTTCCATTACTGCGAGATTTCAGAAACGAAAAGTTCTTGACTTATAAAAGAGCTTTCGAGAGACAATAAAAGAGCTAGTGAAAAGATATGCGAGAAAAGGCCTTCAAAGAGAATATCAATAAGTTGTCTCTTCAACCGTAAAATTCGAACAATCTGAAGTAATACATCCGCCAGTCATTTCTTCTTAGATTTTCAGCACCTTAAAAGCGAACAAAGTATCATTTGGAGGACTGCCTCGCAAAGGCATTTTGTCGATATTGCCGTACGAATAAATATCATAGAGCAAGAACCAATTTAAATTTATAGATATTCGTATTTTATAAGATTCATAAGAATTTGTTACACTTACTGGAATAAGTAAAATTGGAAATTTGAAAGAAAATAACGGAAATGGAAAAACATTCTGCATGACACGGAAATGGCATTATTAACAAGAAAATTAAATACATTTGTCAAAAGGAAATTCCTTTGACAAATGTATTTAGTTTTCTTGTTAAATAAATTTGCCAAAGCCCTGAGTTCTAGTAATTTTTTTCCACTATTCTTTTCTACCTAGTGTGAATATTCTTGTCGACATTGTAGACTTGCAAACAAATTGTGGATATTTTTTTGTTAAGAATTTTGTAGTCAAACTGTCTATGAGCATAATACTTTACATATTGCGAAATTATCTGCGAATAAAACTTGAATTTTAATTTTGAAGATTCAATATTTGAGGCACGGCCGTAGCAAGTTTTAAGTCACATTTTTTTAAAATTTACAGCAATAAAATATCTCTAGAGGCCAAAATATGCTGTATAATTTTGATTAAATGCTAGGTGTGATATTCTTACCACTTTTTCACATTCTAGTAATTCCGGACAGTCTAGCTAATATAATGCAAGATTATATACCTATTTAACAACATAGTATACATAATATCAACATAGTACAGTGACCCCCGAACATTATTGCAAATTTATGTAATAAAATAAACAGAATTCATTTCCGAAGCTTTGTCTTTTGTTTTGCAACTAATTGCAAATCTTAACGTACAAACCGACCGGGTTTCTTAAATATTGTCAATACTGCAGACATTCACTCTTTCAAAAGTAAAGTATCTTGTGATTACAAATTGATATTCTTCAAAGTTACATTTCTATTCTTTAAATTTTAATAAGAAAACAATTTTGTGAATAATTGCAAAAGGTACGGGTTGTTTTAAAATGTAGTATAAAGCAAAGAGCTAATCTTCAACCGGTAAACGTTTACAAAAGTATCTACACTGAAGTAGAAGAAAGTGTAAAACATTCAATAAATTTTATTAGAGCAGTGGTGATAGGAAGAGATATATTATTTGTATATTTCAAATATCTTAGATGAAGAGCTTCATATATTGAACACCTGATCTTTTTTGTTCTGTGAAATATAACCCAATAAAATAATAAAACCTGCAGTAATAATAATAATAATAGTAATAATAATAATTTTAGCTGCAAACGAGTACATGCTCGGTTGTTTATACCAGTAATATATAAATACGAATATAAGAATATAAAAAAATACAAAAATATAAAAAATAATCTGACAGATTTCCATGTATGAAATACAACTGAACCGCACAGAAAACAAGCCTTATTGGGTAATATGTATAAAAGAAATTATGTATTAAAATAAAACATCAATTTGCAATCCAATGAAAATGAATAGCCTCTTGCTAAACTTCGATACATCCAATATGTGTAAGTCCTTAATGACATTAACTTTTTATACGTTCTTCATTTTATTCTGACAAAGCAGGTTTTAGAATGATTTTGAAGTTGATTTTCTTTAATTTCAATTCTGAATCTTTTCCTGAAAATATGTTCCCTTCATCCGTATTAGTTCTCTTGTTTTTCCTGAGAATTTCTGTTTTTGACAAGAAGTCGACAATATAAATGGTACATCGCTCGCAATTTTTTGTGCATTAACTGTTGCAGGGCAGCCTTTATTATTCAAACATTTTTGTCACACAGTCATTACCCGTACGATTGTAATTACCGTTTTCAGCGACGAAGAGAAGTAAATGAAACCTTGTTACACATAATTCCGTCTCAGTAAATTCCTGCTTTCAACGTTGTGGTAGTTTATTTTTCATTTATCTCGTTGTAACAAATGTTTTATTTTACAATATTGGTTGTTCTCTGCATTGATGATTGGGAGCTCTTTCTTTTTTTTCCAAATTCACAAAATCTCGAAATGCTCAAAATTTTGCACAATTATCAAACAGTCTCCCCATTCACACACTTTACCATTCTACCAAATATTTTGAGTAGTACCTCCACTCTGCCAAACACGACCACGCCTCTTCGGGATCCCTTCCACTTGGCAGGGATTTCCCGTCACATCGCTCTTTAAACCGCCCGGGCGGCGGGCGAGGAAGACTCCGCGGGAGGGTGCTGCCCCCTCCCCCTCCCCTTTTCCCCGCCCCGCCCCGCCCCACCCCCGCACGCGCCGGCGACGCCTCGCCGACCCACTTTGCACGCGGCGCCGCGACGGCCCGCGCGCGAATAAATAAAAATAAATAAAAGACGTCACAATGCATTGGAAATGACAGGCGCCGGGCGCGCCCCGCCCGCCCGCACCACTCACAGCACTGCCCGTCCGCCCACCCCGCCCCCCGCCCAGCCCACCCCCCTTCCTTTCCTCTCTCTCTCTCTCTTTATCTCTCACTCCTCTCATCGCTCAGACGCCCACTGACCCTCCCGCTCTCTATGCTTTCACCCGGCACGTCCTGGTTGCTCACCCGCTCCGCCCACTCCACCCGCATCCGTAACTCTCGCCGATTATTCGCGTCCCACCCCGCACACTCCGCCCCAGTCTCCGTGCAACCCCCTCTTCCCTCTATCTACCCTCCTTTCCACTCTCCCTTTATCCCTCCCACCCACCGTCGCGCCTCCCAACCGTTCCTCCCGCCTGGATTCTGACCTCCCATCCCACTATTCCAAACCTGCCTCTCTTCGACCCTCCTCCCGCCCTCCTCCCTTCCACTTTCCTCCCGCCTGGATTCTGACCATCCCATCCCACCCTCCCATTCCAAACCTGACCTCCCTTCCACCCCCTGAACCTCTCTCTCAGTCTCTCGTTCCGGCTCGGTCATGCGACTCACTCGTTCCCCTCCCCCGCACCTCCACCCCCGAATCCTCAGCCCTCGCCGTCCACCCACGCCTCGCTCCTCATCGCCGCCGCCCCCTTCCCCTCCCTCCGCGCTCGTCCCTCATCCTCCTTCCCTTGCAGCGCGCAGCAGCTGCGCTCGCCCGAGAGGCAGGGCTGGGCGGGGCGGGGAGATGAAGCTGGATCGAGAGGCTGAGTCGCAGGCGGCGGACGGACTCCGCGAGAGGTGGCGAGGTGGAGGGGGGCGGGGACAATGGAGACAGCGGGAGGCTGAAAGCTGTGGACCCAACTTTCGGAGAGCAGACTGCGGAGGAACATGCAAGATTACGACAAGGGAGCGACGGAGGAGACTGTGGAATACAAAAGGCTTGCTCGGCGCTAGACGCGGATTTTAGAATGCCGCGAGATAGCGGCCTGTGTAGGAAGATGGTGATCAAGTCATCGTCATTGTAGGTAAAGTCGGATATTATTCCGGGAGGAAAGACAGGGCAGAGGTAGCTCTCTTCCAACATGTCGACCTGTCGTTATTGAAAAGGGCTCCCTGTGATGCATTGATGCATCTAGGAAGGATTCAACCACCACAGAGCAAAAGTTTTCTACAATGTTGGAAAAGAGGAGAGGCCATAATGTGAAGCCTCTGGTGATGAAGAGGGGTGAAAGGCAAGGACATACGTGGAATATTTATGTCTCCTATTACCTATATCTGCGCCTATCTGTTCTGATTGTTAACATACCCCGAAATACATGTGAGTATTGCTCTCTAGAAAGAACGGAAATACAATTATACTATTGACCTGTTGCAACAATAACTGTGTATTAGATTTTTAACACTACTAGATGGACCAGTGCAAACATTTTGCACTTCATAAGTGAAAACAGATTAATACTGGAACCCAGCTTCGAAGGACCCCCCGTAAATTGTTCTGTACAATATTATGGGGCGAATTCTTGGCATGGATAAACATGGATTGCCACGCATTTATTAATTATAAAAAAATCTGTGATATTGGACAAGCGAGATTAAATTTCTCCAAAATCTCCAAACACAAACATGTTGTCACCCATTTGCTTTTCAAACCGTGGACTTTTAGTAGAGTATCACCGCAACGTACTGTCAATGCGGAAATTATACAAGCATCATATAATAATGAATATGGATGCAGATATACCCAATAAATTAGCAGAATCAGTTCTTTAACAATGCGCGCTCATTTCTTATTAAATTAATACGGCGTTCGAGCATTTCGTGTACTCTCATGGCGACGCGGATGGGTACAGTGCAATGAGGGGAACGCGACGGGTGGGGCAGCTCGTTGCCTGCCGCGGGGGGTTGCGGGAAGAGCGCTGGGAAGAGGGCTCGCAAAGGCCGCGCGGAGGCGGCAAATTTACTATTTTGCTTTGGCACAGGCTTGCCGACCGCGCGGAAATTGCTGACCGCGGTCTCTGCGGAGCCGCATGCCGCTCAACAATGACGGGCGCTGGCAAGACCCATTGGGCTCGCAATTGCCTTGATTGGCGCTCTAGTCAGGGAAAGCGAAAGGACGCTCTAGTGGATTGATTGATTGATTGGTGATTTCGGGCACGTGAACTGGTAATATAATATGAAGTAATGATATAACTGGTGGTAATTCCCGTAAGTGCAGTGCAGGGTTTGTCGCGGGAGGTAGTGATCTTCCCCTACGGGATGGCGAGATCCGGCGTTGACCTGCACGTCGAATTAATTGATTGATTGATTGTTCGTGATTTTCGGGCGCGCTTAGGTCATTAGTCCCGTAAGTGTAGGGCGTTTTCACCGGGAGATGGCGATGAACTTTCCCCACTAGATGGTGAGATCCGGTGCCGACCTACTGTCGACTCGCGGGGTTTTCCCAACCAGGTGTCTCCCACCAGCGGGGCACCGCCCCAGTCAGGACAAGCTCTAAGCTCCCGACCGATCTCCCGGCATGTGTGGTACTGTAGTGTATGTTAGTGTGTGTGTGTGTGTGTATGCAAGGGGTGAGGATAGGATGAGGACGAGGAAGGAATGATAGCCCGAGGTCCGTGGCCCGTTTGTTAGGGTACTGTTCCGGCATTTGCCTGATGTTGATCGGAGAAACTACGGAAAACTACCGATCAGAGCAGCCGGCCGCTAGAATTCTCCTCTAGACAGCGACTGAATTCGACCTAGCTGACAAGCTAGTGTCGAAAATCTTGCCGCCGTCGAGACTCGAAGCGAGGACCTCCCGGTCAGAGGGACTGCAGTGATGTCATTTGATACACTGAGCTATCTCTCCCGGAGCACGTCGATTTGCGGGGGTTTGCCCAACCTTCTCTCACCAACGGGGGAGACAGGTGCGAAGGCAAATCAAGAATCAGCATTTGCACGTGAAGGAGGAGACTGAGTCATCCTCGGTCGGAGGTGCAGAGCTTCAAAGACATCGAAATCTCCGAAAAAGCGAAACAGTTGCTGATTTTCGCCCTTCAGAAATTCTCTCGAGAGTAGACGCTCATGTTCAGTTGGACTTTGAATTTTTTTTCACGGAGCAGAGCAGTTTTTCTCAGATGTAGCAAAACAGACCTCTGTAATGTTGCAAAACCAACAGCAGTTCTGCCCAGCACGGTTCATTGCTCTAAGAACTGATAGGTCTAGTGCCTGTCGCATGCAGGATGCGAATGCCAGAGACATCAATACCACGCTATTCACTCGGGTCTCTTTCACTTTTGTTAACTGGCAAAGATCGTGGTCGAGACAGTGAACCGGGAGAAGTGACTCAGGGCATTAACTGATGTCACTGCAGTTCTTCTGATCGGGAGGTCCTACTAGTTTCGAATCCCGGCAGTAGCAGGATTTCCGACACAAGGTTTTCAGCGAGGTCGAATTCAGTCGCTGGAGGAGAATTCTAGAGGCCGGCTGCTGTGATCGGAAGTTTTCCATGGTTTCTCCGATCAACACCAGGCGAATGCCGAGGCAGTACCCTAATAAACTGATCTTGGATCGGGCGCGATCTTTCTTTCCCTTTCCTTGTCCTATCCCCACCCCTTATTTACACACACACACACACGAACTACACTACCACAAGGGCTGGAGACCGGTCAGGAGTTTAGAGCTTGTCCTGGCTGGAGCGGTGCTCTGCTGATGGGAGATACCTGGTTAGGAATAACGCCGCTAGTCGACGGTAGATCGGCGCCTTATCGCGCCATCCAGCGGGGGGAGATCACCATCCCTTCCAGAGGGGAAAACAGGCACCACACTTATGGGATAAATCACTTAAGATGTTGACGCGCACGAAATCACTGTAATCAATGAGCGGCGGTGGAAGCCTGTGTACGCGCGTCGTTCTTCGCTTTATAGTGTTCGCGGGTCGTAGCCTGAAAACCTGCTACATGACTGTTACTGCTGCCAAAGACCAGCTGTCTGCGTAACAAGACAACTAAGCAACATGTTACGTAAGAAACATTACCTGCGTTCCTTGTCGTATCCCAGCCAACCCATTCGCTTTGATGAGAACAACAGAAAATACTTTTATTTTTTATTGATCCGTTATAACTTGTTATTGCCCTTGGTAGGGAGCTCGATACATACTACGTAACTTACTTGGATCGAAAGGATCGCGGATACGAGAGAAATATGAAAACATTTGAATGATGCTACATGTTCTCTTATGAAAGAAATTATGAGAAAGCATTATGAAAGGGAATTATGGGAGGGAATTATGAAAGTACAAACCGAGTCAATTTAACATCTAAATAATTAGTAAATAAGGAAATCTGAATCAATATAATTAGGTAAAAATAAAATTATGTATGTACCACGGGCGTTAACTGGTTCGGGCAACAAATAACCATTGGGCAGAAGGTCCTCGGGCATTTTATCGATGCACGATAATTAGGACCCAAATAACGTCCATAGTGCATAAATAACTATTAAAGGAGTGGCTACTATTTTCAAGGTTATTTCAACACCACGCTTACTATTTAATTTCAGAACGTAACTGTCGTGTTCTTGTGATCATTTAATTACAGATCATTTGCTAAGGATTAAATTTCATATAACAAGCTTTGTAAATCGTATTTCATATCACGTTCATTATCATCCTCTTAAATATCTGGGTTTCTACGTCTAAATATCTGGGTCACATTACACTTCCAGTAGATTAGAAATAGGCCTAATGCCTCCGTGATAGTGATGTAATCCGGGCATGCTGAGGTCGGTCGGTAACAATAAAAAACAATGTACCTGAATTTTAAAAAATGATTGTTATGTCCAGGCAATATTCATACGCTAAAAAATTGAAACACAAAACTAAAAATCTATTACACTTTTGCAACTTTTATTTTTGGTCACAGAGAAACTGATGAAACTAACATTATTCCGTGTAATAAGTAATTTTTCCTTACGACACGGGTAAAATATTCACTCAAACTAGCTCTCTACCTCCATGACCAGCAGCCAGACGATTTTCTTTCAATACCCTGTATTTTGAGCGGTTGTGAAAACTACAACATGCGGTTTCTTTCCCTCCTTTACAAGAACTATAACACATTTCTCTAGATGTGTTAACTATTCACCTTTCATTTTTCCGACAAATCTACCACTCCCAAAAAATGCAATTTGAAAGACCCCGTTATTAGTGTAATAAAGCAATAAAAATGTAACAGCTGCAAAACCCAAATACTTTTTTAAAAAATATTTGCTGCAAAAATGAGCAATTTTCTATCGTTAAAGACATTCACCTTTCTTTCAGCTTCTAAAAGATTCCATTGTGTATATCATGCTCCAGTTTCCATTTCTTTTTTCATTCCTCATTATAATTCATATTCCTCAGAAGAATATTATTAATTATAGAGCAATTAATGTAAAACAAATAAATGTAAATTGTCATATACTTTAGAGATTTTATCATTTGTTACAGAAAGAAAACCAAGAGCACAATCTGATGTCCGAAATTTCTTGACATTTTATTTACCTTCTGACTTAAATTCTACTAAAGGTCGTATATAAAATGATTTTACCAACACAGAGAACGCTAGGACGAAGTTGCCTTGAATGATTTTTTTGTCATAAAAATGCATGCCTAAGGATGTATAAATATGTAATCAAGTTGGTTAGATGTGAAACTGAATTTGTAAGGCATATTTTAACTAATGATTGTGCCACTATATTCGGTGTTTGTTTTCGCCTATTGATTCAGTGAGACACTGAAATCAATCCCAGGACACTAAATACTGGTGTTGTTCATTTTTTCGTTGTTTGCTGTTAAAAAAACAATACAATTGCTTCTGTACAGAATTACATCTTGTCTCTCTTCTTAATTTGATAATACACAGAACCAGATCTCTCACTTTGTTGTAGGTGCTCTTGTTTGACCAAACTTCAGCACAAGTGGCAAAATTGTGGGTGTATGCCTTCTGGAGACAGAGTCGATCGCCGGGGGAGGCTGAACTGACAGGATAGTAGCCTCATTAAAACACTTCCCTATAATAATTTTAGATCTCTTCTTCCGATGCTGTTCAAACAAATACATAATACTATCAAAAAAGTAAATTTTATAGCCATATTTTGACACACTGGTTACATTGAATAATTTTTTGATACACCGGATAGACTGAATAATTTATAAAACTCGTAATCTTATGAAATTCACGTTACTTCACCTATGTCATGACATGTCTTCGGGAGATACATCCTTTCAGATCAGAGTATCCTTATACCGACGTATCCTTCTGCGAAGTCGATGCCCCTTCAGTGGGGCATAAACATCTTCAAACAACATGCAAAATGGAGGGCATTTGCGGGGAAGGGGCAAGGGTGGGCCTGCAATCTCGCCTCTCCGCGTGTGCCACTCCGTCTTGCGGGCGGCCCGTAAACCAACATCGCCCCCCTCCCACGCCCAGGCCCGGCCCCCCTCCCCCTGCCCCCCTCCCCACTGCCCCGGGCTGCCGCAGTGGAGCGCCGCTTTACGTCAGCATGTCACGCCGCACCTGTCGCTTCATATTTCCCCCGCGCGCCCGATAGCACTCACGGCCGCGGGCGGCGCGACGAAGGGCTGTTTTTCACCGGCGAAAGTGCACAGCCAGCTGCAGCCCTTTCGGACGCCGCGCGCCGCGCCGCTGCCCTCCGGCCCTTCCGGCGCACAAGCTGCTTCTCGGAGCGGTTAACGCGTTTCACGAGCATTTACAATATTTGGAATTTCCGAAAAGGCCGTTCAGTGTTTGTTTCTTTATTTATTTTAAGTCGCTTTATAACTGGATGGCCATTAGCGATCTTAGTTACATCAACTATTACATTAGTAACGACATATGTTTTTAAAAAATTATAGAAATTTGATTTAAATATAGCTGTAAATTATCATAATATATTGACCATGAGTAGAAATTGGTTTGATATTTTTCCATTAAATTAATTCTCCATGTAGGGAATCTCTAAAGTGATCGTTAATTTTGGTACATTCTGAAGGAGAGTTGAACATATAGAGGTGTCCCACCAACTAGGGGCCACCCCCATAACTTCTAAACGGTATATGATATCAAAGTGCAGTTTTCGCTCAACAATGCGGAATCATGAGGAAAGTAATATGACGTAGAGAATCCGCCCAATTGTTCCACTTCTTATTACATTACGTTACGTATTTTGTGTGTCGTGTTTCTGTAGTTCAGAATTATTTGGATGTAATCCCTCTCTCTCAGTTAATATAATTCACAAGTTGATACTTCAAAGTGACCAGACATCATTTCGAAAACTGTACATTGAATGGAGTGAAAGGTAAAGTTTGCGCATCCTGATGGTTCTAGATTTTTTCAGCAAGATTCTCTTAGTGAATGCGGCACCGTTTATTGGTCAAATCCAGAAATTATTGGGCCTCGCTCTGCCACGCCAGAAGCTTCTTTTGCATGCAGAATAGCGTGCCCTGAGCAGTGCTTGTCTTTGTACGAAAATAGCAATGCGGGCAGCCAGCTAAACGATCCCAACCGAAGTTCGAAGACCCCAATTTGATCATTGCTTCGTTCGGTACTGCCGGAAATGGATAGCTTGGAAAGGCAAATTCATAGCTCGAGTTACTCGAGAATTGATAAAAATATAAATCGTCTGGATTCACAATGATGTCTTGACTAGTTTAACTGTCGTCCACCTTTCGACCTTCACGTAACACTAAATTAATCATTTTATATATTTCGGAAAGTTAAATAAACTCTTTAATGGTTAATAATGTATTCAATTCTTGCGATACCTAAACCTATTTTTTTATTATTTTATTTGCGCTTTTGTCGCGGTGCCGGAAAGTGGAGGTTATGATTTTGTTTAAGCCCTTATTATGATTATTTCTACAAATTTTACAAAACACTGCTTTGGAGTCTTGATTGCGTTTGATTGAAATGCTAAATAAAAAACATATTAAATTATGAAATTTATTCTACGTTGTTTAACCATTCTGATGTGCTTTTTTTATGTTTCAGGTAAGTTGACAGTGGAAAGAAGCAAACTCATTTTAAAGATGAAGCTTCATTTAGGTAAGCGATATTATATATATATATATATATATATATATATATATATATATATATAAAATTAAGAAAAGAATTATTTTAGGAAAATTACAAAGATAAGAATTAACATTGTTGAATGTCACGTTTTAAATTTCCTCTCGTTTCAAAGTCATTCTCGTTCTAGGGTACTCCTATTATTTAGCGTGTGAAATTTATTTAAAATTATTTTAACATTTAAAAAATTAAAATGACATAGATATTCTGTTAGTATTGTTGAAATTGCAAAGATGTAGTAATAAATTAATGCTGCTCTAGTCTGTATTGGTTGCATTCTTGACTTTCGCGAGATAGATCCAATGATGTTGATGATCATGATGGCTAACGGACAGAAATCTGCTAATCAGTGAAATAAAATCGTTGGTTAAGTTAACACAAACATTAATTACTGAATGAAAGCGCCCAACAAGGCATTTCAGCAATGCTAAACTTGTGCTTTGAAGGAGTAACCGCAAGAGAGAAGCCTTTGCGGGGGCAACACAGGCAACGTTGCGCCCTGATCCCCGGTGGAGAGTTCGTCAGCGCGAAGCCCGATGGTGGTGGGCGGGGCGGGGGCGGGAGCGGGGGCGGGGCGGGGTGGGCGACTGACCGAGCGACTGGGCGCTAATGCCATCGGCTTTATTCATTGGGGCGGGTGGCGCAACGCCCGGCCCCGCCTCCGCTCCGCAGAGCACAGTGGCCGGCGCGCCCCCACTCGCTGCGCGCCTGCAGAGCGCTCGGTGGGCACCACCGCCCAGCGCCTCTCAGCGGTCACTTTTATCGTGTGACTTGCACATACTTTGTTGTTGCTTGGGCTCGATGGATGGGTTACGTGTCACAACCCCTCGCTTTTCAGCTTCGTTCAAGCTTTTTCAGTAAAGGATTTTTTTTCTCTTCCTTAAGTATTTCTGTGTTCTGTTAGTACCTTTCTTTATTTTCTAGTTTTCCATTAGGTTTTTTAATCTTACTAAATGTTTGTTTATTTTTATTGTTCAAATTTTACATGCTTTTTTGTCTTATTGTACTATTTATGGGTAGCAAGCAATGCAAGTACTTCAGGTATCAATTTTGTAAAATGCAATAGCTGGTAGTATTTATGTAGATTAATATACACTACACATATTGAACTATTTAGTTTGACCCATAACATTGTAACTTAAATGTAAGCGAATGTAAGAGTTAAATGAACGTATTTTTAAAAAGGAAAAGTACTTCAATCTTTTAAGTACTCGCAAACTATCAGTATCTTTATTATTTATCGTCTTTAGGATCTACAGAAATGTTCACATTCCTTCTTTTGAATTTCGAATACACAATACTGATATATTTCAAACCTGGCGAGACAAAAAAAATGGATTATTCCCCTTAAAAAGAGACATCGGCAGGAAAGTCTCCTCGTGATTCCTGTCATTTTAGCATATGAGATGTAATTAAAATATTTTATTATATTGACTGCCTTTCCATGATGAATTTATATAATATGTATTTGCTTATCGATCTGTAATCCAATGCACTAAAAGGAAAATTTTCAACACTAATCTGCATGGAACATCATGATAAAATTAAGAAATGCATAATAAAGAAAAATAAAACATTGCATAAACCTTTCTAAAAACTTAGAATTAGAAGAACAATGTACTTTCTTTGTAACAATTCACAAGTATTGATTTACGCTTCAAAGAAAAAATAGAAATGTAGGAACATAAATGCGTAATAAAACTATTGAGAATGCGCGGCCTACCCAAACTTTTCCTCATCTTAGACTAAACAACTTCTTTTTTTTGAAGCAAGAAATTACATGAAATTGTTTTAAAATCTCTAATTTAAGAATAAATTACAGTAAGAATGAAATATTGTGCTTTAATATTAGAGGTGAAGAACAGGTTCAAATAAATTTGAACTTTTGCAATTTTGAAAATTTTCGGTGTTTTAATGAAAATCGAATCTATATCGTACTAGGGATCCAGCAATTCTTGTCTATTGCAATGTATTAAATGTCACACACTACTGGTCATGTGATTGTTAATCCTGTTTTACGCTACGGTCTGCAACAATTTTAATAGATGAAAGACTTTCTCGCCAGTATGGGTTTGTTCTTGGTCATGGTTTGGACATAGCTGTCAAGTATCATATTGTTAAAATGTTTTCCCTCACGTTTGGGCATGCCTTCGCATTGTCTTGTAGAAATTTGATTTACTTGTACGAGATAACATTCAAGTAATAATTCCGGCTGATATATTCCAATCGCAGGAGCAGAAAATGCAACGATGACGAGCTTAATACTTGAGAGTGCGGCGGGTTGCGTGGAGCTTCTATTCAGGGGCGCTTGAGTCAGATAAACACATAATATAAAATCATCATCTACGAAATTATTTTTTGGAGATATGAAAAAAATATTACAGGAGCTTCGTAAAAAATATCCCAAAATTAAAATATCTTAAGGATCCACGAAAAGGCACAACTAGATCTTATCCCTCATGTCTTTAACCAAGTTTCAGCTTAGAAGATTCTAACCTGAGAGAATTTTGCTTGACAAATACTTTCATCCAACCATCCTTCCATACACACATCTCGAATTTCGGTTTCAAAATTGCATATCTCTCCTCGCCACCTGTACTGATCTTAACCATGTTTAAAACAGCACTAACAGACCTTAATCTTCAGGGGTGTGCGAAGAACTTTATATCTCAAGAGAATCTCCATCACGGATTGTAAGACCGAAAATTCGAGATCGTGTAGTTGAATTGATTCCAATACTTTTCCTCCTTCCACTATTCTGTAGTATAGGGACGGGAAGTAAAAAAATGTAAAAGTAATATCTAGTGTCACGTTTTTTATACAAAATTAAAGAATTCTAGAGAATACAAGTATATATAATTACAATGAACAAAATTGGAAGTTATTTTGCGATCGTAGGATTCTCTTGCAGGTAAAAAGCAAATCTTACTAAAAACATCAGTAACAACAATATTTAAATGACATTTGCAATTACACTCTATTGTGGCAACACAACACTTATTCGGCATTTATCAACTCGTGGAGAATAGGATACAACAGAACTACAGCGGTTACCTAGCAATGGGGACGCAGAAATGTTCGGGATGCGTGACATACTAGTCGTAATGCCATCTTCATATCGGTGATTACATTTTAATACATCAAGACATAATACAAATGTACTCGAATATAACTAATGTATATAACAAGTGTACACAAAATTATTTGAAATTCGCCGGTTCTCGAGTACTATCGTTAGAGAAATTTCCACTTTGAAAAAACTCTTGTGAAGAGCTTGGGAGCAAATGTTCAAAGTTAGACAGGTAGACAGGCTGTCAGGAGAAGGTTTTTGAAAAACAATCTGTATCCCTAAAACCTGTATCTTCATCAAAATTTCAAAGAATTTTTTGCTTCAGTAGTAATCGTTTTTTGCTCTATTCAATCAAAATCGTAAAAGGCGAAAATTGGAGCAGTTTTTGAGCAAATGACCTAGTAATTTCATGTAAAGTACTCCCAAAAATTAAAATATTCATTTCAAACTAGAGGGTCACGACATCAGTCAGATCGATTTGGTAATATCAATTTTGCTGAAAATCGTGGATACGAAATGTTTGATATATGTTTCTGTTCTTAGATGGAGTGACCGACATTTTGAGAAAAACACTTTTCGTATCAAGGACACACATAACATCTCTTTCTCTCGAATAAACGGCATTTTTCATGCAGTATTATAGAACCTTATCTTGCCATTCAATAAATAAAAAATGAGCAATTTTTGCAAAATCTTACTTACTATTAACAAATATTACATTTCACGAAATAATTGAAAAAATATTTTTTTAATTGTAAACGATCGTGATTAAAGATCGCATTTGAAAGGACAGAGTTAATTCGTAAAAACATATTCAATAATGTATTCGTAAAACGAGACCCAATAAATTGAAAATTTTTACAATTTTCGAAACAACAGAGATATTTCTGCAAATCACGCGATTTTTATAAGTTCTCTCTGCAGTATTCTAGAAAAAAGAAAAAAATCTTTTCTAAAAATTTTCTTTTATGTTTCAAGAGAGGAATGGAAGATAATCAGTCAAAAATGGGAGATACAATTCAAATTCGCCAGTTCTCGAGTTTGAGGCATTTCCACTTTGAAGAGCTTGTGAAAAGCTCTTGTAAAGAGTTTGGGAGCAAATGTTCAAAGTTAGACAGATGGTCAGGCTCTCAGGAGAAGGGACAGACGTTTTTGAAAAAACATCTGTATCCCTAAAACTTGTACTTTTATCAAAATTTCAAAATTTTTTTTGCTGCAGTACAAAACTGTCTTTGTATTAAGTATTAGAGAAAGTAAAAACTTATCGTTCAACTTTTGTTTCCCCACATAATACAATGCACAGAGCAAGAACCTCACATTAGTAAGTGTAAGGCGTTCATCTACTCCCTTTGTGTAATAGACTTGAAAAGCAAATGAGAAAAGAACGCATAATTAGAGATAATTTACACAGATTACGAATATTATTTTCTACATACAGCGTATTAGTACAATTTATTGTGAATTTATGTTAATGAAAATAAAAGTCATCTAAATAGTTTGACATTTTTTCTATGTTGAAAATATTGAATTTTTCATCCCCTGCGTTCTCAGTGTACCCCTTATGCGTTCAACGGCCGGATCTTTCAGAAGTTGAAGCGCCAAGCAACTGGCTAATTCCTCTGGATAGATTTTGGCCGCTAGATTTTTCCTGGCATATTGTACCTTTGTATCAATATATCAAACCTGAGCGGAATGTTTTTTTATCCAAAATTGAAACCGAAATATTTTATTAACCAAAACTGGAACGTTATTAAAATGGTTAGATGCTTTTGGACCCTTTTGACTCGAAGCCACAGCTTATAGCCCACTGCGCCGCCGCCGTAGCCGCCGCCGCCGTCACCGCCTCCTCAGGGAATCGATGCCCGAGGCGAGAACCGCAGGCCCTCGCCACTGTCCGAAAAAAAGAAGAATGAAATTTTAAAAAGAACGATCCGTTTTAATTTCCAGACACAGATTTTAATTATTGAACCCACTACTGGCCCCAGATCCGCTCGCAGCCGGGGCCAGGGCACGGCGATATACTCTCTCAATGTGTGTGGACGGGCGATGGGTAACGTTGTGATAGAAAACGATAGAGTTTCTAAAGCTCGTATCTTCCATCTGTGTTACTGCGATTCAGTAAGTTTGTTTTCAATATTTCTTAAGGCAATATTGGACTATAAAGATGAATTTAGAAAAGAATGACAAACATATTGCAGTTTTTCTATAGGCTCGTAGCATTCTTGTGATTGTGTTCTCCATGCCAGAGACAATATTCTTCAAGCACATTTGTTAAATACTTCATCTAGATATCTTATTTTATAAATCATAAGCCAATAAGATTTACAATTTGCAGCAGAACGAAGTGTAAATTCCTTCTGTTAAAGAAATTAAAAGTCCCTCTCAGCCTTTATGACTGTTTGGTAAAGTATTACGAATCGAGATAATTGACCAAAGAACACGCAATAAGCTTGTCTTCCCAGGAAATATTACAAATATTAACAATAAGTATTAACATTTTTGTCTAAACATATTAATATAGTGGCCAAGTAATACTAATCACCAACCTATCAACAACAGAATTCTTCCGTATTAATAATTATGCAACAAAAAAGACATCGTTTTCGTTTTTCATAAATTTTGATGATATTATATGCTTGGAAATACCTGCTGATCAAATAATATTTCATAGTAGTAACGTGATTATTAAAGAATTCTTGCAGTGATTCATTAAAATTTTCTCAAAGATTAGAAAGCATAGTTTTACAATGTTTACTTGAATATTACTGCTGTGAAATTGATTTACATTATTTTTCCGGTGAGTGCATTGCCTCGTAGTGGTAGTTAAACTTGAATACTCCCGCGATCCTGAGAGCTAGTTCAAGCAAATGGTAAAGCATCCCTTTCTTAACAGATAGATGGAGAGAGATCCGTCGAAGAAGTATTCCAGAGAAGAATCTCAACGGTATTGTCGAGGACGATACCGATGACGACGATGAAGAGAAAGTTGAAGACGATGAAGATGATGATGCAGAAGATGAACGTAAAGAAGAAGAAAATGATGAAGAAGAAGAGAATAAGAATAGAAGAATAAGATTAGGAGTAAGAAAGAGGAAAACAAGAAAAAGAAGACCTATTACTCAGTGATGATGGCGGGAGAGAGAGTTCAAAGTTAACCGCAACGTCTGACCTACTGGAAAAGCGTCTGTTTCAATGTTAATGGCGGCCGTGTTATACACGGGGACGGGGAAGTAAGTAGAGGGGGAAGGATCATTGATCCTTCGACTTTTGTTATTGGAAGGTACAGGAGAGCGCGTAGCATACCGGACCATTGATTAAAGTGGATGCCTGAACCTTACATTTGCTTGCAAATCTAAATTAACAAATTTATTGAAATGCTCATATATTAAAAGTCTTTTACCTTCTTCCTATACAGAAAATTACTCTTTTGTTTTAATCAAATGTTGTACTGCAATGTCCCAAATTAAAACAAAAACGTCAGCCGGTTACGACAATATCTCCAACAAAGTGCTTAAAGAATTAAGCAAAAGATAGTATGAAGGTGCTCTATCTGAACTATTTAATGCAGCTCTAAGACTACAATTTTTTTCTGAAACTTGGAAAACAGTTATCATTTTATTCTTCTGAAAACCTAGAAAAGATGTACAAAACTCATCTCATTATAGACTAATCAGTATTCTTCCATCCGTTACAAAACCTTTTGGAAAATTATTACTAAATAGACTAATATTTTTTGTAAATAGAGAAAAACCTGACTTTCAATTTGGCTTCTGATCCAAATATTCAACTACATCTCGTAATTGAATTTATTGTCACTGCATTCCACCAACGACAACTCACATTAGCAGTTTTCTTGAACATAGAAATGTCCTTCGACACTGTTTGGTATACTACTCTCCTGTACAAGCGACAACGACTGGGAAGTCCACAATATCTATTTTACGCCATTCACAGTTTTCTGACCAACAGAAACTTTAAAGCTAAAGTAAACAATACTCTTTCAAAACAACATATAATAGATGCAGAGATCTCTCAAGGACACTGCCTCTCTTCAATATCTATTTATCAGATATTCCTCAACCAGACTTATCAGAAATACTTTGTTTGCTGATGACTTGACAATATTCACATTCCACAACATCTTATGCACATATGCCCAATTACAAAATGACTTAATTAAATTTTCGCAGTGCACTGTAAAATGAAGAATTAACATTAACGCTTCAAAATCACAAGGAAAGATTTTCACACTTCGTAAGCTAAAACTACCCTTTACTCATTCAAAACACACCCACACCAGGCCTACCAAACCAAAGAAACCAGGGAAAGAGTCCTGCACGAGACAATTTTGCTTAAGCATCGCGGCAGTTCGCAGAAAATCCACTAGACGTCAGGACAGGGTTATGCTGCCCGCGACCCATCGAGCGAAATATGCTCGGCCTTGAAAGCCGAGCATGATCAGATGCTCGGTATTAGGGGAACAACGCAGGCTAGTCTAGGAAGGCAACGGGGAGTAGGCCACAATGAGGTGATATGTATATATGAGCTAAAATAAGGAGATGTAGGTATGGAAAAACAGGACAGTTTATTCTAATACATGGAAATATTGCGCTTCAAATGAAATAATAATAATAATATATAATACAGTGATTGAAACATTTAAATAGTAATATATTGTTTCTAATGTTTTTTTAAAATTTTATCATTCTGGATAAAGTATAATGACGTGCTGCCACTCTAACGAAAAGGTAAAAATATCCTTCTGTTACCACTTAATAATTATAAGCATTTCTAAATTAAATTAAAATAATGCATTATTCAACAAATTTATGCAAGTTAATTGCAGTGCGAACTCTAAAATTCCGATTTCAAAAGGTATTAAGTTTATTTACGGAGGTCAATAATAATAATAATAATAATAATAATAATAATAATAATAATAATATAGTAAACCCTCCTTTACACAAACTCGCTTAAAAGGAATTTCGTCGTAACACGAACAAAACGTCGGTCCCGGCAAGGGATTACAGTAATGCGGATATTTATAATACTCAGATATCACGAATTTTTATAACACGATCTGCGATTATTTCGGTCCCTTAGAATTCGTGTTAACGAGGGTATACTGTAATATTAATATTATTATTATTATTAAAAAAAATAATAATATAATTCATTCAAATTCCACATTACTTTTCACCATTGTTTCTTTTCCGATATTTGAAAATTACAAACGTGTCGCCCATAAAAGAAGTGAAGTTTGCAAAAACATCTGAGAATATAATGTTTTTCATGTTTTCCCGCGGAAAAAAAGATGTTCGTTTACATACAAACTTGTCAAATCTGAAGAAAGTCTTTGCGATTTTACAAGCAATGTGTGAAGAATCTTCCTCTTATCCTTATTCTTTTTAGAATTCTTCTTCTGCATTAGGGCGCCATCTCCAGGCGAATGTAAACTTTTATGGTCCTCTTAATTTGCTTTTGAAGCCACGGCATACTGTAAATGCGACCGATCACATTGCGCTCGCGGATCCTCTGTATCAACGCCTTGCGTAGGTCGAGGCTCGAATACGTGGAAATCGCCGCCGCCATGAGCCCGCGAACCAGCCCAACCCACCGCGAGCAAGCACAAGATGCTCGAGGACACTGTACTCGTAGCGGAAATGCTCGAGCGAGTACGAGCGAGCAAATATCATGCCTTGTAAATCTCTAACCAGAGAAGTATCTAAGACTCAGTATGGACACGAAATTAACCTGGAACGCACATATCAAAACCACAGAATACAAAATTTACACAAATATTACAAAACTGTATCCCATACTAAATCAGAAAGTACAGCACATTGAATATCGTAAAATAATATACAAATCAGTAATCTGACCCTCATTAATTTACGTGGGCCCCGTTTGGATCAAAGAGCCTATAGCCACATAAACAAATTTCAAATTCTCCTAAATAAATGCCGTAGGAAAATTACCAAAGCTTCGTGGTCCATAAGCAATAAACAACCATGTAGAGAATTAAAAATAGATCCCATTCAAGACTACATTCTCAAGATTTCAAAAAACTTCTGTGATATACTCCTAGTATCCCCAGCTACTACAATTTACCATCTACGAAAGACTTACAGACAACCACACATAATCAACTCACGTTACCCCATAAACATATTCAAACCTCTTTACCTGTCTGAAAGTATAACCACACACATACACCCACACACACAAAATACGCAACAGTACGCAACTACTGATTGCCAAGCTCTAAAACCTATCAATCGAACGTACTTATGCCGCAAGTGTATTGACACTTCACTTAGGCCTGAGGATGATTCAGCCTATAATGTCATGTAAACCGTGTATCAACTGCCTTGAAAGGTAGAAATGCCGAGCAAAAATACAGTAAATTAAAAAAAAAAATAATAATAATAATAATAATAATAATAATAATTTTGCGTGGTATTGTCAATTTGGATTTTATGTTATTTTAGCTTTTACTTTATTTAAAGAGAGCTCTATAAATTATTATGTATAGAATTATCTACAAAGCTTAGTTGACCCGTCATTTTTTTCAATGTTCGCGATGTTAGTTTAATAATTGATTTATGAAGCAGATGGCTGCTCACGGCGTGAAACACTCTACGTCGACGCGTCTTCTGACCTAAAACAAACCTTTCTAGTTTTTACACAGGAACACACAAACCCTGACACCCTCGCTCCCCCACCCCACGCTTCCCACGTATAAAGATTAGGTACATATAAGTAAAATATTACAAATGAGTAATAGGTGCTTCGTAACACTCTCAAATACATCACTGTAGGGTACATTTCGAATACACATAATAACATTATTGACGTAATAACATTGTAGACATAATAACACATAATATAAAGACCGATGTTTTTTCTTTAAAACGAAAAAATCCGTGTAGTTGGGTAATTATTAATATGGCACAACAAAACAGTATGTAACACGTGATGAAACACCTTTGTCAGCATGGGCATCGACAGTTCCACATGAAAGGCGTGGATTCCCAAGTTTGACCTACATCTCCGGGATCATGCAGAGACAGCGAAGCGCGATTTCGGAAAGAGCTTCAAGAGCGATCCATTTTAATTTCGTGACACAGATTTTAATTAGCGCCCTGCGCTTCTGGTGGTGTCTGCGTCCTCCGCTGCCTACATTCCAGCTCGCAACCACAACCCACCGCCCCTGACGTTCCCACCGACTTCGCAATCCCCCAACTCCCACCGACGCTGTTGACTAGTGCCTGATAGTTTCAAAAAAATTTTTTTTCTACTCCCATTGTAAAATACTGTCATTTGATTGCTTGCAACCAGTTACATAATGATAGTCATTTCGAGTTTTCATTATGATACAGTTTCTTGACTAATCACAGTTTACAAACTAAGTATTGGAACTTAATTAATCATTGACAATCGTCCTAGCTAATGTTTCGTTTGATTGTGTACATTAAATTGTATTTGATATTATATTATGCTCAATAGTATTAATTTCTTTTATTATTAGTATTTTTTCGTGGTATATTATTTGAAATAAAGTGGATCGTAATTTCACTCTGATCCTATTTGACTAGCGCAGTACTCCCTAGCAGGCGGACAGGTAACCGCAGCCACCTGCGGCAGCATGCGAGGGTAGATTTATGTAGCTGTCCGTTTGGTGGCCTTGGCTGAATCAACTGCCAAGAAACTATTCATTGTAAAAGTTTAACTTATAAAAGTCGTAGGAAAAGTACCGTATTAAACTCGATGTAATGGGTATTAATACGCTCGCGTGAAGTTTATGATACTCGCTCGTCCCTCGCTCGTATCGTAACATCACACTCGTGTATTAATACCAATCATTACATCATCGTTCCATAATGTACTATTTTGTTTTTGTTACTATATAATGTCTTTTAACAACAAGAATCACTAAATTGCACTTCTAGTGTTTCATTTTGCCTTTTTTTGCCTATTTTAGCTTCTGATGCCAATTGTTTCCATGTCTTATTTTGCCTTTTCTCCCTGCCCTTTCTTGTTATTTTGCTTGTTTACTCTTGTCTTTCTGTGCAAACAGAAGCTTTATTAAAAATCTAAAAGAAAAAGGAAGATGATGCAACTCAGATTTTTTTTATAGATACCGACAGTCTTTGATCGTTCACGAAGAAGCCCATTCTAATTTGGAGTATTGCCTCCAATCCCTTTGAGGGCAGTTTTATATATATTAAACTACGTTCTCAGTGTTGGCGATTACACAAGTGCGAAGAACGAAAATATATAATTTCGTTTTCATTGATCCATATCAAGATTCGAAAGGGAGTTAGAATAAAAAAAGTAAATCATTTTACTATTTAATTATTAATTTGTATTCCAATCCCTTTTTAATGTAATTTTTCCTTGTTTACACGCCTTATTGCACCCCTACTTTAGCTAGAATAAATGCCTTTTTGCATACCTGCTTTAGTAATAATAGTAATGTCTTTCTGCCTGGTTATTTTAGGTATGATAAATGCGTGTACTTCCTAGGTCTGTCGATGACAGTCCCGGTCGGAAAATACCACAACGGCCCACCGCGCGAGCTTACACCTTCACAGTTTCTTTCTACCACGTCTCTCCCGCAATTCCTTCAATACTTGTCCGCTACCACTAGCGCTCTGCTCCGCCACAAACCCCAACGCCCACTCCGTCTCCACCGCACACGCCTACTGCACTCGCTGCACCTTCACTACCCTCGCTTCCCAAGCGATCCCCATCACCCACGTGACACCCTCACAGCTCACTTCAACCATGACGCTCCCATCCTCCGTAATCTATTACTCCTACCACACAAATATCTTCATTGTTGCTACTCCCTCGGCCTACGCCACCCCTGCCACCATTTACCGTTCACACCACTCCCAATACACGTTCACGTTCCAGGCCCATTGCACTCGCTCTGCCCCGCGGTCACCCCTTCCACGGCGTGCACATCACTCACAACAACCATGATTCGCTCATCGTCTACTCCGCCCACACCCACCACCCCTCCCCCATGGCCCATGCCACTCCCATCAACCATGCCTCCCCACTGCCCACGATTTTCCTTCGGCACAGATCACCACGCACGTCGCCCATAGCATGGACGTCGCCTTCACTGCCCACCCCGTACGCAACGCTCTCTCCACCCCCATTCGCATTGCTCACCAGCCACGACACCTTGACCGGTCAACCCCCGCCGTTCACGTCAGTCATGACATCCTCACCAGCCCGAAGAGGACTCAACTCCTACTGCCCTCTGCTCACACTGCCCACTGCCCAAATTCACGCACTCGCCCATACCGCCCACGCCTCCCTCACATCTCACGCCACCCCATCACCAACGCTTCTATGCTATTGCCCACGCTTCTCCCTCGGCACACATCACCACTCACGTCCCCCATAGCACGGACGCCGTCTTCACTGCCCTCCCCAACCTCAACTCTCTCTCCGTCCCTGGTATCATTGCTCACAACCTACGTTACCTTCACGCCTAACCCCCACCGCTCACGTCAACCACGACACCCTCACTACTCACACTGAGCACTTTGCTCCCACTGCCCAACTCCGTCCACTCGCCAACACCGCCCACGCCACCCCATCACCCATGGCTCCCCCACTGCCCACACTTCCCCGCGACACACATCACCACTCACGTCCTCCATAGCACGGACGCCGCCACCACCGCCCACCTCAACCTCTTTCTCCGCCCCCGTACTCATTGCTTACCTCCCACATCACCTTCACCGCTTCACCCTCACTGCTTACGTTCACCACGACTCCCTCTCCTCCCGCACACACACACACGCGCGCGCGCTCCCACTGCCCTACTCCATCCACCCGTCCACGCCACCCCCATCACCCATGGCTCTCCCACTGCCCACGTTTCTCCCTCGACACACATCACTATCCACATTCCCCGTAGCACGGACGCCGCTACCATCGCCCACCTCAGCCGCCTTCTCCGCCCCTGTACTCATTGCTCACCACCCACGTCACTTCACTTTCACCGCTTAACCCTCACTGCTCACGTCCACCACTATTCCCTCTCCTCCCGCACACACACACACCTCCACTCCCACTTCCCCTCTCTATCCACCCGCCCACACCGCCCGCGCCGCCCCGTCGCATGAGGTTTATAACAGCGGCGCGGCTGTGCCGGATGGTCGCCTCCGGGCTCGTAACTCAGGACAGCCGCTTCGCGCCACCCGCTCCGCGTCCCACGGAGGGTGCGAGGGGAGCAGATGGGGCTGGTGGGCTATGGTGGGGGCTTGGGGAAGGGGGTGGTGAGCTTCGAGGGGAGAAGAGTGGGAGGAAAAGGGGATGAGTGGGTGTGGTACCCTCTGGATGAAGCGGAAAATGAGAGTACTGGGTCAATCCAAAAATTTATTCAATATAACAGTCAACGATTCGTCAACCTTTTAACTATGAAAAAATTAACAATAACACACAACTACGTCAGCGTATTTGGAAATGTCTTCTTAGTATGAAGAAAATAAAATATTAGATTGAACTGGTACGAGTACCTGAGAATACTGATACATTTAGTAAATTGTGTGTTCAGTTATGCGATAAACCTCCGCTACAGTCAAATGAATAGTAACTATTTGGGCAATTTTTCTCTAATTTCCTGTCCGCTGCTGAAATATATACCCTTAAAACAATTATTTTGTTAAGTGCAGGATTTTGATCAACTCTCATAAACAGAATCTGAAAATTTGTATTAGATAAACAAGTCCTGTGATAGTTCAGAAATTAATCAGTTTGGGCGTGTGCAGAATTCCGATTAAAGGAATATGAATTTACTAGCATACCCCTGCGAGAACTCCCGCGAGCTTCACCCCACCCTCTTCCTATTTTTTTCATTTCCATATTAAGCCTGTAATATATATTTTTCTTCAAGATCCTCTTATTCTACGTCACTTGTTCTATATGTCACCTTGTAATTTATAACAAATAATACACCCTTGTCATTATAAACTATTTTTCTTTAACTTTATTATCGGGCAAGGAGCTACACCAGTGTAATTCAATGGCATAGAATATCAAATAATTAGTATTTTCACATGCAGTTGAAGATTCTTTGGGCTCTGAATTGAGAAGCGCCGAAGCAGAAAAAATATGATGAAATTGTCATGAAGATCTCATCCTGTAGATTACGGTGAGAGGAACGTTTCTTTGAGGCCTTTGGCCTTAAGAACGCTTTGTTATTAAGGCCCTAGAACCCTTTGTTTGGGAGTTATTTAACGATGTAGATTAAAAAAAAATTCTGACGTGTGTTGCCGGTTGCATTTTACATGAATACATGCGTTTTTTAAACAAATTCTTCATATTTTAAAAGTCAAAATGCAACTTGTCGCCGTAAAGTTCTCTTTCTTTAGAGAGCTCATTTATGAAGATTGGTTGCGTGTGAGAGCCGCAAAGGGAAGACGTACTAGTGAAATAACAGGAGACGATGCTATTCCCATGGTGCGTGGGTAAAAGGAATTTTTCTGTGATTTTACTTTCTTTAGAAACCTCATTTATAAATATTGGTTGCGTGTGAGAGCCGCAAGAAGTATGTATACTACTGAAATAATACAAGAGACGATGCTACATTATCATTGAAACCTTACCTGAAAATTAATGAGCAACACCATGCGGTAAAAATAAATAAATTAAGACAAACATATTTATCATCAAGCAGATCTGTTTCAGAATCCATCACGATTGTCAATGAAAATAAAGAAGTTCCTTCAACATTTAATTTTAAAAAGTGCGTGTTTAATACATACATTTTCAACTGAAAGAATATGTTTGTTGCTTTAAATGTTAGTGTGTGTTATACATTAAAAGTTTGTTACTTTAAAGCAAAATAAACATACATTTCATGTCGTCTCTATATTTATTTGTTTATCTCGATTTTGATTACTATCGACTGCACGGTTTAACCTTGCCCGTCTGTTACATTAGCAGATGGTCATAGTAGAACTAGCAAAACATGAAAGGTAAGTGAAGAAAGTAAATTAATACAATATTAATATTTGGCATATTTTGGAACTCTGTCAGATGTAATTTCATTCATGGAATAATCCTATTAAATACCGCTGGTGCTTTGGAAATTCTCAGATAAATTCCAAAGCACTCGTGGTATTACCTATGAATATATTCTTGCTTAGCATTGGCTTCTTACGACACGGACAGTCATGAGTGAAAAAGCCTGCATAAATTTCGTAGTGGTAGCAGATATCCATAATGTGAGTTAGGAAATAGTCAATCGCAACAATCACGGTTATAATATTTATTACAACATACCCAAAGTTAACTTCGGGAACCACTTTTCTCACGTTCAGTGTGACTACAACATGGAGAAGGAAAAATGAGAAAATAACATAAAGTATGTAAACACACTTAAAGCGCTTGTTGCTTGGGCAGTAAAGAATTTTTATTTATTTAAATATTATTTATTTATTATTCATTTTATTTGTCATTTTGATCTCGTATTTTTGCTATATTTCTTTTGTTCCCATACTTTTATGTTATGTCCTCATACATTAGGAATAATTTAAGAAAGAGATGATGCAAACCGAATAAGGTGTTGAAATAAGTAGAAGGTCATTCAGTAAATGAGTTCACTTTTCTTCTCTTTATAAAAGCAAGAGTGAGCGAAGATGTCGTCAAACCTCATGTACATGTTGTGTCTTCAAGGAAAAGAGACATGCATTCTGCGATACCGGGGAGAATGTACATAAGTTTCTATTTAATCTGAAGATGGGAAATTAGTAAGAGAAAGGAAATTATAATTGCGTTGCAATTGTAAAATTATATTTGTAAAGCCTAAAGGGTGCCAATTTAATTACCGGTATTATCATTACATGATCAATAAGTCAGAATTACATGCTGTGTAAAACTATCTCGATGTTTGGTACCACAACAAGCACACGTAACATCTCCGCGAACAGCTAACATGCTCTATCAACAGAATTAACAGAAATAAGCCATAAAATTAATTATTTTAACTCATCCTTTGATGGGGAAACGAGAAAAAAATACACGCAGATTTGTCACACGTGCAAAAATTTAATTGAACATTTGCATAATATTGCTTTCCGTGTAAACAAATATATCTTCCAACCTTGCAATATGTTTCTGATTGGTTTAGTAATTTATCAGTGGGTGAGATAATATTCAACAACTAACAGTCAGTGGAGAATATTTTGTGGAATCTGTTTGTATGCACTCTCATTGAGATGTAAATATTTCACTTTTTATCTGAATTATATTTTTATTTAAAATGTTCGCATATATTCATATTTATGTAAATATTACTTTTTCACAAAGGGAAAAACTTTCCTGAGAGCCATATTATATCAGTTTTCAAAATACTAGCTCTTGTCGAAGAGTAGTTCATTCACGTGAAAATGAATGAATCAGGACCTAGAATATAGAACACGAAAATCACAATTCCGGCAATTCTTCAATGTTTATAAACATTTTTCAAACAATTATGTTGACTTGCACATATAAATTTCTCTAAAAGGATTCCAATTACTCTGGAGATTCGTGACATTTGTGATGTATGTCTGTGCCCCTCACGCTTCACTGTATATTACCAGCACCCACATACGCTTAGTATTGACCAGCCAATTTTTCCACTTCTCAAGTTTCAGCCTGATGGTCATCCAATTGTCACATTCTTGCCTTCTCAATTTCGTTGTTTTATTTTGCTCGTGTGCGAATGAGAGTTCTCCATTGTCGATACGAGCGTGTCGTAAACTGTTTCCAGCTGAGGTGTCTCAGGTGTCACTGGTGTGCCTCTGACCGGGAGGTCCCAAGGTTCGAGTCCCGACACTGGCAGGATATTGAACTCTAAATTGCTAGATAGGTCGAAATCGATCGCCTGGTGGATAATTCTTGCGGTCCATCAACACAAGGCGAATGCCGAAGCAGTACCTTAATACATGGGTCACGGGTAGCGCACAACTTACTTACACATACACTTACTTTCACCACACTACTGCAGACGTATGGAGCTTAGAGCTTGTTTCGGCTGGGTTTGTGCTCCGCTGGTTGGAGGTACCTGAATGGGGAAAACTCCGTAAGCCAAGGTGTAAGTTGGGGCCGGATCTCAGTATCCAGCGGACGAAGATCACCACCACCACCCACGATAAAAAATATGCACGATACTAACGGGACCACTGATCATATCAGTTGACGCACCCAAAATAAACATTCAATGGCACTGTTTTCTGTATCCTAAACGGGGTTACGCGCACATAACGTGAGAATACTTCTAACCATGAACACGTACCCCAAAGAAAATTAAGTACCGATAGTTTTACCCGCCGGTTGAGACCATGGAATTTTAGATTTGCATGGGATATTCAAATGGGTCAGATGTGCAGTGGTCCACGCCCTCTTTTGGGGCAGGCCAGTCCCCAAAAATCGGTGACTGGAACGCAGAACCTAAGTGCAAGTCTAGGCATGACGTCACAGAGGTTTGTAAGAGTCTGCGGACATAACTGCACACATTGTAGGAGCCCGAATCAGCGAAGTAGTGACTTACAGTGTGGAGTTTTTAGCAGTATTGTCATTGTGAATTAAATTCTGCAGCGGTATATTTTTTTGACAGAACTGTGACTTGCGACACATCATTTGGATATTGGTATTGTGGTTACAGATTTTGGCCATGGATTACTGTTCTGGATTTTTTATTTGGCGTAGAGTTTTGTAAACATTCAGCTACGAAAAATTGTAAAATTTTGGTAGAATAACATTTTTATTTCTACTATTTGTTTCACCCTATTTGGAACACTTAATGGAATTTCGTACGTTTTCCTGGTGTGCGAAAGACGGATAAACATTACAAGCATCCCGAGCGTAAAGGTCCCTGAATACAATCGCGACGTACGAAAGAGTAGATAGCAAAGCGAGTTCAAATATTATCCTCTTGTCTGAGCTGCAAATACTAATGCAGCAATGCTTGTTTGTCGCCAACTCCGAGTTCAAGTTGTGCAATATGCACGTGTGCAAAGCGACGTGGGGTGACCTTTAGAGAGGTAATTATAAAAGTTGACAGCGGCTTCCCGCAACCGCCATATCCGCACGGGGAGGGATGTCTGTGTTAATGGCAGTGGGCGGCGCGGGCGGCACAGGCGGCGCGGGCGGTGCGGGGAGGGGCGTGGCGACGCAGGTGCCGAGTCGGACGTGCAATTAAGCAGAGTATTATTAGCGGGCGCTCCGTCGCCGTCTCTCCCACCGCCCTCGCTGCCACCACCGCCCCCGGCCAATGAACCGTCAACGCGCTGCCCCGCGCGTCGCCCTCACCACCACCACCATCATCACCACTTCCGCCGCCATTATCGCCCTCACAGCCCCAACCGCGGCCTCCGCCCCCCTCGGCCGCAACAGCGTTTGCTGGTGCGTCGGTGTCGGAGGCCTCGGGGGCTGTGCGGGTCAAGGTGGACCGCGAGGCGTTCATGCAGACCGACTGACATCCAGTGGACCGCGAAAGCTGGGGGCTTGATGTGGAGTTGCCCCTGAAACTCTCTACCTCCCACGGTTGGATTTTCCAAGTCTACCTCTGCCCCATGCCCCTCTTGCACTCTTCCATTGCTCTTTTTTGTCGACTCTTTTCCTGCTCATTCTTCTAACTGCACATCTCTAACCCCACACTGAGAGACGCTATTCCATAATTGCGTATGTATTGCATTGGATGACTTATTGATTAGTACTTCTGAAAGTGACCGGAATAAGTGCTCAAGTGGAGGAAAAGTCAGGAAGAGCAGTCCTAATGACCTGAGACTCGCAAGTAATAAAGTTATTTATTTATTTACTTATATATTTATTTATTTTCGAAATTAATTCGATGCCTATGTACGGATGATACCATGTTCATGCCTTCCTCATAACTTTGTACCGACAGACCGTAACTCTTAGGTTCCCTCTCTGTGTCGAAAAGCAGGTGAATGCAGTCTTATTTTAGTCGCGGGAAGAAAGTGATTGAGAGAAATTAGAATGAACTAGTTGCCTTCAACAATAAAAAATGTTTCTGAAGAGGACAACATACAATGGTTTGCCCCAAAATAACACACATACTGCTCAAAAACAACAAATAAAATACTTTGGCAATGTGCTGTACAATACTACAATAAATTACATGTTTTAACAAAAACTTTCTTCACAAATCCTGCAATAATATTGTGTAGTATTGACCGCTACACAATACAACTGTTTTTTTGTATACAAATAATGTTCCATTACGCAACACCTAAGAAAGTCGCAAGACGTATCGTATCGTAAGCACTGATTATGAGAATTCAATGGATGTACACAATATGAGAATAGATGGAATAACACCATCAAATATTTTCATTTTTCAGTAAAAAGCGAAAACTGTTTCTTTGGTTTTGTACTTTTTTCGAGTTTCCGGCTTCTAATAAATCCATAGACACCTGTCACATGGGCGTAGGCTGTAGTTTTCTTTCAATTTTTGCATGCGTTGGAAATTAATGTAGATTAAAGATAGAAATGAGTGGATTGACAATTGTGTGAGGCGGAGTTCGGTCTACCATCACATGTTACATTCGGCACTGGCAAATTCCACTGTACTGATACAGTGCAAATGTGGGAAAGTGTCCATCTGATGAAACCCCTTTATAGCATCATCATATCAGGAAAGCGGAAAGTTATAGAATGGAGTACACTTGCCAGGTAGCACTTTCCACACACTTCCAAATTCCACAACTACGCTTTTCACATTAAATGCACTTCAACTACACTGATTTTTATCGATCACTTTTTACCCATGACATTTAAACTGGTCTCTTTCTCTTATAGGCAAATATGTGTTTGTTTTTGTTATTCTTCCATTCCCTTCCATTCCGAACTCTTCACTCATTTTGCATGAAGGGTGCACGCATATTCTGCATCCCTCTAATAAGCATTCCCAAATTCAGCTTTCTTCTTCCCATTCCCAACAATCAGATTCCCTCTAACCTCGTTATTGTTGTTGGTTCCATGACCTCTGAGGTGTCATAAAGAATAGATAATCGGAATTTATTACAATAGATAGATATCATCTCAAATAATCTTCCATTATAGCAAAAAAACAAGATACCTAAGTACTGTGTCAATCTATAGTTCAGGTAACGTTACTGGTCTCTCAATTTTTTAAATATCTTTTAACATCTCAAAAATACCTTTTAAGGAGTTGTGTCCTTATTCCTTTAAATCATTCCACTGCGTCTCTCAGCTTAAGGCAACAATACTGCTAAACTGCTGCATGTTCCGGCACAGCTCGATTCCGTCCGTCGCGTCCTCATCCATCCTCGGAGAAGCTGCTGGGCAGCCCCCAATAGGATCTCCCGACCCGACCCGAGCCGCGGCCCGCGGCCCAACAGGGAGGAGGCGGCCCGGGGGGGTTGGGCATCGCAGACAAAGCGAAGGCGGCGCGGCGTGCGAAGGGCCGGTGGGGGGGGGGGCGAAGTGAGGCAAGGTCTCTGGGGCGGGGGCGGCGGCGGCGGTGGCGTGGGCGGCAGAGCGCAAGAGGTAGCCGCCGCCGCCGTCCGCAGATCTCGATCGGGGCGTATTATGGTAATGGCGAGCCGCTACACGAGGGGAAGTGCAGCCGGCGTAATGCCAGGGCCGATGCAAAATGCCCGGGGACGGGCGGCAAGGCGCTGCCCGCCGCCGCGCCCTAGCGGCAAAGGAGGCGGCGGCGGCGGCGGCACCAGTGCTGAGGGCGGCCGCGCCAGCGACTGGTGGAAGCGGTGGAGGCGGCAGAGATGAACGAGGAAGTACTGGCAGCAGCGGCGCCTGCGGAATAACGGTGGCGGCAAAAGCGGAGGTGAAGGCGTAGGAGAAGGCAGAGGAAGTGGCGGAGGCGGTGGCGGAACTGGAGGCTGTCGAAGGCGGGGAAGGCAGCGGAGGAGGCGGAGGTAAAGTCAAAGGCTGAGGAAGAGGAGAAAGAGTCAAAGACAGAGGATACGGTGGAGAAAGAAGGTGGAAATGGAGGGGGTTGAAGTGGAGGCGAAGATGGGGGAGATGGCGAAGGCTCAGAAGGACACGAAGAAGGCGAAGAGGATGGAGATGGAGGCGGGGGAAGCGGAGGCGACTTCAGAAGGCGGTGCCAACTAAGCAGAGACCTCAGGATATTCACGTGAGATGTTGGAAGGAAAATGAGGTGAACAGTACTAGGTAACTTCGAGGTGTGAATGCGGCGCCATAACGGTTAAAGGCAAATTCTCTCTTTATTGCTTTCTATTTCAGTGATATAGACTACAATTTACTTGTGTTGATGGAGGATAACATACGATATTATACTTCAAGGAATGGGTTAATATGATTATTAGTAAACATTTTTACTTTCCTGCATACATACGTATCTACGGAGTAATATACGTAGTGTAGGGAAAGTTATGGAATGTTGCCGGAAAAAACGGCGGATTTTCGGCAGAAAAAAATTTCCGAGCCCTGATAAGGAAAAAGTGGATAAATTCAGTTGCTAAATTAAGAAAAGAATCCCCTAACACGTGGTGTAGCCTGAATCCCTGTTTTGTGGATCCTTGATACCGAAAAACTAATTGAAAGCAAAACGTCCGTCTGTCCGTCCGTCCCTTCGTCTTGAACACCACTAGCATCTAAACCATGCGTACATTTATTTTAAATCGAAGAAACCTGTCACAATCTGGCTTGAGTCGAAGCTTTGAAATTTTGAAAAAGATTCTTCAAAATTTGAGGGTACTTTACATGAAGCCCTCATTTTTTTCGTTTTCAAAATTTCTCAAAAACAGTTCCATATTTTTTCTTAAGTTTCTTGTAAAGATAGAGTAGAATACACTTATTATGATAGCATTTGGTCTGATTTTTAGGGTTAAATCTGAACTTTGAAAATTCCAAAAGTTTAAGTTTTGTTCGCCGTCTTTCTACAACTACAAAATTGAAGACAGAGATTCTTTTTTCAAATAAAATTTGTTCTCCTCAGTGAATTCTTTCATTAAGTTCAAGTACATTGTTTTGAAAATTTTAGTAGTTTTAACGTAAAATTGCGTGCAGTATGTGCAATTTTAAAAAACGATCAAAGCAAAATTTTCTCAAAAACGGCTATAAAGTTTTTCTTTAAATTTTTGGTAGGTATAGGGCCTAAATCTGAATGAAATGACATAAATGCTATATTCTATTGCTATATCCATATTCCTATATTCTTTTGTTTTTTCAAAAATTACAAAAATGTAATTTGTTTGAATTGTCTCTCACGTCGTTAATATTTACATTAGAGGCGATTTTTTCCATTATTGTATTTACGAGTATATGTGTTTTGAATTATGTCCAATAAAGTTTCTCCAAAACTGTTTTCTGTGAAAACTAGCACAAAATTCAGCATTTTCAGAAACACACAAACGACATTTTCTCATGAATGGCTCCAAATTTTTTCTTCAAACTTTGGAACCGAATAGTGCTAATTACACTCTTTAATATAGCGTAAAGTTAATTTCAGAGTGTTCTTTTTTCTAAACTTCCACATATGTAATTTTTTGAAAGATTTCTCACATCTTCAATACGGACATTATCAGCAATTTGTAAACCTTATTGTATTTGTTAGTTAATGTGCTTTAAATGACTTCAAATGAAGTTTTTCGAAATCACAAAATATTCCCATGAGAAATAGCTTCAATTTTCGCCTTTACAGCGCTTAAACGCCACTTTTTTAAAAACACCAAATTTTTCAAAGAAAATTGCCATTTAGGAGAAGGTTTTACTGTTCTTTAACATTCTTAAAATAATATTTCCTTTTTACTATTAGGAAACCGAAAATTACAAAAATGTCAAAAAATGTAGTGTGTGCGGCGATAGATGGCAGCTGGCAAGAGTCTGTATCAAGGCCGAATAGCTAGCCGAGACCAAAGGAAATACAAAACTAAACGGGAAAGTTTGTGCCATTCTGCAGCACCACTAGTTTTTATTTCGGAAAATGATGTTAAAGTGTTTGTTTATGCATTTTAAAATTTGTGTTTATGTATTTGTTTCCATCAGATGACTTTCACACAAAGCTTGATCCTTATGTTCTACCATATCTGCCTCATCTTCGAATTTACATTCTAACATCTAGATATGTGGGGGATTGTGGTACTTATCTCGCCAGAGTGAAGCATGGACTAACACAACGGCAATTTTGATATTTTCCAATGTGTTTAGATTTTCTACCTATTATTTATTATTCAGTACGGTAATAATATTCTGATTACTGTTTGTAAAGGAAAAATCTTTGAAATACTGTTTAAAATGCCGCAAAACATTACTGAATGATGCAAAAATGTAAGGTGATCAAATAATTTTTATTTAAAAGTCGCAAGATTATAAGATATTAGAAGCTATTCTAGAGGAAGTTACGCGATCGAATACACAGCCAGACGGATGGCTGAGAGGCTGAGCGGGGGCCCAACGGGGTTCGAGGCAGAGTTGCGCCTGAGACGCGATACCTCGCCCGGCGTCGGCAGCGGTGGCCGCGGCGCTGCGGCCGGAATTGGAGTTGCGCGCGGAGGCGGTGAGGCTGCTTCCCCGCAGTTGCGAACTTGCGCAGGGCGCCCCCTGGGAAGCAGGGCGTGGCGGGGCGGAGGCGGGGGAGGACCCGAGAAGGGTCTAGGAACGGCGGGGATAGGGATGAGGCAGCGACGAGGCGGATATGGTAGAGCGGCGGGGCTAGCCCAGGACGGGATAGGGCGGGGTGAGGGAGGGGCGAGGGCAGGCTCAAGGCGGGGCAGGGCGGACTTAAGGCGGGGTTAGGGCGAGGCTAGGGCGGGGAGAGGGCGTGGGAGGACGGGACGAGGTCGGGGCGAGGGCGGGGCAAGAGCGGGGCGAGGGCGGGGCGAGGGCGGGGCGAGGGCGGGGCGAGGGCGGGGCGAGGGCGGGGCGAGGGCGGGGCGAGGGCGGGGCGAGGGCGGGGCGAGGGCGGGGCGAGGGCGGGGCGAGGGCGGGGCGAGGGCGGGGCGAGGGCGGGGCGAGAGCGGGGCGAGGGCGGGGCGAGGGCGGGGCGAGGGCGGGGCGAGGGCGGGGCGAGGGCGGGGCGAGGGCGGGGAGAGGGTGTGGCGAGGGAGGGGGTGAGGGCGGGGCAAGGGCGGGGCGAGGGTGGGGCAGGGCGGGACGAGGCGGGGCGAGGGCGGACCGGATAGTGGCTCCTGGCGCCTACCTGCGGAAACTGGGGCAACGTGACCCGCCTCGCCTGTGCAGAGACTCAGCGGCGGTGATTTTTTAGAAAAGTTCCCAACTTCTACATCTGACAGAAGCAGAGGGTTGTTTTCCTATCTTAGCGTCACGTGTGCCAGTCGTTTCGCTTTTCTTCTTTCTGATTTGTTTTTCGCTTCGTCGCTTATGCCTTTGAGTGTACCTGCACCTGCGGAAGCTTCTTTTTCCTCTGTGAGTTTTGCCGTCTCTCTTGTTTGGCAACCGTCTTTTCAAATCCAGACTTTTTTTTGCTTTTACAATTCCTAATTTTACACCTCTTCCTCTAGCTTTGAGTGTTCGCTGCTGGTAAATATCGTCGTAAGTCGTAAATTTTATATAAGAAAGATGTTTTATGGATCAATCTCTTACTGGTAGCCATTCATGAGTTAAATTGTCTGCAGTTGTGAATAACAGAAATTAATGGAATATAATTTAGGTAAAACAAGAAATAATCAGCAAAGCAAACTTTTTTAATGTCTCAGATTCAAAGCCTGACATTTTTATGTTACGTGCTCAATCGCGAGTGAGATTTTGTACCATTTCTTTCGAGTAGTAGTGGAAAAACAATTCCCGTTTCTTGTCTTCAGAAGTGTGTTTTTGTCCACTCGTTTATCATGTCAGTACTTCACAAGGAGTGATATGAATGTTATTTTCTAAGCTTGCACATGGTATTACTCGGGAAATCTTGAAAAAATTTTTGTATAAAGAAACTAGAATTGAAGAGTGTTCTGCCAAAGTCTTTAAATTTTTGTTTTTAATTTTCCATACTTAGCATCTTCGCATTATTTACGTAAACATTAAAATTGCTGCTTTTTACAGACTTACTGTAGTTGTCTGAATGCTTTTCGATCGTAAACAATCATAATGTTTGTTTTTAGGCTATTTTCTAAGTTTTATATTGTAGATTTATGAAATTTGGCTTAGCACAAATTTCACCCAACCCCTTCGATTTAAACCGAAATAATAGATATAATAAAACTACAAACAGTTCAAGAACTTGAAAGAATTATCTACGGGCAAAGAAATCGAATTATCACCAGCCACTTCAATACATATGTTAAAATGTATAAGGAACGAGGCAGGGGATGGAGCACAAAGTAGTTTCGCAACCCTTTTTTTTTTCATGTCCCTCGCTTTAGACACCTGTGACCGGCGCACCGTCTGTCGCGGTCTGGCCCCGCCCTCACCCCGGCCACCGCAGCGCACCCTGGGGTTCGCCCGCGACACACGCCTCGACGCGCGCGCTTCATTATAAAAATGATTTCGAAATGTAATATTCTTGGGCACAACCCCTCGCTCATTCCGCCCTTCAAGCCCTTCCGCCCCGCTCGCTTCCACCCTACAAGCTCTGTGGCGTCACGCCACGCCACGCCACGCCGCGTCCCGCTGTCTGACTCCACTCAACCCTCTTCCACTCCGGAATATCCACCCTCGTCGCTCTTCCTCCTGCTCTCAACCTTGCGCGGATAATACCGTTCTGTTCGCCTCCCCCCTTGCATATCCTCTTGCCATTCCCTCCCTCCCCGCCTTGCCCAAAGAGCTGTGTATCTCCGCCCACTGCCCTTTCTTCCACTTCTCGAATCGCTTCTTCCAGCACTCGCCTCCTCCTTCTTTAATGTCCCTTGCCCATTTTCTCCCCAGATTCAATCAGTTTTACTAACCCTCCCGTTCAAGCCATCTATCCACTCCCCTGTTCCTGATCTTTCCCGTCTCTCCATCCCCACTCTTCGTCTCATCTATCTTCAACCTATGCAGTCCCTTCCTTTTCCGGTCTCTTTTACTACCTGTCTCTCTCCATCCTCGTTTCCTGCTCTCCCTTTCTGGCCGGCTGCCTCCACTTTTTTTTCAGTTCATTCCTCTCCTTTCCTCCTTCCTCTACGCTCCCACTCTATTCTGCCACCACCACACATTCCTCTCTATTCCGCTTTGTCCCCCTCATCTAAAACCCTACTTTTCCGTCGCTCCTTCACCTTTCCTTCTCTGCCCTTTTCTCTTCATCCCTTCCTCTTCAATCCTCCTCACCCTTCATTTTCCATCCATTTTTCTCAACACTCATGCTCCACCCGACTATCTCCAACGCCCTTCTCAAACCGTCTTTCTCCACACGTCATTCTCTACCCTCCCTCTCCAACCCTCTCTTTCCAATCCTCCCTCTCCAACCCCTCTTCAGCTCCTTTTCGTCAATCCTCCCTCTCCAAACCTTACGCTTTGCCATTCCCTCTCCATCTGCCCCGCTTTGCTCTTTCCTCCTCACCCCTTTATATCCATCCTCTCCTGTCCTATCGTACATCTTCCCGTCTCTCCCGGTTCTCCCACCGTCCTGCCTTATCCCTGCGCTCGTCGTGTCAACCGGCGGCAGCAGGCCTCCCTTGGCGGTGAGCGCGTGGTCGCCTCTGACGGCTCGTTATTAAAAGAGCGGCGCGGAGATAGCGCGGGCTGTGGTGACCGCGACAGGAGGGAGAGGCAGTTCTTGATTAGCGGAGCTGCACGCGCGGTGGACGCCGCGTTCAGGGAAAATGGCGGCAACGAAATTTTGGCGTGGGTTTATCTCGCCACTGTTCTTATTTTATTTTTTGTTCTTACTATATTAATAAAAATAAAAGTATTAATGTTTAACGTCTAACTCCTCCTAAATCAGGGCTCTTCAAAAGAAATAATTGGGACCAGTCTGTCCAGGGTTGCCCCGTGCAGTGACCCACGTACCAAATGCCTTTCATTAGACTAGAGCCGATCGCGTCCGAGCGCTTTCCCTCCCTTCCCGTCCGGGTGACTCGAAAACCAGCGGACCACACAGTCCTCCTGCAGATAATCTCTGGGTCATTGAAAGCCAAGTGAGCGGCCCGCTTGAAGCTGTTCTCCATAAACGAGCATGCGTGACGCCCGAAAAGTTGGCATCTGTGTTTAGGATCCGGCGCCTCCCGAACAGTCAAGTAGATACTGCCCTAAACGACTTTACAATTTTAATTATTTTGACGCTATAGGTAGATCATGGCACAATTTATCTTTTTTTATTGTTTCACTTTTATCTTGTACTTTGATGCCAAGCAATAAAAGGGCAATGCAAAGATATATTAGAGTATGCAACCCACAATGTCTCTTGCGGTCAGAGTTGTTAATAAAATGTTAATAAAATTATTTCCAATTTATATTAAAGATAGATTATTTCTATTTCTGTCTAGGATTTTCTATCACAGGAAAGTGATAAATAATAAGGCCGGACACGTCTGTAAAGTTTTCTTGAAATTCGTTTTATGAGTGTTACAAAAAGCACCAGCATTTGGTAATTTTCAGAAATATACACTGTATAAATTTGTACCAAATATCCTTATGACTATTTAGTAATTTTTAAGAATGAATAAGAAAATATTTGTTAACACAAACAACTCGTGCGTTTTTTGCCAGCCCTGCTTTGCAATTTTTTAGTATGGTATTAGCAAATGTTTCTGTTTTTCCATGTCGAGAAATGAAAAATGGAAACTTTATAATACTTTAAGGCAATACATGAAAATATGAATAATTAAAATAATTAATGTTCATTAAACCGTGCTTTTTTCATTGTTATTTGCACCTTATCAATATTTTTGGTTCTGTCTCGTAAACACTTTAGAACGAATTGAGCTCTTGAAAATTCCTTCATGATAAGTGAAATTACATATCCCAGACTGAAGCGGCGTCTTACAGAGAATCTCCTAAAGCCCAGTGAAACTTACATCAAATTCATTTAATGTGATGCGCTTGGTTTATTTCTCCACTTTGGCGTCGGTCCCACTCTTTCTGAGCTAATTCCAGTTCTTTTTATTTGCATCCCTAGAGCATCACATATTCCCGTCTCTCCAGAATTAATTTTTATGTAGAATTCTCTTGGCGTCTGTGTGACGTTAACTGTGAGTCTACATGCGAAGATAGCAAAGAGGCAAAATAAATTGTGTCGGCAGAAACGTAATGTGCTTGCTTAAGATCCCCAAAAACGTACTACATGTTTTTCAGTACAATTTCTGACGCGTTATTATCATATGTACCTTACAAGTGTAGATAGGATGAGGAGAAATGGATAAAACTCTAGTACTGAACTTCTTACACTGGCAATGACAGACCTTTAATGTTTTGTGTTGTTTTAATGTTTTGTGTTGGCCATCGTTTTGAAGGACTAAAAGATAATGAAAGAAAATATACTTATTCCGCAATTAGGCTTATGTTGTCTATTAGCAGATCACAGAAATAGACAATATATAAAATTACAACTAAGAAATACAATATATTTACAATAATTAACCTTAATCGCCTGCATAACACATTCAAATGACATTGGCATATACATGCAATGTGTGTATATACTTACATCACATATACTCGCATGCACACACATATATCTGCATTCATATATACCTACACGCACATACACCTGCATTCACATGCTTACATATACTTGCATACACACATAATATATAGTATACTGTACACATATAGACCGTTCATACTATATATACTGTACACATTCTGTACATATTCACACATACAGACGCATACATACACATATGCTTACTCATATTCAGTCATATGCATATAAAAATAGGGATAAAAATTAACATTACTTTTTACTGTAAACCAATAATTAGAAATCCAGTATAACTTAATACATTCTCTAACTCTGGCATACTCATTAGCTTAGAATATATCGTATTATTAAAGTGCTTTAGCAAAAAATCACATTAGCATAGCAATTCATAAAAATTGTGATTAACGTGCCAAGAACCAATGACACGCCTGAAATACGAAGTTTACCGATTTCTTCTGAAATAGATTTGTATCAAATTTATTTAGGATTACTGGAAACTTTTAGTTTTGAAAGCCATGAAAAAATTCACTAACTTGCTTTCCTTGTACCCCTTGAGTTTCACGTAGAGTAATTTAAGAATATCTGCCAAACAGAATGGTTCATAATAAATATGAAGACTGAAATAATTCTTAAAAGTCTTCAAGAAAGCCATAATATTCAGGCATTTAGGACTTGATGTAGGAGGGTCGAAGATCATATTTAGAAATGAACATGTGATGGTAAAACTCATTCACCAAAGACACACAAACCCATTATGATGTAGGGCTACTGTTTAGTAAGAAACTCATCCCCCATTGTATTAAGTACACGTACTCTCAGATGACCTGTCAGGAAGAGTGAACTGTTAGGGTCGGTAGTAACTGAAACAAGATGTCTTCTTTCAGCAATATTTGATGGCAAGAGTGTAGTATGCATCCATGTGCGTGTTGAAAGTAAAACTTCCGTTTGCTGAGCGTGTTTACAGTGAATGTGTGTAAGCTGTTTGAGGCAGTAACCCGAATTTTTCTATGGATTTTGATGACCAATTGTTCGTCTTTGTGTCTCACTTCTTTACCATCTCTGAATGTTTTTCTGAAGCGAAGTATTATTGTTATTGTTGTTATTATTATTATTATTATTATTATTATTATGATTATTATTATTATTTCCGTTTGGACTTCATTTGCTGGGTTTTCAAACATTGTTGGACGGAGGATATGTCAAAGTTCAATCAACGTCGTCTCCCAAACACTTCCTTGCGATGTGACAGGTGACTAGTATCACTGACTTCTGCATTTTCGAGAAATGTTTTTCTAATTTTAGATTTTCCAAGTGTTTTTTTTGTTTATAAGAATGAAATCAGTGACTAAAATCGTTGTTATTATTATCATTATTCCATGTGATACGTTTTCATCGAAACCTCATTTCAGTTAACTTTCATTGTATCTCTTTAACCCGTAATCTCTTTTTTAATAGGTAGCTTTTTCTCTCCAAAAACCGAAATACATGCGGACACGTATACACGCGCGCCATATGCACAGGGAGTGAGCCCGTCGGAGTACTGACGAGGACGATCATCGAAGCTCCCCGCGGACGTACAGAGAATCCCGACGAGCAGCTTTCCGGCGCAGCGTGGGGCTGGCCGGTTATGGAGTCTTTCTGGCAGTTCAAAAGACCAATCAGCGCGGGTGGCGACTGCCCGTCGACCACCCACTACTGCCCTCCCAGCCCCGCCCTTCACCCGTCATCGCCCTACCCCCCACCTGACCCTTGCTCACGACGCCCTTTCTCGCCCAGCCCCCGCCGGCCACACCCCTGACCCCGCTGCCCTCCTTCTCCCGCTCTTTACCACCCTTCCCACCAGCTCATGGGGACCCCGCCGGCCCCACCCCCACCCTGCTGCTTTCCTTTCCCCGCCCTTCACCCGTCAATGCCCCTCCCCCCGACCGGCCCTGCGTCTCGACACTGCTTCCTCTCCTCGCTCCATCCCGGCGGCCCCGCCCCCCCCCGGAGCCCCGCGCGCAGCAGCCGCTACGAGATGTTTCGCGCCTCGCCTGCCGCGCACCCTGCAAGCAAGTTAATCTCTCTCTCCGTTCGTGGTTGCCCGAAAGCAACCCTCCTATATTTTTGATAAATCGTATCGTTATCGGTTAACAGTCAATATTTTGTGGCTTGTTCTTTTAGGGTGTCTTTCGTCGTTATAACAAGAATAATTCGAAATCTACGAGTTCCTAAGAAATACGGAGTACTTATTTCGTACGCTGTGTTGCACATATACAAAATAACCTGGAACTGATTATGGACGTCTTTCTAACTCGGGCAAGCCTTTTTCTGGAATACAGTTCTTATTTTGTAAGGTACGATAAAACAATTCTAATCTCCTCCTTATCAACTATATGATTCGTGATTAATAGCATGGCTCATTACATGTAATATGTAAAATGCCTTATTGAACGTTTTCGGCGTTAATATACAATTTCATAAGAATATTGCGTACTGAAGTATTAATGAAGCCGTAACTTCGAAATTCTTTTGGTTGGAATTATTATGAACTTACCACATGTTTCTTGAACACTTACATGCATGATCATTGTATAGTATATACATTTAAGAATTAATACAGGGTATCTGGAGTAACAGGATTTTACAAATGTATGTGGCGAATGAATGCTTCCATGACACAAAAGAGAATATTCAAACTAGATAAAAACATGTTTAGGGGTTAAGCTCGGGAAAGAGAAAATACAGAGACTCTTTGAAAGTTGACGCCTGCGATCATTCAAAAAGCGGCAAATTGAAAACGACGACTCGCTGATCACGTATTGACAAAATACGTGGGCTCACCAAATACACGAGCAGGGCTGCGAACGCGGTGGGGACAGTTAAATATCTGCGGCGCCGGGCTCACCACGACTCATGCGACCACACTCCCCCTTTTCCCCTCAAACCCCTCGGCGGCCCAGACCAGCATGCCCCGCCCCTGCCTGCCCCTGCCCGCCCTGACCACCCGCTCGCTAATGCTTTAATGCAGGACACAATTACGCAGCTTGATCTATGTATTTTATTTCGTTACCCGGTTCCCGATACACGCCCCGTTCCCTCCCCGTCCACGCAACCGGTGCAGCCAGATTGCCAATATTGTTATTAAAACCTCAATATTCGAGTATTAATAATTAATCACAGCACGTTAAAACTCCGCCACCAGGGGTGCGGTCTGGCGGGGGGGGAAGGGCTGTACTGCTGGCACCGAGACAGCGGTGATGGTGCGGACGCAGCGTGCAAAGCAGAAAGGCCTTTTCTATCTTTGTAAACTTTACTCCGATTCAAACATGGATGCACTTCAAGGTTACAAGCTGGAACGGGAGCGGAACACTGTCATCCAAATGAGAGCTTTGTTAGAATTTAAAGTTTTGGTATTGGAGCTGCCGATTGGATAACAATGTACCCCATTCCTTTCAGTTCGTGACCATAAAGTGCAGCTGCATTTTAAATCGGAGTAATAGTAACCGAAAATGAGTAAATAGTAACCGAACAATCTGCGTAACTCTCAGTTGGCTCGTGGGCAGCATTCTCGCTTCCTGTGATGCAATCCCGGGATCGATTCCCATAGAGTGTAGGTTTCTTTAAAAATCGTCTGTTTTTCTGGGGGGTGTCGATGAAAGCTCATTTAGGCAGCGTTTTCTAGAAACGGTCAAGGGAATACGTCATGCTCACGACATGTCTATATTACTCCCAATGTCTGGGAATTAAACTAGGCTCGGGCATGATGGGGGACACAGTTAGCTAGCAGGCAAAGTTGGACAACCGATCCAAAATACCAAATACGTACACACAGAAACCTGCGTTCGTTCAGCCGTCTCTCCGTACTCACTATTAGACCAGGTTTGGTCTACCAATCGAGAAAATGAGGTGATATTTGAAGAGATTCAGTCTCCTGGTAGGGGATTGGTCATGCTTTGGGAAATTTATACAGAAAATTCAAATAAATTTCTCTAAAACACGTGATATTTTTGTTTTTGTTTTTAAACAACTGAAACGCATTTTGAGTGTGTCACGGCTCATACAGAGGTGGTCCATAGCTCATTTTTGTTTCCTCTCAATTGATAGCTGGTTCCCTTCACATGTTAGCCAAAGTTTGTGAAATTAATGCGAAGCACTCCTATGTGTTATTCACTGACGTGTTTCCCTAATTTGGTTTGGCACGAATGGTGGCAAAGTACATTAAGACTAAGACTAGACACATACCTAAACAGAAAACACAGCTTTATATATTAGAGAAATCAACCGGATTGTGTATGAGAGAAAATTGGAAGAAACGAAATTTACCCCTCTTTGTGGCCAAACCCCTCAGCTGCAATCTCGTGTCCTCTCCACAAGCTTTTAGAGTCGCTTTCTTTCAGGGGATCTACTACTACCAACGGGGAATTGTGGAGGATAGATTTCCAATGAAACTAGAAATAAATTCCGCCCTCATCTACTTTTTCCACGTTGTTGAGCTGTAGGTGAGAATTCCAACTGTATAGTACAATAGTTTCGACATCATCTTTGTAGCTGATCCAGTCGATCAAAACTTCAACGATATTTTTGGTGTCGTTTAAGTGCAGCTTTTCAGTTGTAATGGTTATTTTTCAAAATGTGCAATAAAATAGTTTTTGATGGATGAGAGAGAGACATGCTTCTTAAATGCCCCATAGTTATTGCACATCAAATGTGTGACTAAAATCCTTTTCTCAAGAACCATTTTTTAATAACCTACTATCAACAAGTTGCAACGATCAAGTCTTCAAATTTTTTTGTCGGAAATTATATTTTGGTTACTCTGATTGTTGGAAAAAATAATGGATTTTTGACAAACGGGTCAGTTCTACCAGTATGACAGTATTTGATATAAACCCTCATTTAATTACTTTTGTAAAGCGAATCCCCTTGTTCCGAACCGCCCTCATTCCTCCAAAACTAAATTTGTGTCGGATGCCACAAATGAAATTTTCCGACTAAATATGATTCAAAGTTCAATTCATCCAAATGATGTTGGAAATTGCTGAGCTCAATCACAAAACATCCCATTTTTCTACAAGCCAAAGAGAAAATGCATATTTTCCTAACATTTATCAACATTTTAGTGTAATCAGAACGGTCTGAAAGTTGCTGATCGATATGAAATTTGCATGTTAAAAGTTGACAGTCATCAAAGTATTCTCAATCTCAACGGAATGGTAATGACCATTTAGTCATAACCCTTTTATCACCTCCACTACTACCTCTCTGAAGTTTATTCTTCCACCTACATTCCCCCTTCTATTGTATTTTCAGACGCCCTTCGCACTAAATTCACTTTAATATTACTTCCCATTTCTCCACATTCCACTTTTATTCTGTGCTTCTCACCGCTCACACCCTCTTTACTACTTCATCCGAAATGTTACCGCCCCTGTTATTTCCTTTCCGAAACATTTTGCAAACGTTTTATCGCATCGCACGATTTTCGGAAGACAATCCGCCTATTCGTTCCTTTGTTCGCGCGTACGAGCGACGTTGATGGCATATTTTTATTCCGGCTCCATCCGCCGCGTATTACATTATACGATCTAATACAACTCACCGCACGCATTCTTGTTTATACAGCAAACCGCAAGATTAAGCTCCGCAGTTTTGCCTTGCGCCATCGCACGCGTCCGGCGCGGCGCGCCGGTTGGGCGTTCTCTGCTCATTCCCGCATAATCGCCCCGGCCGGCCGATCGCCCATCGCCCACGCCCATCGCCCGCGCCCGCGCCCGCGCCCCGCGCGCGCTGCCTGCGCTTTATGCGAGGCGAGTTACGGCGGGCCCCACAATGCGTGCGAGTTAAAAGCGCCATCCGATCCGGCGAAATAGAGAGCGCCGGCTCCGCTCTGAGTAATTACAGCTGGCGGCGGCGGCGGGGGCGTCAGAGGAGGCGGGGCGTGGGCGGGGATAGTGCGTGGTTGGGCGGGATGGCGCGCGATTCAATGACGAGATAGGCGGCGTGTTTGCGGGCGGGGCGGCACGCGTGGAAGTTGTAGGAAGGCGAGTGAATCAGTGGTAGAACGGTGCCAAGGATGACACGCGTTTTTTTAAACTAGAAGGAAGTGTGGTTGGCGAGATGTAGTTTTTAACGATATTGTGCCGATAACGTTAAAACGGACGCTGATGCAAGTTACAAACCGATGAATTAGCAAATAACGGACGTTGATGAAGTTGCAAACTGATGTATTAGCCAAGGTTTTTAACCAAGTCCGTTATTTACGTTATCGGTAGTGTCACCTTCAATATTTTTTGTAGTACCACCTGCTTAAAAGGAGAAAATAACATAAATAGGAAAAACCTTCTTTGGAGTAGGAGGTCTCATCCATCATTCAAAGCTTCAACGCATTTCTGTTGATTGCTCTTAACAAACGGCAGACAAAATCCTTAACAGAAGCCGTTTGTTTGGAGTGATATTTCGTTTTTGTGGTTTTGTTAAGGCGACATAATAGAACAGTATTATGGAAAGGTAAAAAAAACATGCCGAGTAAATACATGACAGTTTGCTGATGAAAATGGAGAAAAAGTAGGGAAGAAATTTAAGTAGAATTTATACAAATATCTTATTTAAAACCCTGGTGACGTGCGTTTGGAAACAAAATGACCGTGTAAGATGATTTCAAAGGTTGAAGCATGATGTAATACAATTATCTCACAAAACATATTTCATAAAATGTATTCATTATACTATAAAATTTATCTGAGGGGTTATAAATGAGAGTGTTCTGGTTTAATTGGAACGCTGCTTAACTAGCGTAGCCGACAGCTGAATAATCGACTACTCAGAGACGGACGCACATGCGTGGAAGCGCGGATCCCAGGGCTGTCGGGCGGGCGGGCGGGCAAGCGATCGGGCGGGCGTGTGTGGGCGGGCGTATGGGCGAGCGATCGGCGCGGCGAATGGCCGGAGCAGCAGCTGATAAGCGCGCGCTGTTATTCAGGCGTTTGTGCGGCGCGCGCGTTTGCTCCTTGGATCGCCCAGTGCCCAGTGCGCAGCGTGCGGGGCGCGGAGCGATACCCCGGCGCGCGGGGCGAGGATCAGCTGAATATATCTGCGCTTGCTCAAGTGGTTATCGTCCCTCCCGCGCCCATTGCCTTTGTCGAGGCTGTTCATTTGCCTCGTAGGCCCCATGGGAGTAACGCGTTGTCTATCTGCTCGCTGCTAGTTATCTTGCGCTGTATGAGCCGCGTATTCCTGGAAGCGAACGCGCCCGCTAAGGACTTTTTCGGTGGAGATTTGCAAACTCGCGGAATGCTAATTTGCAAGGGAACGTTTAGTCTCTCACGTAATATCCGTTTCTGTAAGCAGAGAAGAGGTAATTGATATTGCTTTCATTCATACGACTATATTTCGCATATTCGAGCCCAATACGCAAGGCGTAGTTGCAGGTCGAAAGCGACCCTTTCTCTCCTAGCGGAAATCCAGTCATGTATTTTGACACTTACCGAGGTGTATACGTGCACATATACTCTTACATTGTATTATTCTTGGGTATGAGACTTTTCTATTAAAAAATTGCATTTGAAAGGTTCTATTGGAATTTTTTAATGATATCTCGTTTACCTCAACTGTTTTCTGAAAGTGGGACCCTGAAGGTTTGGTCTTGACAACATTATCACAATGTATTGTTTGTCACAAAATAATACAAAATAAAATACATTTTCAAAAGTGTAAAATAATCAAGTCAAATAAAAAAATTATAATAACACGGAAATAAAATTACCCATATGACGCGTTATGTCGTGCGATGAAGTGGAAAATATCGAGCGGAAATTAGCCTTTACACGGTGAGAACTCTGCTTAAATATTTAGTTCCAGGCGGGAATCTACTTATTTTTTCCTAGGAAATTCGGTGCAGGGGAACTTGTGACGTCGTAAATGATCAGTATTGAAGGAGAAAGGTAATTCATTTAATACCACCCAAATAATACTACAATAGCCAGAATGTTTCGTTATCTTTAATTAGAGTAAGAATATTTGAGTCAGATATTTTAGAAGATCCTCAGTTACTAAAGAATAATAAGAATTTAGAAAAATTCGAATATTTCAACGCTTGTTCGAAGCTATATCCCGAAGTATTAATGAAGTGCACCTCATCACTTTGACATGTTCTGCAATACTGACATTTGGAATGTGGGCAAACCCATAGTTTCAAACCTCATTGTGTTAGTCAAACTACGACACGTTGAACCAGACAAGTACGAGCTCTTGCAGTGCATTGTAGTAGAAACGTACCCGTGATTCTAAGGAAGTTCCGCTTTAGTTTGCAGAAACTCACCTTTGTAATCACAAAATAGCCCTTGTAACTTTGGTTTACCAAGGAAACACGGCTCCAAGTTCACTTCATGAGTTGCCGAGCTATATTCTGGATTATCTGGAAGATCGGGCTGGCAACGAGGGAAAGTTTTAAAACTTAAAGGGGGCACTTTAATTTTCTCCGAAACTTTACTTGGAAGCTTTTTCCACTTTGAGATAAATTCAAGAGACACACTCTAGACATTATTTATGATTTAACGTCAAGTATATTTTTTAATTTTCTTGAATTATAACCATTGTCCACCTTCAAAATTTCCAAAGATTTTTTTACTCATTTAATCTTAATAGTAACGTCATTTCGAGTTAAAAACATCTATTTGTAAAACAGGTTAAAAAGCTTTACACACTTAAGTCAGGTAATGTATAATTTTAATTTGTTCAGCTTTCATTGTAATTTATTATTTATTTATCCACTGGAAACTTAGTTTAAGTTTCCAAACTATTTCTATTTTAGAATTAAATTACATAAAATTACTACATACTTTATATTTATAAATTAATTTTATAATTTTTTCTAATTTTAATCTCCAAGAGAAATATTTGCATCATCTGACTAAGAGCGGCAGAGTGGTTGCATAAATTATACGCAATATTTAAATGTCGGTGTGATGGCGATAGTAGAAAATGATGTGCAAATATTTTCCTGTCTCTTTCATGTAGCGAATGTTTGTAAATTTACATATCCTTTTGCCTTGAAAATACTTGAACGCACTCTGAAAATTATATTTTTGCATTTCTCTATTAATACAAACATTACGCACTGAAAATCTCTCTCGCAAATGAAGAGAAAGTTCTCGATCGGTTGTTCTGTTTAAACGCTCTCGTGGAGGTACGTCCTAGTGTGTATTTCTCGAATATATATAAAACTTCGCCCTTTCCGCATTTAAACGCTCTTTATTCAATTTCCTTTCATCTCCAATTTTTCGAGTTGTTGCGCAGAATCCTTGTGCATCCGACATATCTATTAATTTCCTGCGATGACTGCCACTGCATCCGACGTTTCCACACAGCTGCGGCAGTCAATGCGTTCACTGCATAAGCCAACTTGCAGTGTGTAATAAATGTTGGGTACATAGCACTAAGCTAGTTAGAGGCATTCACACACACACACATTCTTCTTTACCTTTTAGCTTATGTGCATGATTAGTGATTCGACAATCCGCGGCTGGTACATGCGGCATTTCAGACACATCAGTCCATCATGGTTTTATTTTAACCATTTTAACTTTAGAAACGCTTAGCAGTCATTACAATTATTTAAGATTCAAGTAAGGGTAACTAATAAAAAAACTAATAATATAAAGGATAATAATTTTTGAAGCGACACTCTTTACTTTCAGCATTAACCCTTAGAGGTTATTCGTAGGCCTAAGAGACCTGAGAAACATTTTAAACATGAACATTTTACATACATTTTTTAAATTATTCTGAAAACTTAAAAAAAACTCTATTAACTTCATAATAGTGAGGTTTTAGCCGACCTGGAGGGCTGAGGTGGTTAAGAGCAAGTACCGACTCAGCACTTCAGTCATAAGAATCGCAGGTTCGAGCCCGGCCTAGGGCAAGATTATTTGTCCCTTGTCTTACGTGTATGTGTTGTCGCGAGAGCCTCGCGTACTGTTAAACCCAGAAGAGACCGCAAGTGTGTAGATATCTAGTGATGGTCGAATAGGCGTCCCATCGGGACGGAATGGCTAACCGGCTGTAGGCTGGTTACAGGGCCAGAAAAAATTAGGTTTTAATCACGCAGTGTCAAATATTTGGCTTTCAATTTTTTAATCACAACTTATCTCACTTCTACACCTTATTGGTCTGTTAGACAAAGTTAGACATGTTTTATTTAATTTTTTTGAAGATTTATTTTAACTCTTTAGTGTTAACTTGAGTGTTTTGCTGAGAATATGATCCCAATTTTCACAATATTGAAACAATCTTGGTGTGGCATTGCACAATCTGCAGCAAAAATCTCTATTTTGAAAATTCGGTTATAATATAAGTGCCTCCATGAGCGGTGTTCACAGAACGAACTAAAGATTTGTTATCAGTGCGGAGATGAAACAATAGAAGAGTAAAACAGAAACATGATGTGCTGTATTTTGGTACAAAAACTCGCTTGCTCTATGCTCCACAAACCCCAATATCAACAAGATAATTTACATGTTTCGTTATTACCGAGTTTCGTTAAAGCTAAAGAGAGGAGTTTGTGAATGATATCACACAAAAACAGATGGACGATAAACGTATTTCACATTAGCAGCCATCAAAAGGGCGCTTTTCCTTTATCGTAGTAATATTTCTGTATCATATCAAAATTTCATAGAATTTACACCTCCTCTAGGAAGACATAACTTTTTTTTAAGTTTCAGTTCTACGAGACATCAAGGCAATCGGTCTCTAGAGAAAAAAAATAAATTTACATAGCACATTCAAGTCATCATATCAAAAGAAATCTCATCTAATATTCTTTCCATCTTTCTGGTAATGCATTATTGCATATGTTTAAATAGCACCATTTTGCAGATGGTACCATCTTGCAATAAGTAAGCGAGTAATGTAGATATGAACCAATGAAGAGTACCCAGTGGTATCTACAGTTGCCAATTATTGGATTTCCAAGACCAGGAGATTGCCGAAAGTGAAAATAGTGAGTGTCGCAAATAAAAAGTTCATTAAAACATCGTTCATAAAAAGTTCATTAATGAGTGTCGTAAAAAAAGTTCAGTGCATTAAAACACATAGTTTTAATGTAAAATTAAACCAATAAAATAGAAAAAAAAAATTTTTTGATTTACTACAATGTTTAAAACAAATAAGGTAATATTAAAATGCACAACTGATAGAAAATCAGAAAAATTGAACAGATAATTTTTATGTTAAATTAATATTTTAAAACAAGAACTTAAAATAATATTATTAATACCAGTGCTGAAAACGTCGATAATTTGACAATGTCTTCTGCAGGTGATTAGTATTGCAAAAGAACGTTTTTTAATTAATTGGATACACGGCAGTACACTAAATTTTAAGTTAACGACATATAATTTTAATAGATTTTAACACCCTTTTTAATTGTTCTTCTTTTTATACTTCTTGTTTTCCTTCTTCTTCTTCTTCTTCTTCTCCTCCTTGTTAACCTTCTATTTCCTCTCTTCCTCCACCTTTTTACCCTTATTATCTTTTTTTACCTGCAATGAGTCGTCCAGAAATTACCAGTTCTTCCAAACAATCAGTTTTACCGTGTAGTTTGATTTAAGGACCTAGAGAGGCAGAGTCTTCGAGAGAAAATCGGAGAGGCATCTCTAGAGCAACCTTTTGGCTCTCGCGAGTGATACGTCGAGCGTCGAAGGCGGACAGCGGAAATAGCAGAGACTGTCGCCGGCGGGAACGTTCTGTCGCCTTTACCCTTTGGACGATGGGCGCTGGCCCAAGGGCGTTGGTTGAAGCAGCGGGCGGGCACAGCAGACAGACGGACGCTAAGCGGCTTCTGCTGCATCCTGACCGCCCCCTCTATCGCTCCACCTCCCCCCATTCCCCATTCCTCTTTGCCACCTTCGTCCCCACCATTACACCGAAACCTCCCGCGCCGACCCCAACCACTGCCGCCCGCTCAGTTCCCGGTCCAATCGCATCCCCGCCTTCACCGCTTCCACCACCATCGCCACCGCCACCACAGCCTCCGCCACCACTGCCCTCACCACCACCGCCTCCGCCACCACTGCCTCCGCCACCACCGCCTCCGCCGCCACCGCCTCCGCCTCCACCGCCTCCGCCACCACCGCCTCCGCCACCACCGCCTCCGCCACCACCGCCTCCGCCACCATCGCCTTCACCCCCCTTTCCAACACCGCTTCCGCCACCACCGCCTCCACCACCACCGCGTCTGCCGCCAACCGCACCATCCCCTTCAACACCGTCACCGCCTCCGCCAACGCATCCGCCACAGTCTCCGCCTCCGCAGCGTCCGCGACCGCCTCCGCAATGCCTTCCTCACCACCTCCGCCACTACCTCGCCAGAACAACCCTTCCGAGCTCCGGCCTCACCACTCCCCAACACCATGGCGCTGGCACGTAAACGCCACCGCCGCAACCCTCTGCTCCCCCTCTTCGCTGGGCTTTTGCAGATACGCCCATAGAAAATGTATTAATTGATGTTCTCTATGTGCTTCCTTTTACTTTCTCGCCTTATGAATACTTCGTAAGAAGAGAAAATTATGTTATCGTGCGCCAGAAAACGGCGAATTTTCGCCAGGAAAACTGTTATAGCTGGGGTCTGGTAATGAAAAAAGTGGATAAAATCTGTTACTAAATTTAGAGAAAAAAATCCTCTAACTTGTGGTGAAACCAAAAATCCATGTTTTGTTGCTTCTTGATTCCGACAACTCGATTGGCGGCAAAACGTCCGTCCGTCCTGTCTATCTGTTCATTCGTCTGTGGTCAACGCTAGCGCCTAAACCGTTCAACCGATTTTTTTGAATCTATGTTAGAAATTAGACACGTTGAAAATGGTGCTTACCTATTACAATCTGGAATCAGTCGTGAAAAATTTCAGAAAAAATTATTCGTTTCATGAAAATTATTCCTTGTTGCTTAATATTATTTCATAGTTTTATTTTGTGTAATGAGGGTTCGTCCCTCTTGGAATTTTTTAACATGTTTCGGATTTTAACTAAACAATGTATTATATTTGAAAAACTAAACCAAGGTAATGGTGGGAAAATTGAACATTAGAAAGTTGAGAAAAATTCACATGAAAGAAAATGTGTAGGCAAAAATGAAATTTAGAAAGATTGTACATTAAGAGATAACTGCTAGGTAAACTGGATTATGATTTTTTTGGAAACTTTCGACATCATGAAGTTGTTAGAAGTATACGAGAATCGGCTTGCCCTCAAACAAGATTTATTCATTTGTTTGTTACCAGGTTGCATCAATAAGAGATTTTCTGTGAAAAAGGCGACGTTTTCCGCCGCAATATTACAATACTTTCTCATTAATGTACTGTATAATGCAACTCTCTCTATAACTCTCCTAAAACCCAGTAGCTATAATTAACTCTCGTAAAGGTAGTAGAGTGAGAAAGGACAAACGAAACTGTAAACCTCCACAGTTAGTGATACAAATGACAGCAGAAAGCATTCATTTACTTAATAATAATTATTTTTATGGGGTGTATTTTCGAAAGAACATGTAACGAAAGTCAGTCTGAATTAGATGAGCGGGTTGCATATTGACAGGATCACGAATACAAAGGGTAGAGTGAGTGTGAACCCCATTTCACCCAACCCATTTTGGCTAAATGCAAAACAGGAAAGTCATGTTGCTTGTATTCAGTTGGAGATGGCGTTAGCACGTAAATAATGATGCTTGAAGATATTTTTGTTTTCCCCACTATACTTTAGTATAAACGTATTGGAATCATTTTAACAATATGATCTCGAATATCGGTAGTAAAAATCCGTATTCAAGGTTATTTTCAGTAGTAACTTCGCTCTCACGTCAGGATTCAAGTCTATTACTGTTGTTCTAAAGATGGGTAAGATAGGTGTTGGTAAAGAGAAGATACTTCCAATTTTTGTACAGGAAAATAAATTTGTATACATGGATAGATGAATGGAAGTGTCACGCAGTCTGTTAAATTAGATTTTGATCTTGGTAAATCATTCAGGAGTAATGTTTACTTCTGCCGGTCCGGGGATTTCTTTTGAGTAATTTACGTGATGCCCTGATCACATTTTAAAATTTTTCTGGAAAATGCTGACACCTATTTTTGAATTGTTTGTGGAAAATTATACATTTTTTTAATCAATTTTTTACATTTTATTTTTTATTTGCAATATTGTTGCAAAAAATCGAACTGCAGCAGCAAAACTCTTAATATTAGAAAAAATGACTTCTAATTTTTTTATCTCATTATACTGTGCAAAATCTATTATTTCATGTTTTTAGCCCTTTTTTTCCATAAAAACAAACTGATATTCCTCATAATGTGTTAATTTGTTTCAAATAGTCGTAAAGAAAACTAAAATGCAATATCAAGGCAGCGGAGGATCCTAAAACACAGTTTCAATACTAAAACACAGTTTTGAAAAGGGCACTAGCTGAGGGTTTTTTCCCTTCAGATTTACAAATTTATTTGTGGTTGGCAGTTTGAGAGAAACCAGGCGAGAAGCAACACTCGTTGACGCTCGTCTTCCTGGCAACTCGAATTCAGTTGCATTTATTCGCTCTGTCATTCTCATTGTCAAGGGAAGTTGATTTAGAACCGGCGGCGTCCTTTTTCCTTAGGTAAGTCAGCTGCAAGATGCCCGCCGCCCATCGCCCGCCGCCCGCCGCCCGCCGCCCGCCGCCCGCCGCCCGCCGCCCGCCGCCCGCCGCCCGCCGCCCGCCGCCCGCCGCCCACGTCTTTGCAACGCCTGGCTACTCCAGGAGATTGGCCTTTCTCATCTTAGAGGAAGCAGACAGCCATGCTTCATTCCCATCTTCACGATGTGCTTTTACTGAGTTGATTTCATGCAGTTTTTTTCATTTCTGATACTTGTTTTCCAATGAATAAAATAGTGCCAAGTTGTAGAGCTCTTACTCTAGTTTCATAGGCAGTCATATAGAAAATAATACATTTTCAATTACCATAGAATTCCATTAAAGCATTGTTTACTACAGAGAGTAGTTCATATAAGTCTTTAATCTTTCAAATTGATACCCCTTGGACGTATTAATTAAACATTCTAGATATCTGTTTTAATTTTTAATTATTACATCGTTTTTGTCTCAATTTACGTTTACGTTTGCCTATGAAATCAGAAGTATTCGTTAACGTAAACAAAGGAACGTTTCTGCATTTATAAAAAAAGTTTCTTTCAAAGTTTAAAGCTCATGTAGTTTTAGAAATGATGGTAGAAATTCTTCAAAGCATATGGCACCTTGTAAAGTTTACGTTTGTTTACTGACATTGCATTTGATTACACTATAAAATAAGTTAAAACGAATGTCTCTGTATCATTTTATACAGTACGAAATAGATTCATAAGATTGCTACCATGAAAGATGTTAACACAAATCCTATTTTGCAACAGCATCTGTAGTTAAGGTAAAATCCAAAATATGTCAAGTTTCAAATTAAATTTTCGGATCAATATTTTCATTCCTGACAAACATAAGAAAAACTATACCTATATTTAGCTCAGTTTAATTCTGTAGCTCCTTCACATGATAGAACTTTTACAAAATGTTTAATCATTATTTCTTTCAAAATTCTCAAAGATCTTCCCTTCTAGTAAAAGATCCGTGCTTTTCTTTACGACCCCGATCACTCAACGGAGGGTTTTTTGTTTGCAGTAACTAACACCGCACACCTCCGCATCCATAATTCCCCTGACGTGAAACAAATGGGCGCACCAACAACCCGCCGACAATCGCCCCCTAATCCAAACATTTGCTAGCACTAAGTGGGGCGGAAGCAGGGGCCACCCAGACCCAGACAGCCCCCTGAACGCGGGGTGGGCGGGTCGAGGTGAGGCAGGCACGCCCCCGTGGGGCGGGGGGGGGAGCTCCCACCGGGGGACGAGGGAGCGGGGCATGTCGGTCCATGGGGCTTCGTGCGAATGTGTGTGGCCAGGGATGGTGCTCATTACAAAATGTTGGTTTCGGGTTGTTCCGATTTGCATTTTCGCTTCAACTTGACGGTTATAAGCGTTAAAATAACTGCTCATTGAAATAAACACTTTGTTTTTCTCTGTACACCACGATTATTATATATGTTATTACAAGAGCAATGTTATCTACAAGCACTATTTTGCAAATTGCTACGTATTTTGATCATCATTTGTTCTGACCAAATAGTAAGATAATACGAAAACTAAACACCTAAGGACCTGAGGATTGAGTGAACAATATAAAACCATACTCATTACATTTTAAAAGGGAACACACTGAAAACTAATTTCTTAAATTTATCTCCTTTTGAAAGACAAATTTGTCTGTGTTTTTATTACTAAAAATTGTTTCGATCAGGGTAAAAAATAACGCGAAAACACTGACGGACGAAACCAACCGAAAAAACCTGTCGATCATCACCGTAGGTTTTTCCCAACCCAAGACACAGCGGGTGCAGCGAGGCCTCCTGGCGGGGGTGGAGGAGGGGGCGGGGCGGGGCGGATAAAAACGAGGAGCCATTACTTTCCGCACAAGATTAACGCGAGATCCCGCGCGGCGCGGCGCGGCGCGGCACGGCGGCGAAGCTTCCCGGCAACGCACGCCCTGGATGATCGATTCACGTTGCGAGTTGTTAAACTTATTAGCCTCCATCCGCCCTTTTTAATTGGGCGCGCATCGCTCCGCCACCGCGCCCGCCCTCCCTCTCCAACCCTCGCCCCGGCCCCGCCCCCTCCGCCTCTGAACTGTATTAAAACGCGCACTTCGCTATAAATTTAGGAGACCCCGCCGCCCGCCCGCCCGCGCGCTTTATCTTAAAATATGAATACAATTTTTCTGCGGCGGCGCCGCGCCGGCGCGGGCGGGCGGGCGGACCTGAACGCGTCGGAGCGGCGGAAGGCGGTGGCGGGGATGGCTGGGGCACGAAGCACCGTGCCCTGTATTGAGGTCAAAGGAAATAGAACACTGCCATGGAGTGGAAGTGCCGGGAGAGGTGGCTCAGGAGATCAGTTGATGTCACTGCCGTGCCTCTGAGTGGGAGGTTCTAGGTTTGGTTCCCAAAGGGAGGAGGATTTTCGACACTAGCTTGTTAGCTAGGTCGAATTCAGTCGCTGTCTGGAGGAGAATCCTAGCGGCTGGCTGCTTTAATAAGTAGTTTTCCGTTATTTCTCCGATCAACGCCAGGTGAATGCCATTGAAATTCATAAACATCCGTTCAATTTTAATAAAAAAGAGGAAGGGATAAAAGTCCACGCGACATGGATACCTGCACTCTGTCGGGTGAAACCTAAGCCATTCCTACGTCAACAGCCGACAGCAGCGCCTCAGTCGACAATCACCAGTACCACAGCGCCGTAAGAAAAGAAGAAATGTTTACCAGTCTCCAGTTTGCTGTCTGGAAGGACAGTGCGTACTCAGTAACCACTGAAGATTCCTACCGCAGTTATAGATGAATTGTTTGCGAGGAAAATGTCCGATCGACCACGGCCATACAACCCGGAAAGTAGTTTTAATAATACATCCAGCCGTGAATGCCTACATTGTTTTATAGTGTCACAAATTCGTCAGACCGCAAATCCTAAGACCTCCTGGTCCGAGTCGCAAATGCTGGCTCTAAGCTAAACTCCGCCGGTATGAAGGATACGTAATTCCTAAAATATAGAAGGAAGGTTCGCAGTTTTGTGACCACAATAGGTAAAAAAATAGAAAAATGGTAAGAAAGCATTGGTAGGTAAATAGAACTACGCAGAAACAGAGAACACAGGTTCTTGTAGCCAATTGAAAAGCGACATTTCACGGCGGAGGGAGTCGCAGCCACCGGAGCGAAGAGCGCCGGGAGTAATCCGGGCAGCGGCGGGCGACGCGAAGCGAAGAGGGCGGTGCGCAGATCCGCGGCGAACGATGGCGGGTGAGGGAAGGGCGAGGAGGGCGGGTGAGCGGTCGGTACATTCACCCCTTTTGTGGCGGTCGCGAGGGTGAATGTCATCGTGGTAAATTTGCGATTCGTGCTCGTAATTTTGTAACTTATTTCGATGGCGTATTGATAACCCACGAGATATTTCGGGTCCAATTGTGTAATGGTGGGTTCGGCACCGTAGATAACAGCGAAATGTCAAGGGCTGACTGTATGTTATCCAGAAATTCTCTTACTAATGCAATCTTTTTATTTATATCAATGGTTTCGCAGTGCATACACCCATTAATTTCCCATGACAGGACCTCTTATCGGAGATGCGAGAACAAAGGAGTAAAATCAGAGGATTATCACGATGAAGCATTTAGAATTCATTTTTATTATACTCGCAATATTTCTGCTGTTCTGTCAGTATTCAAATTTTATGATCTTAAAAATTCTCTATTTCTCTGATTAATAAGTCTGAAACATTTCATAAGAGTCTTAGTGTGTCCGAAATCGTATCGTTCCTATTTTTATATTTTATATTACATATGGGTATGTGTTTTACAAATAATCAGGGTAAGACACTGGCTAAAATCATAGAAAATAAAAATCATTCACTTTGTTTACATTAAGATGTTGAAATGTCCTTCCACTATTGACCATAAACATCACAGCTATTGACCAATAATTATTCACCAAAAACACACCCTTTTTTAACTTTTGCTTGCTTTGTACGAGGAGGTACAGCTAAAACAAATTCCAAAAAACTTGAAACAATAAATAATAAATTTCTCAGTCGCGAAGTAAATGCTTCCTGAATATATAAAATAAACACATAAAAAGAGAGCCACTGGAAAAATTGATAAAATATTATTATTCCGTATTCAATCAGTTTTCAATCCTGTCCAAGCATAAGTGATTTTAATATCGAAACTTTAGCTTATTCTCCCTCACGAATTCTCTCATGTCATTTTAAGAATTTACTACACTCCCTTAGCACCTTTACCTAAACAATTATAAAACTTAACAGGTCGTTAATATTACTACTTTATTCAAAATATTGTACAATTAGGCTTCCATAAAGCGTTTGAAACAATATTAAGGGGTCCCTTCCTGCGATAATGTTGGATACTCTTTCTATTGCGGTAAACAGTATGTAAAAATACAGCATGTAAAACTCTGAACGGTAGAAACGACAAACAAATGTAATAAAAAATTATAAAAATTTAAGGAACAAAACACTCAAATATTTTTAAAATGTCTATATTGAATGGACTGTTGGCTCTTCTTGACTTAACATTTATATATAAATCGGTAAGCAATATTTTGACAGCACCGTTATCACCATCATCGTCGTCCTCGTCTCTTCAATTATCTCCAACAATCGTTGCAAGAATAGATTGCAACTTATGTTTGTTGTATGGATATAACTCTTCACTTTGTTCATTTTCACAGCTAATCGTTTTTATTTTCTCAAAAATATATCTGTCTTTCGTGTTTGAAAAGCAGAAAAAAGTTCAATTTTCTATCGTACAGTAATTCCACTACGGAGAACTGTATATTATATTTTAATCTATTTGCATTTCATGTTGTTTCTAGGACTCTGATGTTTTAGTTTAATTGAAGTCATTTTTTAATATCTATGGAGTTCACTACCTGAGAATTTTAAAAATGGACTTCTTTCCCTGACATGTTGGTGCCACATCTACCGGTGCTATCCACTGCTCTTCTTCCTTACTCAGTGTAAGCGACCACCCACCGCGACCGCCGTCACCTCTATTTCTCTCTACTTCCTACGCATTCTGTGGATTCTCGCCACCTCCATCCCCAACACCACAACCACCGCAATCACAATCTTCACAGACACCGCGCCAACGTGTTCTCTCTGTGTGCCTTTGCCAGCGCTCCCAACTTCATCTTCCCAACCTATTCGTGTCGCCTCCCTTACACCATCGCTGCCGCCCTCTCCGTTGCTCACCAATAGGTTGCCTCTCCCAATCCGCATCCTCCGCTTTCGCCTCCACCACCGCCTCCACCTCCCCCGCTTCCTCAGCCCCCAACTCCACCTTTGCTTCCACCACCGCCTCCACCTCCACCACCATCTCCGCCTCTACCGCCTCCTCCTCCTCCACCTCCGCCTCCACCTCCACCTCCGCCTTCACCCGCGCCTCCACCTGCACCTCCACCTCCGCCTCCACTCCGCCTCCGCGTCTACGTCTACCTCCGACTCCACTTCCTTCTTCACCACCACCTCCACCTCCGCCTCCATCTCCACCTCCACTTCCTCCTCAGTTTTCGTTACCCTTTCACTTCTCCTCCGCCTTCTCCGGTCGTCGCCTTTGCTCCGCTTCCATCATGCCCCCTTCGCCTGCATCACCGCTTCCGACCATCTTCCAATCCAACTTCTCCTACTCCGCAGGCTATTCAATTCCGCCTTCACCTCCTACACCACTTGAGCCTCCAACTCCGCCTTCGCCTCCGCTCCCACTCCACCTCCGCCTCCTCCACCGTCGCCTTCGCTTCACCTCCATCCACCTTCCTTTCCCCTTCTGCTGTATCTTCACCTCCGTCCAGCTTCCAGACCAACTTCACCTCCTACACCACCTGCGTCTCCAACTCCGCCTTCGCCTCCGCTTCCACTCCATCTCCGCCTCCTCCACCGTCGCCTTCGCTCCATCTCCATCCACCTTTTATCCTTCACCTCCTATACCACCTGCGCCTCCAAATCCGCCTTCGCCTCCGCTTCCGCTCCACGTCCACCTTCGCCTACTCTTCCTCCTCCTCCTCCGTGGCCTCCGCTCTGCCTCCGCCCAGCGGGGGCGACCGCAGCCGCCGCCCGCCGAGCGCCCGCGTGATTCGATTTGGCGCCGCGGGGCGCCGGCGCGGGCGCGGGCGGGCCCGGACGGGACGGGGCGCGATTTCCGGGCGTCCGCGCGAGGGCGGGAGCTGGCGAGGGGGGCGGCGCGTGGGCCGGATCGAGGGCGGCGCTCGCTTTGTTAGGGAGCGTCCCCAGGGAAGAATCTACGAGTAGCTCCCCTACGCGCCACGGTCGGCCGGCCGGCCAGCGCGAAGGGCAGCTCGCCACAACCGCCCTCTTAGCCGCCAGCCCTCTGCCCTCGCTGCTACCTTTATACCAGTGGTGTCACGGTCTACTGGTGGCAGTGGAACGCGTCGTAACACCGTAGCATGCCACGAGCTTCTCTACGCAACTAGCGTCGGGAAAGGAAACTATTAGTAACCCTGCCGCTTTAAAGTAGGGATGGCGTTGTCTCTGGTGGCGGGGAAATGAACTGTGTGGAGGGGCGATTTCGTCGTGACACTCGTGCCACGGACTCCCGCTCGTGGCATCGACTTTATATGGATCCCGCTCGTGGTATCGACTGCTTTATACGGTAGTTCTGTCTCATGCTTGTAGATCTTTGCCTGGCGTCCTCATCCATAAGCGATTTGCTTTCAACTATTATTTGAATAACATTCAAATTTAAAAAGTGTATATTTTTAACAGTTCTAACACTTAAAACAAATTAGTTTATCACACTAAATCCATGAATTGTGATAATACTAATCGTTTCAATCCGAAATTTATGCATAGTTAATTCTTCACAAGGATTCTTTGTTTCTATGACTTTTCTAAAGAAAATGGTGTTTTAAATAGTATTGAACTCGCCCGAAAACACAAATATTAGTCTCGATTGCTGCTTTTCTGTTTATTGGTCTAATTATAGACTTTAATAATTAGGAGCAATGGTCTTTACATACACTGTTGGTGATGTAGGTATTGCTTTCAAATTCAATGTGATCACCTGTTGTGGGAGTTTTTATGTGTCATCGTATAATTCACCAACGTCATCACAGGCGTTATTCTTTAATTTGTAATAGTAGCTTGTCGTGATTGGTTCATTGAGTCACATTCTCCGGCATGCATTTTAATGTTCTCCCTGATTTTTCATCTTCATCATTCATTACTTTTACATTCACAGGAAATTTAATTCAGTGCTTGACCATCGTGTCAAAGAAAGTCACCTCCTCACATTGAATCTCCCAAACTGTTCTCAGTTATATTCTTTCTCTTCTTTCTCATTTTATAGCAATTGATGAGCTAAACACCCGAGATTTTGTTGAGTTCACGTAACTTAATCTTCTTCCATTAAATTTTAAATTGCTACAAGCACGTGTCAAATAACTACTTATTCACAAATAAAATATAAGTAAATATTCACATGTTTCACTCACTTTTTTTAACATACTGCTAACATTCGCCTTCCTAAGCGACAACAGGCTTCACCATTGACAAGTCTCTTCAACTTTCTTCTTCCAAATCATATCGTCTTTTGGATGGTCTTTTATATTGCCTATACATCGGCTGTCAACGGAACTACAGTTAGCCCGAGTTCCTTGAATGACACTCTGTGAAGAGGCCTCTTGTTTCTCTCACGTGCAGCTACTCCCAATGGAAATTCCGTTGGCATTTTTATTACAGCTGTGGTGTGTTTTGAGCACCGGTCTCCTTCACTTCGCTCTCAGCATCTGCATATTTTCTGCCTCTTCCTTTCATCCTCGCTGGAGAGAGTCTTTTCTCAGCTCGTATCTCCGAATATCAGACGCTCTTCAACTCGCACCGATGCCGATTGGGACTCTTACAACCCTCTTCCTCCCTGCACAGAAGGCCGAACGTTCCCTACCCCTAAGATGCTGATTTTACTTTAGACTCCTCCTCATCCACCCCTCCGCCGATATTTCTTTCATCTTTGCATCTCCCCTCAACTCCCGACTGCGCTTTGAGCTCCGATACCGCGCTCCCATTTATTCTTCCCCGTGACACTTGGCGCCGCCATTCAGCCTGTTTATGAGATGCTAGGCGTACCTAAAAATCTTATATGCTGGAACTTCTCGAATATTCCTGAGTTACCGTCATAAAAAGGTGTGTTTATGACCACTTATCTGAACCGCCATTCGAGTGAACGTGAGGATGCCATTACATCTTCCAACTGTTTCTGACAACTGTAAATTATCACAGGTCTTTTTCTCACGTACTTGACGTAGACATACTTTATTTGTTCATAACAGTATTTAAACAATTATAAACTTTATTACAAATTATCGCATATAAAATATACCGGTTCCTACGATAAATTTCGATTACAGAATATACTCTTGTTGATCTACAAAGAATACATGAATTCCTGTTGATTTATATTGTACGAAACGAAGGGTTATTAGTTATTTTAGCCCACATTGCTATTTTTAATTCAGCTTATGTCTAGCTACTGAATATACATTAATCATTATTTTATTTCTAATCAAAATGATTAATGAAAAATGGCATTAAAAAATTAAACAACATATTTCTACAAAAATATTATTTCTTTCTAATTTGTTATGCTTTTATTACAGACAACGTGCATCATCGTGTTGGTAAACAAGTGAAAGTAAATTTCTGAAGTTTTTGAGTTATTTACTTTGTTGAATTATTCTTTTATTAGTGAACTCGCTGAAGCCCTGGAGTTTGATGCGCAAAATTATTAATTCTTTCGTGTCTTTTACTGTTTAAAAATAGTGAAAATGTTCAGGAAAAATCCATCTTTGAGTCTGACTTTTTTCGTTTTTAGAGCAATAATACATATTAAAGTGAATGTAAAAGATTACCGATTTCATCGCCTTTCTAGCAAAATATATTGAGGAGACAAATTTAATAGAATCAACGTCAATTTGGTTCACCTCGAAACATCGATTTTAGCCGCTGTGCTCACATTATAACTGTCTGGCATTCGATGATCGGCAAACGACAGGCAGGAAGACCTAGAAGAAGATGAGCAGGCGAAATGAAGAAAGTAGGTGCTCTGTGGACCCGAACTGTACGAAATCGACAAGAAGAGAAGAATTACGAACCAACAAAAGAACACTGACATGAACTTAAAATTATGTGAAAATGTGTAAACATAGTGTTCATCTAATAATCCCACATTCATATACCAGCTTAATTGTGAGCCTTGAAACTAATGACGTAACCCTCAACTTAGACAGGCCTTTGCCCTGTATGGGATTCTACTGGCTTTATTATTATTATTATTATTATTATTATTATTATTATTATTATTATTATTATTATTATTATTATTATTATTATTACACTTTACCTGCACTACACATCCCATACGGGACTAATGACATTAGCAGTTGACGCGCCAGAAGCCTATAAGTAATCCATCAGCTGATTCCACGATTCTATCAGTGGAGGATGATGGACAGACGGGGGTTGCTTGTCCTTAAGCCACGCGCCCTCTCGGCCTGTCCTTTGCGTGGCCTGCCCTCAGCGCGGATCTGCGGGGCAGGGGTGGCGAGGTTTTCCTTGGGATCCGTTTCTGACGAAGCCCCGCTTCCCCGTCCCTCCCTTCCCCTCCCTCCCCCGCACTTCCCCTTCGCGTGCTCTTACTCGCCGCGCGGCTGTTTCCGATGCAAATCCGATGGAGGGCGTCTCGTTTTACCATATCGGAAGATGGCATCGACGAGCTCTAGAAGCAGGGCGCCGCTGTGTCCGTGGCGCCGGACGCCCAACAAACGACTGCCGATAGGGGGAGTCAGGCTGGGCCAAATAGAGAAACCTCCGAATAAAGAGGAAATTATTTTATTTCGCCGGTTACAGTCATAATTAATGCTTTAGTTTTCTTAAATATATAAGTCGCATCAAAACATGATATCATATTCAATAACACAAAATTCATTGTTATACTAGTATAAACTTTCTTAATTTGAAACAGTAAATTTTAATATCTGCTGTTTCTTTCATTTTATATGATGCATAAACTTCATGCATTTCACATATTCTTTCATGTTTTCCTTTTTTGTCTCGTTTATCGTAAAAAATATCAATAAATCTGGTATTAGGTATATCGTTAAACTTCCTCATCGCAAATACCGCCTTTAGTGTTAGTGTATATTTTTGTAAGTGATTCCCATTTTAAATCTGAGTATATACAGGTCACACATTTGTGTAATAAGCATAAGTTTGTGCATGAACATAATAGAACTACACAAATTGAATCTGAATTGACGCGGAAAGAAACAACTTTGAAGTTTTTTCTGACTTCAATGGCATTCCTCTGCAGTGCAAAAGTTCGCGTTTATTGCCTTAGTAAAGATATAAGCTGTTTTCCATAGCAACTGCTTTCAAAAGAATTAGAGCGTAGTGCCTACCTTCCCTTTTCTCATTTTTGTAATGCGTTATTGCCATTCTCTTTCTGCCAGACATTTAGCTCGCCGATGTAAGCTGTGCATTTGACTGTCATTGACATAGCATGCGTTTAAATGCGATGGAAAAGAAAAGAAAAACATTCTTATTGCATGTCGTGATACAAACAGATCCCGAGCAAACAATATGCGCGCTATTGGTTTTTGATCCCAACAAGAACGAAACGTGTGTACCTACAAACATATAGGTCGAGATTGATCAGTGTTTGTATGCAATTACCAAGGCAGCGAGGTACGAGCCTGGGCGGGGAAAAATCGGGCACCGTGTAGAAGAATAGGCGCGGTGCGGACAGATGGGTCATGGTGGAGAAAAATGGGGTTGATTGATGTTTTTGGACCAATGACGACTGTCACTAGTCCCGTAACTGTTGTTGTTATATCCAGCGTGGTGGCGGAGACTCTGTGCATCTAGAACGTGAGATCCGCCACCGACACATGCGTCTAATTGCGGGATTTCCCCCAGGTATCTTCACGAGCGAGGCGTCGCCACGGCTGGGACAAGCTCTAAGTTCTCGACAAGTCTCCCAGCATGTACGGTTGTGCAGAGCGTATTAATGTAAGTGTGTAGGGACAAGGATGAGGAAAGAAAGGTCGCGCGCGGTATTTATCCAGTTTGTTAAGGTGCTGCTCTGGTATTTGTCTGGAATGGAACAAAGATACAACGTAAAACTACTGATCAGAGCGGCCGTCCGCCAGAATTCTTTCCCAGTAGGGATGGATTCGACGTAGCTATCTAGCTAGTAGCAAAAATCCGCCATCATCTGGACTCGAACTTTAAAATCTCTAGGTCAGTGTTCCCTCAGAGACAACTGTGCTTGAGTGGCGCTGCCTGTGAGCCAACTAGCCGGTTGGAGGAATGAGGACGTTTGGCTGGGACGGCCGAAGCGAGAACAATCAGGGGTCAGCGTGACGACTCATGCGGGGCGAGGGGGGTGGAGGGAGGAGCGAGATGGGCGGGGAGAGACGCGGTGGCCGCTGCGTCCTCCGGAGCTCGTCCTTCCGAACTCCGTGGCGGCACGGTCACCAACTTTCATTGCGCCATCAATTATGCACGGCGCCGCCACTCCGCAGTTTCAGCGACGTGGCGCGGCTGCCGGAGCCGCTGCCAAATCTCCCATCATCCTTCAGTGCGTCATCGTGGGGCAGCTGCAAAAGCACCGGACACGGCAGCTTCCACGCTGGCGGGCGGTAGGAGGGGTCCATTTGCAGAACTAATGAACAGGGCCAATAAGGACACAGCTGTTGCTGCTGCGCGAAGCGGTTCCCGTAGAAGCTACGGAGGGAGAAGTATCCAATAGTTATCAGATGGGGTTGCAATATATCATATGCCTTAAGGGATGATATGAATAAAAACTGAGTAAGTACTCCAATTGCTCATGAGTATAAGTAGGAACTACTACTTCTCATGAGCAAATGCTTCTTATTACATGAATAAATGAATAAAAAGTTTCGCGTAACTTGGATCATTTACTTCTCTCTCTTAGTAATTGCTCATCTGAGTAATTGTTCTGTTGATTTTTAACGTTTTCTTTCTCTATATTACCGCGTAAATTGTCCCCGATGGTGTCGAAGTTGTTCGGTTAAGTGATACAGTTGATATGTATTGTTAGCAAAATGATAGGAAGTTTCCAAACATTCATTCGCTCATTACCTAAAACCAACACAACCAACTTACAACGGTTGTGTATAACTTTCTTCTATCCATTCAACACGATTTGAGTCACCTATGGAGGTTGCTCCGAAAATTCGAAGTAAATACTACACACTAGAAGTAAATTCTCGATTTTATTCACATGAAAAGTAAGCAATTGCTCTTTGGCCGAGGAATTACTCACCAAAGGAGAAATTGCTCAAGATAATGGCAATTGCTCAAGCCCTTTATTCATACAGTTTGAAGTAATTGCTTTGAAAATTCGATAAGAAAGTAATAACTCGTTTTTATTCATATCATCGAAGATCATTCAGGCAGTGGTACGACATATTGCTAGAGTTTGCTTGAAAGACCAAAATATTGTTACATTCACACTTTTTATAATCAACCTGCGGCAACAATATGGGAGTTCACGAGGCAACTGTCCAAGTGCGTTTCTACTTCGAGGGATGGAGGACGAAGGAAGAACCGGGGAAGTGTTTGAGCGTAGGGAGATCAATTCCCATGTCTAGATCCCAGTTCACGTTATTCATGTCATAGCATAATGGAGCCATCTCTAATTAAAAACCTACTGGTAACCTCTTCTTCTGTTCATATCCTGTGCTCAATAAACCAATGATTATATAAACCAAGGATGTATAAATTATCGCAAGGGAAAATATTAATATTTTTATGCTGAAAAAGTGCATTTTCAGCATGCGAGAAGTAACTTCCTCCTTAGAGCGGAAAAAGCCGTAAGATGGAACCTTGAGTAATTCCAATACGGACATCACTTACCCCAGTTTAAGATATGGATATCTCGTCCTGAATTCATAACACTGAAAGAGAATATCTTATCCACTTTCTTCGCACTTCTATATTGCAAGTAATCAGTGTAATAAATTATATTAATATCATGTGGTTAATAACAAATTGTAATTTTTATTTAAGTTTTTCATCTCTTGCTCTCTTTGGTCTTTCCAGCTAGTACAGCTAGCGCAGGGAAAACGTCACTGACTCGAATATTGACGAGAACAACGAAACATAATTTCCTCAAAACGATCACCAGTGTTGCCGCACGCATTCACTTTCTCGCTGCAGTTCGTTTCCCCCAGAGCATCGTGCGCTTACATTGAATCCCTCCCTTCGCTTCAACGGGGAGCAACGGAGCCGTGTGCTGCACATGTGACGTTCATGATTACTTCCCAATTCAATAATACATTTTAATTACTTTGGAAACGTAGTTTCGCTGGCCCGCCGGCTCCTCGCGGGCTTTTGCGCCGCAGGCAATCTTTCCCCCGCGAGCCGCTGCGGCTGCCGCCCGCGCGCATGCGCAGTAGGAGGCCGCGACGCACAGTGGGTCGCACCGACCGGAGCGTGGGCAGGGCAAAAGACCTCGAAGGGGAAAACTACACTCTATTTGATTGGTATTAATCCTAAAATATGTAATTGATAGAAGTTAAAATAAAAGTGATGCACTTAAAATAGTACCTTCAATGTGAGACGTTTTGTACGAATAACATTTCATCCGAATTCGGGCAATTTTTTTGCTAGGGCTTTTTCTAGCCGACAGCCGATTATCCTTTACGTACTGATGGACAGCATACTCGACCGTACTCTAGACAGCAACATTCTTTAAGGGCTTCTCTGAACTGAGGTCAGCAGAACGCGAGACCCTCCATGACAACACATACGTGAGGGAGAAGGGACCAAGGCAGGACTCGAATCCGCGACCCTTCGGACCAAGAAACTGAGTCGGTACGCGCTTTTAGCCACCTCGGCCATCCATGTCGACAGGTGCAAAATTTAAGGACTTATTTTAAAAGTGATGTATCTCCAGGAAGCAGTTTTCATAAAGAAAAATTATTCTCAGTCAAGATGGGATGCAACGATTTTCGTAGTATGATGTAGATGTTTCTGAAACACACTCTTAGACATAAAAAGAGTTGCACCATGTTGGACGTGTGAAAATGGAGTGCAATGTGAGATAGAGGAAGAGGGAATCGAGGATGTGAAATGATTACACTTTCAGCTCACAGTACACAATAGTTATTGCACGAAAGCATTGAAAAATGCGATTCTCAATAGGGTGTGCAACCTCCTCTATTTCGCAAACAGTAAGCCAGATGTCGCGGCAGTAGCTCGTAGATGTGTTGGTTGGCATCCTGCGATATCCCGTCCCAGGCCTCTTGAATTGACGCACTCAGTTTCCGAATATTGCGCTGGCAAGGAGTGTTTGGTAGGGAGCGTCTCATTGCATCCCACCGTGCTCGATAGAGGGATCTGGGATGCTGCTGGTCATGGAATGGAGCAAGTGTCTTGCAGGCACTCCCTAGTGATGGCTGCTGTGTGCGGTCGGGCGTTGCACTGCTGGAATATCGTCCCAAGGAGTGAGTACAATAACGGTTGAGGAACTGGTTGCAGGATCTCCTCCACATACGTAATAGCGTGCTATTAAGGTGCTTTCAAGAAACACCAACTTGACTTGGCGTTATACGCAATCGCACCTGACACCATGACACCAAGTCATCGAGTCGTTTGGTGTTCGGCAATAAAACGTGGGATTTCACATTCGCAAGGGTGCCAACACACAGAGGTTCTTTGGTCATCGCCGCCCAGACAGAAGCGAGATTCTTCGCTGAACACGACGCGCTAATAGTCTGCGTCCGTCCACGCCTCCCGGACGCGACGCCATGTCAACCTTTGCTGCCGTTGGTGAACCGTTAAGGAGAGTCGTCTGCACGGCCGGCGCGAACGTAATCTCACGTCATGGAGACGTTTGGCAATGGTGCGGCGGGACACAGGATGTCTCATTGTGAGTTGCACAGCGCATTGAAGGTCCGCAAGCATCGAAGTTGTCTCGGTCACAGCGTTTGGGACAATCGTCCTGTCCTCTCTTGGTGTGGTCTGCCGGGGTCTTCTAGACCCTTCCCGTCGCGACGCGTCGATGACGCGCGCGTTCTTGTTACCACTGCTGCCACCGTCGTGCAATGATCACATCTGGCCGATCCAAATGACCAAAAGACTTCATGAAGCCCCACGATGCGGCCCCTGTCGAACGCATCCAGCAGCTGATATTGCTTCCGCATCCGCCTTCGCGGCATATTGAACATCTCACGATGCTATCACAGTAGATACACGGGCGACAGTGACTATTAGGCGCAAAACAAACGCCCTTTTAGACCCGGGCGGTTAGGCCGACGCGCGCGCGTTCTGCGAGCGCACAGTGCGTGATCAGGCATCTAACCAGAATCAGTGAGTGGTCTTCTGATGTGGAACCGACCCGATGTGGAAGTTAGAAACAATTCGTTCGCTTCAGTGGCGTCGTTTCAGTTGGTGTCACCTGGGGTGAAGCTAATGGTGCATTGATATACTATATCTATTGCTGCATTGATTATACATTATTTTGTGAAAAATAGAAACATATTTGTTATTTATGCACATGATAGTTATTTATGATATATTAAAAATTCTATGTAATTAAGATTAATTGCAATATAATTGCAATTAAATCAATCTATGCTTAAGACTTAAATGTATACTTATAAATAATTTTTAACTAAACCATAAAAATTATAATTCCAACAATAAAATTTTGAAACTACTAAAACTAAGAAAAGTAACTATAAATATATAAAATTTTTAAGTAAATGATTTAAATTATATAATTACCACTATAAAATAATGTAATTGGTGTCACCTCTAGAATGCTGTCACCCGGGCGCGCTGATCCCCTGCCCCCCTACGCCACTGTGTCGCTTCCTTCTGAGTGCAACACCTTTTTTGTCTAATTAACTACATAGCAAACGGGAATACGTATATGTCACTTTGGAAATAAGCTCTTCAATTACCAAAATGGAAAACAACTATCTATTTTATAAATATCAATTCTCTAAAAAGTTGAAACTAAAGATAAAAGAATATTTTACATTTTTAGATTTAAATGATTTCCTGTAATGTTAGACTTTGCAAGATTTTGATAATAATTTATTGGTCTCTAACTATGCAAATTCTCTATTGATATAATCATAATAAATTATTTTTAAAATGAATTTTTAATTTCTATGAAGTTCTTGTAATTTTTTGTACTTAAAAAACTATTCCAATTGTCAAAGAATATTTTATATTGTCCTTGAATTTTAATTGTGACACACGCTATCACAGCCTGTCAAAAATTTAATTACTCACCTAAGTTAACTGTGGGGGTCCTATAAAAACAGCAAAAACATCCAAAAATGAATAAATCTTAAAAATAAACAATATTAAATGTTTCATTCTCAGGTTCTTAGGTTCTTAACTATCGCTTTGAAAGAATGTAGAGCACGAAAATGACACCGTTTATACATGTATAAGAAAGATGTGAAAGAGGAAGAGGATGTCGAAGACGAAGAGGATGTAGAAGAGGGAGAGGATGTAGAACTGGAGGAGAGAGTGTAACTGGAGGAGGATGTAGAAAAGGAAGATGATGTCGAAGTCACGAAGTCACATGAACCTTTGCCGAAAAAAATATTTTTTATTCAATTTGTGGATTCGAAAATTGAAAAAGGTGAACGCGTTTCGCGCATGTGTAGCGCGCGTATTGTCCACTGTGCGCGCGCAGCCCTGCGCCCGCCCTGCACCGCCCACGCCGCTCGCGCCGCCGATGACGGGCCCTTTGATTGGTCTTTGTTGCTGCGTCGAGTTACCTTTGTGATTAACTTTCTGCGTAATTAATCGTAATGAACGGATCCGTTTGACCGGTCGGTTGCGAAATTTGCAGAAAAGACTCCCGCGGGCCTCGGCGATGAGAAAAGGAAAGAGGAACAAACCGATGAATAGCAGGCAGCAAACTGTAGACATGCTTGTAATTTGAAACTCTTTCCCGAAACCCTTCGGAAAGTGGCGTGATGGCTTTGTTCGGAGAATCGTTTAAAATTTCATAAGACAGATTGGACTTAGAAGCCGTTAAAATTTCAAAAAGACTAGTTCATTTTTCTATATTTAATTATTGCGCTTTATAGAATGTGAGTGCCCCAGTTGTAAATATTTTTTTGAATAATTTGAATTCTAATTTACCTATTATGAATTAGAACATACCTATATTTTATTTCTATAAATAATGATTTCTTGCAATGAGGAGAGAACTTCCAAATAAAAGATACACCCTCCAGTCCTTTTGTCTCCAGTACAAGCAAAATGAAAAAATAATATTATAGTTTCTGGACGGTGTTGTGGTTAATTGACACACGCTAAAACTACTGAAGAATATAAAACATTTTCTATATTTTTTTGTTGTGATACACAATTACGAAAGGAAGTATTGAATGAAAACTGTGTGCATCAGTGATTGATTTACGTATGGACGTTAGATTCGTGTGGAGTGTTTTATGTATGTTTCAATATATTTCCACTGCAAAGCCATTCCAAAAATATATTTCTTGCACTTCCAACTTCCTCAATAGTCTTTTTTTCTTTAAAACAACAATAAATTTATTTAATTTGAAAGTTGAAACACATTTTTTAGGTAAGTTTACTTCATTGTAGCCATTTCAACTAGTGCATTGTCAAACAAAAATACGCACTAGTCTTATATTGATTTTTAATATTTGCTTTTATAGACCATTTAAAACTTTTTGTTCCGGTAGTAAAAAGCCAAGGAAGCCGTCCACTGCCACGTAAAATTTATTATAACAATAATTCCAAATCAGAGCTCCTCGCTCGCGGTATCCTGGTAGCACCTCTCCCGGCCCTATTTTACGATGAAACCCGTTACGTCCTGCTTCCTCATCCTGCTGCCCCTCGTTCACCTCTGGAGCTGAAGCCCCAGCCTCTGCTCCGGTCCCCGCCTCCGCAACACCGCCTTCGCTACTACAGCCGCTCCCGCTGACTTCACGCCCGTTTCCGCCTTCGCCGACAGCTCCCTCTCGCCCCACCTCTGCCTCCGCCACCTCCACTGCCCACGCCCACGCCCTTGCTTTGCTTCGCTTCCACCATCGTCTCCTCCCCCACCCCTGCCGTTGCCATCACCATCGCCCCATTCCCACCACTACACCTCCCATGTCATCATCCCTCGCCTTCGTCCCTGTTCCTCTCCCTCTCTCCCCAACGTTACCGCCCCCACCTTTTATCTCGCCCTTGCCTTTGATGCCACCCTCTTCCGCCATCCTGAGAGGGAATCGCCGAATCAGTCAGCTCCAAGTCAGTATTACTGTTCTCTCTCTCTCTCTCTCTCTCTCTCTCTGCAGCGACCCTGACCGGAAGATTCTAGGTTTCAATTCCCAATGGGGACAGATACTAGCCAGATATCCAGGTCGTGCAAAATCACTGACAGGCAGAATTATAGCGGACGGCTGCTCTGATCGGTAGTTTTCTGTGATCTCTCCTATCAGCAAATGCCAGTGCTGTACCCTAACAAACGGGCCACGGACAGCGTGAGACCGTTCCTTTTCCTTGTCCTATCCTCTCTCCTTCCTCACAAACCCACGTACTTGCACCACACATTTCGCGAACTACTCGGACACTTGGCTGCTTGTCCCGGCTGGGAGATGCGATACTAGTGGAGACACCTGAAGGCGAAATTCCCAGCATGCCGACGTGTAAGCCGGTGTCGGTTCTCACCATCCAGCGTGGAAGGAACATCGTCATTTCCGGGATACAAACTGTCACTACTCTTATGGGACTGATGACCATAGCAGTTGACTGTCCAGGAAACATACCGAGAGAGATGGCTCAGTGCTGCAGTCCTCTGACCGGGAGGTCCTAGGTTTGAGTCCCGACGGCGGCAGGATTTTCGACACTAGCTTGTCAGCTAGGTCGAATTCAGTCGCTGTCTGGAGGAGAATGTTGGCGTCCGGCTGCTCTGATCGGTAGATTTTCGTGGTTTCTCCGATCGAATGCCGGAGCAGCACCCTAACAATCTGGCCGCGGACCGCGCGCGATCATTCCTTCCTCTTCCTTGTCCTCTCCTCACCCCTTACACACACGCACTCTAACATGCACTACACTACCACACATGCCGGGAGGCTGGTCGGGAGCTTAGAGCTTCTCCCGGCTGGGGCGGTGCCCCGCTGGTGGGAGATACCAGGTTGAGGGGAAATCTCACTAGTCGATGGTAGGTCAGTACCGTATCTCGTCATCCAGCGGGTTAACATCACCGCCACCTCCCGATGAAAAACACGCACTACACCTATGGGACTAATTACCACTGTAGTTGACCCGCCCGGAATCACGAACAATCAATCAATCCAGGAAACATTAATCAATAAATCTCACTAAGAACGGCGCCCACTCAGGCCGGTGAAGACGATGACTCAGGACTGCGGAAGCGAATGAATGTGTGTGTGAACATGCAGACAGATGTCAGTTGAAAACTTCGTGTCTAAAGTCGTAATTCGTCGTCTCCAAAGCGTTATTCCCTCGCCGACATACCGGAATAATCGGCGATAATTCAATCTCAAAACGTTAAAAGCCTGAATTTGCTTAACGTAAAAACTATACAGATACGTCTGAAAACGTATATGTTTTCATTGTTATGTAATTTTAATTGTCTTCTAATTTGTTCACATTCTTCCACATACAGCTACTGGTTTCCAATATAGGTGCAGAATCCAATTCTGTACGTAGAATGAGAGTATATATCTTATCGAGTGTATATAGCTTATTACATGATAAACACGCGTAAGATTTTTCATATTCTATTTTTAGGTGCTGGAAATGTCCATTATAGAACGTAAAAATAAATAATCACATTATATAATAAACGTATTTACCATAGTAAAATACTTTTCGTAGACGTTGACGTTCTTGGTCATGTTATTAGTGAATTTGTTTCGTAAGTTGCCTGAACGTGGACTTTCTAAGTTCCCCATAAATATACATGGAGTGTAGTGTCAGTGCGACGGATCAACAGCGACATTGTCGAGGTCAAGGGAGAATTGGATTGTTATGTTTGAAAGTCGGCGCACCTCATCCCCGCTCGTCCTACATTCTGCTCCGGTCCACCTCGCTCCTATACGCCCTGCCTTGTCCCATCCCATACTACCTCCCTTCTGTCGCATCCTGTTCTGCCTCGCCCCGGCCTGCGTCACCTCGCCTTGCCCATCCCGTCCTGACCTACACCGTCCCGCCCCACTCCACCCTGCCCACCCCGTCCTGCCCCATCGCGTTCTGATCTACACCGTCCCGCCCCACTCCATCCTGCCCACCCCGTCCTAACCCACACGTCCTGCACCACTCCATCCTGCCCCTCCCGTCCTGCCCTACACTGTCCTGCCCTACACCATCCTGCCCCATCCCGTCCTGACCTACACCGTCCTGCGCTACACCATCCTGCCCCACCCCGTCCTGACCGGTCCTTTTCCGCCCCGACTCCCCACCCCACCTCTGCCTGCTCCATCCACATGGCCGAGTCCATATCGAACCAACGCAATCCCGTCCCGGCTGCGCGACATTCGCCCCCGCTCCGTGTCCGCCCCACTGCGCCGCCGCGGCCTCATCTTGCGCTCCATCTCTCAACGCCATCTCGGCGTCCGGGTCCCCGGCGGCGGCGGCCCCGCGGGCGCCGTACGACGGCGAGGGCGTGGCGGCGAGGGGGCGAGCGGCGCGCGACCACCGCTGAGGCAATGGGTACCGTGTGTCTCCATCCGTCCCGGCACACATCGCCCCGCCCAGCGTTTCCTCGCCCGCCCTGTTCTGCTCTGCCCTATGCCGCGCCACCGATTCACGCAGCCCCATACGACCTGCCCCATTATATACTCCAACTACCCCCACCTACAACTCCTTACCGCCCTCTACCTTGCTCACCACTCCGCTCACCACCCTTTCACCATCCCGCTCACCATCTTGCCCACAATGTCACTCACCAGCACGTTCCACACTCACCACCTCGCTCACCCCCGCTGCTCGCCACTCTTCCCAACTCCTCTTTCATCATCCTCAACACCACGCTCACCAAAACCCTGAGCAACACGTTCACCACCATGCTCCCCACGGAACTCACCCCCACGCTCATCACCCCCCTTCCCACCACGCTCACCACCTCGCCCATCCTGCCCCGTCCTGCCCCTCCTTCCCCCTCTGTTCCGCCCCGCCCATATCTCCACAGCATACGTTCACTACCACGCTCACTAAGGGACTCACCCGCACGCTCATCACCCCGCTCACCACCCCACCTACGACCCCACCCACCACCTCACCCATCACGCCGTCCCGCCTTTCCTTCCCGCCCTGTCCCGCCCCGCCCACATTGCCGCCCCGCGTCGGCCCGCCCCGTGCCGCGCCGCGCAGCTTCGCCCCTCTCTGATTACCTGTCACCGCCAGCGGCGCGGCGACCGCGCGGCCCCGCGCGCGCCGCGTTATGTAATTCCCTCCACTCGTGCTTCGTTTGTTCGCGCTGGCTGCACGCGACGTTAATGCGCAGCGCGGGACAGATAGCGTCGCCAGGAGCCCCGCCGGGGAGGAAGAAGGCGGGCGGTTGCGACTTGTGGTTCGGAGGGGGCGAACGGGGAAGCGAAACGTGTGCCTGACGCCAACCACAAATGTGATGCTGCGATGCCGTGTTAAAAGACCACAGAATTGTATTTTCTCTGCACAACATTATCTTATAATTGCGGATAAGCTTTCATTCAAAACTTTTCCTTTTGTGGTTTAGGTGCTGAGGTGGCTTAATGGTGTATTATCTGGTATTTTCATAGCGGAATTTCCGTTTACATCACCACCTTTGATTCGTTGCTATACAAGTACATGTTCATTGCTTGTATTGAAGCGATATAGCTCTCTTTGTATTACCATTAAGAGCACTTAAATTTGATCTTCGGCCAATTTAAAAGCATCACTGCCCCCAGTACTGCGAATATGGTAGGAATAATCTTAAAAATCTGGATTAACGTAATGCGTGTTGCAGAATTGGTTAGTGGGGGAGTTCACCAGCCGAAAGCTTAAAGCTTCTTCGTGATTAAAGGTGGTCGCATTTCGGATAGAAATGAAGACGAAGGCGATGAAACGAGAGGAAGCAATGGTGGAAATAAGATACAGCGAGAAGACGGAGTAGGAGAAATCAATTGTTCACATATTCTTGTCAGTTTCCGGTGGTACTTCGAGACGTCAGTGCAACGAGAAGAAACAGGACACCTAGTGGGAAGCAGGAGATAGTCGAACAATGCGAGAAGTAAAAGATCATCGCAAATGTTATTTAAAACACCTCAGATGGAGTGATATGTGCAGTTAAGAGTAGCGTGGTATTTGGCGAGATGTTGTGACATTTTACGAGACAAAGCAAGACATTCTATATGATGAATACAGTGGAAACACTAGAAGGGGTGCCTTGGTAGTCGCTAACAAGAGGAAGTAAAGGAGAGGAACAGAGGCATGCTCTGACATGACGCGGAAACGTCAAGTCTCAGAGAGCTAACGCGCCGTCCCGACTTGGGGCTCAGGAAGACAGAATGTGTCCGGATATGACTGCCATCTCGAGGGTCAGCCTGAGAACAAAGTCTTGAGCTGCGCTGGCGTTGTTGTGGATAAAAACACTCTCAGAATGGTTTAGATAATACTTTAGGTCAAACCTGATATGCTTCTTTCGTAAATTTGCCTGAAAAAAATATTTTTTACACAATAACAAGTAAAAGTGTTCCTTTTAGGACATGCGTAGAGTGCTAAAAGTTCAATTTTTATTACTAGCCATAATAGTGATATTAGTGTTAAGTTAAATCTAGTGTTAAGGTAAATCTGTGAATACAAAAGAAAAAGAATTCTTCTGACCACTTCAGCTTCTACTGACCTTATGACTTGAAGAGTTGGCTTAAAATAATATGAACGTCTGTAAGACAATAAAAATAATCTGTGACACATGTGGTGATTTTATTTTGCTCGTAGAATTGGGACATTCGACCTATCAGCCTCGTGTCACAAAATAAAATACAATTATCACTCGTATCATACACTAGTATTGCTTTTCATCACAGGTTTGTTAAATCCACACTAAGCGTTTTCCTTTTGAGAAATTAAATCTGAAAATTAACTGAAGAAATAGAGTTGGCTTTTTACTGAAACTGCTACGAATTTTGAAAACCATTTAAAAAACGTTTCAAGCAAGATAAAAATTGAATTTATCGAGTAGAATAGTTGAAATTTTTCTGAGAATTTATTTTCCTGGGTTCTCAAGCTGAAATTTGTTTAGAAAGCATTGATTCTTGAGAAATCTTACTAGATTTGATGATTCTTTTCTCTGGAAAGCTTAAGAATTTTAATCCTAGTACAGAAACACTCAGATGATGATGAAACTCATTATAAATACATACGAAACACATTGAAGTTTTCAAGTACCTGACTCGAAACATTATTCCACACATTTTATGGGAGACAGTTTGAATAGGACGACTATTTTTGTTTGAGAACGCCCCCTGTTATTCGCGAGCACGGGAGGGCGGCACCTGCTTTATGCTCGACACAAGGAGGGGGTGTCATCTCCTTATCTCCCACGTCGCAGCAGATCTCTCTGGAGAGTCGCTCCGCAGCTCCTGCAGTTACAGTTCCATCATTGCGAGCGCGCCCCCGCCGCCGCCTCCAACTTCCTTATGCATCCTTAATCCGGCTCCCGAGGTGGCAGTCGCGGCGCGGAGGGGGAGGAAACAGGCGGTGGGTGGGGAGGGGCGGGCGACAGGCAGGAGTGCATGCGAATGGTCGGACGGCTGAGTCGGCGGGCGTACGGTTGGGTGGACGGATAGGAAACTGAGTGAGCCAGCCATCACGTGGGTTAAAGGATTCCGGAGGGGCAAAAACTAGGAAATTTTGGATTTTCGTTTTTTGGTTGCGTATTAATATTTAAAATATCCTAAATTTTGATATAAAATCTCCTAAAATTTGATATATAATTTATGGGCATTTGCAGCTTCTAAAGTGTTCAAAATTACTTTTGAAAAGAGTGGGGTGGCTGTCTTTGGGAAACTGACAGCGGTGATGACTACATCACTGTGCGATTTGCTTTGTTTACTTTCAATTACCGCGGTAGAATTCCAAATGTCAAATTCCGAAGTTGATCTTCGGCAATCAGTGTTGGCGATCAATGTCAAATTCTGAAGTTGGCCTTTTTACGATCTCAATTTGTTTGTAGTGTGTTCACATGTAATCCATGCTTCTGTGAGTGTTTGTTTATATTGTGTAATTCTACACTTAGTGAGCTTTTACCTATCTTTTCAAGCGAAAAGTGTAGTTAAATCATAGTTAAAGGTGTGATTTAAGTACGTTTAGTGATGTATTTCCCTTTACAATACGGTTAAAAGCGCTTTGCGTGTTTTTAAGAAGAGAAAGAACGTGGGTAAACCCAAAATTCAATTGTTAGCTACAACTCCATCTTCACCAAGAAGTGAAGAAAATTTCACGAACGTTAGTGGTTCTGGGAAGAAATGTTTCATAACGAGAGGGTCAGAGCTTCAAATAAAGCCCTGAAAGAAATAGAAGAAAAGACATGTGAAAAAAGAAGAAGCGTAAGAACGAGATGATGCAATGAATTGGAATGCATTAGAAACTTTCATTGTTGTTTTCCGACAGTTTACTTTTCAAACTATATTTTTTCCTTTTTCTCCAAATTTTCTGAATGGAATTGATTTCAATTTTATACAGATTATCAAATGTACTCTTCTCCATTTACAATGAATTTACGATAACTTGTGTAGTTGAAGATTTATTAATGTAAATGTATACATAAATGTGAAAAATATCTTAGCAATTATTAATTTTCCGTAAAAAACGAAAAAAGTGTTTTTAAAAACTCCTGCGTTAAAATGTGATCATAGATCTAAAGTAACACTTCATTTTTAATGCAGTTATTGTGAATAGTTTCTGAGAAAAGTAAAAGCGAAATCTGTCAAATTAGCACAGGAGGGATAGGGCCTTCCGGAGCCCCTTAAAGTGTTGGCTTGCGCTTGGGAGGCCGGTTGAGTGGGTGGGTAGGCAGACAAGTGGTTAAGAGGGACGTGGTGAGCGATTAGTTGAGACTGGTGTGCAAGCAGGCAGTCGGTTAGACGAGCAGCCGGACGGTTCAGTGGACAGGTGGTTGAGTCGGTTGGAAGGCAAGTGGGTAGATAGGGAAATTGAGAGTAGGTTGACCTGCGAGTAGACGTGTGATGAGGGTGGGACGGCGAGGGAATAGGTGGAGGGTGGGGAGTGGATGGGAGGGCGAGTGGGTAGATAGGGAAATTGAGAGTAGGTTGACCAGCGAGTAGACGTGTGATGACGGTGGGAGGTCGAGGGAATAGGTGGGGGGTGGGGGTGGATGGGAGGGCCAGTGGGTAGATAGGGAAATTGAGAGTAGGTTGGCCAGCGAGTAGACGTGTGATGAGGGTGGGACGGCGAGTGAATAGGTGGAGGGTGGGGTGTGGGTTGGCGTGCAAGCAGGTATGAGAGCAGACAGGCAGACGGGCAGACAGAGGGGCAAATAGAATGGAAAACGGGCCCTCCGAAATATGCGAGGAGATGGGGAATACGTTGACGAGCAAGCAGGAGTGCCGTCGAGTTGGTGCGTAGATTAAGGGGTGGGAGGGTGAGAAGATAGATATGGGGTGGGGAGTGGATAAGTGAGCAATCAGGAGGGATAACGGACTGGCAGGCAGGCAGGCGGACAGACGGGCCGACGGGCAGTCGTGCGGGCGAGCGGGTAAGTGAGCGGGTATACGGGAGGCGGGCTGACGATGGTAGATGGGGAAATGGGGAGTGAGTTGGTGAGCACGCAGGCGAGGAGGCGAGCAAGCGAACAAGACGGCGGTCGAGGGAGCGTGCGGGCTGGCGACTGAGTAGGTGGGAGGGTGGGGTTCTTGAGCGAGCAGACGGGAAGCCGTGTGGGAGGGTGTAATCTATGCACGCGGAGAAGCCCTCTGAGGGAGCGAGCGGGATGAGTGCGAGGGGAAGTTAACGATCAAGCCGAGGTCGCCGCAAGAGGGCGCGGAGGAAGTGGTCGCGGCGGAGATGCAATCCTCGACAAGGGGAATTCCCGGGTGCAGCCGGAAAACGCGTTTCTTCTTCTTCCTCCTCCTCCATCTCCTCCTCTTCTTCTCCCTGGGCTTTATTCCTAATGGATGTTGGCGACCAAGTTCAGATATGAGAAATGTGATATTTCGACAGCAAAGTACAGTAGTTGTTGAGACGGGCGATGTGACTGCCTGGATGAAAATTATGGTGCCAGATCCTCTAGTAGGCCGTGTTCGTGGTTTTCACCGATGAATTCCAGGGGAAGAGCAAGACCTTAAGCAAACAGCCGTTTGAATTAAAAAGGAAACTCTAAAAAAAATAAAACGTAAAAACAGAGACGTCACAAAAAGCAAGGATGACTGTACCAAATAGGTAAATAGGTGGCAGCGAATGGCGAGGCAGTAGTCTTCTGAGTTGCAAGTAATTGCGAAACATGTCGGAGAAATAAATGGCTAAATAATGTCAAGAAAATGATTCATGCTTTTTCAGACTTATTTAATCTTTTATTTTAAAGACAGAAAACTGTTTTATGGTAACGTTTTTACATCAATATTTTATACGTTGAACATAACAGCAATAGCAGCATTTCGGAAAATAATTATTTTCTTCGCAATTAAATGTCAAAAAATGAATATTGTGTTTTAGGCAATGCTCCGATTTAAAATATGTTTACTTTATTTGATTTATATTTATATATTAAATATTTATTTAATGTTAATTGTATTTTGAAAGTATTATATTTGTTTGACATTTAAGCCTGAAAATGGGAATAATTATTTTCTGGACCGTTGCTATTGCTATTATGTATTACACAATATATTGATGAAAAACAGTTATCATAAAACAATTTTCTATCTTTAAAAAAATATAAAATACAGTCTGACAAAGTTTAAAAAATCTATAAATAGAAAAGTAAATAATAATTCTAATAAGTAATTCATGCGTAAAGATACAAATTCATTAAATTGGAAATGTAGCAAACTACGAATATGATCCCAGAGTGGCCAAAAACTTGTGATGAATTATCTTCTCAACTAAAATTAAACATAAGATGCATTATACTACATTTTAATAAGTCGTTATGCTGTTGCCCTTCATAATTCAAAGATTTGTTTAAGCAATGTATCCGAGTATCAATGTCATGCAGAGTATTAGTAGAACATGGATTCTAAGAGAATACAATTTTTAGTAAATCGAAGAAAATTATAAGGATGAAAATATGAAGAAGAACTAACAACATCGGCTTTAATAGTTCCAAGGAATTAATTGAATATGGGAATCGTGCCAGATGTAAAGAGTTCAACGTTTTATGAAAAAGAAGTAGAGAACGTGAACCCAAAAGATACAAGTACTTACTTCTGTATTACAGTAATCCTTGATTGGGAATACGCCAGAACTCAAACTGAAATGCAGATGATGATGATGATGTTGGCGACGATGATCCGTGGTGTAGATGTGCGTTTTTGGAGAAAATTAAACCACGCGCCGAATGTCAAATTGCGAAGCACCAAACAAGCGGAGAGAACAAAGGGAGGTCGCCCGGCGCGTAGGATTTTGGTCGCCCTACGGGCGCGCGGGAAATTATGTGGTGGAGAAAGCACGAGCGAGTGATTCCGGAAATAGTGCTTTGGAAGGCCAAGAAGGCTGCAGCGACTCACCACTTTGAAAACTACAAAGGAGCATCACGTCCCGGCGGAGGGCGGGGCGGGGTGAGGTCGGGCTGGAAGAGACGGGGAGGGACGTGGCCAGAGGCTCGCTGGCACTAGGCCACAGACAGATGAAGTTTTAACTGCCTGGAAACTCTTTGCTCGCGAGAGGGAAAAATCCAGTGACCCACGTAAGCAGCATTCGCCGAATAGGGAGAGAGACGCGGCAAACCGCAGCTTCTTTCCTTGCTTTCTTTATTATATTTCTCCCTTTGTTTCTTCAGTTTTTAGCAACTTCATGGCCGGTCATTTCTTTGAATCGCTGTGTAGCTTGTTCGTCTTGTATGCCGCTTTCTTTCGTAATTTATTTAAACTTCACTGCATCACATTTTAAGAAAATGTCTATTTTCAGTTCCATTACTTTGTCAGTAAAACTATATAACTTACAGTTTTTCAATTTCTAATGTGAAAATGGCGTCGACTTAGTCAACATGTGAAAATTTGTTGAAATTGTTCCTCAACTTTTCAGTTTTCTTGTAAACGTAAAATGTATAACAAGCAATCGCTCACATTTTGAAATTGCTTCCTTCAGAATATATTTCTAATTGCTACCACAACATAGCAAAACCCACAATGTTATTTTGAATAAAAAAACGATATCTAAATATTATTATTCATATGGTGCACCTTCAAATATTTTTTTACTCTGCAATGTACCTTTAATTAAACAACACAGTGTTCCTTCAATGAAACCCTTTATCTTCAAATAAAGGTTGCCTTGATGTATGACTTTTTTATTTAATCAATGTTCTTATGAAAGAGTTTCAAGAACCGTCGCGACACCGTCGCTTCCGTCGCCCCCACTAGATGAGATCACTGTCTCTGCGGCAGGTATTCGAAAATACAAAAGCAACTTACACATCTTACGCCATAACTTTGCAAGCCCTTCAACGAGCCTACATAATTAACAAAGCGCGTCGGTGTTAATGCCTCGTAATAAATTGAAATAGCTCGTCGGGTTGCCGCGAAGCGAATTCGGTGTGCTTACTATTTAGAGCATTAGTTTAATGGAATTCTTCCCGCGCCGGGCGCCTAGTGATTAAGCTGGTCAACGACTAATGAACCCGCTCGCCGGCCCATTACACGCGGCCGTCCTCTCTGTAAACGCACAAAACCATAGAATGTTATTATCTCTGGTGTATCACCATTATAAATCCCGTTAATTCCGGCACCTGTTCAGTGAGGCGCGGCCCTTAACGGTTGCGCCGACGAAGGAACTTTGAATGCACTAAATGTCCCGAGTCGCAGGCACCGGGCCTCCGCGGGCGGCGCGGCGCGGCGCGGCGCGGTGCCGTCCTCGCGCGGGGACGAGGACGGAGGACGGAGGACGGAGGACGCAGGGCGGCAGGATGTCTCTGTCCAAATGAACAACTCTAAAAGTCGATATCGTTAAGGGAGCGAACAGCGCGCCATAAACGTCAAAACACGGAATTTACAGGCGGACCGTAAACGGGCCTTTTTCTAATGCGGGCTGCGCGGCGGGGCGCGGAGCGGCGTGGCGCGGCGGAGGGGCGTTCTGGGCGCCATGGCCGTTTCATGCCTCGTATAACCAGAGCCAAAGCGTCGCGGTGCGCCGCCGTCGCCTGCGTTATGGGCGTCCGTGCCCCGCCGAGCCATCCCGTCAGGCCGGGCTCCCGCGCCGTCTTGCGAGGCGACCTCATCCTGTCTGTTGATCCTGCCATCCCGGCGCGGCTTCCGAGCCACGCCCACTTCCCCGGCCCCCTGACACGTTCCGCCCCCGCCGCCTCCGGACGCTCTCGACCCCGTCACCCACCAGCCGTCTGCCTCGCGCTCGGCACTTTGACGTATCGGCTTTCTCGCCATCCGCGAAAACGATTCCTCTGCCGCTGCCCACTTGTATTCCTTGTGGTTTCATATTCGTCTCGACTGACTTCGATTTGTTTCCTTAGATCTACCCTCATACACCAGAATGTTCCATTTTCTTTCTTAAATCCTCGTAATTTCTAGGTCACAATGCCTTTGCGAAAATGCAACCGTCCTATCGGTCCATCTATAAATGTTTATTGCCACATTTCTTCCCCTCTGTCTATCCTTCCCATTCCTCATCGTTATGATACTCTTTTCTGACTTTACCACTTTCGTATTCTGTCTCCTACCACGAAATGTAACTTTCTTCTTTTCATGGACGCTCGACTTCCTTTAAAATTGAAGAGTAATTTCTTCGGTTCCATGACCTTTCACTGTTTTACCCATTCTTTAATAACAACTTTGTGACGCTTTCTTAGTTCCATGATTTCCGAAAATAATTGGGTGTTTTCAGGATATGATATGTTAATCCATCACGTGATAATTGTTGGCAAATGAAGTCATTCTGTCTTGACTTTTGGCAATATCTGACGCCTAGAAACTAAAAGTAAAGTTCATTTGTAATATCTCTCATCACTAAGAGGTGAATTTTGAAGATCGCCCAAAATTATCAATACAATGCTTTTAAAATGTTTTTAAAATGCCTTGAAAGTAAAGAAAAATGACGTGAAAAATTTGGTCAAAACCAGTTCAGATAAGCACCTCAAGCTCTTGGATATGTTACTGATGTAATCAAGGCTTCTTCCTTTCGTTCAAGTGAACTCAGCTTGCAAACCTTTGGTTTGGACTTTTATTTCTCAGGAAATCTCTGCCTTTATTTATTGTGAAATCGGCCGAACCGACAGTGGTGCTGATAAGCGTCATAGTAACCTTAGATTATGTAGTCATCACAACGGCTGACATTACAATATATGAGCAAAGAAATCCAACTGGCTATTCAGGAATTCTGTGGATAGAGTTGCCACCTTCGAAGGACACATGATCCTGAGATCACTAATTACCGGGGAGAGGAAGTTAACGAAATGTAAATACGTAAATTAACAATCAACATTTATTATAAATAATATATACGCCTTTTTACGATTGATTATTTCATAATAGTATTACGTTTATAATGTTAAAAACTCACTAATTACTACAATAAGTACATTCTTTTTCGGCAAGAGATGGTGAACTGATGGCATACTGGTTTTGCCGCGCCGTCCAAGTTATTTGCCGTGTCATTACTATGAAAACTTTGATAAAATTAAAATATTAAACACAGATTATATTTTTTTAAAGTGAAAAAAATAGTTAATTTCTATTTTTATACGACCCGGAGATTTTCAGAAGTTACCCGGAGCCCGGAGATCACTCCTGAAACCTGGAGTCTCCGGATCAAACCCGGAGATGTGGCAAACATTTATGTTGCATCTAGTAAATATTATGTTAAGCAAGTACCATGAAAATGATATTAAAATCAATTAAACAATCGAAAAATGCAATAAAATGACGGAAAAGGTAAAAAATGGCTCATTAGTCTAAAATGACGAAAAATTCAAAACAAATTACATACAAAAATGAGTCATTTTCGTTTGTCATAACAAATTAATTAATGTTTACACTATACGGCATTGTTCTACTAAAGTGAAAAGAAAAAAAACATTTCATTAAAATCCGCCTCCTACTCATCATAATATTATTCAAGTATTTACCAGAGGATGAATAGTTAGATAATTAAACCGGAGGTGCTCCAAAACCACAACTGTATTATTTGTCACGGACATGTGTATTATTATCATCTTGTACAAGTAAATTGAATCTTGCAATGTCTTCAGCCATCTTGTGAAACACACTCTTCAAGGAAAGAAACGGGAGCCGAGAGTGTTTTCCCCGAAAACATGTTGATTACTCCGAGACACAATTCAGAATATATCAGAAGAAATGAGAGTATAATATTTTTTTAAAAAAGTACCAAAGCTGAGGGTTGTACATTTCCATTTAGAGTCCAGACAACTGAATTTTATTATAAGAGACATTTCGTATCATTATGGAAGATAAATTGTTGAAACAGTTATATGGACTGCATCAAAATTGCTATTCGTACTTCCTACTTGCTGTGTAAGCAATGTTGTACAGTAAGTCATCATTGCTGAATGTCATTGAGGTTGTGATAGATAACGCATATGGACAGGTCACAGATGTCCACCAATAAATTTCTAAATTGTACGTATATTTTTTAAACCATTGTGTAATATGTTTCGATATAGTGATTAATGATTGCAATTTTTCTTGTCCTTCCTGCATCTCTGTGTTCATTATTTGCGTCATTTTTATCTCATGATTGTGAATCTAGAGAAATCTCTGTAATTTGTGAGTTGAAATTATATTATATTTTTTAAATTTAAAATTGTATTATATTTTGATTTGTAAATGCTATTAATGAGCAGTGAAAACTCTCATTAAGAAGGTTTTGTATCATTACATTTTTTATCAAAATACTGTATTTATTCGTTCTGCCATTGCATTACGTCAATTATTATTTGGTTATTTGAATTACCGGTCTGTAAAATGTAAAAGTAATAGTTTACACGTTAAGGAAGCCAATATAAATACCAAAATCATTGATTCTTCAGCTCTGTGACAAGTAAATTTGTGCTTCTGTTAGGAGAGATATAATACGATTATATTTTATTAGATTAGATTTATTAGCTCTTATGTAGAAATTTATGTTACATTATTGGACGTTATACTTTTATAACTCAATCAAATTGTGGATAATGAATTAGAATATATTGAAATACTTAATTGACAGTGAATGAATTCTCGGTTATTGTAATAAATGGAAACGTGGAGATAATAAAAGAATTCAATATAAGATAAAAATAGCAAACAATAATAACAGGTCAGAACCAAAACAAATGTAAACAATTTCGATGTTTTGTAAAACAAATAACTCATATTATGAAGAGAAATTTCATTTAACGGCCTTCGTTCTGTGATAAAATAGCACTTATCGAATTGTATATTGTTGTGAGGAAATTGTGCATTTGACCGCAATCGCAGTGCATAGATCTTCATCGGGGAGCACCCCTTTAAAACGGCTGATATTTATTGGCAGCGCGATTCGTTATAGAGGTCACGGAATGAAACATTCATTTACTGTAAATCGTGGAAACAGATGAGGACCATTTGGCAACGTTGCGCTGCACCCCACTGAGAAGCGTGCATCTTGAATGCATGCTTCTAAGAATATTTATTGTACCGTAAATGTTCGGATTATTTGCCATGAATAATACATTTGTGTTAATGTACTTCTCGTATATTAGTAAACATTACACAGTACAAAACAAGAATTTCTAGTGCACATGTTTCGCATATGTACTAGACGCTGTTGTTTTATATAAATGTACGTTAATGTTTGTTTTTATAAGGAAGTAGTCTCATACTTTTAATCATCAACCTCATCAATTATACACTATTTCTTAAAGATATATAATATAATATAATGTAATATAATCGATCCCTTAAATTGGTTTGATTCTCTAATAGCAGATTTTAGTAGGTCTACGTGATCAATGCACAAGTAAAAGTTATCAATCAGTATTGAAGTGGTATACAAATTCTTCACACGATCTTGAAGATAAATATTTTAAGAAGTTATAAAAGTAATCCTTTAAGATAATAATAACCATAGTCATGAAAGTGCTTGCAAAACTGTATGAGTTTCTAAGAAAAAATTGAAGAAGTGGATAACTATCATCTTCTTTTTAGAGCATTAAAACACACTCGCGTATTACGACTAGATTTTTGTTGCACTTTTTTTCATTTTAAACTGTTGAATCAAAATTACACAACCCAAAAACCAAATCCCAACCTCATCTCTTGTTTCATGCCTCTCTAATCCCGTGGCGTCTCAAAAGGGCGCAAGCGTAAAGTACTGAAGCAAACTCTGTCATCAGATGCAGCTGATAAAAAGGAAGAAAAGCTGCAACAGAGTCGAGGGATTGATTAGTCCTCCATCCTCTTCCACGCTGCGACAAGCAGCGAGGATGAAGCTGTGCGCGAGTGACCTTAACTGCTCTCGTTTGGGGCGGCGGACACCGCGGGCGCTCTATGAGGGGAGCGCAAAGGGCGACCGGGTTGATTGATTGGTTATTTCATGTTTCTGGGTGCGTCAACTGCTATGGTCATTAGTCCTGTAAATTTAGTGCAGGTCTCAAGAGGAGATTGCGTTTTCCCTCGCTTGATAGTGAGATCCAAAGCGGACCTACACGTCGGCTTGCGGGTATCTCCCATCAACCGGGTACCGCCCAAGACGAGACACGTTCTATTCCCCCAGACTCCCGGTTGTGTAATGATGTGTATGTAAGGAGTGAAGAATGTTCAAGGAAGAGGATGGAAAGAGCGCGCGGTCCGTAATCCGTTTGTTAGGGTCCTGCTCCGGAGTTCGCCTGGCGTTGATAGGAGAAACCATGGAAACTATTGTTCAGAACGGCCGTCCACTAGAATTCTCGTATAGACAGCGGCGGAACTCGACCTAGCTAACTAGTGTCGAAAATCTTGCCACCATCTGGACTCGAACCCTAAACTTCCCGGTCAAAGGCGGCGACCGGACCTTGTACTCACATGGCACACCTTTGCGGCACCACTCCCATTGGAGTGCCGTGCACATTCAGCATGTTGAGATGTGTTTGATAAGCCCAGAACCGAACCCGAGCTGAATATGGAAGGTGTGCAGACTCATTGTTTCAATGGCTTTACTTCAAAGAACGATTGTGGCTTCTTTAAATTATTGATGTCCCGTATTATTGTAATGGACTCAGTACTTCGAGTGAATAATAGTGAATGGAGTCAAATCCTGCCACAAATATTCATGCATGTAGAATTTGTGAGAGTATTAAATTGCAATTTTTAAATTGTTAAAATTTGTGTCTTTAAATTCTTTAAATATTCTGTATAATCTAGGCTACTAATTTATAAAAATCTAATTTTTGTAAATAAGTACCATTATTGTATTTATTGAAACCCTTGCAGCGTTCTATAAGCTAAATTAGGAATTCATTTTTACAGAAAGATTCTAAACAATTAATCCATCATATTTCATTAACTATTAATTAAAAATTACCTCAAAGTAGCTTCGAAGAAAATTAAAGCCTACGTCCTTCAATAATAATTACACTGACAACAAAAATAATATTCCTCTTTAATTTAGAAATAGTGTAATGTACTAATACTTATTACACGTTGTTCAACAAAGAATGATTGAGTGAAAAATTGATTCTGGCGATTCACAACTAAGAATTTTAAATTTGATATTACAAATAAGCATTTATCTTGTGTAACTTTGTGCTGAGTTTTCGTATTGATCTTCTCTTGATCTAATAGTTCTCCTTAAATTTTACCGATGGATGCGCCGAGTCGCCGATAACTCTCTCAGTGGAATCCCTCGTAGTCGCCAACTCGGACCGTTAATTCCGTACGTTGAAGTTTTATGCGCGGAATGATTACAGTCTCGTTTACGGTTGAATCTCCCAATCGATGCAAGGATGCATTGCCACCTAAATCTGCAGATCTAGACATCTCGGCTCCAATGCGTCCGCTCGCGTGAACGCGAGTGTGGGTCGGAATCCTTCGCCCGAGCGATGCCTCACGGCCAGGCCATTGCAGCCGGCCGCAGGCCACGATCACAACCCTGCTCGACGCCCCTCCCGTCTGGCTCGTGGTTCCTTCCCCACACGGCCTCATGGCCTCTCCCTCCCCTTTCGGTTCATTCCCTCCCCGCCTCACAGCCATCTCCCCCGGCACAATTCACGGGCACCTCCTCTCGTCTCACGGTCCCACTCTCCCCGCCTCACGCTCCCTTACTCTCTCCTCACGGCCTCATCCCCCCCCACCGCTTGACCCCCTCACGGCTCACGACCCAGTCTTGCCCCTCCCACACTCCTCTCCCCCCCCATTGCACGGCTCCCTTCTCACTTCACAGTCACCTCCCCTCTCACGACCCCCGCCTCTTGGCCCCTTCCTCCACATTCGGTTCACTCCTTTCCCACCTCACAGCCATCTCCTCTCGCCACACGGCTCATACCAATTCAAGACTCCTCCCATCTCACGGTCCTCTCCTCCCCACCTCATGGTCCCAATGGTCCCTCATGGTACCAATTCAAGACACCTCCCGTCTCACGGTCCTCTCGTCCTGCTTCCCAACCAACTCCTCCCTACCTCAAGGCCCCCTCCTCCCTTCCTCACGGCCTCCTCCTTCCCGCCTCGCAGCCCCATCCTCCCCTCACACTGCTCCATCCTCCCTGCCTCAAGGCCCCCTCCTCCCGATTTGGGGGAATATGCGGCTATTTCGGGTGTTTTTCGGATGAAATCAATCGATTATTTTTCTCGCAGTCGTCCGGAAGAGGAACGACCGATATTTCGGCTGCCCTGCAGCCGTAGTCACAGCCAAAGTCACCTCGGTTGCCATCATGGTGTCCGTAATGTCCCCACATCCCTTTCCCGATTCGTGCAGGAGCTTCCGGTCGTAGCCCATCTGCGACCTCCGCCGCCCCGCGCCCTGTGCGGTCGCTTTCTGTGCGGTCGCGCCGCGCCGGAAGAAAATACCGTACTCATAAAGTAAATAAACAGGCTAGGCGGGAAAATAGGCGCAAAGCGCTTTAATCAGCGTGGGGGTGGAGGCGGTGGCGATAATGGAGGAAATGTCAGAGGAGAGAGAGAAGGTAGGCGAAGGCAGAATAAAGCGGGTCAATGACCCCCATCTCGATCAGGTTTTTGTCCAGTTTTCCTAATCCATTGAGCAAATGCTGAGATGGCCCCTTGTTTTGCTTCTGGACGTAAATGTAGCTTTACTGTGCGCACGTTTTGTTGAGCACTCCTTTTGCATGTAGTTCATTTACCGTTGAAATTGATTTTCTATAACTCGGGAACAAACATTTTTCAAATATTTTGATTTTTCTAAACTAATAATTATTTTCTAAATTCTTGTTTCTAGTTTTTCAATTTTCTTTTAATTCTGGGCCTCAAGAAAATGTGCGCAGATAAATCTCTTTCCCCACTCGTCAAATACAGTTTTTACTGTTTTTTGACCAATAAATAAATAAGAGGAGGAAAGGGAGGAGAAGGAAACGGACGATTGATTGACTGGTTATTTAATGTTTCCGAGCGCGTCAAGTGTTATGGTCATTAGCCCTAAAAGTGGAGTGCACATTACAGCCGGCAGATGGTAGTGTACCTTCCTTGTTTACTATGAAAACCAGCGCAATCTACATGAAGAATTGCGATGTTTTCCCTCTGCCCATCGAGGAGGAGGCTGATGTGGGAACAGTAGCTGAATAAGTCTCCTCTAAGTACTTCGGATGAAATGGGAAGTGCTTAGACAGGAACCAGCAACGAATAAAAGAATGACGAAATTGAATGTTGAAATTTTCTTCATCGTATGATTAGATGCATAGTTTTAATAAATTATAAGTTTTAATATGTATATATTAATAACACTGATCTTGATCCCCAAACAAAAGAATTTTCTTCACATTTGCTAAAAAATCTTCGCCTTTACCAATCCTTAAAATATAATTTAAGCAATTTAGTGATATTTCATTTTATAAAAAGGTCATTAAAATGATCAATATAATGTTACTGTATTATTTAAATTTACAACTATACTGAAGAACGTAATTTAGTGTCAGTTGTGTGAAAAACATTCCCATAAAAATGTTATGTATTACATATTCTGATCGAATTTACCTTGATGTTCATTTGCATTTTCTGCACGCAAAATTATTCAACATCATTCTTCGATGATTTTACTCGAAATGACTCAGAAAATTGGAAAGTGGTTATACATATTAATCAAGGAGGTCATCACTAAAAAAATGTAATGAATAGGGAGCCGATTTCTATGATTTTACATATTTTTGTCCGCAGCTTGACTGCATAGCTAAGTAAAAATTCTTGACATTTGTTTGGAATATGATACAATATAGAATAATATGTCAGTGCTTATTTGTGCATATTTGGCCGATTTTTCCTGTTGGTGCATATTCATGTAATTATAGGCTCATATTGTGCAAATTTCGTTAAAATCAAAATCTATAAAATGTTGTATCTTTTCATAGAATCTATTTATTTGTGAGCGTTCATTTATTTGAAGGAGCTTGTCAGAGTTTGCGTTTTTTTCTATAGATGATAAAATACTTGTGCAAATGTAAGATAGTTCTTAATAACATATTGTTTAAATCAGTCAGAAGAAATACAACAAGACATACAATGTACTTCACTAAGGTGAATATTTACTTCAATTATTTCTCTCGCGAAGTAGGGTAGATTATATTATGTTTGTACAAAAATATTTCTTTTCATTTCAAGCATTCTTCTTCTGAATTTTATCAAGAAATGTTTATAGAGGAAATTAAAGATTGTTAATTTTAATTGCAATTAAAGTGCATATTTCAGGACTTTTAGGTCATAAATGCATATTTTTGAAAGCATATTTCAAGATTTTTAGGGCAAAAGAAATCATCTCCCTAGTGATTAAATACCCATTCTATTGCACTTACGTTCCCAGAAGCATATGTGGGGTGGCATGTACAGGAGAAATACGTATGGGACGCTGCATTTTGTAACATTGGTGCCGGGTCGGGTGTGACGATAGAAGTAACCTGAAAGAACTGACAGGTTTTCCCGCTAACGGATGATCGTCCATCTTGCAGTAAATTACATGGAAGCAGAATAAACTCCTGAAAGGTTCAGAGAAAGAAGGATCAGAGTCTATATTCTAGGAATAACAAATGCCTGAAGATCAATAACTCTGATAAAAAAATACGTTGAACTATTAAACAAAATATGCTAGTATAAGTTTAAAAATGCACGTGACTAAGTTTAAAAAATTGGCTTTGGAACAAAATCATTTTAAACCATAAAACCACTCTTCTGGAAAATGTATGGAGCCTAATTATAATCATTATTCTTGCTTTGCATCCTTCATTGAAAACTGAATTGTACGTCGTCTGAATATGTACGAATCATTGAGGGTTACTTCTAAGAACACTTCATCCCCTGAGTATTTCCCGTAAAAACATTGTTTGAAAAGATTTGTTTAAATTTACACTGTGTTCTAATTTATTTACATTGAAATTAATTAAATTAACGAAGTCGACGTTTTTAATAGTAGAAAACGTTTCAATACATTTTTCATTGAATCAATGGAATTATCCCACACAATTTTACAAACAAAATAAATTCAGAGAAATAGATGTCGATATAGTAAGCTAAACCCTGTAATCAGTAACATTCAGAAACATATATAAATAAGTATAAGATGATGAAGATAAAAGTAAGTTTATTCTCGCGATCTGAAACAGTGGGCTTGTTTAACAGTACAAAACAGGAAAGAAAACATGAAATAATGTAAAATTGAAGTGCGATGACTATAAAGAAAAAACAAAGAAATGTAACCCTTGGTGTTACGTTTCTCTCTCCTCCTCCTCCTGCTTCTTCGTTGTGTTGGTGTCGCCCCGCGTTCACGACTGAGGCAATCCCGGAAGCGATACGGCTCTGCGCGATGCTCATTTGTTCTTATTAACGGTGCACGCGGAAGCAGGCCTGCCAACTCCCGCGACCCTCGCGCGCCGTCCGTCATCGGGGTCGTAATCGCGGGGGCGGCTAATCCGCGGCGGTTTACAGCGGTCGCTCTGTCGCCGCCCCCATCGCCCGCGCGCCCTAGTTGTCCTCGGTCCCCTCCGCTCGGCGCCACGCCCCTCCCTCCCTCTCTCTGACCAGCTCCCTCGCCCTCTCAGCTCCCGCGCGCGCACACACACACACACACACACACACACACACGCTGTGTGCAGGCGCTCGTGCAGGCATACGTACGCACAGACAGACACGCACGCGCACGCACGCACGTTTGCTCAGGCACACGCACATGCAGACGCACGCGCCTGCACACACACACACACACACACACACACACACACGCCAACACCGAAATTTAGCTCTCACACACTTATAGCACACCCTCACACGTTCACGTAGGCACACACGCGTACAGACGGACACACACGTGCACGCCCACGCACCCACGCCTGCTCAGGCGCACGCACACGCACACGCAGATACATACGTATTCACACGCACACATACACATACTTTAGCGCACGCACAGATGTGTTTAGAGTTAGACACACGCGCACGCACATGTGCTTAGGCGTCCTAAGACACATAGGTATTCACATGCGCCAGCACGTACTCATAAACACGCCGATATATAATTCTAGAGACATGCTCGCACACGCTTACAACACACACTTTCTCGCAGTGCAGACGTGTGCGTGCAGACGGAGACAAACGCATGCGCACGCTCAGGCTCGCACAGGCAGACATATACCATATGTATTCACATGTGCTAGCACATGCTCACACACAGGCCCAGAGACACGCTTTCACACGCTTACAATACACATGCGCTCGCGCGCACCCACTCACGTCCTATTCGCGCACTTTTTCTTGATACTCCACAGCGGGTGATGCGGGAAGACGCGGTTTCTGTCTATGGAACGGTAAGGCAGTGCTGTAAATGTCATAGACAGAAACCTCAGCATAAGAGCGGGTCATTGACTAGAGAGCAATGAGAAACAACGCAAGTTTTTTAAATTCTGAATAAATAATTAATAATTGTAGAAATATTTGAGTAACAAGAAGGAGCATGGTACGCAGAGGTCATAGAAAGAGAGAGTGAAAACTGAGAAGTCCGCATTGTAAAAGAAGGTGGGCATCACTGCAAACTGAGCCGTGACGTTCCGAGAGGAAATCATATTTTCTGCCGGGCAGTGCTATGCCGGGCTGAGCGAGAAACTGGGGAGAATCAAGAAAACGTGCGCGCATAGTAGGCATATACGTAGTATGCACACGCGCCCGCATACGCTCATACACACGCAAATACAGGATCCCATAAACACGCTCTCATACGCTTACAAAACACACACAAACACACATTGCCATTCGCGTTTGTCATTATAAAAGTTTGCTTTTCTCTTTTGTCTCGCTCCATCCGCGTTTTTTCTGCATTATTTTTACTCGCTTTCTTTTCGATTCTTTTTATCCAAGCTCTCTTATCCCTTGTATTTCACTTTTCTGACCTCATTTATTACGGCTTGCGCTTTGTTCTCTGTTACACATTCTACTCGTTTTCCTTTCTCTCGATGCGGTGGTGACCTCTAGTCATATGTCATGTTTGTTTTTCCAGTTGCCATGTGAATCCCGCGCGCTGGAATATACGTAATATGCCCCCATCTTTCCCTCCCGTATTCCCAGACCGTATGGTATTTTGTTTTCTCAGACCTCCGCGTCTCGTGGACAAACTTTTTTTTTTTCAAATTCAACTTGTACCCATTTTTGCTTTTCTTCATATCCCTTTTCCTCATAGCGATTGTATGCCTATCGTATCAATGCTGATCATTCTGTGACCATCTTCTACAAATTGTGTATCTATCCTCATCACTATCCAGCTTTTTTTATTGGAAACCTATCACTCGCATCTTTTACTTTGCCTTTTATTTCCTATCTTCCCATACCATCTCTCCCATTGTCACTATTGTTCCACTATTGCATCCGATTGTAATTATAGTTTTTTTTCTATCACCGATTCTCTTCGTTGGTCACCTGTTTTCACCTCTCTAGCAGCTACTTCTCGCTCTCTTTCTATTTCATTCCTCCTACTTTTCAACAGCTAGCCTCCTGCTCTTCCCCACCTCGAAATTACCTTCCCTTGACCTTCCCATCTCCCGCTGTCCACCGCGCAAACGGCCCGGCATTCGCCCGCATTGTGCCCGCCCCGTCCCCGTCCCCGCCGACGCCCGCCGGGGCGCTATGCATTTTTAAGCCACCTGCAAATGTATGCATCGCGGTAATGAACCTGGAGCGCGAGGTAACTAAGAGAAACGCGCCCGGCTTTGCGCCCGCTCGCCACGTGCGCATTCTGGCGGCGACTGCCGGCAACTGCGCGCTCGCTCGCTGGTGCGCGATGAGAGGGAGAGCATTTGGAACCGGCCTACTTATCAAGCTTTTGTAACCATGTAAAATAGTGCATTGCACAAATGTGGAAAGGCATTCATTGCAGTGTTGGGTGAGCTGATGAATCGCATTTACGAATTGTTGCATAATATTGTGAAAATACTAAATTTCTAGCGTCAGAAAATATCTCGTACATTTCTAATGTGAAGTAGATCGCGGTTAAATAGCTTCAAACATTGATATATTGCACCTTGTAATTAAGAGTCTCAAGGGGCACGAAGTCCGACTATGTTTTTTGTTCATGCCTTCGGGGTTTAGGTTTATAATTATTATTACGGTTTAGGTTAAAGCTTTAGAATTATGTTTTGATTTTATGTTTTAGGGTACATTTTATGATTACTGTTTATGTGTATGGTGTAGTTTTCTGGTTTATATTTATTATTTAAAACATTAAGTTTTAGTGGAGAAAATTAATAACCCAACGACAATCGTTGAGCATCTTATTTTGATTTTACAATGCCAAAATTCTCCAACTTCTAGAAAGACAACCAAGTAGCTCAAACATTTTTTGGGAGTTTATTATAGATATCTGATAGAAGAACCATTAATTGGCTACAGACAATGGCCTTGCTTTTGAGTTCGATTATTTTCGACATTTTGTCACAACGGTTCATTCTCGTGATATTACACTTACATGAAAAGTAAATATTATCATTTACCATGTCTTTATATCCGGCAACCAAGCTATCGTTTTCTCTGTGGATCGGTCGCGGCAGAAGTCTATGACATCAGTTCACAAACGCCATTTCAGGCGCCCAAAGAACACACAACAGAGACCCTGAAAACTCCGGAACCGTTTCCACGAAATGAGTTCGTAGCTCTAAAGATAGACCAATCGATCGGGTGTATCCATTAAACACGACGCGTTTCCACTAAACTCCGAGATGAAAGAGCCTCCGCCAGCGCTTTGAGCGCGGCGCGGCGCGGCGGGGCGCGGCACGGCGCGGCGCCGAGTGGAGACTGCGGGGCCTCCGCGGGACATTGCACCAGCCAACGGCCGGCGCACCCCCACCCCCTCCACCCCCGCCGCCCCGCCTCCTCGCTGCCGCCGGGCCGACGCACCTCATGAATCGGCTCATGAATCTGCCCTGGGGGCCACCGAGTCGGCCTCCACACCCTTCGGCTGCTGTTGCCACTGGGTAGGACTCTGCAGCCCTCTGCTCTGGGGCTGCTTCTCAGCTGCCAGCTTTTGGCTCTGCTGCAGATCAGTGACCTCTCTCCCTCTCTCTCTCTCTCTCTCCCTCTGTCCCTCTCTCTGTCCCCCTCTCTCCCTCTCCCTCTCTCCCTCTCTCTCCCTCTGTCCCTCTCTCTGTCCCCCTCTCTCCCTCTCCCTCTCTCCCTCTCTCTCCCTCTGTCCCTCTCTCTGTCCCCCTCTCTCCCTCTCCCTCTCTCCCTCTCTCTCCCTCCCTCTCCCTCTGTCATTTGCTGAACTGACGGAGAAATAAGAGAAGCAACATTGGAGAGAGGTTATCAGCCAATCCCTTATCACTTAGAAAATTATTTGGAACAGGTTAATGGAGAAGAAATTTGTGCGTTCCGTGGCCCGTTAAGGATGTGCTCGGGCATTCGCCTAGATGTGATCCAAGATTATCACTCAAAACACCGATTACCAGATTGTCAACCTCAAAGTTACCGGCCTCATTTGAGCGAGTTAGCTGTTGGGAAAATCTCTCCATAATCGAAATGACTGTAGGACTTCCTGATCTTTGAATATTCAAATGCGGACTAGCCACCGCATACGGTACTCCCTTCCTGCCATTGTCTTTTCTTCTGGAGCCCTTACTGCATCGTCAGCTCTTTCTGTTATTCTTCTATTTCTACAGTTTTGAATGTATTTTACTCAATTGAGTGGCTTATCTCAATAGGAATGATCGCTCCATATGTTACCAAATCATTTCATTATCTTAAGCTACCGTTTTTGGTTTATTCACCATTAAGCGCTCTGCATCAACTCGCCATCTAGTACTGGTCATTTTAAGCATTTCTCATTTTCACCACATTTACATCTCATCAAGTTGTTGACAATTCTCCTGTCGCTGTGCTACTCTTATCTCTGCATAAAGAAAGGTTCCATTAATTATAGACAATCAGATCAGGTGATATTAAAATATATTTCATACGAAGTTGAAGAAAAACTAAGTTGGAGTTTCACAGGTTGCAGTTTCACAACGTTTCAGAGATCATTTGTCTCCATCATTCTTTATGCAATGAAGAATAGACAATCAATAAAAACGTACTCATGTCTCTCCAGCTTCTTTCATCTCTTATGAACTTCCACATTGCCTTGTCATGTTACGAAATTCTACCATCCGTGCAGCACAGTCCTCTCGCTCGGGGAATATGCGTTGACCGGTTAACCCTTGGTTTAATATTAGTTTGTGTCCATCTGATCTTAATAAATGAACACGCAATATTGACATCCATCTCCCATCTTCTAATCACTTTATGCGGTGTGCGCAGCTAAACAAATCATGTTCCTTAGAACGATCTGCGCTTCCGAAACTTTCATTTCAGCTTTTGCACAGACCTCCCCAGTCGCTTATCCTCTAGCTCTTCTCTATTTCTCTCGACTATCCACCCCGAACAGCCCTCATCCTGATCCTTTCTGTGGACTCGTCTCTTCCAGACTCTGTTGATTCCTGCGCCACTCGAGCCTCCTTCACCCTCCTGCCTCGAAATCATCGTGAACCATCGCGAGCCCTCCCCAACCGCTGCTGCCGTCTTCCTCCCCGACGACTCGTCACCCTCCCCCGCCGCCGCCGTCGCCGCTGCCTGCTTGACGTCCCCAGCGCCGCTCGGCGTCCTGCTCCGCCGCCTGCCCCCGCGCGCGCCTGACCCCCGACCCGACCCCCGCGCCCTCGGCCGCGCCGCGCCGGCGTAAAAAGAAAATGAAGTTTACCCAGCGCGGCGCGCGCCGCCCGCCCCGCGTCGAGGGGCGCCGTCTCCGCCTTCGCCTTGGACCCTTTGCGGAAGGGGCGGAGGCGAGGGGTTAGCGGTGGAGGGAGGGCCTAAGCGGTGCTGGGGCTGAGGCTGGGACTTAGGTGAGGTCTGGGACTGGCAATGGAGGGAGGCCTTGTCCTGGACTTGGGCCTAGGTTTAAGCTTAAGTCAGAGTATGGCACTGGGGTTGAAAGACTGGATCTAAGGCTGGGCCTGGGCCTGGGCCTGGGTCTGGAACTGGGCGGGCCGGGGGTGGGCCTAGGCTGGACCTGGGCCTGGGCCTGGGACTCGGTCTGGGCCTGGGCCTGGGCCTGGGCCTGGGCCTGGGTCTGGGCCTGGGCCTGAGCCTCGGCCTGGGCCTGGGCTTGGGGCTACGGCTGGGGCTGAGGCTAGGACTGGTCCTAGTTCTGAGTAAGGACCTGGGACTGGGGCTGGGCGAGATTGAGGCGGGTTCCAGACCGGGGTGCGGACGAGACGAGGGAAAAGCGAAAGAGGGGACAGTTGGAGCGAGGAAAAAAGGGGGCATGGGCCGGGCGAGGCAGTGGACAGATCAGACTGAAGCGGGGATGAGAGGGTGGAGCGGGTGGAAATGGAGATATGCCGGCTCTGCGATGGGCGAGGCGGGACAAGAAGAGGTTGAAACGGGAGCGAGGGGAGCAGCGTTTGGAGAAAAGGAGATGTGGAGGGTCTGGTTGGGGCGAGCAGAGAGAAACAAGGCGGAAGCGGGCGGGGCCGATGGCGCGATGCAGCGGGTCGTAGGCGGTAAAGGAGGGGGAGGGGCGGCACGAGGTGGGGGCAGAGTCCGGGGCGGAAGCGGCTGGAACCCGAGGGCGAGGGGTGGCGGCGCAGGGAACTTGCGGAAGTGCCACCAGGGGGCCCCGCCCCTCGGCGAAGACGCGCCCGAGGATAAGCGGAGGCCCCCAGGAGCGCCGGCAAGATAAACAAGTTGAGATGTACGAATTTCGGGCGATTCTTATGTGAGAGCAACTCGCGCGCGGGGGTTGTTCGTCTGTGAGATCCTGTTTCTCGTGTTTTGCTTTGGACGAAACTCCCTGAGTATTTGAAAATTTCTGTAATTTTTGTTTCTCGATAGAATGTACTCTACTGAGAATGATGGCATTTGTTGATTTTTTGTTTGTAAAGTAGTATATCCTAGTATTTGATTATTTTATAGTGCATTCCTTGACAATATTAAGTTAGACATATTTCAGAGCATCTGCTCTTACCGTACGATATGAGATTATATTGAGAATCATCTTTTAATTTTTAAGTGCATTGTGGTGGACAACATAGCCATCGTCCATGTATTACAATATATCGAGCTGATATATAATTGGACAGTTGGGGCGAAATCAATAGTGTTAAATAATTCACCCAAATAATTTCATAAAAGTACTTATACATACGTATTATACTCCAGATGAATTTAGCATAATATTCGGATGAAATGAGTGTGCCAAATGTTGATCACAATTTTTTTTCTTACATTAAAGGTTAATGTAATGTAGATAATGGTTATTTTTTGGTACATTTGGTACTCAAACACGTGAACGAGTTTGCTCGCCTATTTCATTTAACATAAGCTCTCATAAAAATGATTTTGGAAAAGTTTCTGGATGCACTGCGCATTTCTGAAGAGTGTTGGAAATTGGGCTCTATGTTGTTAGGTGTTATTAGTTATCACTTAGGTCATTGAGTATTTGTCTTTGCAAAACATTGAAAGGGTGGCTCGGTTGATCTCCGAGTTCGCGGGCGGCAGGTGCCTGGCTTTTGCGAAATGTCTTTACGAGAGTTTGCAAGAAAGCCTTATGAATATTATTGAGTGAGCAACTGCAAAAAAATGTGTGTAACCCCTAATCTACCGTGTCGAATTAAAAACTATTTCCTGTCGCGTTCATCGCAACACGTGGTTTACAATTATACACGTGGTTACTGACAGTATAAAAATATTAGCGTATAAATTGACCCCGCTTGGCCATTTTTCTCCTCGGGAGCACCTCGCGCGGGGCCGCTCCTTGAGCGCATCGCGTGGAAGGCGCCGCCGTTTCTAATCTCACGGCCCCCGCTGTGGATCAGCGGCGGAGTCTCCGGGCGTAGATAAATGGGCGCGGGGACGTGGCGGGGGCGACGCAGGGAGAAGGGCGCGTGCATGGCGGGGACGGGGCTCGGCGCGTGGCGAGCGGCGAAGAGCGCCCTTCTAGCGATGGCGGTGTCGGAGGAGGCGGAAGCGGGAGCGCGAGCGTGGTACGTTGGGTGATGGTAGAGGAGACAGACGTTGAAGTGGAGGGGCGTGGTAAAGGTGATGGATGGTTACTTGGTTGCTTGTTAGTGATTCCGGGCGCATCAACTGCTAAGGTCATTACTCGAGGTCGTAAGAGTAGGCATGTTTTCATTGTAAGAGGTGGCTGGGCTCATTCTCCCGCTAGATGGCGAGATCCGGCACCGACCTGACCGTCCGTTTGCACGGTTTTCGCAACCAGGTACCTTCCACCGCCCCAGCCGGGACAAGCTCTAGGCTCCTGTCCGTTGTCCCGATATGTGTGGTAGTGTAGTGGATGTTACTGTAACTGTGTGTATGATAGGGGTGAGGATAAGACAAGAAGAGGAAGGGAAAAAACGCGCACGATCCGTGGACCTTTTATTAGAGTACTGCTCCGGCATTCGCTTGGTAAAGATGGTGGAGGAAGCAGGGACAGGGTGGTGCTTTTAGGGACGACGCTGGCGTTAATTTGTCCGCGGACAACAATAGAGGGAGGGAGGGTGATGGGCAGGAGGAGAAGGTAGAGTATAAGTATGTGCCGGGCGTGAAGACTGTAGAAGTAAGAGGGGCGGGGCCGCGACGGAGGTGGCGGTTTCGGAGCAGCGGATCGGGTGATGCGTTGTTGTGGACTGGGGTGGGCGTGGGCAGGGTTGGTGGGGGCGGGGCGGCGAGGCTGGGGGCGGCGCCGGGCGCGGGGACTGCAGGGAGGTCGGTGGCCGGGGCGGGGCGGGGCTGGGCGAGGGCGACAAGGAGAGCGCCTGTCGCGGCGCGGCGCGGCGTCTGAAGGACACGAGCTCCCCGGGTGCGTTGGGATTAAGAGCGAGGGTGGGGGAGGGAGGGAGGGAGGGAGAGCGCTGGAGGGTCGCCCTCGCCGTGGCCCCCTCCCTTTCTCTCTCACGTCTGCTACGGGCTCTGTCCCCTCTCCAGCTCCCTTAGATACGCTTGCCCGGGTTACAAAGTGCGAATTCTTCATTTGCACGGACGCAAAAATGACGTCACTTCTCGTTTTCAACCCGAATGTGAGTAATATGAAATTTATTCGATTTTTAAAAAGGTTCAAAGTAAGGAAATTTTGAAATAAATGTTTTCCATTTCCATTTTCCGAAATGTCTAATCTGATTGTTTAAAAATAACGTTTTATCAAAGAAGTAACCGAGGTGTTGTTTAGGAAATATTGTTAAAGAAAAAAATTAATAGAGATTTTTCCGTCATGTAAACGCCTGTAATTAAAAGTTTCAACAATTTTCATGATATAGTATATTATATTTTTTCAGTCGTTTTTCAATAGTTATATTAGTGAGTTGAAGTTGTTTATGGATATTCATAAAATGTTGCTATTGATTTTATAGCCTTATTTTTACCAGCTCTTTAGAATTCGGTTATTTCTGTCAGGAATGCTGTGTAAAAGAATCGACCATCCTTTGACTTGAAAATTGCATGAGAGTTGAATTTAGAAATATTGCACGATAGCACGTAAGTGATCATGAATTATGTACTTATCGTGGTTTACTTCGTACCTAATACAGATACCCAACATCCCATCACAGATTGAAATAACTTCCAGCAGAAAGTGGGGAACAATCTCAAATAAAGAATAATTCCTAATCAAGGCCGCTAATTTTCAACGTAGAATAATCATTGCATACAAATCAATCGCCACAAAACTCAATCAAAATGCCGAATCAGAAGGAGAGGGTGCGATGGAAGTCTGACTCCCTTTTCAACATGTTTTTTCAAAATAAAACTGTTCAGAGTATTAAAAACAATTTCTTGAAAAGTTGCTAGCCATTGTCCTTCCATCGTGCATGTTAATCTTCTACGTTAAAAATATTGATTTTACCATCTAATTCACTCTAATTCGACCAAGCTATGTGGCTAGTGCGGAAAATGCGCCAGCGTCGGGACTAGAACCCTGGGACCTCCCGGTCGGAGCCACTGCAGAGCCAGCGGCACCTCTGGCTCTGAGCCTGGGTTGACAGACTATCAAACGTAAATCCCAGAACCAACCATAAAAAATCCTGGTACTTTCACTAAAATACCTGGTACCAATGACAATTTATTTAAATTCACGGTTCATATTGTAACTCTATTATGTTTTAAACGCTCACAGGAAGTTCGTTAAACTGAACTCGATATCGATTCGTTTCATATCGATAAACTAAATGAAAGATGGTTCTATGTCGAATGGTCTTATCCTTTCCACTATAACACATGCTAGAAAAAGGCCATCCAATGTCACCTTTAATAATTTTACGGCGGTGTTTTCATCAATATAATAGTTATTTGTAATATAAGTGATAGTGTTAAATTATTGAATGAAAAATATTATACGAATTTTAAATCGTACATCTTCAATTTCCGTACACATAAAATTCTGGTACATAAGCGTACCAAGATGAATACATCCTGGTACATGGTACCTTCATTAAAATCCTGGTAAAAGTACGAGGATCCCCGTACGTCTGGCAACACTGCCCTGAATACGTCTTCGTCCGAGTGAGTGACGAAAGAGTCGCACTGTGGGGTGGAGGGGGCGCGAGGACACGTGGCCCGCGGGGGAGACTCTAAGGCGGGTGCGGGGTCACGTGCGGGCGCACCCTCGCGCCCTCGGAGGACTCCCGCGCCCCTCAATGGCGCCCAGGACAGGGACCAATTTCGCGGTCGTCCCTGTTCACGCGCTGTTCCTTCGCTGGCCCAGAGGGGGGGGAGGAGGGGAGGAGAGCGAATGGCGGTCCGTGCCTCGGCTCGTGCCGTCTCAGCCGCCGCGCCTTCCGTCACAGCCTCATACAGAGCCTTGAATAAGATGGTGTGCCACGTGTTGACGAAAAAAATTTCCTTCAACCTGAGCTTCATTCCCTCTCTTTACGCGATTTATTTTATTTTTTTAAATTTATTTCTTCTCGTTCGACAGGCTTTGTCCTGCGAGAAGATTACACTCGGAAGAACGTAAACATTTTGCTAAAGTAAATTAAGAGAGGTTAAAGACTGTTTCAGTTTTTAGATCAATTGACAGTTGTTGGGGATTACAAGGGGCGATAGTCTTTGGTTTGAATCGGGACGATTTATTTTTCGCAATGCAAAAACTCTAGTATCATGCTTCTTACAACTTGTACAACCTTCAATTATCAGACTCAAAAACCATACATTTGCTAGTGTTTAAGTTCTACAATAATAAATCTGAATGCTCAGTAATTAAGTGGTTAAATCGAATTTTGAACCTGCTTTTCAGGACACGACTTTAAACTCATCTCATTACTGATGACAGTAACTGCATAGCCTTTGTAAATGTTTATTGCACATACATAAGTGTAGTTTGGCTGATTGCAAATCCTCATATGCACTGTTGGCTCTATCTTGCCTCTTTGAACGTACCATCCTAGTTTCGTCCTGTGTGAAACATGCAAGAAACGTTTTATTCGTGTTTACGCTATTCAAGTGTATGTGAATGTCACTCCAAATGCACTTTAGACATTACTTCAACCGATGTATGAAAAGTAAGATTCTGTACCACTACGAAACTTGTGAAACATGTTTAGACGAAATTGTGTGAAACTTGCTTTATCGCGCGTTTTCAATTGTTTTGATAAATGTCATTCCCTGTTGGAAAGATTTGCAAAATCTTTCACTATCATTTTTTCACTACGTTCACGATTTTTATCACTACGTTACAATGCCCACCACATAACTATTATAACGTTTTACTAAATCGATTGATATGTTTTAGAAGGATTTACATATACTTTTAACTTGCCGTATCACATTTAATCGTCAATTATTTAAATATTCTCTGAACATGTATACATGTTAGTTGTCTGTCCTTTATACTAACTTAAATTTGATTAGTACATTGTGATACAATGTCGAGATTCATATTTTCAAAGCAAATCTGCAACTTATAAGTGGCTTCCATACCCTTTTAAAGGATTATTTTAGAGTTACCAGTACGAAAGTGTTTACAAACCCAATCATAACAAACATTCCAGCATTTAGATTGCGTTTTGACTGAAATAAAAGCCACAAAATACGTCGTTGAAGTGCTATCTCCTTTAAGCTTAACATAAATTATCTTGTCTCCCAGTAATATACTCGTTCATTGCTTTCTGCTGTTACTCACCAAGTGTCTTCTTGAGATATATATTCTGGTCACTGGTAGTTAGTAGTTACATTGGCAATATTGCCAAGTTCCCATCTCGCTCCATCTTTATAATTAAAATGAAAAAAAATAATATTTACATATTTTCAGAGAGTTTAAACACTATTGCGAACCACCAAGTACTTGGAGTGCTTTATACAACCTTTTAAATTCTTATTTTTTAATACAAATAAGAAAGTATAAGAAAGTATGTAAAGATGTGTCAAAAAAACTTATTTCGAACTACAGCTGGGAATTTTTCACGCATGGATCTATTTTTTATGAAAGTGCCGTCCGAAATTAGGACTGTACTGATTTGATACTCGACTTGCAGCTGTAGGACGTTTTGAAAATCAAATATCGCTCAGCTCAAACTTCGACGTCACATATTCAATTAAAATAAAAAATTTTAAATTGCAGTGTGCAATTAGATCACGGAAAATACTAGAAAGTATTGCTTTCTTACAAATGTCATAAAATTGAGAATTCAGATTTGTAATATCTGTGAATGTTTCAGTAAATAGCTATTAGATACAATGACACACATTTTTCTATCTACAATATTAGTTTTATTGAATCTTAACATTGAATTACACAATTTGCATTAGTGTCACAAGTTGCGACATAATTTAATACTTTTTACCTGTAATTAAAGATTGAGCTATTTATATTTTAAAAAAATTAACACAATCAGTCACGCATATTACCCTGAGAAAAACGCTGCTTCCATTGAATTATATTGTCCTCATTGACCATCCATTGGCTGAATAATGAAGAAAATAAATAGTGTTATCAAGCGACAAGTAAGTGGGACAGTTGGCAAAAATATGCATGCAGCTGTATATTAGGTTTTACCCATGAAAGTAACACATCCATAGATCTTACTTTTCCGAGATTTTGAGTCAATAATGAATCAAATGAGCCTCTTCGTAGACAAGTTACCTCTGTCATTCGTGAAAAACGTACGTTTCCCAGGATTACAATTACGGAGTACTCTCTCTGTTTCATTTCATCTGCCAACATTCTTCTCTCACGTGGACTAAAAATGTTTCGTAGCCCCTTATTTTTCCCGACTCACCATGAAAGCATCCGTGCCTCAGAAGCGTGCACCGACACTCCAGTTGAGAAACTGCTGCAGGCAGCCAGGTATATCCCCTCCATATTTTTGCATGCGTGATAAATTCCACAGGGCCAAAGCTGTCGCTTCTTATTCGCTCCAAAACAGCGCCCATGCATCCTCTTCCGCAAACGTTTTGCGCGTCGCTTGCGACCTACTTCCGCCACCGCTCATCCATCCGTGTCCGCCCCTGCCCCGCTCCCACTCCAGCGTCTGTCCCAAGTCGCGTCACCCTCGCGCCGCCCCTGCGCCACCCTTGCACCGCTCCGACGCCGCTCTGCGCCTCTCCCGCGCCGCCCCCGCGCCGTCCTCGCGCCGCCCCCGCGCCCGCCCCCCCGCCGCCCCGCGCCGCCCCGCGCCGCCCCCGCGCCACCCCCGCGCCGCCCGCGCCGCCCCGCGCCGCCCCCGCGCCGCCCCCGCGCCGCCCCCGCGCCGCCCCCGCGCCGCCCCGCGCCGCCCCCGCGCCACCCCCGCGCCGCCCCGCGCCGCCCCCCGCGCCGCCCCCGCGCCGCCCCCGCGCCGCCCCCGCGCCGCCCCCGCGCCGCCCACGCGCCGCCCACGCGCCGCCCACGCGCCGCCCACGCGCCGCCCACGCGCCGCCCACGCGCCGCCCCCTGCCCCCCCGCGCCCCACCCTCGCACCGCCCCCGCGCCACCGCAGGACGCCCCCTGCCACCCCCCGTCTATTCCTACGCCACCCCCGCACCATCCCCACGCCACACCCGCATCACCCTCGCCCCCAATCCTTTCCCCCCCACTTTCCCCATACCCCACTTTCCGCCTTCACCCTCGCCTTCGCTTCCAACCTCGTCCCTTCCCTCGCCCCCGCTCCCGCCATTGCTGTCGCCCAGCCTCGAGGGACGTCAAACAGGTGGATGGAGGCGGCGAGCGTCCAGATTGCGCGGGCCCTAGCACCCTTTACGCCCCTATAAAGTCTCGCTTGCCCGCCCCTCGGGTGATTTCCCCGCTGGTCGTGCGTGCGCCACGCCTCGTTTGCCAATACTGCAGCCGTTACTACTGGCTTCTCCCCAACCCTTCCTCGTAAGGGTTGCATCTTCCACCGCCAACTTAAGCACGTTCTCACTCTCCTTGAGTCGTCTAGTTTCCCGAAGTGGCTGATGTAATAGTTGCTAATATTATTATTATGCCTAGAGGCAACGTTCATGACACCTTCCCCCGGGTTACACGAGCAATTTCAGCTATGAAATATAACAATCATTATATTCTACCATCCGCAAGTTTTTAGTATTGAAACTTCCCTATCTTCTATGCGCGCTTCGGTTTAACCATCCTGTGACTCATGAATATATTTTAGAAAGCCGTTCCATAATATTGTCAAGTGAAAAAGCCATTTTGTCTGGCAGATAATCTTTTATTAATTCTAGTCGGTTTTGAACAATCAGTTGATGTCGTCATTAACTTTGCAGGTTCCATAGTTTCTACATATACAAAGTTGATCTCATGCTTGCCGCTTTTTCACTCTTTTTCTTCACTCTGTTATTCACTCTTTTGTTGGATTGTAAGAATCTAGTATTGAGCCTTGCACAAAAATGTGTTGACTCCCATAACTTTATACAATTATAATTATAGTAATTAACGTGACATGTCCAGGACAATATGCATTTAGTTTTTTTATCAATACTTAATGTAATCTAAAAATTTTAATATTTATAGATCATTTTTAATAACTTCCCATTTTCCCAGTAAGTTTAACATGCAGCTTTTTCAATACTCCAAGCTCCTTGTAATGTGGGTTGCAAAATATTGCAATTGCACCCCATAGTCATGAACTGTGTGAATAAGTATATTAACATTCTTTGATACACTTTTTGTTTTAATATTTGAAATGCATTTGTTAAAGATCAATAAATATTGAAGGTATTGGAGGAAAAGGCTTAGACCGTCAATTAATACCATGTCAGTGCTTCTGACCGCAAGGTCTTCCAAGTCCCGACGGTGGCAGGATTTTAGACACTAGGTTAGTCGAGTTCAGCCGCTGTCTGTAGGAAAATTCTAGCTGAAGGCTGCTCTGATCAGTAGTTTTCCGTAGTTTCACCGATCAACATCAGGGGGGTGCCAGGGCGGAACCCTTACAAATGGGCCACAGACCGCGCGCGATCTGATCTTCCTCTTCCTTGTCCTATCCTTACCCTTACTTACACACACTTACACTTACTTGAAACTACACTAGCATGCACGCAGGGAGATCGGTCGGGAGCGTAGAGCGGGTGGGGCGGTACCCCACTGGTGGAGAAAAACCTGCTAGCCGACGGAAAGGACGACGCCGGATCTCATCATTAAACGGGGAAAGATTACTACTACTTCTCGAGGAAAGAAGATGAACTACACTTACGGAACAACTGACCATAGTAGTTGACGCGCCAGGAAAAACCAATCAATCATGAAGTAATGAATTAATCAATCAAATTCGATGATATTACAAACTGTCATTTTAACTTCAAAGGAATAGGATTTTTTCTTTCTATTCGCACGCCTTGAAAACGCCTCACGGCGTCAGTGTCCAAACATGAAATATCACCATGCATCTACCTCGGGAGCCCCAACCGCCACCGCCTTCTCTCCTTCACTGCAGACTTCCCGGCTGGCCACTGACGTACGAGCGCGCGCTATTAGGCGGGTGGCTTGTTAAAGTTGAGTGATTCGCTGCTTCCAGGGAGGCGGAGCGCAGGGTTTTATTTACTGCCGCGGAGGGGGGGGCGTTGGGGTTCCTGGGAGCGAAGCACCTCGCTTCGCCTGCCGGCACTGACCACCGCACTTTTTAACTGACCGTACGGGAAGCCACGAAGCCTCCGAGCAGACGCGCTCGCTTCGCAACGGTAAACAAGGCGTTGTTGCTTTCGTAGAAAGACAGTTTGCATGAATGGACGGATTTACTAGTGCAGATTTTAAGGTCTTGCCCAGATTGATATGAATGAACGTTCACCTGTGGCGTTCAGCTTGTGGACTACAGTCTTTAAATTAAATACTTTGTTTTAAGGCCCCATTCGACATTTCCCATCTAAATGTATGTATGGACTAGGAAAACCTGGCAGACGTTGTTCTGCCCTTCAACTCTCACTTTCCCTTTCCATCTCCTCTTCTCACTGTCTCTCCTCTCCTTCCTTCCGCCTTGTACCTGTCTATCTGTTTCTGTGTCTGCCGTCCTCTGTCCTCTCATTCATATTTACTTGCAGCTTCTGCACGTCTCTGAGGAGGTGTGATAATATCGGGAAGCGCCGGATCTGCAAAAATGTAATAGAATGTTCATGAAGATCTTATCCCGTAGATTACGATGTGAAAAAACGTTTCATTAAGGCCTTTGTCCTCAAAATTTTAGTTTTTAATGCCTTACAACGCTTCGTTATTTAACGATGTAGATTCAAAATGCTGACGAAATTGTTGCAGGTTACATCTGACGTGAATATGGCGAGCACGCTGTATTCCTATCATATCTAGCTTACTTGACCTGCCTGAGCTTCTTTCGTAAACATTTATAGAAACTAAGATGAATTGTATTAGGACGCTTAATTTTTGCCCCGTACGGCAATCGAGCCAGAGACCACCTGACAAGAAAGATAGCACTCTGTGCATGAACCTCCCGAGTGGCTTCACATTCTAAATAAACTAGCTGGGTCCTGTAGTAGTAAGAGGTTAAGGCAGCGACCCCGTGCCACGGGGTCTAACGGATTTCAATCCGCCTTGGGGATGGGTGTTTGCGTTAATGATGTGACATGGCGAGGCTTATCCCGCCAGAGCGGAGTTACTGAGGCTAGAGTCAAGAACTCTAGGATATAAAAGGCTGCGGTAGTTAATTGAGGGCAAGGAGCATCAGGGGATAACCGAAATGACAAGTTGACGTACAAATACATAATGATAATAAAATTAAGAATAAATAATATATGTTATGTTAATATTCAACAATATTAATATTATATTTGAATGATATGAGGTAGTCACAATAAGTGACATTAGCAACGGTAAATCTCCCGTTATTTGTAAATATCCCTATTTTCATTTTTGATGAAAGTTTTGCCTGTATTGTTTCTTATATATGTACTGTTCATATTTATGAACGTCTTGAGAGGGTAAGAAGATAAGGCACACTTTGACCAAAGATCGAGATATTAACATATAATGAATAGCCGGAGGTTAGCAATGTTTGTTGTGAATTTTCTTGTTATTTTCCCAAGCCCTACAATTAGCTGAAGCTGTTGCACTGGAATTTATTTATCATAATCACCTATTACACAGAAATAATTAATGAAGTCTATCGAGAAAAATATAAGTAGTTTTATTTATCGTGTACTAGTTCAATATTGTTATCACTAATGTTTATAGACTGGAAATTAAACACGTAATGGTATACTTAATATCTTAGTGGGCCTTTCACATTCTTTATGTCAGCACTGAACTTTTCAATACATTATGCCAGATGCCTACAAACAAAAAAATAACTCAGTGTTTTATGAATTCGATTTATTAAACTTAAGAAACAGGAAAGTAAATAAATATAAAAATAAGAAAAAACTCGATATAAACATCATTTTGCTGAATTAATATGAAAATTACAATTTTGGAATGTTCCCATGAATTTAAATTCCCAATCAGTCTTTCTTATTTCGCTGTTTGGTATTCCAATTTCTTTTACATACTCATTTGGTTCTTGAGTAATAGTACTACTAGTAGTAATAGGCCCTCCGCTAACAACTTCCCAATTTTGGTTTTATAATGAAATGGAAACTTGTAAATAGCTTTCGCCAATAGACGCAAATAACCTAACAGAAAAGTTTCATTAATGCAAATAAAATACATCCATTTTTATATTTTTCTTGAAATTTTATTGGGAACAAACTGTTCGTAGATTTGTTAGCTTTTGCAAGAATTTCTCGAGAAACTTCACAATATTCTTTCACTTATTCCAACAAATCTGTTCAATTACAAGTTTGCAGCAGTAATTTTGGAAGCACACTATTTTGTTTATCTAAAGGCATATTGACAACTGATGATTACGATGCGTCTTTTCATTTTGGATGTAAGATAGATTTAAAGATGTTTCGAATTCTCTTTCCAGAAAAGTAGTTGTAAACCAGTAAGTTTTGTATTCACCACGGACGTTACTTGATGTTTTTTGCCCCTGAGGCAAGTTGGGACATAGTATCTCGAGATTGGAAGACGACCTGGCTGCAAAAACATCTATTTAACGCCGTATATATATATATATATATATATATATATATATATATATATATATATATATTGAAATGTACCATTCTCCACCGTCTCATCAAAAGCGTGGCTGTAATCATGTCCTGTTCCAAATTTATTAAGATTTGGGCGCCAGAAACAGGTTACATGAATTACTACCAAAGTTTTTCTATCTGGTTCTAACAAAATTATATAAAAATCCAGCTAGCTTGGGTCGATGGGTCCGGATACAAATACTCGCTATCGCCTCGATAGCCGATTACCTGATCTGCCAACTATACAGTATGGCGTGGAATCTGAAATGTAATAATTATGCTTTCAACTAATTAAAAATTATGATTGACAAATGAAAAAACTCTTTTCTTTTCCAAAGAACAAAATTCAACAATTTATTTAACTTTTAAATTAAAACAATTAATTAGATGGTCATGACCCCTTTTGAATAAATTGTCTCTTTTATACTGCAGTATTTTTTTACCGTTTTTGCATGCCAACGCTCCGTAGTCGCTTCTCACTTGGCCGTTGTTAATTCCACGTTCCGCTTCTCTTTTCCGGTCTTGCGCCGCCGCTGACACGTCCAGTCCACACTGCCTAAACTATCTGTTAGTCTTGTCCGACGCTCCCGGTTCCTAATCTCTCCCACCGGTTATGTAGACTATTGAAGTCCAACTGCAATGTCCGAAAATCTGAACAAGTCCCCCGAAAATCACTTCTGGTAAATTATTTCAAAGTCCGAAAACAAACTATCACCTCTCTCACAAGACAAAGTCCGAAAACAAGCTATACAAGTCTCACTTTCCCACTATATTGCCTACAAACGATCTTTACGCTACGGCACCCAGTCAGAATGTTCGATCTATACTCCACGACACCCAGAGTCGGAATGCACGATCTTCACTCTACGACACCCCGAGTCAGAATGTCCTCTTTAATGCATTTTTAAACCCTTCATGGCTCGGTCGGCGTCCATCCTTCTATTATTTCAAAACACGGCGGCAACATTAGACTATCTGATCTTTTATAGCCAACCCGTGCGTCTCTTACAAATCCAAGTAGCCGCGACCTCAGACAGTCATTCGTTTTTGCACCAATTCCCTCTTAGGTTCTTCAGCCATCTAGCCGGCGTCCTGACGTCATCAGGGCCCGTGTATAGTTTGTTGACCTTGCCAACCTCTGCGCCGCCGTTGCTAAGGCCCATACCGCCATATTGGATGCCCATTTATCCACCCCATGTCTAACTAACATCATTAAATAAAATCCATCGTATTCTGGTATATCACAACTTCCCCTCTCCAAGCGTCATTTGGTTTGCTACAACATAACTAAATGACAAGACTACAATAAACACTTTCTTCTTACTTCACTACGCTATATTCACTGACACTTTGCACTTTACACAACACATATCTTGTATCTTGCAGCCTTAAACTATTTACATTTGTTTTGTTAATATGCCAACATAGTTTTGAACCATCTCATTGAGTATAGATTATTGCCTGCTATTTACTTCCGTCTTATATCCAACACATGTTAATTGAAAATTTTTTTTCACATTCTAACAAAATAGATGTAACAACACAACGAACACTATTATACACTATGATATACAGATACTATTTACAATGATTTATTCCTGGACAAAATATTCAGTCATGGGTATCGTCCCTTTTATACGGCTTAATGTTCCTGTAATTATATGTCCCCATTTCGTCCAATTTTGGCGGTTTTTCATGACGAGCGATGGTTTTGCTATTGAGTTTTCTAGCATCAATACAAAATCTGATTTTCTTATCTTTCTTTCGGACTATTACTATCGGGCTCACATACGGTGTTATAGATTTTTTTATGATACCATCCTCCAGCATCGTGTTTATTTGTTTACGTACTTCAGCTTTAAATACATGTGGGATCGGGTATTGCTTTACATTGAAGGGTTCCTCATCCATCAATTCAATTTTAAATTGATATCCTTTTACGGGCTCCTTTGAACCTTCAAAAACGTCTTGATATTCGCTAACTAACGTTTCAACGGAATGGCTAACATCTACTCCATTTTCGTCGACCGCATCCTTGGCTGCTGCGTGAATCCGGTCCCTGGTCTCTTCGATTAGTTCCGCAATCTCACAAATACACAAATCTTCGCCCTCCTGGTCTTTGATCCCCAAACAATGTTGTTGCCCTTTGTCAGTTCGTAACAATATATTCCTGTTACCTACATCGACCTTGGCGTCACACATCTTTAGGCCATCAATCCCCAAAATGATTGGACGAATCAAATTTTTTATGATTATTGCAGGGAACTGTATCGTCACCCCTTGGACTTCCACCTCCACCCAAATTTGCTGACTTCTTGTTTCGATGCGCCTCCCGTTAGCCGTACGAATATTTAATTTTCTAGCAGGTAATTCTTCAATCTTATTCCCTTCTTTTTTCAGTTGCTTATATAATTCTTCCGATACCGCACAAACATTTGCACCAGTGTCAATTAAAATATCTACCGGTATATGCCGAAATGTCCCCTTCAACACCAAACACGTGCTATTTTCCGCCCGTTCGTCTGTCTCTTCCCTTAACAAATCTTCTGCTGCTACCTCAATGCTATTCAACTCTGTAATAACCATCATCTCATCAGTCTTATCGTTCGAAATAACCCGCCTATTTACTTCGAACAGTGGGAGTTTTCCTGCTCTATTGCATTAATTTCTATCTGTTCGTGTCTCTTATCATCTTTGAATCTTCGTGGGTAACTATTTCCTGTCTTTTTAGATTCTCTCTTGGCATCATTTCCCCACTCGCCCTTCCCTTCTAAACTATCATTTCCTTGGCGATTACCATTATCAACTATTTTTCCCGTTCCATTATTCTTTCCATTCATGCTATCATGGTATCCGTTACTATTATTCCGTTCATATTCGCCATTCAAAGTCCGATCGAAGAGGCTTAGCCGTTCCACTAAGTCTTCATAATCTACAGGTATCGAATTCCATAGCAAATTTTGAATACTGACTGGCAATTGACGAATAATAATTCTAGTTAATTCATTATTATCTATCCCTTCTTCGCAAGCCTTGAATGCGGCAATTTTGCGTGTTGCAAAATCACACATGGTTTCCGCCCCACCTTTCCTATATTTTTCACTCATCAATTTATATTTTAAATCAAATTTATGATTCTCATTCCAGTAACGTTTTAAAAATTTCTCCTTCCATTCTTTATAACTCGTTGGTTCCGGAATTAATGATGTCAACCAATGATGGGCTTTAGATGACATTGCCTGCTCGACCATATGCAATTTTAACCTATCAGGAATATTATTAATCATAAAGTAGCGTTCTAATTTTGAGATGAAAGACCATGGTTGCTCCTTGATATCCCCATGGAATTTTAAATAACTTGGCAAAACTACCGCGGATGCTGTAGTTATTACATTTCCCTGCGTGCGTGTTAGGACTTCATTTTCCAACTGATCTATCTTGCCTTTAAGGTTTGCTATCTGTTTTTCCGATTCCAATTCCTGCAAAGTTTTAATATTCCTCAGCCCCTCTTGTATCTGTTGTTCTACCTTACTATCTGTAACAACTATTTTTAATTCAATATTTTCTATTTTGTCGCCATGTTGTTGCGATATCTCATTTAAATATTCTATACGCGATTCAGCGTTCGTCATTTTTTTACATTGTTGGTTTTGTGTAAGTGCTAATGCCGTAACATTTTCCTGTAAAGCCCCAACTTCAGAATTAATTTTATTAAAACATTCCTTTTGCTCTTTCTGAATTTGATTTACTTGACAATTAAACGCATCCATTTTTGAATAAATATTACTAAATTCATTAGCTGTATCGGTCCGTAACTGCGATATCTCCTCACATATTGCTTTACGAAAATTCTTAAATTCCTGTGTCGTTTCTATCTTTATACCTTCCAATTTGGCATTATTATTTTCAAATTTAGCGTTCATGTCTAAAGTCAATTCTTCTAATTTAGCATTATTATTTTCCAATTTAGCGTTCATATCTAAAGTCAATTCTTCTAATCTAGCATTATTATTTTCCAATTTAGCATTATTAATTTCCAATTTAGCATTCATTTCTGCCTTCATTTCAGCTAACATTTTAATTATTATCAAGTTACTAGAATCCGTATTGTCTACTGAAGCTGCCGCTACTTCCTTTTCTTTCTGTTCTACCTCAACTAATTCTCGCAACATGTCACCTTCGGGATTCATACCGTTAGCCGCCACATTATCTATTTCGACATTTTCGGAACGTGCTGTCTTACTTCTAGTCTCCATCTTGAAATTATAATACAAATTAAAATTCTCACTATCAAATTCTCCTCAATGAAATGGTTTTGGCTTTTTTTTATAATTACAGTTAATTTCATATGTCAATCAATAAATTTCAGATTCCTTTTCGATCAATTTGTTATAATTTATAATAATTTCTTTAAACGTACTTCACTTTGTTATAAATTATAACAAAATATGCCCCAGTTGGCGCGCCATTTTGAAATGTACCATTCTCCACCGTCTCATCAAAAGCGTGGCTGTAATCATGTCCTGTTCCAAATTTATTAAGATTTGGGCGCCAGAAACAGGTTACATGAATTACTACCAAAGTTTTTCTATCTGGTTCTAACAAAATTATATAAAAATCCAGCTAGCTTGGGTCGATGGGTCCGGATACAAATACTCGCTATCGCCTCGATAGCCGATTACCTGATCTGCCAACTATACAGTATGGCGTGGAATCTGAAATGTAATAATTATGCTTTCAACTAATTAAAAATTATGATTGACAAATGAAAAAACTCTTTTCTTTTCCAAAGAACAAAATTCAACAATTTATTTAACTTTTAAATTAAAACAATTAATTAGATGGTCATGACCCCTTTTGAATAAATTGTCTCTTTTATACTGCAGTATTTTTTTACCGTTTTTGCATGCCAACGCTCCGTAGTCGCTTCTCACTTGGCCGTTGTTAATTCCACGTTCCGCTTCTCTTTTCCGGTCTTGCGCCGCCGCTGACACGTCCAGTCCACACTGCCTAAACTATCTGTTAGTCTTGTCCGACGCTCCCGGTTCCTAATCTCTCCCACCGGTTATGTAGACTATTGAAGTCCAACTGCAATGTCCGAAAATCTGAACAAGTCCCCGAAAATCACTTCTGGTAAATTATTTCAAAGTCCGAAAACAAACTATCACCTTTCTCACAAGACAAAGTCCGAAAACAAGCTATACAAGTCTCACTTTCCCACTATATTGCCTACAAACGATCTTTACGCTACGGCACCCAGTCAGAATGTTCGATCTATACTCCACGACACCCAGAGTCGGAATGCACGATCTTCACTCTACGACACCCCGAGTCAGAATGTCCTCTTTAATGCATTTTTAAACCCTTCATGGCTCGGTCGGCGTCCATCCTTCTATTATTTCAAAACACGGCGGCAACATTAGACTATCTGATCTTTTATAGCCAACCCGTGCGTCTCTTACAAATCCAAGTAGCCGCGACCTCAGACAGTCATTCGTTTTTGCACCAATTCCCTCTTAGGTTCTTCAGCCATCTAGCCGGCGTCCTGACGTCATCAGGGCCCGTGTATAGTTTGTTGACCTTGCCAACCTCTGCGCCGCCGTTGCTAAGGCCCATACCGCCATATTGGATGCCCATTTATCCACCCCATGTCTAAACTAACATCATTAAATAAAATCCATCGTATTCTGGTATATCACAATATATATATATATATATATATATATATATATATATATATATATATATATATATATTTTACCTCCTCGCGACGTCCTGCTCCGACTCCTCGTCCCCTTCCACTCTTCACCAGCGTCAATTGCTCCACCATGCTCCGCAACCTCGTGATCTTTTAAGGGCTCACAGGACATTTAGGCCCACCTTGGCCTATTCCTTCACCATTTTCGTGATAATCGCGGAAAAAGAGATGAAGAGTGCCATAAGGAGGCCGGAAAGTGACGAGGGCAACCATGCCGCCTCGTTTCTACTGACGTTAAATTTATGTGAACACAAAGAAGCAAACAAAGATAGTTTTTAATAAAATCTGGGTGTTGCATACTTCATGGTGATACTTGCACAGCATTGTGTTGGTTGGTGGAAAGCCACTGATAATTGTGGGTATATTAATTGTTTCCGAGCCCTGATGATTAAAAAAAGCTGGTGTTAGTAAGCTACATATAAAATTTTTGTTACGAACACATATTAATAAGTATAAAATTGGATTAGATGTGTTTACAACAATACGAATCATGTATAAAATTGCATAATGACGCTTGAAAAATAAAACATCGATTTAATACCCTAAATTTTTTTCATTTTCATTAAGTTTCCAATAAAATACTTTAAATATTGGAGAAAATAAATCGCGATTTTTTGTGTAATATCCGCAACATAGTATATGATTCTTTCTCGGGGACGCCTCTCTCAGTAGTAGTTACTTCTATAACAATTTGCAGCACCCTAGACTTGGCTTCGAACTCCGTAATTTCTCAAGACCAGGATCCCTCACCTCTGTCTCCAATCATTACGATCCCCGAACTCCGTCAAAGTTGCGGTTCGCCATGTTTAAGAGACGACCAACGGACTCCGAGTAATTAATCACTTCGCCAGAAGCCAATCACGCGTGAAGTTGCTTTTTGAAAAAAGTCGTTAACATGTAAATTGGATTATTTACGTTGCAGATTGATTTTGGGACGTCACCACGCGCTTTTCATCGCCTCCCCCTCCCTACCTATCCACGTGGTTGCGCAGGAAGAGCAGCCAAGGGACCAGCTGAGGTGGCTCAGGGGATCAACTGATGTCACAACATTGCCTCTAACCAGAAGGTCCAAGGATTCGAGTCCCGACTGGGAGAGTTTTTGACACTAGCTACATAGCTAGGTATGATTCAGGACGCTGTGTAGAGGAGATTTATAGCGGCCGGCTGCTCTGATCGGTAGTTTTCCGGGGTTTATCCGATCAAAGCAGTCGAATGCCGGAACAATACCCTAATAAACGGGCCACGGACAGCCCGCAATCTTTTCTCTTTTTCCCTTGTCCCATCCTCACCCCTTACTTACATTTATATGCACTGCACAACCATACATTTCAGGAGACGAGGCGGGAGATTAATGCTTGTTCTGACTAGGGCGGTGCCCCCTCGCGGGTGATACCTGGTTGAGGAAAACACCGCAAACCGACGCGTAGGTCGGGCCCGGATCTCAATATTCAGAGGGGGGAGAATTGAATTGAATTGTCTTATTTTACGTGACGAGACTCAGGTCATGAGGCCCGCTCTTCCGTCAGACCACGTAAATTCGCTACGCTCCTTTCACCAACTACCGGAGAAAGATGGTACTCCTTGGGCGACGAAACAGGCGGTTTGAATTTAGCTCAGAGGCTTTATTTAGTCTAGAGGATCTTTTACATGCAGTAAATCTACTAACATGGGACAGCCGTCTTTACTTCCTCTCCGAAGGAAGGCGTTCGAAGGATTTTTTCGCCCCTAAAATTCCACGGATAGAGTTTACACCCGCGAACTTGGGTATAACAGTCAGATATGTTAATCGTTACACCATCGCCGCCACCACGCCATCGCCGAAGAACACCGCCATCACACGAGATAAACATATTTACTACACTTACGGGACTAATGACCAAAGCCGTTGACGCGTCCGGAAAAATGAAATTATCAGTCAATGAAGTCCCTTAGGTAACCTCCTCCGTCACGTGCACCAGAGTCTATGACGATATTGATCATGATGATGACGGCGTGAATGTTGATGAGGAATCCTGGAGTGTATAATTTAAAACTAAATAAAGAAAAGAAGTTTGTTTAAATAGATAGACGATTCAGGAAACGTTAAAATCTTTAATTGGTAACGTTAACATACATATGTTTAAATGTAAACGGCAGAATGCGATATCGCTCATGCTAAATTACAATAATATTGCCTATTATTAAGTAATTTTTTGCAATGATATTCCAAGATGAAAATGTATACTCGTTTTAACAAAAAATAGTGCCCGATATTTATATAAAAAATGAAAATAAATGGAGTCATTTCTAAGAAAATTTCGACAATATCCTAGCTTTTTTTCATAGAAATAATTACTTGTTTTACTACGTTTTTTACTACGTTTTATCATGAAAATGTACGTGATTCCATATTTCATTAATGTCTGTATACTACCTACGATAATACAGGTTTTATTTTTTTAGAAAAATAATGAAAGCAATAAGTAATAAGTGAAGAAAGCAATAAGTAAAGAAATATACGATTATGAGTTTCATAGTCCCGAAACTTTGGAACTTGAGTGAGAGAGGAAGTGATGCGGGGCGAAGTAATAGAAAACAAGTGAATAAGTTCCGGTAATTGATTCAGAAAAATTCCACAATTTTGAAACTTCAGAACTTATTCAACACTGAGGTAATGAAGGGGGGACACGACACTACAGACAAAATCGATGAGAAATGATTAATTCTGCACAGTTTCCTTTGAAGGAAATGGAGGCAAGATGGCCATTTAAAATATTTAACTGATTCATGACTGATACGAGAAAAAAAAGCGAAGAGGAAATTGAGAATGCAATCGGTCCTTAGTTACGTTAACTCATGTAGACAATGATCTTCTGAAGACATAATAGAAGTGTTATGTACGTGATCAGAATGAGCTGTTGAAATCCTGTTGAATGATGATGTATACAATTCTATTGCAGGGCCAGTGTCGACAATTATAAATAATAACTAATTAACGGATTTATACGTAAACACATACTGGATTTACAAGCATACGTCTTCAGGTAGACACTTTTATACTGCATTTTAAAAATAATATATAAAACATAAAATAGCAAATAAATATTTTTTAATAAATAGAAGTTTATTCCGCTAATGGACAATGTCTATGTGATCATATTGATAATTAATTATTGACCTTGTGTGTGAAAAAATTAAATTTAAACGCATGAACTGTCATTCTGTAAAATTAATGAATTATGTTCGTGGTTCACATGGAAAACTGACCGAAAAGGTGAGAAAATGTACTACATAAGTGTAGTCACAACAAAATCGAAAAATTATCAAATTTCATGTAATGCGCGATGCAATCATATCTAAATTTAAGTAATTACTAAAATACTAAAAAGTTTAAAATATTATAATAGATGAACAGTTTCGATTTACAGAATTTAATATTAATCAAAGAGTAAATTAAAAATGGAAACTACATATTCAGTATGTGTATAAATATTGCTATACATATTAATTACAAATAAAAATATTTAATTAAAAATAAAGGCACGTTTCGGAGAAGGAAAAATTAGTTACACTCCTATGTTTGAATAATTTATTTGATTCGCAGAACGTTGTTCAAAACCGTACTTTTATTTTCAAATTTTTCCTCGCTGTCGTTCCAACTTACTAATTCATTACCACTCACGAAGACTGACGTCTACTGTGGACAATAGAACGTTTATATGAATGTCGACGATGAAGACGATAATAAGGAATATTCTGTGTCGATATGGTTGATGCCGATATGACACGAGAACAGATAACCAATTTTAGTAAAAATGAATCTAATTACGAAGTTTCGAGCGGTGTCAAATTTCATTTCTCGTAGAGGGATAGAGCTCTGAATAACAACGAAGGTCCAATTACGGTAAGGGAAAGAAAATAATTGTAACATGTCGATATTAATTTTTTGAACGATTGTCCGCGAACTCTTCACAAATACGAAAGAAATTAATTCGTCAACTTATGTTGTATGATCAAACTAATTACTTGGATCGCAAAAAATTGTATTGTAATAAGCATCTCGATTGAAATTTCCAATTTCTGCATCCCACTGGAATATTATGTCAATATATTTTTACGACAAAACTGGAAACAACATTAATAGGTCACGCATAAGAGCAGAACTGTCATGATTTGGTCGCGAATGTTAATGCTATTGTTTCAGAAGTTCATTTGTAGGAAAGCAAAAAAAATCACTGAAATAAGGTTATATAAAAGCTTTTATTTATTCGGACCTGACAAAAATGCAAACAAATATCGCTGATGGATGAAAAAGGACATTTTATTTGAGTGTCTCTAAAATTCATGTACGTGATAAAATCTAGGAAGAGACATTATTCATTGGCATTGCTCTTCACAGCGCGGAAACGTGGAAAGCAAAATGTGGAGATGAATACAAAGAATTCATCATGTGGAATCACGTAGCTCACGGAGTGGTGCATGCACAGCGGCCTTTGGATGGGAGCAGGGAAAAGAAGGAAGAGGTAGTGTTACTATTTCAAGGATTTGTGGTCACAGATCTGAGCAACTGCAACAGTGATTAGATGAAGAAAGATAGTGTCACGACAAAGATAAATATAGAAGGAATATAGAAAAGACTGTTAACAGAGAGAGAAAGAGAGAGCAGGTACATTTGAAAAGAAAGTAATAGAAACCAAGTAACAGAGTAACTACCTAACAGCGGAAAGAATTAAAAATGTTAATGAGGTCAATAAATCACAAATTGAGAAATGATTGGGTAAGGAAAAAAGGTAAATATAGGGCGAATAAAAAATTGTACAAAATAAAAGTAACGAATACAAATCAATATATTGTATGATGATAATGATGATTTTTCAGCTCTCAAGTTAGGGGGAGCCCAAATGAAGGCAAACAAGTTTTTATTTCCACTTTTTTTAGGCAGATAAAATGAAACTTGTGAATTGACATTCTGGCTACCCGGGACAAGTCGCGTCTCTGTAGCGGTGGTTGACATTTCGGCCAACATGTTGTGGCCTTCTTCTGTTCGGCCAACATTGTCTTCTTCTAGGTGGATGACGGTGTGTGTAATCATAGTTTATGAATACGGATAAACAGATATTGTAGATGGCGTACGTGGTGGCATAAGATTCTAACCATTTCACTGTCAAATGGGTAAAACACCTATATCTTCCCCGGGACTCGAAGCGCTGACTTCATTCATTACGTGGCTGGACGCTGCTCAAATTTCTTATAGGCAGCCACTGCACAAAATATAAATGAAAATTCTAAATAATGAAAGCAAAATTGTTGTTGAAATGAAATGATGTAGACCCTTACACGAATAATATGGTGTAGCGTTATGAAATTCAGAACTTTTTGCGAAAATGCAGCAGTGATATCGACAGAAGTGTGGTCGTCCAAGGGAGTGGCAACTGAATCGAACTGCATTGGGCCCGCCTCTGCCCTCATCTCCACCGCTCTGGTGTTGCATCTGTGCCCCTGCTCGTCCCGTCTCGTCCCCTCCCCTCCCTAGCCGCTAGCGGCGCGCGAGGACCCTCGACCGGCGCCCGATTGCGGCGGCGCCCCGGCGCGGGCGGGGCGCGGGCGGGGCGCGGGCGGAGCGCAGAGGCAGGGCGGCGGGGTGGGACGCGGGCGGGGCGCGGGGCAAGGGCGTGGGGGCGGGGAGTGGGGGAGGGTCGCGAGGCGGGGGCGGGGCCGCGCGCAAATGTGCGTGCAAGTGCGAACGAGTACCCGCTGTGGGGCGTGCGCCGACACACGTTAACAACGCGCTCTCGACCGCCACTCGCCCAGAGGCCGCCACGCCACGCCACGCCCCACACCGCTCTCCCCCCGGTGTCCTCTCACTCACCCTCATGCTTTCTCCTCTCGCCTCTCCGCTCTCGTCTCCACTTTCATACCCACTGCTACCATCACCACCATCCGTTTTTCGACGTTGACTCCATCTCCGATCCAGACTCCATACTCACACACCCCCGTATAATTTTTTTCTCCGCATCAGTAAAGCCAGCTAAACCAACTACGATCGCAACCGAATTGCAATTGTGTTCACTTCCTCCTCCAGAGTGACCACCGTTACTACAGTGATAATGTGCACCAATAATATCATCCACAACCATTGCACCAAAATTCACAATTGAAACTTTCTGTGCAACCACCTTCTTCTTTGTCCCATCCTCTCCCCTTACTTACACACATGAGCATGCAGTGCACTACCACAGATGTCTGGTGAGAAGTCGGGAACTTAGAATTCTCCCGACTGGGGCAGTTCCCTACTGGGGAAATACCTGGATGGGGAAGCCCGCAAGCCGACGAATAAACCGGCACCGGATTTCACCATCCAGATAAAGGAACACCGTCGTCTTCGGGCATAAAATATTCACTACATTAACTCATGTAATGACCATACTTAAAGTGAAATCATGAATCAATAGCCTATAATCATCACTACAACCACCATCAACAACTAGTGGTGCTAAAACTGCACGTACTTTCTTGCCCGTATTTTCACGCTTAAAATAACGTGAAAAACACTCCATTTTCAAAAAATTGTATAGGATCTTATTTCAAAATCTATATTTAAGAAACAGATTTAATTAAAGGAAAAACCTGTATTTTTAATATTTTAGTTGTAGGAAGACGCTGAGAAACTTTTAAAACTCACTTTTAAAACTTCAACAAAAATATTTAATCAAAAACGATGGATCCATTTTTTTTTTTGAAAATTGAACAAATGTGCCGGGGGCTTCGTGTAAATTACCCGCCAAAATTAAATATCGATATCAAATTCAAAGGATCGTAGGATATCAGTCAGATCGATTGAGGAATACCAATTTTGGAGAAAATGTGCTGAACGGTTTAGCCGCTAGCGTTATTCAGAGACGGACGGACAGACAAGCGGATAGACATACTTTTTGCCGTCATTCAATTTTTCGGTATCAAAGATCCAAAAATATAAATTCTGAATACACCACGTGTAAGAGGATTTTTTTCTAAATCTAGCAACTGGATTTATCCATTTATTCGTTACCAAGGCCCTGTAATAAGAATTTTTCTGCCGAAAATTCGTCATATTTTCGCGCAGCTGTAAATAACTTTCTATTTCGTAGGGTGAAAGTAACAATAACCAACAGCAATACCATTTGACCTTCGTCGCCACCCCTGCCTCCCTGTCCGTCCCGGGCGACGCGGCGTTTCGCAGTGCGCCGCCCCACCGCGTGGGCGGCCGGGGCGACGCGCTCTCCAGGCCATGCACCGCACGCGCAGGGCTTCCCAGCGCATTCAGCACGCGGACGGCTTTCTCTCCCACCCTGGCAACTCTAATTTTAGCCCAGAGGCCACCCATAATGCGATCACTATTGTTGGAAGAGATACCCTTCGAAATAGAATTCTGGGAATGTGTATGTCGTTGTGTCATTTCGAATGCTATAATTCCGTGAATGCATGGGCGTGTTGTTGAAATTTTATAAATACTAATGTGTTCTGCTCAATAAAATGAACAAATATTTCTTGAGTTATTTTGAAGAGAAATGCTCCGTTACAACACGACTCTTCGTTGACGAATACTCCTATTTCATAACATTAAAATCTTGTCCTTATGGTTGGCGAAATCGGTAGTCTTAGTGCTGAAAACTGGAATTTGTTTGGGGGGCTGGAATAGTTTCCCTCGGACATTCATTCAGAGAACCAGCCTTTCTGGACACTTAAATCACCTTGCAAGGCACATAGTTTGAATCATTTTGAGAATGGAAAATAAGGTAGTATCTGATCTAAAAATGAGATAATTTGAAGTCTACTTTACTGAGAAACGTTTCCTTTCCTTAATTAATAGATTCGGTGTCTTATTTAATAGTGTTTCGTATTTTTGTTTCCGTATCAATTTATGATAAATTGACAAATCTCTTGTAAAAGTACTAATAATCATTCTCAAAGGTTTAAGATATGAGGTCAAATGATGAGTTGTGAACGTGTCCACATCCTAGTAATCAATAATGCATGAGAGAGGCAAGTGTGAATCCCGCCTGGGGCGGAGCAGACGCGGGACGGGAGGGGGCGGGGCGGCCCGCGTGTCGCGAAGCCGTTTGACGCTCCACGAAGCCGTTGCGCCCCGCGGGGCGCGTCATAAGCAACAGGTACACGTCGCGTCGCGACGCCCCTTAACAAGCGACGAGCGCCGACGCCCGCCACGCCCTCGCGCCACCCCACCCCGCCCCGCCCCCGCGGCACCCCGTCCCGCCCCGCCCCACCCCGCCCGCGCGCCGCCTCCAACTTTAAATACCGCTCCAAGGGGATGCTCCCCTTGCTGGCTTTTGAAAAGCCAGATTTCTTTACTACGGAATCGTGTAGATGAATAAAACTTCAAGAAGTGGGACATGATCAGCAGTGGGGTGAGTAGTTTTAATTCTTAAGGTCCAAATAAGATGACGCTGTTGATTGGAATTGTTTGACTCATTATTTCGTGTTTCCGGCCGTGCCAATTGCTATCGTCTTTAGTCCAGTTAGTGTTGTGCATGTTTCATCAAGGGAGGTGGCGATGTTTCTCCCTTCGCTAGTTGGTGACATCCGGAGACGACCTACACGTTGGCTGGCGGGTTTGCCCCATCCAGGTATCTCCAAATAGCAAGAAACCGCCCCAGCTGGAGCAAGCTCTAAGCTCTCGAATGGTTTCTTGACAGATGTGTTGGCTTAATGCATAAAAGTGTGTGTGTAAGTAATGGATGGGGATAGGACAAGGAAGAGGAAGGAAAGATCGCGCGCGGTCCATGCCGGGGAAGTTACAGTACTGTTCCGGCACACGCCTGGTGTTTATTGGAGAAATCACGGAAAACTCTCGATCAGAGAGGCCAGTCGCTACAAGTCATCTTCAGATAAAGATTGAATTCAACCTAGCTTTAAAGTTAGTATCAGAAATCCTACCACCGTCGAGACTCAAACCCTAGGGCCTTCCGTTCAGAGGCATTGCAGTGACATCAATCGCTGACCTGAAGCACCTCAGCCGATTTGACGACTGTGGATCATGGTGAGGGGAACGCATTGTCACGTACTACGAGGTCTATCACTTTACAATGTAGCTACCATGACACAATATGATATTAACATTATCAACAAAACTGACAACACATGCTACTCTCAATTTCTGCTGATGGAACAGATTTGTGCAAATTAAATGTGTTTATGGCTCTTAATATTTCTCAAATTATTAACTACAAACACTCAAATAATGCGATTCATTTGTTTTTAATTTGAGATATCAATATTTGGCAAATGTCGAAGCTTATAATTCGCCTTTGCTTAGGTATGCCACTGACATTTCCACGCAATGACGAACTCTCAACCACTTTTTAATTTTATTCGTAGTGAAATTTATTTGCTGTATTTTTTCCATACTAAAATTTTTAACTACTACACATTTAAAATATTAAAGTGTTAAAATATTTTCAACTACTACACATTTGTCCTTAGTTGATTTCAAAATATTTTATGTTAAGCGAAAATGTAATATCGTGTTTTTGTTCTCCCTTTGACTCGAGCAAGTCAACGTCTCATTGGCTGTCTAATGTAGATCGCGGGATCAATACCCGTATCAGTAATTTTCGTGATGTGTTGAATAACAGAGCCTACCGGAATCGAGTTTGCAGTCCGACTGCTCTGATCGATTGTTTCCGTAGCTTCCGTGATCACTCCCTGGCGAGTTCCGGAACAGCACTCTATTCAATGGACCGAAGACTGCGTGCGCTTTTCCCGTCCATCCCCCCAAATCCAAATTGAACTCAGTGGAAGAGTTCCCGCGCTTTCCCTCATTACCGGAACACGCGAGGAAGAGAAGGCATCGCGCAGAGGATTTCATCTTGCATCTTCATCAGTGATTGATTAGTGATTCCGGGTGCGTCAATTGCTGAGGCCATTAGATAAGTAAGTGTAGTGCATGTTTTTATCGCAGGAGATGGCGGTGTTCCTCCTCGCTGGATGACTTGCTGGCTGTTGACCGTATCGGCTTGCAGTTTTTTTCCAGAGTTGTGCCGTAGACTATAATTTTACGTCTACGCATGTTTTCTACGTGTCATCTACATGTAGTCTACGTGACTCTTTTTATATGTAGACTACGTAAACAATGTATTCTGTGTAGACTATTTATTTTTCCACATCAAATAACACAAAAAAAGTTTATAATAAGTAGTAATAGTAGAAGCATGTTTTAATGTAATATAAAAAATGTTTACAATTCAGTAACTCAAACAAAATATACCATTCCTGATGAAGAAATGACAACCTCCGTATCCATCTTAAGAAACCAGTAGGAACTTGTTCCAACTTGCGATCCTTTAGTACTCCTTTAGATGTGATCCAATCAATTTCCAATAATTGTGATCCCATAATTATAAATAAATGTTGGCTTTGGGGGCGAAGCCTGACCCTCTTAGATTCGCCCCTGCCCCACAAAAAAAGGTAGATTACCGTTGTCTACATAGATTACCTTTGTCTGCGCATGTCCGTTGTCTACGCGTTGTTTACGTGTAGACATAGACCATGGTTCTTTACGCATAGACGCACATCACTGTTTTTTCCCCAAATAAGATGTCTCCCACCGGAGGAGCACGGACCCAGTCGTGACAAACTTATAAGCTCCCGACTAGTCTACTGCCATGCGTAGTTGTAATTGCGTGTAAATGTAGTAAGGGGAGAGGATAGAACCAGAATGAGAAAGGAAATATCGCGCGCGGTCCTGGCCCGTTTGTTACGGCAATGCCCTGGCATTATGCGATGTTGATCGGAGAAATGACGCACAACTACCGATGATCCGACCGCTGGAATTCTCCCCCAGGCAGGAGCTGAATTTGACCTATCAGGACTTCAATTGATGCAATGAGATACCTAGCTGGTTGGATCATCAATGTGACTCGAGATACACACTCAAACATGCGGAAACAGTGCTATTTAACGCGTACTCGACGTACTAACTTTTCATTGTGTGAAAGCGGCAATTCTGATACTTGCTCCGTTTGGCCCTCTTCTTTGCGGCAATAGTGACCCGCTCTCTTCCTCCCTCCTCGCTTTCTCTCTCTCTCTCTCTCTCTCTCTCTCTTTCTTTCTCTCTCTCTTTCTCTCTTGACATTGGTTCCGTACGGCTTCCGAACCCTCGAGATAACTTCTCTGACTACATAGGAAAATGTTCTGCGAAACTTGTTTAAACCGATAGTTTACGATATCGGACATTGAAAAAGCGACGGCGAGTGTGAAACGGAGATCATTCCAAAACGCTTGTTCGAGATATTTTGAGTCGTAAATAATGGGGATGTTGCGAAGAGTTTTAAGGCAATTAGAGACATTTCTGATGTCGACGCATTTCTTTCTACGGATTATTCTCGCTAGCTTAAAGTGTTGTCATAATTAAATTATTCTTTTAAGGAAGTTTTCAGAATTTTTTGACAGGAAATGTTTCTGATAAATAAAAACTCAATGAGGCTTAATTAAGAAAAATTGGAAGAATATTTCCTGAGAACATCCAGACTATTTCTGCTGTTGAAGCATTCTCTTAATGAATCCAAAAACCATTAACTTTTGTAGGGATATGGCTTTACATTTTAAAAAGGTAAATCATATACAATCGGTATTGAAAAATGTTTTCATACTTTATTTTTCATTTTAACAATTTATTAGTATTATAATTTTTCCAAATAATTGAAAAGATAAAATACGCTGCATTATCTATAAGAAGATATTAATTATATTATTAATATAGATTATTAATATAATATATTAATAATAGAAGAAATAATTAATCATCGGATTTATATAATACATATCAGCTGTCAAAGCTGAAGCATATAGCACTACAAATGAAAGTGAAGCATTTTTCGTACATCTTATGATTAATGTATTTTTTTACTGGAAGCAATATTATCATTATCTATGTATGTAAGTACTTGGCGCAACAGCCCGTCAACGGGCTCAGGCCTACCGACGACGTCCCTTCCTCGCGGCCATGGGTTAAGGGGGTACGTGTGATTAGCACTTAGATACCCCATACCGTATTCCGGTCTTCTCAACCTAAGAAGTGAATTTTCTCATCGTCACACAGCAACATGAACTGGAACTTTGCCATAAAAACGCACTCTACAGTTTTGCCTCGACAGAGAAACGAACCCGGTGCCGCGTAGTGGAAAGCGAGCACGCTGACCAAGAGCTAGCCGCCAGTATGATATTGTCATCTACCCCAACAAAATTATTTTCAAACAATTTACCCTATGTCATTGAATGTTTTAATTATTTTCTTATTATTTGTTGCTGTTGTAATTAAAACACTCATTTGCAGTGACAACTTCCTTATTTCATTTGCAAAACCAACACGTTTCAAGGCACAAAATAAGAGACCGCCCTCTTTGTAGTAGAGTAAGTTGTTTTTCTTAACGGAGGAGCGAGACTGTTTGTATCAATTAAATTCGAATTACTAGTTTCCATTTGCTGCCGCGTTCCATTTCCCTTGGAGCTGAAAGGTCTTGCTCACTGAACGGTTTGCGAGGGCGGTGGCGGCGACGCGATGCTCCGACGGCAAACGTTGTTATTGGACTCGGCGCAGTGTTTGTGTTCCATCTATGGCGAAATGAATTAATTATGCATTATGTTTTGCTGCCGCGCCGCGCCGAGCCGCACGTTCTTTCAATCTCGCGCTGTTCGGCGACAGCGCCGGCGAGCGAGCGGCTGAGCGAGCGAACACTGCGTTTGGCTCGCGAGGACGCGTCATCCGACGCGGAGAGAGACACGCGCTTCGGGATTCGGCCGGAGCCGCTTTAGAGCCGATGGCGAGGCGAAGTTTGGACGTCTGTTGAAATGTGCGGGGTCCGGTTTCTGAATGTATTCGCGCGAGCGCAGAGATGACAATACGGAGGCGAAACATTCAGTTCTTTTAAAATGTGGATGTTTGCTACATAAAATCGATATATTGATATCGAGAGTTATTTTGATAAACTGAAATATATCAAAACAGTTCAATGATATTTGATGAAGAGATATTAAATAAAATATAGTACAGTATTCCACGTTGTGTACAGAGTTATAAATGTAGAGATTCGATTAATAATAAGTATTTTTATCTCAGCAGATTGACGATTTTAATTAAATCTTTCTGCATCCACACTGATTATACTAAGTTTTAAGAACATTTTTTTCATTGTTTTAAACAGCTCATACATTAAACCAAGATAATATGTCATTGCGGTACGCTTTTTGGCGATGATTTCAACGGTGCTTAATGTGTGTATAAATCATTATTTTAAATATTATTTCCATATCATACGAGCGCCACACTCGACCGTTCAAGAGATCTTATCGGAGATGCATGTCACTTATCAAATTTGTTACGCGATAAACATACACTTTATCAATATGCAATGAAATGTTTCCGCATGCACATCTCTGACAATATATTTTGGATTTAAAGGAAAACAAATGTTATACAGTTCACAACAAAACATTACGTGACATTCCATATTGACACATTTTTTATTCACTTTTTTAAGGAACTACATATTATTTAAACAAATGTTGCTCTATAAATAGTGAAAATTTCCTTGCAGAAATTGTACATGATTTGTTATCAAATTATTGTTACGGAACTTACTTTCTAAATTATTATGTTTTCAATCAGTTCTTTCTCAATTATTTAACTTTAGATTATTATATTCATTTATCTGTTAATATAGATTGGTATTAATGTCAAATCGATTAATGGTAAAATTTTTTATCCATATTTTCGTAATGCTAAAGGAACATAAATTCCACATATATGATGAAACTTTCTTATTGCTCCATTTTTTGAGTCACTTTTCGTATACACTTATGCTTCAGTGAAAACTGTACTAATTATTGGATTCACAAGCATCTCTCAGTCATTACACTGCCCATGTTGAAATGCAAAGAAGGTGCTTTCAGCACACTCTATTGTTGATAATTTCTGGACGGATATTGCATATCACTATCATAACCTAACCACCAGTTTACGTCGAAGTTGTCAGTCCAGAGTTCTCGAGGCAGCTGCAACGAACGTGAACGCTGGCTCGCCGACGAGGACTGTTGGAGTTGTGATTAGCGGCCACTCGGAGCGCAGTGAGCGCCGCGGCAGCGCACAAAAGCACAATCGCAGCGCCCTCGAGTGCTGTGTTCCGACCCGGAAGAGCCGCGATCGCCCCCCGGGCGGCGGGTGGGGCGTGGCGGTGGACGGCGGTGGTGGGAGCAACGGGGCTGACAGCGGGGCAGGTCGGGATATGCAGGCGCCTGTTCGGGGGTGGGCGAGTGGCGGGAGATGAGGATGAGGCGGGCAATGGTGGCGTGACAAAAGGTCGGATTTCGGTGAGCGGCGGGCTGGACGTAGATGGGCGTGGCCGGGCTGGATTGGACGGGCTTCCACCGGGCGATGGGCAGGAGGTACGGAAAACAGGGGTGGGTTACCAGCGGGTAGGACGGGGATAGGCGTGCAGCGTGCGATGGGCAGGAGGCAGGGAAAAACGGAGAGGGGTGAACAATGGGTAAGACGGTGATGGGCAACCAAAGGGTAGATCAGGGATGGTCGTGCGGCGAGCACTGGGCAGGTGGCAGGCAAGTTGGGGATGGTCGTGCGGTTGGCAATGGGAGGGGGGCAAGCAACACGGAGAAGGCAGTGTGTCGGGTAAGATGGGGATGGGCATACGGCAGCCGAAAGGCAGGAATCAGGAAACATGAGGATGAGTGTATATCGGTTGAGATGGAGATGGGCCAGCAGCGGGCGAAGAGTGGAAAGCATCGAAGAAGGGAATGGGCGTGCGTGATAGGGGAGGTGTGTGCGGCGTACGTAGAAAAGGGAGGCGATCAGGGCTGGGATGAGCGTATGCAGGTTCGGTCGGGGCACGTGGGAGTGGCGTGGGCGTTCGGGCTTTGCGGAGGAACCAGTGGGGCGAGGAAGGCCCCGCGACGGGCAGAGGGGCGGTGCGAGGCGGGAAGCGCATGCGAGTGGCACGAGGGGGGAGGTAATGCTGCGCGTGTCGGAGGGCCCCAGTGGCGCCGGGCGACGCATCGCCCGCGGGCGTGCCGGCGCCGGGGCGACCGGACGCGGGGCGATACCGGCACGCGACGCGGGCGGACGTCCGCTTCCAGCTCCTGAGCGCCGCGCGGGGGCGGGGGCGGGGGCGGGGGCCGGGGCCGGACGCAGCGCCGCGGAACAATGTGGAGTAGCCGCTCGTCCGTCACACGTCAGGGCGCCCGCTGGACTCTTGCTTCTCTTCTCGGACGCAGCAGCAGCAGCAGCGATCGTTCCCGCAGGCGCTTGCTTCGCGCTCGCTCGCACTGCTCAAGGCAAACTGTTCCTGCAACCACGCCCTTCCACAGCCGACATTCCGTGCTCTGTTATTCGCCCTGTTCACAGCTCTCTCTGTACACAGTGTATCTCTCTCTCTCTCTCTCTCTCTTGATTTATAAAATTTTAGGTCCTGGAACGCGCCCAAAATTAATTATTAATTTAATATAAATAGTTCTGTTTTTATAATACGATTTAATAATTACTCCCAAGGCACCGGAACGCCGTTCCGTCGCCTCCTGTGTACACATATACACAAACGCACACACACCTTTTTCCTCTCTCTCTCTCTCTCACTCTCTCCGCAAAAATCTTTCTTATGATTGATTGTTGGTTTTGTGTTTCCGTGCGCGTCAGTGGTTCCCGTCATTAGTATATTAATGTAGTGCTTGTTTTTATCGCCGTGTGATACGGGTGTTCTTTGCCAGCTGGATGGTGGCGGATGGGTGTTCTTTGCCAGCTGGATCCGGCGCCGACCTGCACGTCGGTTTGCGGATGATTTCCTCATTCACGAATATCTATCCATCGGGGACCTCTACATTAAAGGGGAAAAGCTCAAAGCTTCCGATTGGCCTCCCGACATGTATGTTAGTGTAGGGCGTGTACGTGTAGGAGTGTGTAAGTAAAGACTGGGTGTAAGTCTTGGAAGAGGAAGGTAAGGATGCTCGCGATTCGTTGACTGTTTGGGTACTGATCCGGCTTTCGCCTGGTGTTCTGTCATTGATCGGAGAAACAACGGAAACTACAGATCAGAGGAGCCGACCGCTAAAAGTCTCCTCCGGATAGCGACTGAATTCGACCCAGCTTTCTAGCTAGTGGCAAATATCCTGTGACCGGAACGTGAATGACCTCCCGATCAGATACACAGCGGCAACGTCAGTTGATGCCCCGAGCCACCTCAGCCGGTACTTCCTAATACTTCTTCAGTATTCTCTATAACGTTATATACTTCTACTATTTTATCTGCGTTTCACCATGGCATATTCCTGGCGAACTTTCAGTAGTTTTTAACTAATTCTCGGCATACTCGCAAGGCAATTTTGCCCATTCTATATTTCAAGCTTTTTTGTAAATATTTCTGCAGAACTGTTATTACTAGTTGCTTTTCGTTCGTGTTGCCAGCGTTGCATCTGTATTTATCAAGGCAGCGTCCTGGTTATACCTGCAATAACCGTATTTTGATTCGTATAATCCTTCTGTGAACATATCCCGCCCATTTATTTCGATTTCATACAAATAAACACTATTTATTTCTTAATGCACTATTCTACGAATATATTGTTATCTCTACGCGATAGTTTCCTCTGTGATGATATTTTTTGTAACTTTGGTGAACTTTTGTTGAAAAAGATATTCTGATATCATTATTTTACTCATATGGATATGTTTATGGAAATTCATATTGTAGAAATAAATGTCATATAGTATTTTTACTTTCCCGTATACGTACGTATACACGGAGTGATATGAGTAGTATAGGGAAAGTTACGTAATGCTGCGCGAAAAAATGGCCAATTTTTGGCGGAAAAAAATTCATTGCCGGGCCATGATAGCAAAAAAGTGGATAAAACCAGTTGCTAAATTAAGATATTCCCCGGTCGATCTCGTTCTAGTCAAAGCTTTGAGATTTTTAAAAAGATGCTGTAAAATATGGGGGTACTTTACATGAAGACGTTTTCTCAAAAACGGCTCCAAATTTCTTCTTTAAATTTCTTGTAAGAATAGAGGAAAATACACTTATTAAGGTGGCATAGGTCCGACTTTCACGGATAACTCTGAATTTTCGAAAATTGCAAAAAGTTTGAATTTTATTCGGCGTCTTCCTCCAACTACAAAATTGCAGATAGAGATTTTTCTTTTAAATAAGAGTGGTTGTCCAAAGTGAGTTCTTTCATTAAGGTCATGTACATTGTTTTGAAACGTTTAGTAGTTTTCGCGCAATATTGCATACAATATGTGCAATTTTAAATAATTACAAAAAACAAGATTTTCTCGAAAAAGGCTCCAAATTTTTTCTTTAAACTTTTGGTAAGTATAGTGCCTAATGTATTTTATGAGATGACAGAAACGTCATATTGCTCTATTCTTTTGTTTTTTTCAAAAATTGCAAAAATGTAATTTTTTTGACTTGTCTCTCACGTTGTTAATATTTACATTAGCCTTGATTTGTTGACATTATTATATTTATGAGTACACGAGCTTTAAATAATGTCAAGTATAGTTTTCTCGAAAACATAACCGTTTTCTGTGAAAACTAGCTCAAAATTCCGCATTTTCAGAAACTCTCAAACGCCATTTTCTCATATATGGCTGCAAATTTTTTCTTGAAACTTTTGTACCGGATAGTGCTAATTACACTCTTTAATATGACGTAAAGTTTATTTTGCGTTATTTTTTTCTTTTTCAAAAATTATTCAAATTTGATATTATTAAAAGATCTCTCCCATCGTTAATATGCACATTACCAACAATTTGTAAATATTATTATATATGTGAGTGTGCGTGCTTCAAATAACTTTAAATAAAGTATTTTGAAAACTCAAACATTTTCTGTGAAAATGAGCTTCAAATTTTGCATTTTTAGTAGCGCTAAAACGCAATTTTCTTGAAAACGGCACATAAATTTTAAAAGAAAATTGCCATTTAGGCCTAGGTTTTTGTGTTCTTTAATATTCTAAAATTAATATTTCCGTTCTACCAATAGGAAACCGAAAAATTAAGATATTTTTCTAAAAATTTTGATTAAAATTTACTACTATACATTCATTATTGCAAACAGATTATCTTAATGCATGAAATAATTGTACATTAAAAATTAACAGTGTAGGTGAATTTCAGGCATAAAATTGCACTTTATTACAAATATTCTGAGAATATTTGTTAATTGTTGGTGATTTACAAACTATTTATTATATTACATTACGTTTTCACTTAATTACAGTGGTATCGATACATTTTCAGTCCTAGTAAGAGTAATTAAACCATAATTTTATCACTCGTAGAGACATAGAATTACTTCAGCAACATTATTTGTCATTACAAAGTATTTTTAACGTTGCGAATGAAGTAAACTAGAATTAGATTGTTACAGCCACATCTCTCATCTTGGTTGATTGTGCTCGTCCCCTCGCTCGACACTTGCTCCCGCCGCGCCTCCGGCCGCATGCCGTGGCCGTGGCAGATGCCTCTGGCGTATCGTGACCCCTGCGCTTGGAGTCCAGGAACCACCCCTCCCCTCCCTTCCCCATGTCCCCTCTCCCCTCCACTCGTCAGCGAGCTGTCCTGGCCTCCTCCCCCGCCCCCCGTCGCTCCCGTGCGGTCGCCGCGCGAATGGTGCGCGGTGAGCGTGTAACGGCGCGTTTGACACTTCCGCGCGAGGGGGCGAGGGGCTCGGAAGTGGGCCATGGAGCACGTTCCCCATCCTCTCCGACCCCCTCCCCTGCCAGAAGAGGGAGGGGTAGGGGAGGGGAGCGGAAGAAGGAGCGACGTGCACGAGTAGGTGGGCCATCGCGGGACAGCCAGTTGGGAAATGGGTTACACATCCTATTGCTGAGTTTATGGCTCATGCCGTCTGAGTGCCGTAGGAATTCTGCACAAGTGGAACTTCGAGTTTTATTTTATTTGTGGTGATAAAATAATAATGAGCTTCATTATTTCGATCGTAGTAGCGAATTGTGTTTCGTGACAACTAATTTTCGTTTATGTGAAAAACACGTATCTTTGGTGCTAGAGTGCCTTTGAGTTATGTTTGGGTTTTACAAATTCTGTTAGATAAGTCCTGGGTCATCAATAAAAGATTCATAGAGGAGGTTCAGACGCTTCCATCCGGGAAGTGCCTGAATGTTTTTGCATCGCGGATGAGTGTATCTGAGCTACGTTGGTCGTTCACTGCAAAGTGAAGAAATAAATTCATAATGTGCGCTATTGTACTTTTAAAGATGGTCAGTGTCGAAAATGGAAGCTCTATTTCGACCTAACCTAATTTTAAAAACTCTGATAGCGGATCCAAAAACAAGAAATTATCTTTTACTCAATTATGAAGTGATTTTTTGGCTCTTCAGTCAGACCTTTTATTTTGTTACACCTGTATATTAATAGTAGAAAATTTCATTTCTCCGAAATTTCATTACCATCCGATTGTATACATACTGTATTTCATTTACCAATCATTTTGTGGTGGAGGGGGAGATATGTGCCACAATAAGTTTAGAATATGAAATTATTTCATTATATTTATGAGAAATTGAAAATTTTGCTATACAATTTTCGAGTCGTGAAATCCAATGTATTTCAGGAAAGCAGGGGATAGTTGAAGTGAAAGATCTTAATTAGGAATGCGTATGAATATGAGGACGAATTTTTTATTATGATTATTTTGTGTACCACTAGGAAATGTTTTAATTATCGTTTGTAATTTTGTTAATATTTTATAATTATTATTGACGCACATGATAACCTAGAATTGCCAGGAACATATTTTGCTCATAAAAAGAGAACTCTAGAGCAGAGAATAATAAATTACCACTGAAATGTGTCACTGTTGTGAAGTTTCGAAAGGACACATAGTTTTACTTTTGATACAATATACTAAATATGTCAATTTTAAAACCTAGAAGCTATTGATATGGAGATATATGATGACCCAAATATCAAGTTCATACATTGACGCGATACTCAATTGCAGTATGTTCTGCTATAATATGCCAGCCACATTTAACTTATCATTCCTGTCCAATTGTAATATATTGATGTAATCATCCATGCTTTACACTCTTGCCTATTCCATACAATTACGTTAAATTTGACATTAAAAAATGTATAAGAATTTCTTGTGAAAAAAGTATAAAAAATATTTAATTCGAAAATGCATTTGAAGGAAAAAGCGATGATTTGTTATTAGTAAATGTTATACGTGATCATTGTAAGCGTCTTCAAATTAAAAATAATTACCATAATATCCGAATCAGCTTAAAACTAAAGTAATCCATCTGCGGTTAACTTATTTAATTGTGCTCAGTTTGGTACCATTTATCCTACCAGAAAAATCTCTTGTATTTGTGCATAGCTCTCTATCCGCGCGGTAACGTTCAAATGTTGCTAGTATCACCGACCCACGCATGCTCGTCGCTGTGATCGCTACTCCAATAACTCGCTCAGAACTCTGCCACCGCTGCTACAGCATTAGCATATTAAAAATTTTTTGTTGTTGATCGATCGAAACACATAAAAAATTAAAAGTGACGCAGAACCATGAAGTTCCTGTATTCTACAATGACAAAATACCATTCCTGAAAAATACTGCTCGTTTTAAATGTTTAAATTGTCTTTGTTTAAGTAATATGTTTTTGTAATACAATAGGTAGAACTCATACATGAAACTTTCTCTAATATGTCTAATTTTATTTCAAAAAATGTAATGTCACTAAAATTTGAATAAGGGTTTTGCGGGTTATTGCGTTTTGGAATTTGCCAAAAATAAGTTTTGAATCTCTTTTCTATTTACTTAGCCACTAACCAATATGTGAGTGTCCGATATTTCTAAAGAGTGTGTATCATTATAAATATATGATTTGAGCATTTTTGGATTGCGTTCGGTTTCTGTTTTGAGACATTAGTTTTAGGATTTACTGCCTGAAGCTCTACTACACTCTCCTTCTACAATTAATTTCATTTACTGTTTCCTTTAAAATGTGTTCAGAGACTTTGTGAATGCTTTCAGGAACTAAGCAATTTATAATTATAAAGTGAGTTTGTTGACATACATTATATTAAAATACTATACTACGTATACCTCTTTAGCATAAACTCCATAATGAAATTCAACGCTATGTGTAATGGGGTGGTTGCACGCTAATACAATGCTGTGCTGCATCTGTGGTTTCATTCACATTCATTATTAGAAACTGAATTAAAGATATTCATATTTACTCATTGTACGAGTTTGTTTTATTTTACATTAAATTAAACAAGGATCTGGAAAGCTGTTAAATATTACTACTTATACAAGCATATCGAAAATACGTGCAATGTTCTGAGTAAACTCGCATTTATTCTCAAAATGCTCTGAGAGCAAATGTTAAATTCATAGAAGAATCAGTGGAAAAAGTGAAAACAATAAACTGATAAAATAATGGTGTGGCATTTGTCAAGAAACAATTATGCTGAACAGTTATTGTAATGGGTGAAGCGACATCCTTGATGAGAATATTTGTGTGAATGCAGATATTGCAGCACGAAGGATGCTACATACTTTAGTTGTTTATAATAGTGCTGAGTTTTATACATTTAAATTTTTTACCATTCATTTTCGCTGAAGTACCTGATACAACTCCTGGTATTAATAAAATCGGTATTATTACTCTAATAGTAAAACGTAATAAATTGTTTTTAAAATATCCATTTTCTTGGCATTTGAAGATGTTTTTGTATTATGAAGAATAGTAACACAATTTGATTTCTCTAAAAGTCTGAGAAATGTTTGGTGAAAGAGTGGCAATAGATTTTGGAATATTACCACCATAGAGCGCTAGTGCGCGATGATCTATTTAACAGTAATGTAATATTTCCTACTTTGTAGCTTGGGTACAGAGAACCACATTTTAATTATTTATTAATAAATAGCTTTCTACGTGTGAGAAAATAACATTTTTGTGGCAAATATAAAATAATAAATATTCTTTACTCAATTACTATTTGAAAGAGCATTAATTGGTAACAATGTAAAAGTACAAATAAAATATCAATTTCATTTATCCTTTAAGTTGATCTCACATAATCAATATTAGTTTTGATGCTGATATGTGTTTTAATAATTTAAATATGTTTGGGTCGGTTCTTTTGACTGGAAATTTCGTTAACACACGGCATCATGAACTAGTCTCATGTGCCATCAGCATTTTTAAATGTCATATTTTAAAATATACTATTTGATGCGAAAATGTTGACAAGGAAAACTAATACCTCCATTTTTGCATTTAACTTATTTACTACCTGAATGTGAGTGACGTCGCTGACGCTTTAAACTACCTTCGATTGTTTGACTCATTTTTTCTTTCTTCATCTTCTTCGTCGTCTTCGTCTTCTTCTTCATCTTCGTCTTATTCTTTGTCTACTTCTTCTTCTTCTTCGTCGTCGTCGTCGTCGTCGTTTTCTTCGTCGTTGTCGTCGTCTTCTTCGTCATCGTCTTGTTCATCTTCTTCTTCTTTGTCGTCGTCTGTCTTTCTTCCTCTCTCTCTCTTTCTCTTCGTCGGAATTGGTACTGGAGTTTAATCAAGGCCACCTACATCTAATTAGGTGGCATTGATTTAGTTCCCGGCATACTCACCAAGATCGCCGTACCAAAACACGAAAAAACTAATTTAGAAATTTCTTAGAATATTATGGCCGAACGTGAAAACAAATTATCATTTCCCCATCAGGAGACCAAGACGCGCCGAATGACACCTCGTATGTTTTGATTGGTGCGCGGGAAGTAACCTAACCGTGAGAGACGGAACCGCAAATCCGCACGCACGCACCCGAGGAGTTTACTGAAATAATATATACAATTATAGTTGAAACTACGTGTGTAGCCTTAGTTCCATTTGTTGAATGTGGTAGCCAGTCGCCAAAAGCCTCCGAAGTCTGAGTTCAGCTCTGTGCATTTCAGCCAGTGTTTGCAAGCCAGTTTTTTCAGCCATTTCTGATAAGCCCAGTCTATATACTCACATAATTATTTAAATGAAATTTTTCGTTATTTAAAGCGTTTTAAATAAATATTCACACAGTTATTTTACCATTATTAACTCTGGAGAATGGGACACAATTACGAAAATTGGATTTTAATTTTTGTATGGTCCTTATGAATTTGATGAATGATTTGACATTTAAATGAACTATAATTATGTATCATTATTTCAGATTATTCTCTAAATAAACAATATTTGATCAAATTACTGGTAGATTGTATCCTACATAAATAAATATGTAATATACTGTTTGCTATAGTTTTTTAAGTATAATACTCGCACGTTTCCGTGAGATCCAGACTCCAATTTTTCTTCTATACATAATTTAATTATGAATAAAGTTACAAATAAAAGTGGTTGACAACATTTAAAACATCTTTTTTATTTTTACTGAATTTTTAAGAATACGTTTAAACTTCGTTCTAGAATTTGAGAATGGTCTTATTTTGATTCTACTAATACATTTAATACGTATTTTTAATCAACAACACATTCAATTTAGTTCATTATTTAAATTTGGTCTCATAAAAATAAATGTTTTACTAGTATTGCCTCAAAGAAAGTTCTGATAATTTAATAACGCAAAGATTCTTCTATTTTTATAGGTTAAAAATAAAATTCTTTTGAATTTTTTTTACGTGATGTAGTGATACTGTTCCGGGTTCATTCTTGACTTTTTATCCAATGAGAATATTTATCCAGAAAGGATTACTGTTAAAATTTTAAAGTAAATAGAAGAGCAAATTCATTTTAATTAACATGTTACTTTACTCTAATTTACTATTTATTAATAATAAATTTTACATTTTAAAATTTCACTTTTATACTAATTTGCTGTCATATCACTTGTTGGATGTAATTACATTACATAATTATAGTTTTAATAACAGTTGTGTTATACTGAGAATATCGTAACAAATGATGTAGTTACATTGCCTTGTGGCAATGGGCAGTGGTTAAACATTCGCAACAGAGCCTTACTATTAATAGCAGGTTGTGTGTCGCTGTTTGTGGACAAATGCGAATGTTGCACTGAGTCTGCATAGACTCGAAGTACGTTGTATTGACGCACTGCATTTCGCCCTACAGGCATTATCGTGTTTTCCGTTCAATGAGTAAATCGCGTTTCACCCAATTTGCCATGGCGCAACTAAGTTAATCTACTCCTCCATCCTTGGGGAAGTATTGAAAGTTAAGAATTAATATATACTCTAATTGCAAAAACCAATCGTAAAGTAATTTTATAGTTACATCATCTAATAAATGGCGTTCTTTCATTTTAAATACCTAAAATGGTCTATAAGTGGTCATTATGGAAAATCATACTCAACAATGTTGGTATAAAATGTACACTCCAATTGCAAAAATCAATTGTAAAATAAATTTAAAGTTACGTCATTTTGTAAATGACGTTCTTACATTCTGAATACTTAAAATGTACTAAATGTGGTAATCATGGAAAATATAGATTTCAATGTTGAAATAAAAATTCAAATAATTTCTGAGTTGACTTTTTTTGTGCATTACATTTCAAAATATTTTAACTTTGTAGAATTAGGGATCTAAATTTTAAAAACAACTTTACCTTTGAGTGCATGATACAATCATTCTCCAATAATCTTGATTGTAAATCCGGATGCGGGTGTTGGAAAGTTGTTTCGTAATATTGCGACATTTAATTCTATGTGATATTCGAAACCGATATTAAATATTGAAAAATGTAGGGAATAAAGCAATAGTGGCTCGAGTGCAACAATGATAGACAACATTCATGAACTGTACTATAGCATGCAATCCAACAAGACCTGGCTCCCAAATTACAAAGAGATACTTGAAGATGACATAATAAGCGTTGAGGAAGAGATGACAACTCCAGAAATTGGTGAAGTTTTAGCAACTTCGCACATATGGACTTATCTATGGTCACACTCCATCATGAGAATGCAGAAGATATGGGACAATCACTGGAGAACACTTGAAGTCTAGCAATTTGCACAAAAAAATTAGAAATTTTTACTCCTTGAAAACCTGCAAAGGCTTTTCTAAAAAAGAACAGGTGATCATATCAAGAATAAGAACTGGTCATTGTAATTTTAGTTACAAGCACCTTCTAACCAGAGATCCCCCTCCCACCTGTATACCCTGCAATACCTCTCTCAACATCCATTTATTATACTACTGTAATCTATTTCAGGACAACAGACGCGAGCAGAATATAGATGTGCATGAGGAAGAACTAATCCTAACATCTGAGGATTATCAAAAAAATTCCTACATTTCTGTAAATCATATAAAATTCTAAATGATATATAATCCTACTAAATGTATTTTAAAGCTGTTCAATTACAATTTTATATTTAACTGTGTATGATTATAGATTAATATGTATAATTTTTCTGTACTTTTTACTTTATCATTGTTTTTATAACTGAAGAAAATGTTATGTAATGTATAAATTGTAGTCGCTAATAACCATAGTTGTTGATGTGACTTAAAATAAATAAATTTAAAAAAAGTGAGATGATTCCTGTAAAACAATGTGAGATAAAGTGTGAATAAAATTCTCAAGCCGAAAGAATGAACGCCTTTAAAATAACATGATTAACAACAACGATTTTGGTAATAATAACACGATACTATTGATATATCAGTTATAATATCGATGTTTTTAAAATGAAAAGCAAATATATGAATACTTACATATTTTAAGCAACCGTAACATGGCCACTCCCAGTGAGAAAGTTGGAAGCGCCTGTTAGCTGCGACGCAACACGCTTGGCAACACTGACCGCTGGGCTGCGGAAGGTTCTCCTGTCTGTTTTGCGAAGCTGCAAGCAGTGAAATACAACTACACTTAACCACATCTTACTCTTCCCTCGTACTCAAGGCAGGAAAAGCACGATTCGCTCTCGTCTATCTATTATTCTTATCAGTTTCTCATTTTAAATGATAGTAATACGTACATGTTCAAATATACTATGCGCACATTTTCTTGAGCTCTGAACTCCTAATCTTTTACTATATTTACTTGAATTATTGATAAAGATGTAACAAGAGTGATCAACAACATTTGAAAATTACAATATTTTGCTCTCGAGACAGTGTATTAGCATCAGCAAGCGAAGTTCAGATTAGATTTATAATATTCTTAAAAACAAAATGAGAGCGAGAGTTTTGAAAGAGTTCTTCGTTTATCTGACATTTTCTTTCGATTTAAAACTTACTTAATTTTTTCTGATTTTTTTTATTGCATGATCCCTTTCATAACACTAAGGAGCACATAAAAAAGTATTCGCAAATCCCCTGCATACAATTTTAAGGTCGAAAAATTACTTATTTATTGTATTAATATTTGATTCACATCGCTGCTTTATTTCTAAAAGAAATGCAACATGTCTTCTCTTCCCCATATTTTTTCTCCTTCCTTTTTCGTTTCTTCCTTTTATCTTCTCACTTTCTCTTTATTTTTTCTCCGTCTGTTTCCTTCCAATTTTTTCAATTTTTCTCTCTGAAAAATCGCAAACAGTTTCCTTCTTTCTTGTTTTTCGCTTGATTGATTGATTAGTTATTTTGGTTTTGTATATTTCTGTAATTATTACTTCCCTTAGGTGTAGTGCATGTTTTATCATGGGGAGGTAGAGATGATCTTCTCTCACTGAATAGCGAGGACCGGTGCCGACCTAGACATCGGGAAGCAGGATTTTCCCCAACCAGGCATCTCTCCCAAGTAGAGCACTGTCCCAGCCAAAGCTTGAAGCTCCCGACATTTGTGGAAACGCATGTACGTAAGTTTGTATGTAAGTATAAGAGTAGTGAGAATGGGATAAGAAAGAGGAGCAAAGATCGCGCGCGATCCGTGTTTCGTTTGTTAGAGTACTAATCCACCATTGCCTGGTGTTGATCGGAAAAAGTACGGAAAATTCCCGATCAGAGCAGCCGGCCGCCAGAATTTTCTTCTAGACTGCGGGGGAATTAGACCTAGCTGTTTAAAGAGTGTCGAAAATATTGCCAACGTCTGGACTGGAGAAGAACAGAAGTGCGGGTCAGAAGAACTGCAGTGAAATCAGTTGATTCCCTGAGACACGTACGCCAGTCTGGCTTCTCGTCCTGCTGCTCTTCCTCGCCTCTGTGCACCTTCTCCCATGGCACTCTCTCGCCCCCGTGCGGGCGGGTGAGCGATCCGATTTCATATCCTGCGCGCAGCCTTTGTTCCGTGTCAGTAAATATCCAGCCTCTGGCGCCCAGGAAGAGCTTTCATCTGGCGCCGTCGAGGTGGGTGACCCCGCTTCCGCCTCTTCGCCTCCCCTCGTCTCACTCTCGCTGTCCCCGCCCGCTCCCCCTGCTGTTTCTGCGCTCGTGAGCATTATACTCATCTCCTCTCTCATCATCCTCTTCCTTCCCTCCTCTGCTCATTTCCTCCACCTTTCATCATACCCCACCTTCTTTTAATAGCCTTTCAAAAACTTCCTCCTTCTGATCTTTCTCTTCATCCCTGCCTCTTCTCACCACTGCTATCTTCTCTTCTTGTTTTCATCTCTTTGTCTGATTCACCAGTCTAACTTCCTTCTTCTCTCCCTCGTCCTACTCGCTCTTCAGCAATTTTCCCAGTCTCTTGTTGTCCCTTCTCTTCTCCTGTGTTTCTTTCACTCCTTTCGTCTGCCTCCTGGTTCCTTGCTAAGGTATTGTGCTCTTTCGACCTTATTGATAACACTCATCAGTGTCTGACTTTACCAAATAATTCAAATATAGAATGTTTCGCTGCGAAAGTTAGTTGTTAGTAATAACCTCTATTAAGAATTGCATTTTTCAAAGCTCTGTCAAGAATTGTATTGCTCAATTATTCAGGAGTTGTTCATGTTGAACAAGTGTATTAAAGTATTCAGGAGTTGCTCAAGTGTAAATGTTGATTGTAAAAAGCCGCTCATGTGCGTAATATGCTTATTAAACTGTATGTACGAATATTCTTCTCCTAGCTTCAAAAAGTAAACGCTTTTTCTTATTTGAAATTCTGACAACTTTTCTAAAATACTCCAGATACATCTTTTAGTAGCTATAAATACTACTCAGCAACACGTTATTTGTACGTACAGCATTACTGAAAGAAAAGTTCTTAAGCGTTAAATATTTATTACAATTTATGTTAGAAAATATCTAATTTTTTTCAATTTGCTTATGGGACTTTTGATTTGAGTGCTTTCAATGGAATGGCATTTATGAAAGAAGCCAATATATAAATTTCAGGAAAGATTTGAACATGAGTAAATCAATTACTTTACTTAAATATGTCTAAAAATAACAATTATACTTATTTTAAAAAATATTTGACTTATTCAAATGATTGGAAAATATATTTTGTTTACATTAGTGTAGCGATCCTGAGCTCGCTCAGTCACTATTTGGCGATAAGAAAGACCTTGTCTGCGTGCTTCGCCGCGCGATTACGTAACCCGTCGCCTTATCAGCGGTCGCTGGAGGGGTGGCGGGGGGAAGACAGTTGTTCCCTCCCCTACGCGGAAAAGAAGGGGTTGTAACGGCGGTGTCTGGAAAGTGCGCAGAATGTTTCGAGAAGCGGCAGCGTGAGGTAGCAGCGTGAATTTGGAAGCTGATGGTGTGGGGCCGCGAGCTCCAGTTAGCGAGAAAGAGGTTTGGCCCAGTGGTGGCTAAATTCACACCGCAGATGCGCGTTCGACGAAGGCATCTGGTCTTGGAGTAAGACGTGGTTACAGAGAGAACCCGTGCTTAGGCCCAAGACAGAGCGTCGGCAGCCGCATTAGTTCGCTGTGAGTTGTGCGCTGGTGGTGAACGCCACGGTCACCGAAATAAGGTCGGTGTTAAAGACAAAACAATTTTGTATGTGATACTATAAAAAGTAATGAGAATTTGGAAGCAATTGACTGTAGAATGCAGGTTGAAGTGTTGTTCCTGTAGTTCACTGTCAGATTGTTTAATATTTTTTTTGGCCATTAACACTCTTGCATAATGTATGATATACCCGACCATTGGTATTTCCATAATCATTGTGGACTATTTTCAAAAGATATTTGAAGTAGTGTGTCTTTCTAAGGGGAGAACATCACTTATTTATGATAGAATCTTGTCATGTTAATACACTACAAGTGCAGTTTCTGTCTTTAAATCAAAAAGAACATTTTGATGATAGTGTAAAATCCAAATCAAGTTAGAAACAATTGGGGTTATTTATGAACAATTAAAAGGTTATAAAAGTATATTTGCTATGAACTGTTGAATTTAAGTGAACTTAAATATCTTGAAATATTTATTGAAATTTGGATGCCTGTTGAGTAAAAATACAACATATTTTTTTAATTTCAACCAAAGGTGTAGGTTGTAATAAATGTTTCACATTCATGGTGTAAACACACATGTTTAGTTTTTTTCTTTTTGCAATTTCTTTTGAATATTCTGTGTTTTCAAAACTATGTTTATTCATTTTAATTGTACACAACATATGTCTTTGTAATTGAAGTGAAATGTTTTGCAAGAAACTACTATGTATGCTAATGCAGTGTATGTTGAGGAAGGATTAATTGCAATTTTTGTAAACAGAAAGTGCTGAGGCATTTTGTCATCCGAAATGCTTGTGCTCTACCCTCTGATGTACTATTATGTGTACTCATCTCCCCAGAGATATCTTTGATTCAATTTGTTGGATTTCAATTTATTTTTGTCACAGAAGATGTTGCTGTGATGCTAGTTTGTGTCAACTTTGAAATTCATAATTTCTGCAGTTGATTTTTCCTCAAAAAGTTTTTTTTTACGCTGTTCAGTGTTGTATTTTTCTTTGTTCATTTGTTTATCTGTGCATGTTAGGTAATTTTGCAATTTGTGTTTCTTTTTTTTTGAGATTCAATTATATTAATGTTTGTGGCTTTCAACTTTGTGTTTTTTTTCAAAATTTCAACAAGAGCCAAATTACCCACGAAATTTCCCCACGGCCGACCTACACGAACGGTCACATAAATGGCGCCCAACTGGCTGGCTTGAAATTTTGAGAAATTTACACTATAGCCAAAGCTATTGGTGGTTCCAGCAGTGTTTTTTTAGTATCTTTGATGTTTGACAAGGTTGTGTTGTGTTTGTTAAAGGTATGCATTTCTATAGATATTGTAGGTGGTAAAATACTCACTGAATAGTTAATATTAATTTTTTGTCAATTTGAACTCAAATTAAGACTGGTTCATTTTGTTAGATAAAATGGCTGATAAATACAACCAAGCTAGGGATTTGGGAGATCTTTCTTCAAATGAGGATGATGGGGAGACTACAGTCAGGGAATTAGTTCAACAGGTAGAATCACCGGTTGCTACCGAAGAATATGCTACTCTTGGTACGTCGGGAACTGAATCTGCGTCTCCTCAAGATCCAACGACATCAGAAACTGACATTGACAGGGCGAATAATATGATGATAAGATTAATGTCGCAGTTTATGATTCAGATAGATGAGAAACTTAGATCCTCGAATTCGGAATTAAAAGACAGTTTATCTTCTCAATTAAATGATAAATTAGCGGATCAATCTAATCAATTAAAAGACAGTCTATCCGCTCAGTTAAATGAAAAATTTGCGGAACAATCTACTCAGTTGGAAGATAGATTAACTGCTAGTTTTAATGCAAGACTAGTTCACTTAGAACAAGCCATAATAGAAAAGACTTCGCAACTTTCATTAGAAACAAAACAACTATCTGAAAATATAGTACAGATGGAAAAGAATTTTCAAGATAGGACGGAACAGTTGTCAAGAGATCTTTCGGACAAAACTTCACAATTGGAACAAAAGTTAACCGATACGACCTCTCAAATTAGAACTGAATTAGAAGAAAAGCTGGAGGAACAGATGTTACGTTTGAATATTAATTTTGAAACAAAAGTTGATAAGGTCAAAACAGAAGTCGACAAAAACGTTTCTGATATAAGGGCAGAAATAGTAGACAACGAGCACAAAATTTTGTCGCAATTAGACTCAAGGAAACGGGAATTAGAAGCTAAGGTAAACGACCTCCAAGAGAAGATTGATGGTTTGCCTGCGGGCCCTATGACTACACATCCTATGATGGTTAGCTTACCGCAAGGTTTAACTTTTGGAGCCCATGGGAAGGAGAACCCCTGCGCATTCATAAAGGCAGTAGAAAATTTTTTTACATTGTATAATCTGCCTGAAAGCAAGAAAGTCAGATTGGTTTATCAGATGCTAGTGAGTAATGCGAAAATTTGGGCGGACACTCTGGATCCATTACCGACTTCAATGGAGGGATTTAAAGAAAAGTTCTTCATGAGGTACTGGAATCACGAAACCCAGGTTAATTTTCGGTTGAAGCTTATGTGTAGTACCTGGAAAAAAGGTCAGAGCATGCAAGACTACGCTACGGAAAAGCTAGCAGGCTTCAGATTATGCTCTCCCACGATTCCAGAAAGTGAAACCGTTTGCCTTATAATTAGACATTTTCCAATAGGCATTCAGAATTTGCTAAAAAGTCAACTGCCCATGACAGCAGAAAAGTTAGTGACGCAGTTAGGTCTGTATGATGCAACTTATGAGATGTCGGGTAAGCAGGATACAACAAAATCGACAAGCATTTCATCAGCAGCCATCATACAAACTTCTGGCACTAATATGGAAAATGGAAATGTGAAGAAAAAGGGAAAGAAACACGAGATATCAGGAGATCATGAAGACACTTCTACTCCGTCGAAAGTTGCTAAATCGGCTTATTATCAACCTGAAGCAGCTGCACAACTGTACAACGCAGAAAAGGGAAAGCAGAAAATGGGCAAGGATAATCCAACACCATCTACTTCAAAAGATCCTGGACGAGGGTTAAACTAATGAGGTTTGTCTCGTGTGGTCACCCCGAAACAAACCAAGAAATCAAGGAAGTAGAAGAGGTGACGATACAGTCTGTGACGTGTTTGCAACCATACTCAGAATCTGAAAGGATGCCGTTTACCAGTGTCAACGCAACCAGACGTAGGTGCCCGATGATCAACATAATATGCGAAGGAAAAGAAATCTCAGCATTGGTTGATACAGGGTGCACATGCTCTGTGATTGTAGAAGATCTGTTAAATGAAATCTCTAAATTGAATCCGAATATACCGCAACTCCCTATGCACAAATCATATATTGTTGGAGCGAACAAAAAGAGGTCGCGTCCAATATCTCGACAGGTCCTATTGCAGTTGACAATTGGCCTAAAGATGTATGATGTTGTCTGCATAGTAGCAAAGGAATTGCTGTATCCACTCATATTAGGGATGGATTTTCTGCACGACTACGGAGTGGTGATTGACCTATCTAGGAATGCTATACAATTCCCGTTGGACAACACTGTAAACTGTAATCCAGAAGACGACGAGCAGTGCACGGATCTTCACATCAACTGTGTTACTTCTACTAACTTATTAACATCCATTGAAGATACGATTAACAAAAATGAAGAAAAAACCATCAGCAAGGAAGAAGGGCGTTGAATTTCAAGATTATTTTTCTCACCATTTCAAGACGTTGATGATGCGAAAAAAAATCTTATTCATTGGGGGGCTATGTAGCGATCCTGAGCTCGCTCAGTCACTATTTGGCGATAAGAAAGACCTTGTCTGCGTGCTTCGCCGCGCGATTACGTAACCCGTCGCCTTATCAGCGGTCGCTGGAGGGGTGGCGGGGGGAAGACAGTTGTTCCCTCCCCTACGCGGAAAAGAAGGGGTTGTAACGGCGGTGTCTGGAAAGTGCGCAGAATGTTTCGAGAAGCGGCAGCGTGAGGTAGCAGCGTGAATTTGGAAGCTGATGGTGTGGGGCCGCGAGCTCCAGTTAGCGAGAAAGAGGTTTGGCCCAGTGGTGGCTAAATTCACACCGCAGATGCGCGTTCGACGAAGGCATCTGGTCTTGGAGTAAGACGTGGTTACAGAGAGAACCCGTGCTTAGGCCCAAGACAGAGCGTCGGCAGCCGCATTAGTTCGCTGTGAGTTGTGCGCTGGTGGTGAACGCCACGGTCACCGAAATAAGGTCGGTGTTAAAGACAAAACAATTTTGTATGTGATACTATAAAAAGTAATGAGAATTTGGAAGCAATTGACTGTAGAATGCAGGTTGAAGTGTTGTTCCTGTAGTTCACTGTCAGATTGTTTAATATTTTTTTTGGCCATTAACACTCTTGCATAATGTATGATATACCCGACCATTGGTATTTCCATAATCATTGTGGACTATTTTCAAAAGATATTTGAAGTAGTGTGTCTTTCTAAGGGGAGAACATCACTTATTTATGATAGAATCTTGTCATGTTAATACACTACAAGTGCAGTTTCTGTCTTTAAATCAAAAAGAACATTTTGATGATAGTGTAAAATCCAAATCAAGTTAGAAACAATTGGGGTTATTTATGAACAATTAAAAGGTTATAAAAGTATATTTGCTATGAACTGTTGAATTTAAGTGAACTTAAATATCTTGAAATATTTATTGAAATTTGGATGCCTGTTGAGTAAAAATACAACATATTTTTTTAATTTCAACCAAAGGTGTAGGTTGTAATAAATGTTTCACATTCATGGTGTAAACACACATGTTTAGTTTTTTTCTTTTTGCAATTTCTTTTGAATATTCTGTGTTTTCAAAACTATGTTTATTCATTTTAATTGTACACAACATATGTCTTTGTAATTGAAGTGAAATGTTTTGCAAGAAACTACTATGTATGCTAATGCAGTGTATGTTGAGGAAGGATTAATTGCAATTTTTGTAAACAGAAAGTGCTGAGGCATTTTGTCATCCGAAATGCTTGTGCTCTACCCTCTGATGTACTATTATGTGTACTCATCTCCCCAGAGATATCTTTGATTCAATTTGTTGGATTTCAATTTATTTTTGTCACAGAAGATGTTGCTGTGATGCTAGTTTGTGTCAACTTTGAAATTCATAATTTCTGCAGTTGATTTTTCCTCAAAAAGTTTTTTTTTACGCTGTTCAGTGTTGTATTTTTCTTTGTTCATTTGTTTATCTGTGCATGTTAGGTAATTTTGCAATTTGTGTTTCTTTTTTTTTTGAGATTCAATTATATTAATGTTTGTGGCTTTCAACTTTGTGTTTTTTTTCAAAATTTCAACAAGAGCCAAATTACCCACGAAATTTCCCCACGGCCGACCTACACGAACGGTCACAATGAATGTTAAGAAGTTCGGTCATCAGTGGCACGTAAAGAAATATTGTTTCTTTAACGATCTCATTTCAATATTATTTACCATGCCTCATAATTTTTAAACTGATCTCTTTACTGAGTGAATTTTTTCAATGGATTGATTTTTAGTATTCACCTGTAATATTAAATACTACTCTAAACAGCGTGTAGTTTATATAATTAAATATGTATAGTAATATTACATCCTTTTTATTTGATATCGTAGCCAGTTATGGGTCATAAAATAAACACCCTTGTTATTTTATGTCATTTATTGATACATTTTCGACGTCTAGGGAACTCACTTTTTCCCTTCATCAGATATACGCTAAAAATAATATTGGGATTGTGATGGGAAAAAGTGAGTTCCCGAAACGTTGGGGAAAATTTATCAATAAATGACATAAAATAACAAAGATGTTTATTTTATGACCCATAACTGGCTACCGATATAAAATAAAAAGGACGTAATATTACAATGTACATGTAACAGTTAACGTAGCAAAGTGAACTAACTTCAATGAAAATTTGTATAATTAACTTTCACATCTCGTTCTTTGAAGTTGTGGTTGTTTGCTGAAGGCTACTGGAGTTCCCTTAAGCGCCTTCTAAGCGTGTGCACGAGAGCCATTGCTTCCAGTGAGGGCCAAGTGACTCATTCTGTGTTGTCGGACCCTGCGTTTACCTGCACTTCTCGAATGACGAGTGTTTTGCGGGCGGCCGGCCGCCTGTTCCGTGTACACAGTGGGCTTCCTTCCGTTCGTTACAGCACAGAAAGGGGCTGTTTCATCCCCCTTCCGTGGCACGTGGCCTTTGCCTGTGGGTGTCCTACTTTCACTCTTTTCATGAAAAACGACTTTGATTAACAAATCTTCAGAAAACATATAAAATTCATCTTCTAGTGTTTTAACTTTAACGAGACGTTAGTCACAGTCTGTTGTAAGAACAGATACCCGATACTTCAGAATATTAATCAATAATGGCGTAATTAATAATTTTGTGTGTCTGTGTGTTTGTGTGTGTGTGTGTGTGTGTGTGTGATACACGGTGGTTTGCCTTTGCCTTTCATCAAGTATTCAGAGTGACTGAGAAGTAAGAGAACATTGACAATCTCTAACATTGGACTTCGAACTGATATAAGCAACTGAATAATATAAGTTTGGTATACGTTCAGTTTAATCAATATTTAAACATGTAAATTACAGACATGTACTTGTGTTGAGTTACAAAATACCACATCCAAAATACATATCTATTTGTTTTGTTTCAGGTACGTTCCCGGAAATTATTGACACACCCGGAAGTTTTTCTGTATGTGAGTAAAAATCTATTTCATCTCACTAACTTGCAAAGCATACTTTTATTTTATGCTGACTAATCTATTATATATAATTAAAATAGTCTGACAATAGAAACGTCAAAAGAATTATTTTAAATATTACAAGTGAAAAACTAGGAGATACAGTATTGTTTGTAAAGAAATATATTGTGAATTTAGAGAATAAAGGAACGAAGAGAACAACTTGCAAATCAGTGCCGCCCATTCTAGGCTTAGAAAATAAATTCTTTCTATCCTCTTACTGCCATGCAGATTGTTGCTATTTATTCAGACGATCTGAACTTTACATTGTTCTACGTTCTCTTCTTACCGTAGACCAGGTCATTCATCAGAATTTGTTTGGATCCAATCTATGCTCTACCCGTCCGTCTACTCGTCTCTCCTCTCGTGTGCCGTCTCCCCGCCCCGCCCTGCCCCGCCATGCCCTACCCTACCACGCCCTCCGCGTATTGATTCTCGGAGCGGAGGCGTGGCGGGGGCGAGGCAGGGGCGTGGCGGGGGCGTGACGGGGGCGTGGCGGGGAGGGCGGCGCCGAGCGGAGCGTGCGCGGGCGCGCTCTCGCGGTGCATGCGGGCCGCGGGGCCCTAGGAGCGGGCTGTGTATAGTAAATGTTAGCCGAAGCCTATTTGCGTTGCGTCCCTTTATTTAGCCTTTAGCCCAGACTTTGCTGTGCTGTTCAGGGCCCAGTCTGCGATGACACTCGCGGTTTCGCGTTTTCCGCAAGGGCGACCCGTGGCCGCCCCCGTCCCCGCCTACGCCGCCGCCTCTGCCGCCCGCGGCGCCACGCGCTGTGACACACCGGGTGGCAGTCGCCGCCGCCGCCGCCTTTGTGGATATGCAGCTCTGCCTGCGAGATCGTGAGCGAGAGGGGCGAGGGCTTCGGTGTTTTCTCTTGCGTGATGGGGTGGGCTTTGCTCACGATCTCATTACCGTAATGCGCCGCTGGGTTTGCTGGGGAAAATGAGTTTGGGCGGAAATGGTTAACTTTCGTCATGAGCAATTAAATGTTGGTTGGATTTAAGTTCTGGTTGGCGTTTTCTTATAATTAGAAATTGGACTTTCGAATTCTCGAAAATAACTGGATTCGACTAGAAATCTTTGGAATCGATTCAATCCCTTCTTCGAAGTCTTCGAATATTTTAACTTATTTTTGAAATCTTGTTACTCTTCCGCATCTACTCCAGTCTTCCAGATGTTTTATATTTCTATTACTTTCATATACTCTATTTGGCATATTTTTCTCTAAAATTTCTTTAATAAAAACGAGGAATATAAATCTGACCTACCTGAAAAAAATGGAACCAGAAATTAATAGTTCAATCACTTTTGTGTTCTTCACCTAGTTTAGCTTGGAACATATGTTTTTATGACTGTTTGTAATATTTTAGCATGAAAGTTAAATGAATTCAAAAGAACTGACACGTACGGAAAACTCTAGGATTAGAGTTAAAGTATGCTGATAATCGTGCCACTTAAAACAGAAGGAAAAATGTCCAAAAAACATTTTTTGAAGAATTTCATTCATACGACACAAGCGAATTTTTGACATTGTAAGGCAATATTTACGTAATGAATTTTGAAAAGAAGGGATCTATCTGGTATTTACAAGGTTTAATTGATATGTACATATGGTTTATAACTAATTAGCTACAAAATCCTCTACTTCTATTTTTATCCCGAATCTTGCAAGTTTATATTGGAATGAAATATATAGTTTTTTTACAATTCGTGTTACTTATATTGAAGATTAATGTAATTTAAGAAAGGTATTAGTAATTTTAGAGTCCTGGTAATTTTATTTTTAAAGTGAGCTTTTGTAAATTCTTGAGGTGAGAATGTATATACACATTTGGACGAACATATCAATCGTTAGTATTTTTTTAAAATTTAGTTAGTATTTTTTTTAAATCTATGTCTAGTCTTCTTCGCTTTATTATTAACGTCAGGAAGGCTCTAAGAAAGAGTTTGCCCGCCAAATATTATTATTCACTTGTTGCGTCATAGAACAGCTTTTCTTATATTCTTGGGACGTAATGAACCAGTGGTACTGTATATACACTATGCTTTTGAAATGTATCTGAATATTGTTTTTGTTAACATATTTAATTTCTTTAACTAATGTTTGGGAGTATTTTATATGTTGTACTTTACCATTGTGCGTTCTACTTATTGGAAAAACATTTTGCGTGGTTTTGTTCAGCAGAGATTTTTCTGCCTAAGGCCACTAGTTAGTTTCAAAAACTAGTGGCCAACAAGTTTCTTTTTAGCAGTTATTTTATTAGCATAAGTTGAGGATTCAATTAATCGGGTAAATTTCTTTTCTGAATATTTACCAAATAAAAATTCTATAGTGTCTTAAACACCAAAAATTCCCTGACTCCGCCCTTAAATAGAATGAACATAATATTTCACTGAAGCTGAAAATACACTGCGTGCTTGAAACATCAACAGAGAGCATTAAACTATTAAGCCAAGCCTGTAAAAGCACAGTTGCGGGGATGGCCTATCCCTGAAACCTGCTCAGAATCACAAAGCCGCCGGGGCAGGCGAGCCGTCGCTTGCTGCTTGCCTGGCATGTCCCTCCGGCTCCGCCCAGCCTCTCCTCCTCTCCTCTCCCGTGCTGCTCTTAAGCACACATCGGATTTTACGCCGCCGGAAGATTTTACGCAGGGTTTTACGGGCACAGTTAGCGACGCGTGGTGCACGATTTAATATGGTTTTATTTTCATCTTCCCTCGACCACTTTCCGTCATGTGGTGCGGCGGGTGGCTACACGCGGGGGTTGGGGAGAGGGGCTCCAGCGATTAAACAATTCCGTATTATGCGAGATCGCGCCCAACGCTTCCCGGCAGTATGGATGCCACGTTACACCCGGGCTCCAAAGCTACTCACGTGCACAAAGAGGCACGTGGAGTTGAATGTTACACGAGCCTCATCGTACACGGCTTCACGGAACTCCGACATTGTGCCCGGTCAGGTGGGATAATTGTTGTCACGATACGCGCAGATGAGTTCAAAAATCAGCCATGCGATCAGTTTTTGATTCACTGGGCGTGTGGTGTGAGTGGGAAGGTCATCACATACATACTCACGGAACTAGAAAAAATTAATGAAATGGCTGCTACGGGATGATTTAAAGTGGGTTTTATTTTATGCTTGAATATATCGGTCAACCAGCAGTGCAATGAGCTGCAATACAACTCCTACTAATTAGAACGAATTGATTCTCAAAAAAAAGTCTCGTTTGGAGGTCTGTTATCCTGATAGTGATTATTTTTGGTTTTCCTGATGAATACTGAGATAATACGGGGTTAAAGCATAACGCATGTGGTCATTCACATTGGTTTAATTTTCAGCGACTAATTTGCGTACTGCCGGCAACGGTTGCACGGGGGCGTGGTTCATCGTTCAAGAGGGCAGAGACAAAGGCTGCGGATTGGACTCCTGCGTAAGCCTGAGTTGCTTTTGCCATAAACCTCTGACGAGGTTGGCTTGTATTGTATATACTCGAATCATCATATCATTGATAATCATTAACCTTTCGACGTCATTTTTAGACAGACAAATTCAGTCGGGTTCCACTCCGACCTATATTGACACAACGCGTGATGCTCAGAGAACCCAACGTGTGATGCTGAAAGAAAAACGATTAAAGGAGATCCGTCAAGTTGTTAAATGCAGATGGGCATATTAATTACACTTAAAAAAATATTTTCCCCTCAGGAGCCGCCTTCAAGCTGTACCCCTCGCCCCACCTGTCATTACAATCATTTTCTACCATCTGAATCTAGGGTCTTGGTAAAAGAAGTAGGTAAAAAGAGTAGCGGCCCTGTTTAGCTAGTTCCTCGGTTATTACCTGGCCTCCGCTGTGATCCGTAGATCCATCGCGGAATGATAGGTTGATGATAGGATAGGTTACGGAATGATTGATGGTGCGATCTGCATGCATGCATATTGGCATATTAGATGCTTATTGGCAGGTGAAACGGGAGTATTCATGTCGCGAACTCCCTTTGTCTACCACTAAATCCACATGGAACTGCTTGGGAACGAATCCGGCCACCAGCTACATTCTGACCGTAACGCCCCTGGCCACTCCATACTTGCACTTTAATAAATTAATATGAATTTTCATATCTACAGTTTATTTACGCTACATCTCTCCCTGCCATGCTTCACGCCGTGGATCGAATCCATCATTGGTTGCTTGTCACGGCAACAGAGGTCACAAAGGCGAAAGCCTCCTTTCGCAACTACACACAATTATAGTATGACGCTCATCACAGTTCCCATCACCGTTAGTGTATTAAAGATTTCCTTGCCTTGAAAGCGACTTCGACCGACAAAGCGGAAATGTTAAAAGACGGGAGGAGAACCGTGTCTCCGAGCAGGGCGAGCGGGCCTTTGCCGAAAATTCTTTGAGCGCGGACGAGGCGAGGCGAGACGAGGCGGAGGCCGCTGACGAATCGAAGGGTCGGGTGCGGGGTGGCGCCGAACGCCCAGCCGCGTCGTGTGCTGAGCCGCTGCGGCGCCGTCGGCTGCGAATCTCAGAGGAAATCATCGAACGGACGCCGACGCCCAACGCAGCCCAGCAGACGCTGACGCAGTCGCGACGCACTCGGCACAAGGCCACTGACTCGGCGCGGCGGTGGCGCGATGGAATGGTGTTTGGGGTGACGCGATGGAATGGTGTGGGGGAAGCGCGATGAAATAGTGTGGGAGTAGCGCGATGGAATGGTGTGGGAGTGGCGCGATGGAATGGTGTTTGGGGTGACGCGATGGAATGGTGTGAGGGAAGCGCGATGGAATGGTGTGGGAATGGCGCGATGGAATGGTGTGGGAGTGGCGCAATGAAATGGTGGGCGAGTTGGGCGATGAAATGGTGTGGGAGTTGGGCGATCGAATGGTGTGGGAGTGGCGCGATGGAATGGTGTGGGGGTAGCGCGATGGAATGATGTGGGGGTAGCGCGATGGAATGGTGTGGGAGTAGCGCGATGGAATGGTGTGGGAGTGGCGCGATGGAATGGTGTGGGAGTGGCGCGATGGAATGGTGTGGGAGTGGCGCTATGGAATGGTGTTTGGGGTGGCCTGATGGAATGGTGTGGGGGAAGCGCGATGAAATAGTGTGGGAGTAGCGCGATGGAATGGTGTGGGAGTGGCGCGTTGGAATGGTGTGGGAGTGGCGCGATGGAATGGTGTGGGAGTGGCGCGATGGAATGGTGTGGGAGTGGCGCGATGGAATGGTGTGGGAGTGGCGCGATGGAATGGTGTGGGAGTGGCGCGATGGAATGGTGTGGGAGTGACGCGATGGAATGGTGTGCCGGTTGGCGATGGAATTGTGTGCTGATGGGCGATGGAATAGTGTGGCGGTGGCGCGATGGAAAGTTGTCTAGGTGACGCGATGGAATGTGTGGGGTGGCGTGATGGAATAGTGTGGCGGTAGCGCGATGGAATAGTGTAGTGGTAGCGCGATGGAATGGTTTCTAGGTGATGTAGTAGTGTGTGATGGAGTTGTGTGGTGGGGGTGCGATGGAATGGTGTGTAGGTGACCCGATGGAATGGGGTGGCGAAGGCGCGATTAGAATGGGTGGCGGTGCAGCTATGGAAAGGTGAGGCGTGACGTGATGGAATGGTGTTGTGGGGACGCGATGGAATGGGGTGAAATGGGAAGCCTCCAATGCATATTTTTGAATTATTGTGCTGGAAGAAGCCACTACAGAAGCAGTAGACAACAGGAATCTTTACACTACACGGGATGGTCATTTTGAGAGAAAAATAGGGTATAGTATTACAAATTCTCTGTTGTCCAGTTGAAGCTGAGTCGAATGATGTAATACTTCTTGAGGTCATCACAACCTTTGCCGCGGTGACACCCGATACGACAACATTCTCATGACTCTAGCCGCTGACGCCATTTCTATTTCTTTTTTCTGTTATTTGCGTAACATCTTTTTATCCCTACAATCCCAACAACCTTTTATCCCTAGTGGTTACGGCATAATTGCCGTTAGTATCGGAGTTCCCAGTCACCCATTCAGGAACCAGCGGTGTCTCGAGCTGCTACAGGCTACAGGAGTTCGGCTACAGGAGCAACCCGAGCAACCGGCAGTGGGCTGAAACGGGCTGAAACGCGCGCATTGGGTTTCACGAGCAATTATTTTAAAATAAGCCCTCCAAAATGTTGTTGTGCGCTACAGATCTTTAATATAAGATCTAAAATAACTAAATTTTGTAAACAATTGCAAATTATAGATGGCGCCACACTCATTTTCAATAACTATTTTCATGCTGATTTGGCGGAGATTAGAAAAACACACAAGCGTGACAGCAATAGACAGATTTAGAAAATATAGTAAAGGAATGTGTACCATTGGGTTGTAGAGGATGCTAATTTCGAATTTGCTATCAAAATAGTCAAATTCAATATGGCGAATCCAAAATGGTGACTATTTTTCAAATTGGAATTCAGTTTTGCCAAAAGTATACCATGAAGTATACCATGAAAATTGTGGGGTAATTTACTGCAAATTTGATCTCAGATTGTAAAATTCAAAATGGCGATCCTAATTTTCGGAATTCAATTCTAATATTATATTCATATTATTCATAATATGGATATAATATGAATAATTCAATATTATCTAAACTACATATGATACGGTTTGTGAGGGCGTTGATTGCGAATTTGCTGTAAAAATTGTAAAATAGTGAATATCAAAATTTGAAAAGTTATCGAATTTCCCAAAATTAAATATTTTGGGAATTTTGGACGAGTGATGTATTATATGTCAAAAGAAAGAAAGTTAAGATTTAAATGGTAATTACAACACGTTCAAGTACTTTTAATGACATTTATTAAGTTTAAATGCATGATCAGCGGAATTTGAATTATTAATAAAAATCATAATCGTAATTAAAAAGGTTTTTATCATCTTCGTACAATTTCAATATTGAAAATATAAATTTTTAATTTCCCGTATACGTACGTATATACGTAGTATAGGGAAAGTTATGTAATGCTGAGGAAAATCGATTTCGAGATATCAACGAAAATACACGTTTTGGGGTCCTCTGATACCGAAAATGTGTTTCGTTTCAAAACGTCCGTCCGAATGTCTGTTTGTGAACAATCGTAGCGCCGAAACCATAAGTACGATTTCTTCCAAAATGAATATTCCGCAGCCAATTTGGTTGCACTCCAGGCGTCGCGATTTTGAAAGACATTCCTCAAAATTTTGGGGGCACTTTATAGTACTTCGTAAGAAGAGAAAGTTATGTAATCGCGCGTAAGAAATGGCGAATTTTCGGCAGAATAACACTTATTGCTAGTCCCTGATAACGAAAATCATGGATAGTAAATGACTTCCTCCAAAACGTGATGTAGCCAGAATCCATGTTTTGTGGGTCATTGGTACCTAAAAATCGATTGACGACAAAACATGAGATTGTTTTTCATAGGTTATGTTGTGAAAGACATACACAATTAAGTTACAAAATCATATAACTGCAACTGCAATGTATAACATAATACAATAAGATCGAAAATACACACTCTGCTAAAAGTAGTTGTGATATATTATCTTACACTAGTGAAAACGCAATTAAACACTAAATAGATTGATACAATTTTGTCCTACTAACTCGAAAATAAACTATACACTTTTTCCTTCAATTATTGCAGTTGAAACAAACAATGAAACAAATAATTGTTCTTGAAAAACGTGTCACAAGAATCATGTACAAAATAGTAGCATGTATGACAGTCACACTCTAAAAAGCAACTTGCAGAGCGAAGTAAAGGATGTAATTCTTGTTACCAACTCTAGCGAAGAAATAAACCTAATGTTGACAATATTAAAATTAATATGTGCATCTCTTTTCACGATCTTATGTATTGTTTCGTCGTAATTTTTAGATATTTTTACTTCCCTCACTAGCTTGTTACCATCAATATCTTCTGAATTAAATAATGTAGGTTCAAACAAAATTCAAATGTTTGAGCTCCAATTTGGCATGATAGCCACAGGTAGCAAGACGCGCGTGTGCTCACGCGCATGCGCAGGTTCCGAGCATGGCGCGTGGCTTTTCTAGTGTGTTAAACTTTTTACAAAACGCTGTCATTTTCACGGACGCAGGTGGACGCAGCTGCATTTAATCGTAACATGTAGTTATATAAATAGACTTCTTTTCCTAAAAATCCTATTGAGGAGAACGGAGGAGAAAAAAAGTTACAGACTTTTAAAATGAGACCTATTTTCCCATTTAAATAACATGGAGATTAATTTCATTGACAAAAATGCTTCGTTTTGAATGCTTTTTTCTTGTATATATCGCAATCAAAATGTGATATAAAACTTGAAATTGGATTCAGGAACTCATAAATAGCATACACAGTCATATTATTTGCCATTTCTGCAAATTTAGTTTTTTCTCCCAATGCGCGCATTTCGGGCCATTTCAGCCCAATGTGCGGCGCAGGCCGAATTTCTATTCGGAGTTGACAGAATTGCCAACACACCCACAATCTGGTAGGTAAAACGTCTTGTGCGTGCTGCAGAGGGTGCATCAGCACTAAGCTACGGAAATGTAGCAACCAAGTTTACAACTTTACAATCTATCTATCTATCTGTCTATCTATCAATCTATATATCTATATATCTGTCTATTTTGTATCCAGCCAATTGTTTCCTTATTCACGCATTACCATCCTTGCAGACTGAGATTATGTTACAGTCACTAGCGAATTACCATGTAATAGAGCAATCATGCCCGTTGCCTATTCGTAGTGAGCCCATTTGTTTCGGAACTTCGTTATGCTTATTGTGGTCACGTTGCGTACTAGGCTAAATTTAGTTCCGATTGCAACATGCGCGGAGCGACAACAGTACCCCCATTCGAAATATGTACGTGTTCTAGTAATAGCTTTTTTCCTTCTCACGATACTAAATTAGGGTGCATAAGGAGTACGGCTGCAAAGATTCAAGATATTAGTGTCGCAGGTTTACGTTAAATGCTGTTTTTGATAGCAATCACCTAGCAAATGAAAGGTTTGGCGTTTAATGTCAACACACTCCAGCGTGTTCTGCATAATGACGTGTTTTCCTGGAATATTTAAACATTAAATTAGATACACAATTATCATAAAATCGATTGATTAGTGACAAAAAGAGAATATTAAAACTAAAAAACATACATTTTCATTAGTTCATATTAATTAGTTGTGTCTAAAATAACATAATCATTAGTGAGAGATATTCGAAGAATAGACAAAAACGAGATGAAAGACAATATATTTTATCTAAAAAATACAGTGATTTCGGGTGTAAAAAACATGTAATATAGTCATTCTACCTATATGCAATAACTAACAATTAGCAATAACATTTTTGTGCCATTTTGCTCAGTTACAGTTGCTTCTTCATTCAGGAATACAGATTGGAGAGGAAGTTTACAGAAATGTGGCGAAGACGACTGAATGCCAGTGTCAGATAAAATAGGCAGTGGTTGGGATGGGCTCTGTGAAATCATCTTAAAGAAAATGGGGAGCAAATCTCCTTTAGAAAAACAGCCGTGGACCCATTTTGCATGTTACAAATTCCACGTAGATGCGCTGTATCATGGAGGGTCCCACAGGTGGCAAGCGTGTTCTGCTGAGTCATGGGTCGCTCCACTGGCCGCGAAAGGACTTATCTTCATAACAAGTCAGTTGATGCTCTTAAGACGGGAAGCATAAAGAAATAAGCTAAGCGATTTGATTTCCGGTGTCAACGACACTCGCTAGACTTTTATTTCGTGTTAGAAGGGCTCAGGGGAGGGTACGCACATCAGATGCATTAGATTTGATGCATACTTCGAGTTCCGGACTATGAACTTTCCAGTCCCTCCGCTGAAAGTGAGTGGGTATTTCTTATTTCTGGTAGCGTCAACTATTTTAGTAATTAATACGAAGAGTGTAGTTCATCTTATTGCCTGAAGGTGGTGGTTTCCTCCCCATTGAATTATGCGTTCCGGTACCGACCTGTAAGTCGTCTCGCACGATTTTCCCCATCCAGATATCTCTCCCAGCGGAGTATTGCCCCAGTCCAAATAAGCTCGAATTGGTCTCTCGACAAGTGTGGTTTTGTAAGGTAAGTAAATGTATATGTGTGCGAAGGAAGAAGAGGGGACAAGAATGAAGAAGGGAATTTCGCTCTTGGTTCGTGTGTAGGTACTGTTTCAGCATTCGCCTGGCATTGTGATAAACTGTAGCAAATCACCGATCACAGCAGACGCCTGCTTGAATTCTTACCCTGACAGTGAATGAATTCGACCTAACTGTAGAGTTAGTAACAAAAATCCTCCACCAGCCGGATTCAAATCCTAGGACTTCCTGGTCAGAGCGCTACTCTAGGAACGTTGGTTGTCCCTAAGCCATCTCAACCGGTTGCCGAAAGGTTTAAGATACAATGCTGAGAGCGGACTCTGAGCAAGCAGCTGCTGTTGCTTAGGCCGCTGTAATATACTGTAGGTGCGTTTAGGATCATTCCAAAACTATTCGCTAACGTGGAACTCAGCCAAAGTATGGCAGTGTAGTGATGTTACTCGCCTACAAGGCTTCTAACTCTTAGTAAAAATCTTTAATATGATACTCTTATAAAAATAATTTAATATACTATTGCCTAGATCTCACGTCCATACCTACGATGTAACGTTTTAATGGATGAGCGACGGGTAATATGATTTGAATGATGACGGAGGTGCGCGGTACGCGTATTATTGCTATCCGTAAGTAGAGAATAAGCGTATTATTTCATACCAGGAGGGATTCCTGAAGCCAGGAGATCACCCCTCAGGGCGGGTACCTTGGTCATTTCGTCTCCAATCCATACCCCACATCGGGTAGTACAAATTCTCCGTTAGGTAGGCAAACCAGCAGGCAGCACTCCTTAGGAAAGTCTCCTGAATTAAGCTCGGGTTGGGGCCAGCGAGTCAGCTCAGGGCTACTAGTTTCCCAAACTAGTAGCCCTGTTGTTGTAAACCCTGTAAACAGTAGACAAATTAAGCGCTACTCACAATGCGCCTGGGAAAAGCCCTCCTAAATAACACACAAGTATCTCACTGCCACGACGAAGCTAACTGCCCATCTGGGGCACGGAACCAAAGCAGCTCGGAGCCCACAACCCATGTCCTCAACCAGACGCTTAGCACCGCCTCCTCACTGCACCACATTTTGTGAGTGACGTTGAGAACGTCAGGAACCGAGTTTTCAGTCTTCACCAGAACCGTAACATCCGCGGCCAATGGCCTTACCTGCGCGGGCTGAGGGTAGGGGAAATAGGAGAACTTGAGGGAACCTCCGTAAATCCACTTTTAACCAACACATTCCGTATGAATCTCCCCGGATTAAGCGCCGGTTTTCAGAGGTGGAAAGTGAAGAGTCTGACCAATACCCTGTGGGTCGTCTCTTAGGGACACCACAGTAGCGTGTAGAGCTGTACCAAGAAATGCAACTGGGTTCATGATTATAAATTCAGCTAAGGAAATTTTGAAATCCATATTCACAGAAAATGAGATCCTAACATTGCTAGTAAATGAGAAGACGGTAATTGTGCAGATAAGCATGATCAATAAGACACTGGCTATGAATTTGGGGCCGGGTTGTTGAAATATCTTGAATCCATAAATGGGGGTTGAGGTTGGAAACGATGACGTCAGCGACACTGACGCAGAGGTTGACGGTTGGAATCGGGTACAACAAGGTCGTCAGGGTTGACAGTAGTATTGACGACGGTGCTCCTGCGACGCCCAGGGGTTGGGGAAAGAGGCGACCCAGAAAGAAGCGATGCGTTCCCTCCCAGCGATTCTCCTCCCCCTCCTTCTCCAATCCCATCCCCACCTACCCCTCACCCAATATCTCTCCCCTCTCTTGGTCCTCTCCGGCCTCCCCTCCTCCCCACACAACCATTTCCCACCCCTACCCGATTGCACATCACCCCACAAAGCCTTCACCCCCCATGTGTCCCGCCCCTGACCCCACTCTCTCACCCGCTTCGCCCCCCTCCTGCCTCGGCCCCCGCTCCACGTCGCAATCGTCCCCGCCTCGCTCCCGGCCTGTCACTGGCGGCGTGCTCCGGAGATTGGTTGCGAGTGGCTGAATTCGCGCTTTCCGGTGCTCACCACGCTGTGGGGAGTCCGCAGCGACGGCAGGGAGGGCGGCAGCGAGGACGGCGACGGCGGTTGAGAGAGCGTGGGGCACCGAAGCAAGCAGCTGAATGCACTAGAACGCACTAGAATGCACCAGAAGAATGTTGTCGCAAACAGGTCGGGAGGGTTTTGTGAAATGTAAAATACCTGTGCCCGTAACGAGTTTGAAAAATTAATTTTGAAAGTAGTACATTAAAATAAATATTCAGTGCCATCAACGACAATTATTGATAGTCATGGAACAGGGGTCGGGAAAGCGGTTAATGTCGAAATACAATTTAAAATTGTAACTCTTTGGTTTTGATAATTGAAAATGAAATGAAAATCATAGACATATGTACTCCTCTCATCGTGTCTCCATGGTCCCTGTAATATTAAGAAATTTAAAACTTTTTAATAAAATGATAAGAATATGTCAACAATGTTCTGTAAGAAATCCAACAATTTGTAAGAATTTGCAACAAAGAGAAAGCGCAGGAAGAGAACGTCGCCACCTCCCGACATCTAACACGAAGAACATGAACCAGACTAAAGGTCATTGTAGTTGACTCGCCCAGGAAAACCAATCAATCCATCAAACAAAGGAGGTCCACATACAAAGGGAGAACTGTGCCTCACGAAGAAGCATTACTTTTTTCTCATCCAATCAGGTTGATTGACTGATTTTTCCGGTGTTTTAGGAGCGTCAACTATCTCGGTCATTAGTTCTATAAGTGTAGTGCATGTTTTACGAAGGGATGGCGTTCTCACCCGCTGGATGGTGAGATCGTGCCCCCACCTACACTTCGGTTTGCGGAATCTCCGTCTACCACCGAACAATGGAGTCCCGCCTGAGCCGGAACAACCTACACGCTTGCAACAGGCATCCTGACATATGTGGTAGTGTAACGCATGTAAGTGTGTATGTATGTATGTACGTAAGTAAAGAGGAAGGATAGGGCAAGGAAGAGGAAGAAAAGATCGCGCGCTATCCCTGACCCCCTTTCTTCGTCTATTGCCCCGGCATTTGGCTGATGTTGATAGGAGAAAGCACGCAAAACTACCGATCAGAGTAGACCACTGCTAATATTCTCCTTCGGTCAGAATCTGATTTCGCTAGTTAGTTTCCAAAACCCTGCCATCGTCGTGACTAGAAGAACCGTAGGTCCTTCCGGACAGAGGCATTGCAGTTACACTAGATGATGCCCTGTGCCACCTCAGCCAGTCGTATCTTATCAGAGCCTTTGGACGCGCGTGCGCAGCGCTTCAGCCGACAGAGAATTCCTGGAAGGCCCATCGCCAGTGTGATCTGTGAGGGCTGTTTGCGCCGGAGACGGGTCTGGGCGAAGCAGAAGCCGTGGCGCTTGGGAGGCGGCGGCGGCGGCGGCCGGACGGCGCGGGCGTGCGGCTGACACTTCGCTTAATGATTCGACGCCGCAGGTCGCACGACCACCGCGCAGCATGGGCCAACCACATTAAGGCGAGGTACACAACTTCACTGCGTTGCTTCACGTTTTCTCCGAATTACTCGAAACCATTCAGTTCGACATGCGTCCTGCAAATGAGGAAAGCTGGAGCATGTTGACATTTGAAGCGTGTAATCTAGTGGTGCTGCTACAGCATACTTTCTCGCATTATTTTCAACTTTTTCAATGTTCTGAAATTGAGAGAATTCACCGGAAATGAGACAGCCACCAATTTTTTACCGTCCTTGGATACACATTAGGAGAAAATTAGAAGAAAAAAATTGGCATAGTTTTTGAGAAAATAATTGTTTAAAAATTGTTTGACGCAAAATTACGCAAAAACCGTCATATTTTTGATGAAGTGAAAAGTTGTATATTACCTTATTTTAAGACCTTTAATTAAAGAATAGATTCCATTTAGGAAAAAATCCCCATGTTCGTGTAGCTGTAGGAAGATGGCGAAAAACATTTTGATATTTTGCGATTTTCGAAAAACCAGAAAATTCAATGAAAATGAGACCTACGCCATTCTTTTAAGCGTCCTTTAAGCTACCTAATGACAAAGTTTAATCAACAAATTCGGAGTCATTTTGAGGAAATTTCAAAAGTATTGTGGAGGTTTCATGTATTGTATCTCTAAAAATCAAAATATCCATTTGAAATTCAGAAAGCCTAGACTTCCTTTAACTCTAATGTGGATTGTCAATTTTGAAGAATCTCGACAAAACGGTTTTGGCGTTAGCGTTTACCAGAGACAGATGGACGGGTGGATAGACAGATTTTTACCGTCAGTCGACTTTTAGGTATCAAGGACCCACAAAACCTGTATTATGTTTACACAACGTGTTAGAGGAAGTAATTTACTACGTATAAGAAAAATATTTATCCACTTTTTTGTAACCAAAGTTCGGAATTAAAAACTTTCTGTTAAAAGAAAATGATTGTTTTCCATGTCAATTTTTCCATTCTCTCATTACGAAGTGAGTCGAGAAAGTAAACATTGAGGTGAAAAATAATATTTTTTTAACAGTCATGTACAAAACTAGTGTACATCTAGTGTCTTCACTGTTTATTGATTGGAAAGAGTTACTTTGCGATACGTAATGGCAAAGTAGTCTGTTTTTATTTCACAATCACCAATCTTTACTTTTACAAACACTCATCCTTTGAGCTTAAAAACTACCTATTTTCGATTGACTGTAACCTCTTACTCACACATGCTTGATAGCACTATGGTCAAGACGTTTTTAAAATGACGGAATGAACAAATGACGGCATATAAACATTTTAATTTTAGTATTTCATTAAAATCTAATATTTGTACTATAAAACCCATTCACTTTACCAAGCGACAGCACATCTCGGGCACCTTACCTTTCATTTAAAGCAAAAATCACCAAATTTTGCAGAGTATTAAGTTCAAATTTGTTTCTAAAAAACTCTTAATGTTTTTTTAAAATATAGACTTTTGCAATTTTCAAAATGTCCCCACTGGTTTTAATGAAAACCGGAGGTATGTCATTCTTAAAAAATCACTTTCGTCTATTTGAGAACAAATCAAAGAAAAAAATCACAGCCATTTTCCAGAAACCTTTCATAATGTCAAATGAGCTATACGAAAGGACCCGTAAAAATTTTTTTAAAAAATTTAATCTCAGGAAACAACTATATCTTATCCCTGACAATTTACAAACTTTCAGCGTAAAAGCTTCTAATCTGTCAGAGTTATTCGGGATACATTCTTCTAGTCAGCCATTCAAGCAGCCTACCATCCTGTTTTAGGGGGTAAAATTGCGTGTATGTCCTCAACAAACTACACCAATTTTAATCACCTTCGAAACAGCACTATTAGGTCTTGATTCTGACGTTTTTTACAAAGGTACAACTCACAAGAATCTTAACTAGAATTTTTCGACCGAACATTCACGATTAATACATTTCTTCGCTTTACGACATTACAGAGAAGAAAGTTGAAAATAATGTACGCAACTCGTACAAAAATGTGTTTGATGTACTCTTTTCAAAATGCTGGAGTCGGCTCTTATAGCCGCCATGTCCGTCAACACTTTACTGGTATGTCGAAGACTCACTTTCTGTATTAGTAACGTAAATAATATAACATGCAGTACTTTGGAGCACAAATAATCATAAACATTCTTTTAAAACGTGATGCTGTGTAATCAATCAAACCTATTTTTTTACAAACGGCTCAACTTACGAAATTTTTTAGTCAGAAAATTTAAAAATTAACAATAAAAATAATAAGTAGTAATTTTCAACGTTTATAACAGTAATAAAAGATTCGGTATTTCTAGTAAATAAAATATGAACATTGAGTCAAAATTTCTGGAATAATGACGTATATTGATAAATCAAATATTTATAAATACATTCGCAAAATACTCCCTTTAATGATATTAGTTTTAATATATAGTTATGATATAATGGTATGGTATACATGTTATGATATATAATATATAATTATATTAGACAACGCTACAAGTTTTAAGATCGAACGCGAGAAATTAAGTGACTGTTCATTATTTAGAGAGGTAATTTTGGGACAGTTCCCTTAATAACGAGAGTAAGCATAGTAGCTTGTAACAGGCTTAATTTACCTTTGAAAAAGTTTAATGTTGTATATAAATTGTATAAACCGATGCATTTTAATCTATGCGACCAGGAAATACACAGAGTTGTTCATGCAATGAAATGTACAAAGCGTAGAAACAAGTAGACCCCAGTCAACTGAATGATGGCCTCGCATGAAAGGAAAAACGAGTGTCAGAAACGCATGAAAACCTAAACACTTAATTACGACGCAGAAAAAGGGACGAACTGACAGACAAATTGGTTGGCGAGCAGACGGACAAGTAGTCAGCGATTGTGAGATGAACGCTCCTTCCCCTCACACAGTTTGACTCTCCGCGCCCAACCTTGAGCCTTCCTGCTCATCTTCCTACTAGTAACTCTAGATCTAAATATGTCCTAATGTTATATTGAAACATTAATTTATAAATCATCGCACAAGGTTCAAGTTACGAAATTGTTCTCGACAGATTAAAAGAAAAATAAATATAATACGTACAAATAACTTAAAATTAATTAAAGACAAATGCCACTTATTTGTCAAACATTTGTTATCTGGGTCACATCATTGACAAAGATGGACTTCACGAGTCTAAAGAAAAAAAATCAAGCAATTGTCAAAACCGGGATACAACGAAGTGTCTCTCTTGCCTCTTTTGAGTCATCCTCTCTCATGCGGGAACACATCTATCTGATCTCTTCCAGACCCACTCTTCTTGCGCCATTACTGCTTCTCGGCGCATTGCACCACTTTATGCCTACCTTAACACTCTTCTAACGTTCTTTCCTGTCCCCAAATTTGTCTCTCCCTCTTTCATTCCCTTTTGATCTCTCTCTCTCTCTCTCTCTGACACACACATAAACACACACACACACACACACACACACACACACACACACACACCTCTTGCATGTCGCTCAACACCCTCTTGGCCTTCTTTCATTGTTAATTTTCATCATTCATTCTTTCATTTCATATCTAATTTCTCACTCTCACTCTTTCCACCTCATTCACTTCTTTTATGCTCGTATTTCCTTCCTAGCTTTCTTCCTTCCTGTTCGTATAAATGCACCTCTCTCTCTCTCTCTCTCTCTCTCTCTCTCTCTCTCTCTCTGTCTGGGTCTTTTGTCGCTGTCTTTTTTTCTCTACGTCTCTTTATCTTTGTGTTTTTTCTGTCTCTATTCCTTCTGTCTCTCTTTTTCTCCCCCTGTCTCTTTCTCGCTTTGTCTATTTCACCCTTTGTTAATTTTTTACCTACTTCTTGTTCGTTCTCTTTCTGTCTCTTTTTGTCTGGCCCTCTTTCCCTCCGTCTCTTTTCTTTGAATCTCTCTCTCTCCCTCTCCCTCTCTGCTCGGTGTGTGGCTGTGCCCAACGTGACTTCTCATGCCCCTTTTCACCCCACCCCCACCCCCTCCGGAGTTTTGAGCTCGGCTCCCTGGGCACAGGCCATGCACGCAGGCCATGCGCGCAGACCATGCGTAGCAGAGCTCAGCCCTTGGCTCGCGCACAGATTGCGCCCTGGCTCAGGTTTCACCCCCTCCCGCCCCCCCCATTCCAACTCGACCACTCATCTCCCGCGAGGCGAGTTTGCTTTCGTTTCACGTGCTGGTCGAATGCGATGCTTTATTTAGATATTTCTTACTCTGCAACACAAGTGCGCATGTATCTTAATTAAAATCGTGTGCGTGGTTTTGGGAAATCATTGTTTTGTAGTAGTAGCTTTTTTGTGTTTTTTGATGTACGGTGATTGCGATATGTTGACAAAATAGACTTTTTAAAGCACAACTTTTTTGTGCTGGCTTTTGAAAATATTTTAAAAAACTTCCGTATTCTCACAAATATTTTTAGAAATACTTTGTGTATTATGGGGTAATTTTAAAAATTTATTCTGATTTATACAATGGACTTTTCAATTTTATACTGAATATTTGATATTATTTCTTTATTATGAAATGATTTTCTCTTGTCGTATATGTCTTCACGTTTATAATATGTTTTCTTTGGAAACATCTGAAGACATTTTTTTATAAAAAGAATTATGTGACATGAAATGACTGCGTTTAATCTACTTTACGTATTACATATTACTATTGAATGTGGCGTCGCCGACGCTGTAAACTGTTTTAACAGTATTTTCTTGAGTTAAAATTTTCTTTCATATTTCATTTCTTTCATGCCTAGTTTTGTTCAAATATGTTCTTACAGTATTTGGCATTGGACTTACCAATGAATTGTAGTAGCTGCTATACTCCCAATCAAAAATTCCCAACATCCAAAGGCCTTGTACTCGTATGTTACCTCCAGACTGGATATGAACTGGTAATACTGCAATTTCAAAATTATAACCGCCGTAAAAAATACTTGCAGGTATTTGAATGATGCGAATAGTTAGAAGTTAGTACAGCTTTATTTTTTATGTTTTGTTTCTAATCTGCAAAGCTTCTAATCTGTCAGAGTTATTCGGGATACATTCTTCTAGTCAGCCATTCAAGCAGCCTACCATCCTGTTTTAGGGGGTAAAATTGCGTGTATGTCCTCAACAAACTACACCAATTTTAATCACCTTCGAAACAGCACTATTAGGTCTTGATTCTGACGTTTTTTACAAAGGTACAACTCACAAGAATCTTAACTAGAATTTTTCGACCGAACATTCACGATTAATACATTTCTTCGCTTTACGACATTACAGAGAAGAAAGTTGAAAATAATGTACGCAACTCGTACAAAAATGTGTTTGATGTACTCTTTTCAAAATGCTGGAGTCGGCTCTTATAGCCGCCATGTCCGTCAACACTTTACTGGTATGTCGAAGACTCACTTTCTGTATTAGTAACGTAAATAATATAACATGCAGTACTTTGGAGCACAAATAATCATAAACATTCTTTTAAAACGTGATGCTGTGTAATCAATCAAACCTATTTTTTTACAAACGGCTCAACTTACGAAATTTTTTAGTCAGAAAATTTAAAAATTAACAATAAAAATAATAAGTAGTAATTTTCAACGTTTATAACAGTAATAAAAGATTCGGTATTTCTAGTAAATAAAATATGAACATTGAGTCAAAATTTCTGGAATAATGACGTATATTGATAAATCAAATATTTATAAATACATTCGCAAAATACTCCCTTTAATGATATTAGTTTTAATATATAGTTATGATATAATGGTATGGTATACATGTTATGATATATAATATATAATTATATTAGACAACGCTACAAGTTTTAAGATCGAACGCGAGAAATTAAGTGACTGTTCATTATTTAGAGAGGTAATTTTGGGACAGTTCCCTTAATAACGAGAGTAAGCATAGTAGCTTGTAACAGGCTTAATTTACCTTTGAAAAAGTTTAATGTTGTATATAAATTGTATAAACCGATGCATTTTAATCTATGCGACCAGGAAATACACAGAGTTGTTCATGCAATGAAATGTACAAAGCGTAGAAACAAGTAGACCCCAGTCAACTGAATGATGGCCTCGCATGAAAGGAAAAACGAGTGTCAGAAACGCATGAAAACCTAAACACTTAATTACGACGCAGAAAAAGGGACGAACTGACAGACAAATTGGTTGGCGAGCAGACGGACAAGTAGTCAGCGATTGTGAGATGAACGCTCCTTCCCCTCACACAGTTTGACTCTCCGCGCCCAACCTTGAGCCTTCCTGCTCATCTTCCTACTAGTAACTCTAGATCTAAATATGTCCTAATGTTATATTGAAACATTAATTTATAAATCATCGCACAAGGTTCAAGTTACGAAATTGTTCTCGACAGATTAAAAGAAAAATAAATATAATACGTACAAATAACTTAAAATTAATTAAAGACAAATGCCACTTATTTGTCAAACATTTGTTATCTGGGTCACATCATTGACAAAGATGGACTTCACGAGTCTAAAGAAAAAAATCAAGCAATTGTCAAAACCGGGATACAACGAAGTGTCTCTCTTGCCTCTTTTGAGTCATCCTCTCTCATGCGGGAACACATCTATCTGATCTCTTCCAGACCCACTCTTCTTGCGCCATTACTGCTTCTCGGCGCATTGCACCACTTTATGCCTACCTTAACACTCTTCTAACGTTCTTTCCTGTCCCCAAATTTGTCTCTCCCTCTTTCATTCCCTTTTGATCTCTCTCTCTCTCTCTCTCTGACACACACATAAACACACACACACACACACACACACACACACACACACCTCTTGCATGTCGCTCAACACCCTCTTGGCCTTCTTTCATTGTTAATTTTCATCATTCATTCTTTCATTTCATATCTAATTTCTCACTCTCACTCTTTCCACCTCATTCACTTCTTTTATGCTCGTATTTCCTTCCTAGCTTTCTTCCTTCCTGTTCGTATAAATGCACCTCTCTCTCTCTCTCTCTCTCTCTCTCTCTCTCTCTCTCTCTCTCTCTGTCTGGGTCTTTTGTCGCTGTCTTTTTTTCTCTACGTCTCTTTATCTTTGTGTTTTTTCTGTCTCTATTCCTTCTGTCTCTCTTTTTCTCCCCCTGTCTCTTTCTCGCTTTGTCTATTTCACCCTTTGTTAATTTTTTACCTACTTCTTGTTCGTTCTCTTTCTGTCTCTTTTTGTCTGGCCCTCTTTCCCTCCGTCTCTTTTCTTTGAATCTCTCTCTCTCCCTCTCCCTCTCTGCTCGGTGTGTGGCTGTGCCCAACGTGACTTCTCATGCCCCTTTTCACCCCACCCCCACCCCCTCCGGAGTTTTGAGCTCGGCTCCCTGGGCACAGGCCATGCACGCAGGCCATGCGCGCAGACCATGCGTAGCAGAGCTCAGCCCTTGGCTCGCGCACAGATTGCGCCCTGGCTCAGGTTTCACCCCCTCCCGCCCCCCCCATTCCAACTCGACCACTCATCTCCCGCGAGGCGAGTTTGCTTTCGTTTCACGTGCTGGTCGAATGCGATGCTTTATTTAGATATTTCTTACTCTGCAACACAAGTGCGCATGTATCTTAATTAAAATCGTGTGCGTGGTTTTGGGAAATCATTGTTTTGTAGTAGTAGCTTTTTTGTGTTTTTTGATGTACGGTGATTGCGATATGTTGACAAAATAGACTTTTTAAAGCACAACTTTTTTGTGCTGGCTTTTGAAAATATTTTAAAAAACTTCCGTATTCTCACAAATATTTTTAGAAATACTTTGTGTATTATGGGGTAATTTTAAAAATTTATTCTGATTTATACAATGGACTTTTCAATTTTATACTGAATATTTGATATTATTTCTTTATTATGAAATGATTTTCTCTTGTCGTATATGTCTTCACGTTTATAATATGTTTTCTTTGGAAACATCTGAAGACATTTTTTTATAAAAAGAATTATGTGACATGAAATGACTGCGTTTAATCTACTTTACGTATTACATATTACTATTGAATGTGGCGTCGCCGACGCTGTAAACTGTTTTAACAGTATTTTCTTGAGTTAAAATTTTCTTTCATATTTCATTTCTTTCATGCCTAGTTTTGTTCAAATATGTTCTTACAGTATTTGGCATTGGACTTACCAATGAATTGTAGTAGCTGCTATACTCCCAATCAAAAATTCCCAACATCCAAAGGCCTTGTACTCGTATGTTACCTCCAGACTGGATATGAACTGGTAATACTGCAATTTCAAAATTATAACCGCCGTAAAAAATACTTGCAGGTATTTGAATGATGCGAATAGTTAGAAGTTAGTACAGCTTTATTTTTTATGTTTTGTTTCTAATATGAACATAAAAGATCACCTGCAAGCTGTTATTCTGCATTGTTCTGTAATCTTGGTATAAGATCATTCGCAATTAGTTCGGAAAATTCTCACGCAAAATCTTCTACAACTATATTTGATTCCCCTGAGTTGCTTAACACTTCCATATTTTTGTCCCCTGTTTTCAGATTTTAAAACTCCACAAACTCAATCTGACTTTTTTCGGAAGGGGAATATATAAGCATTAAAAGACTATTTTGTATGTTCATATTTCCTTTGTATTTACTTCATATTCTTCAAGTTTAATGTTCCCAGACAATGTGAAAATTAATTATAAAAAGTACGCATTAAATACTTCACACTTCACACTTCACATCAACTAAAATACTTCAGAAAATTCATAACAAATTCTGCCGGGTGATATTCGTTTAATTTTTTCTTGTTTCTTGTCAAAAAAGAGTGTTGCCATCCTCATGAAAGAACATTAGGGTGTCGTGGACTGAAAATAACGACGATGTAATGGGGTTTAATCAACGCCACCTACATATATCTAGTTAGGTTTTAATTTACGGCATACTCACAAAAATCGCAACGTCAAAATACGAAAAAAGACGTTTTTGGAAATTTCTTTGAATCTTATGGCCGGATCGTTAAACAAATTATCAGCTCCCCATCAGGAGACTGAAACGCATCGACTGACACCTCATGTAACTCTATTGGTGCAGGACAAGTGGTCTAACCGTAAGAGACGTACCTGCAAATCCGAACATGCACATCCACACACTCGAGGAGTTACTCAAATGCTGTATAAGGATGTAAGTTAAAATAATTTCTCAATAAAAATCTCATCACGTAGAATCTTTTCTTAAATTAAGTAAAACTTAACGTTAAGAAACAACTATGCTCATTCATTTTTTTTGCGCAGAAAGGGTTCGAAATTACACACATAAATGATAGTGTTGTGATTACCTCCCCTCTTGAACCCGGTAATGCAGTTTTGATCCACCTGATTTATCCCTTGTAATTATATTGCGGACATTTTAGGTTAATAATTCACTAATGTATCTTCAATTGACAAATTAATTATTCAATCTGTAAATGAATGCATCAGAATGCTGAAAACAAAACAAATTACAAATTTGTTGTTTGCAGTATTTATATTACATTACCATGTTTACATCATTCTGAAGATTGTGCATTTGGTCATTTATGCAAGTTTGATTACGGATCCGTACATTGTGATTGATGGTATCACGGTTCTAATTTATAAGTATAACTACTTTTCATACTCATTCCTACTACATTACGAGCACATCGAGTGCCACAATTTCAAACATCATCTTGTCGATTTTCTTTGACACGGGGGTATGCGCACAACACAGAAAGATGTATCAATCAGTAGTTTTCAGTCACGTACGTTGAGAACATTTTGAACATATTGAGAGGACGTCAACCAAAAATTTATTATATTTGCTAGATTTGAACGTAATTTGTTGAATGTTTAGAAGTATTTTTGAAACATCAATAACAATTACTTAGATATTTTAGGAGAAAATAACAGGTACATATCTACGAAAAGAAGACAAATAGGTCATTTTGTCAATATATTAAAAAAGGGGCATAATACAAAAACTTCTCACCGTGTGTGACTAATATTCAGTCTACACCGTGAACTATCCAGAATTTTTCCATAATCGATTTCCCTGGTTGATCTGACAGAATTTAAGATCTGGGAATTTGGAAAATGGTTGAAAATTTTTCGAGATACTCTACGTGAAATTCATATAACACTTTCAAAGCTGCCTAAAAATTGTATAATTTTTATTTTCTCACCTTCCTATGTACTTACGTAGTAAAGAGAAAGAATTGTAATACAGCTGCATAAATCGGCAATTTTTCGACGGAAAAAGTCGTTTTGTAAGGCTCTGATCTCAAAAAGTGTGTAATGTTCCTATATGTAGTAAACTGCTTTCTCTAATACGCTGCGGAGCCAGAATCCACATGTGGGTCCTTTATATTGAAAAATCATTGACAGCCTAATGTATGTCTACCTATCTATCCGTCCGTCTGTGATCAACCCTTCTCCATTTAAAACGAAATATTTAAATTCTTCGAAATGGATACTCGATCGAAATGGAAACCTGATCGATCGGGACGAACTCGACTCCTTGTAATTTTGAAAAATATATTTTTATTTTTAGGGGTACTGTACATGAATCTCAACAACTTTTTAAACACATTCTTAAAAATGGCTGCAATTTTTATTAATTTTTTTATTCGGAGAGCGCAAAACGCTTAAATTGTGTTGCAGATCTCATTTTCGTTGAACACTGAATTTTCTAAAATTTCAAAAGTTGAAAATGTATTCGGCATCTTCCTCCGACTACAGGATTAAAGACAAATATCTTTTCTTATACCTGTCCTATAAGCTGTTCTTGAGACTGATCTTAAAATAAAGCGATGTAAACCTTTTCGGAAATATGAGTAATTGCTGTGTACTTTTGCCTAAAACATAAGCATTTTTAACGTATATTTTATCAAAAAATGCTCCAAATTTTTCTTCATTTTTCCCAGGACATAGAAAACGAAGCATAGAAAAATAGCGCAGATCCCATTTTCAGAGAACTCTGTATTTTCAAGAATTGCAAACAATTAACAATACTAAAGTATAATATTAATGATAGACATATTTTTCCTTAGTATAATCACTTCTAAAAAAATCAGATCTTTAAACATGGTCAAGTGTCGAGTTTTCGAAAAATTTTACTTATTTAAAATCTATCTTTAAGAAACAGATTTCATTAAGAGAAAAATTCTCCATCTTCATAATTGTAATTGTAGGAAGACGCCGAAAAATATTTGAATTTTTGCAATTTTCGAAAAAACCAGCGGGGCACCGTCCCAGTCGGGACAAGCTACAAGCTCCCGACCGATCTCCCGGAATATGTGGTAATGTGGTGGGTGTATGTGTAAGGGGAAAGGACAGGAAAGGAAGGCCAAGGGAAGATAGCGCACGGTCCGTGGCCTGTTTGTTTGAGTACTGCTCCGTCGTTTGTACTGCTCCGTGTTGAGTGCTCCGTCGTTGAGTACTGCTCCGTGCTCCTGGTGTTGATCGTAGAAACCACTTAAAACTACCAGTGAGGGCAACCGATCGCTACAATAGCCGGTATCTACAAGCAGTCGGTCGCTATCTAGACAACGTCAGAACTCGCCTTAGCTATGTAGCTAGTGTCGGAAATCCTGCCAACCCCGTCGGAACTCGAACCTAGGACCTCCCGGTCAGAGGCACTGCACTAAACCTCGGATGCACTAAGATTGTATAGTGGAAGATGTGCCATTAAAATGTAGAGGTCAACTGCGTCCGACAAGAGAGTAAGCCGTTGGCGGGACGTATTGAATTGAATTGCCTTATTTTACTTGGCGAGTCTCAGCCCATGAAGCCTGTTCGTCCGTCTGACCATGCAAATTTCGCTATGCTCCTTTCACCAACTAGCAGAGAAAGAAGGTATTCCTTGAGCGACGAAACAGGTCATTTTGAATTTAGAGGCGTCATTTAGGCTTGAGGATCTCTTACATGCAGTAAATCTACTAACATGGGACAGCCGGCTTTACTTTACCTCCGAAGAAAGACGTACGAAGGATTTTTTCGCCCCTAAAAATCCATGGCTTTGATCGGGTTTGAACCCGCGAACTTGAGTATAACAGTCCGAGCGGCGAGGGGCAGACATAGGGGCGAGGGCGGGAGCAAAGCGCGGAAGGGCCTGCCGCCCACGGCACGGCTCCTAGGCGGCGCCGCTCATTTGCCTTTGTAGCCGCGCAGGGTGCTCCCCAAGGGCCAGGCGCGAAGCTACAAAGGGCAGCAGGAGCTCTACATTTAAGACTGTTACAAGGTTTGCAGCCTTCAAACACAAACATTACCTTTCATGACATAATTCGAAACAATAATATTCAGCGTGGTGTAAAGAATGGAATGAAGAAACAAATTATTTCTTACCAATAATTAAATGAAATTGTGGAAGAAACGAAAGTAATTTTAGTAAAAGGTATTTGTTTACACTGAGAAACTTCTCCTAATGGACTCTTCTATTTAAAGGACATCTCTCTGAAGAGGACATTTCCACCATCCATGACGTCTCTCTATTGGTTTAAATGTGCTTTGTTTGTGTATTTACCGAAGTTTCATTCTGAGGAACACGTCAGGCTATCACCACCATTTCATTTAGCTTATAATTATTACGTTTGCGGTCCGAGAATTTTACTTTTCATTTTCATACAGTTCGGTGTGCAGAAAAGGTCATTATGTATACTAGTATGTACTTCAGAATTGTATCATTACATTAATTTTTTTTAGATGTTGAGTTATTCGATAATTTTTTCCTTCTTTCTCTCGCAGATTTCTTGTTATGTGATATTTTTACCAAATGAAAAATTCTGTTTCCTCATTTGTATACATTCTGTGTAATTCCTTCGTCTTCTTTTTCTTCTCTTAGGGGTTACGTCATGTGACCGGTTCATTTATACACTATCATTTCTAGTGAGAAAAAAGAGAGGGAATTATATCTAGAATTCCAGCATACAATGGGACTCTCTATTTGAACTTAAATATTTATTAAATACCATAGAATTTATATACTCAGTATAGTGTGTTTTGATGTAAATGACCAAACACTTGCTTATTTTCTTCAAGAAAGATTTATGAACAGAAGACACGGCTCTCTTGTATAGTGCTCTATTCTATTGTATAGTGTCGTTTTCTTAAAGTATTGACTTCATTTGACATTGACTTACGAGTACCCTACCCGACGAAATGGACGACTACACCAAATGGGGTATTTTTGTAAATCCGGAGAAGTAATTGGTATTTCCCCTAGTAAAGCGAAAATAGGCCTAGAGCGCAGTTGCTGGCACTCTTGTCATCTGAGACGCGTGCGTTCCCCCCTCCCGGTGTGTCCACAAGCAGGAGAGGAGGAAGGCGCTGGCAGCTGCGCGGGCCGCCGCCCGCTCCGCCGGCTGCTGGCCGATGGTCGCTGGCCGTCGCCGCCGCGGGCAGTGTTTGCGCGAGCGTCCGACGGACACGGGACGCCCATTAGAGGCAGCGCCCACGCACGCGACCCGCCGCCCAAGCGCCCACCCCCACCCCCACCTCCGCCTTCGCCCCACGCCCACTCTCGCTCCTCTGCCCGCGCCTTTCGCCTTCGCTTCGCTCACAACCTCGCCCACCACGCCCTCACGCCCTTTGGCGCCCTACCGGCCCCGCTCACCTTTTCCCTTGCCCCGTTTTTTCCTTTTCCTACATCCCCGGCCATGCCCACTCACGCCTTTCCGCCCGAGCTCTAGGCCCGCTCACCTCCGCCTTTGCCTTCGCTCATAACCCCACCCACCCCCACATACTCTCCTCTATCCCCGCTCCGTCCCTGCGCACATCACTACCTTCACCTACCCCGCTCCCTTCCGCTTTGTCTTCCCTCGCAACCCCGCCGAAGCCCTCACATTCCCCTCCACCCACGTTCCATCCCTGCGCATTACGAGTACCCTACCCGACGAAATGGATGACTACACCAAATGGGGCACCCCGCGCATTTCACCGTCTTTACCTTCGTCTGTAAATACTGCTCTGCCAACGTTCCACCCCTGCCCAGAAAAACCGCCATCGCCTCCATCCACACCCCGCTCACAAACTCTCCATGGCCTCCACCTACACTCCGCCCATATCTGCTTCCCCGCCTCAGCTACAACCCTGACCACATATCCGCCTTTGCCTTTGCCTTTACCCCGCTCACGCTTTCTCCACCTCCCGCATCCCACTACAACCCCGTCATCTTCAAACCTACCCACACACACGGCCGACATTCTACTCGAGTCCTGGCTCCGCCCACACCCCCTCCTTCTCCTTGACACAAGCCCCCCTCATGCTCGCCCCTCCGCCCGTGTTCCAGGCACGCCTACACTCCATCCACGCCCTCGGCCACACCTCTGTTCGCGCTGACATCCATGTCGCGTCCCGACTTTCAAAACATCGATATTTTTTATAAAATTATCGATGGATTTAAAATCGATATTTTGAATCCGATGTCTTTTCAACACCGATTGTTCTTTTTCGATATTTTTGGGTGACCGATATTTCATTTTTGAATTAAAAATTACCATCGTAATGAAAACCTCTATTAATTTTCAGATATCCATAAATTGAACATTGTTTTATATCCAAATGGCAGGGAGTTAAAAATAATTAAAATAGAGGTTTGGTCAACAAGAAGTCCACATTTTTTTTAATTATTCAATCATATAATAAAAGTTTTGTAAAGTGTCATGATATTTATTTTGTTAGTTAATTATCAATTAAAAATAAACAATGCGACCACCATCAAATTACTCCCCCTCCCACGTTTACAGTAATGGTTCCTAATGCAGTTTTTAAAACATCGATGGTTTAAAAAGTCGATGTTCTCGGGGCGATGTTTTGTTAATATCGATGCTTTAATTTTGGTGATGTCGCATCCCTACCTTCTTCATCCATACTCCCGTCTCTATCCACACAACCGCGCCGACACTCTCGCCCAGCTCATGGCTCCCCTCAAACCCCATGCTCTAACCCACGCACTCTCCTCCCCTGCTCCCCTCCCACTCTCGCCTTCGCTCTTGGCCACGAAACCCTCTACAATCCGCCCACGCACACATTCCAGGCAAACGACCCCGCCCGATACCGGCTACGCTGACGCAGCAATCCCGTCGTTCACAACCCCACCCGTCCTCCCCATGCCCTTCTCTTCAACCTTCGGCCTCCCTTCTTCCAACGCTTCTTTCTTTCCCCTCCCGTTACCTTTTACCTCTCCGACTTCCATTTGCCTTTCCTCCTCCTCGCTGCCTATATGCCGGTTTCTTTACCCCCACTCTACCATCATTTCCTACTTCCCACTTCCTGATTTTGTGTATATCCTCTTTCCTCACCTTTCCCCTCTCCGTTTCACATGCCTTACACATTGCATTGGTATTTTTCCCATTGGTATATTTCCTAAAATTGACCGTTCGAAACCTCTGTACTTCAAGATCTTCTGCACTAAGTTAATTAGTTCCCGTTTTCATAATAACTAATACACGAATCGTTGATCAATGAGAATAAAATTTTTTATCAGTCCCATGAGTCTCTAACCCCCATTAACATGCAACACTACAGGTTTGTTAAGTGTAATTGTCCCTACAAGTATGTTAAGAAATTTAACATCCATAGTAACGGTTTTAACCTCCTTAGCGACGTAAATAAACAGCCATCGATTCATCGCAAGTAAAATGTTTGTTAAGGAAAAACATGGCGATGAACAAAACAAGTCACATTCAAAGAATTCAGAATAAAAATACTAACTCATTTTAGTTTTGGGGATTATTATTGTTAACTGTGATATTATTAATAGTACAAGTATAACAATGTATATTTGCTAGATTAACATTTTCCTAGCATTCCACCAAATAAAACTCTCCTATCATATTCACTGACGATGTGAAAGTGTCAACACTGGAAGTCAACGTGCCAATTTCGTCACCGAACGGCATTTCTTTAGGTTCAGGAGAATTATTTGCATCCATCTTTCTCAAACTACAGTATACGAGTATTGTTTAAATAGAGGTATCGCAAGAACACCTTACAATGTGTGTACTAACGTGCCGCAGTAACAGAATTTATTTACTTTCGCAGTATTGTCATAAATTTTCGCTTAAATCGTGAATTTATGGTGACCGATAAAAGGTAGAACACACCACGAAATGTTACAGTGTTATTACTATCTCGTCCAAATTAAAAATCTCGGCTCCGCTACGCTCCATCCTGATTTTTAACTTTTGACCTCTGCAGTAATAACACTCATAACATTTCTAGGTATGTTAATAGCTATAATTTAGTACTTAAAACGTAAGTTATTTACGTGAATTGTACTTGTCAAAATTCTTTCATCTTCTCATAATAATAACTATTCCTCTTTGTCATTATTGATTTCTAGATTTCGCCTTTTTCTGCCCTCTGATATAATACCTCCTGACGGTGTACATCTGTTAGTTCATTTATAAAATCTTTAAATTTTATTTTTTCTCCATCTCTAGTAGAGTGAAAGTCCTTGAACGTTTCTTCAAACTATTTTTTGCCAAATTAACTGCATACTAGTGCTGTCATTGCGTTCCCTTTTATCTACTTGGTTCACATTCATTTGTCAACGTCACACGAATTAATTGCTGACGACAACTTGATTCTAAAAATTACCTTAGTTTCCGTTGAATCTTCTTAAGTGCATTAACTCTATTATAACATCGTTGATGAAATTAAATGTACAGTCGACTAAGTTTATGTGAGTCAAATTAATCATTTTTTTTCGCTGCCAACTCATAGCTTCATTAAAGTAACTGGTCTCTGTAAAATCAATACATTTTATTAATGGGAACAATGAAATGTAATAATTAGGGCCCGGATAATTATGTAATTACATATTTCCGTACGTTAACTCTATCAAGTCAAAACCACGATATATTTACGTTTCATGTCGATTAATGCCTAAAAACGTTGACTTTTTAGTACATATATTTACATATTTTACCCGAAAGTACATATATTTACATATTTTCCTCAAAAGCACATATTTTAAAATATTTCTAAATATTTCCGTTTTCTGCATTCTTTTTGTATAATTCTTTATTTATCCTATATGTTTTTGATAAGGAATCATCCAAACAATTCAGCATTGTCAAACACAATTTTTCTGCAGCCTCCTCTCTAAATTGGCGCTATTGCATCGCGTAAAATGTTGATATTGCAACTCGCAGTATCTTACAAAAGGGCAAGGCGTTGATGCACTCCAAAGCTTCCAGAGTCTAGATTTCAGCGCGAGTATAACAGAGAACAAACACTGCTCGGAAAGGAAATTGGTGAATGAAAATGATGTCTAGCAAGCGATAACTCGCGCCCACAATGCGTTTTCCACAGGTCTCCCTTGACCTTAATACCCTTCGCCAAAAATTATACGCACCAACGCAACTCAGAAAGCGCCATTGACAGTTTTCTTTCCCCGTGTGTTACACGCGAGCCTAAACCCTTGATCTCAGTGAGGTGAAAATCTAAAGTAAATTCATGATGTGGTACTGCAGCTTTTGGACAAGTAAAGGACAGAAAATAATTCACGGCGATTTGCTTAAACCTTGTGGTAACGCAGAATTTGCCACAGGCAAAGTTTGGTGAATCTTTTCAGAGAAGTCTAGCAATAGCGTCTTGTGTAATAACATTATAAAAGAAAGCGGAATTTGTGCTATCTAAGAGTCAATTGATTAAATATCATCCAGCACTGTTTTTATTCCCTAATCCGTGAATAGCATTGAACAGCGACTTGAGACAAAGTTTAAATATACACCAGTTACTTCGTGCGGTAGTCGGTGCAACGTCCTCGAACAGATAATAGAAAAAGTTTCATTTCTAAGAATTTGAAACAAATATTTGTTTCTCATTGTTACGGAGATCATTGTAAATAACAGAATTATGAGTAGTATTGTTTTAATTTTTTTCTTTACGACTATATTATGTCTACAGATCAATATTTAAGGAAAAGCATTTTATTAAAACCAATTGATATAATAATTAAAGTGTTACATATTTCTTACTTTTTAATACATATCTCTACACATTACAACACATATATATGTACATATTTTCCTAATTTTTAGTACATAATTATCCGGGCCCTAGTAATAATATTTGTCTTGTACGGAATTGCGTAACAGTTGTATACATATTATTAGCGCAATATATATCTTTTTCTAACTCCTAATCACATGAGAAACGTATTATACGCATATAATTCTTTAAAATCTTTCAAATACTTTACGATATTCTAGAAACATCGTTATGAACCAAAAATGTTATACTTGTACAATTATAATTTAATTATTCTGAGACAGAGGTTAAATCCCGTCTGTTATATTAATGTAAACACTTGTTCAATCGTTACTATTAATGTAGTACTTGCGTAACATTAATTCATACATATTCATTTTCATTAGCAAATTCAGAAAATAACTAGGAAAGCCATTTTGATATCAAGAAATATTAAATTCTGTATTTCGACTCTGAAAAGAATAGCACAATTATTTTTCTTCTGCATTGTTGCACATTTCTCGGTCTTTATTTTTTCGTTTCCGCTCTTAGAACGTCTCGCAAACGTTTCCGGAATCTACACAATTGAAAACTCACAATTTCACGCGGAAATTAAGACGCTGTTATTTTAAGAAAATCATTACGTAATGGGTTTGTTTGCTTGTTTCTGGGAACGCGACAACTCTCTCCCGATAGCAGAAACAATTTTAATTGCGCATCGATCAAGTCAAATTACGCGATCGTGCCCGGGGGCAGTCTGGTCTCCTTCAACAGGTTCCTGTTCGTGGCCATCGGTTGGGATAATTGTTCATGCCTTATCAGTGCCGCCGCCTGCGAAACAATGGGGCTGGAAAGAATGGCGCCGAAGGCGGGGCAGGGGCGGGTGGGAGTCCCTTGAAATGCTCCATTAATTTGAGCTGTCACCCCCCGATGCTCCGTTTTCCCAAGGCGGCGGCGGCGGCGGCGGCGAGCAGTGGCAACCGAACCCCGTGCACATCAAAGGGAGGCTCGCGTTGCACGGCCCCGTGGCTCAGACGGCGTTGGGAGAGAGGGCTGTGTGCTCACAATCAAAATCACCAGCAGAGGCTGGCGTGACGTGGCTGAGTAACGTAGTGGTAAACCAGCCTTCAGAATGATATGATAGCAATGTTAATATATATAATATATATAAATATAATATATATTATAATATGAATATATATATTATATACATTATAATATGTATATATTATATATACATATATTATATGATAATATTTTTTGCCAATCCCACTGTTCATTCCATTATTTGCAATCTTTTTAATTGGTACCATTCCTTAACGTATCTAATTGTGCTGCCCTCCACAATTGACGAATTGTAACCACTAGATTTGACAAGCCTTCAACGTTTTTTGATATGTTATGCTTTGATGTAAAGCCAAATGTAAATATTTATTCCAATAATTTTGTGTTCCATTGTTTTTATATCAATTTGTATACCATTGTCAACCGTTGCCGTAATTGTATTGCTCTTGGCAAGGCACGTACTGAATGTGCAAAACATTGAGCTAACAAATATATTTAATGTAAAAGTTTTAATTCAATATAGATTGATATTTTATGGTCAATGCATATTAAATCGTACCATCTACGCATCTAGTCACCAAGATCAACAGGAAGAACCTACATCAATTTCAATATCAATTTCAATAGCAATATTAACAACCAATAGTTATTAACGACGTTAGGCCGTCATACATCAATTAACGTACGCGGGTGAAGTTAAGCCGAGGCCCTAGCAACCCGAATTTTCTAACCATTAGTTTATTATTTTTTATATAGAACGTGTGTCATTCAATGTATTTTGTAATACCTCCATTCTTGTACGAAGAAATATAAATAAGAACTTCTTAGAAACTTATAGAATACGTATACACCATTTTTACAATTAATGTTTTTTATTGTTCTTAACACACGGTGGCCGTTAAAAACTTTAACGGATGCCGAACGTTAAGAGCTGCTTTATATCCGTATATTTGGTGTCGTTGTTTGGATATAACAGTACAGTATTACAATAAAGTATTAACGCAGAGACCTACAATATTGAGATAGTGAGTGGGTGAATATTGATTCCGGGAAGAGTAAGCCACTCAGGTCATTAGTGTAGTAAGTGTAATGCATGTTATATCTTGTAGGTGTTGTTCCTTCTTGATGGCTGATGTGAGATCTGGCGTCGACCTACACGTGGGCTCATGGTCCCTCACCTTCTCCACCTAGGACACCACTCAAACCTGGACAAGCTCTGTGCATCATGTCTCTCGATATGAGCAATGGGGTAGTTTTTTTTCATTTAAGTATAATTGTGTATGTGTGTTTTTAAGTGCTTAGGAGGGGAAAGGGCGAGGAAGGAGAGATCACGCACGGTACATGGCTGATTTGTTAGCGTACTGCTCCGACAATCCGAGGAACCTGAGAAACCTTGGAAAACCAGAGATCAGAGCCGTTAGAATTCTCCTCCAGGTGGTGTTTTTATTTATTTGTCAAAAAACAGTAAAAACTGTATATGACGTGTGGGGAAAGATTTACCTGCGCACATTTTCTTGAGGGCCAGAATAAAAAAAATTTAGAAAGCAATTATTTTAGAAAAATAAAAATATTTGAAAAATGTTTGTTCCCGAGTTATAGAAAATCAATTTCAACGGTAAATGAACTACAAGCAAAAGGAGTGCTCAACAAAATGTGCTCACAGTGAAACTATATTTACGTCCAGAAGCAAAACAAGGGGCCATCTCAGAATTTGCTCAATGGATCAGGGAAACTGGACAAAAACCTGATCGAGATGGGGTGGGATGGGAGATCGTGTTTGAAGACAATCTTCAGCGATTGTCGAAAATCCGCCACTAGGATTTCTTAGGCAAACAACGTGACATAGGAAATGACGTTGCGTCAAGTTGACACAGCTGGTCAAATACTTTTGGAGTATATTTCACCGTAGATTTTGTGAGTTCCATCTCTTTCACATAGTTTTCAATGTAACAAATCGATTTGGAACAACGAGGAAACGGTCTAGTTTCAATGGGGAATCTTAGCAGCTATATAAACTTACTCGAAAAACATTATATCAGATACTGTAAATGAAATGTAATGTATCCAACAAATAAGTTGTGATAAAAACCAATGCGTAATGTTTAAACATTTCTCTAGAAGATTGACCATTATAAAACAACCAATAAAATACATAAAACGGCTTTTAAATATATCCGAAGCAGTGATCTAATTAAATACAGTCACGACAGTCGTCAATGAACTTCTTCTTGTTTATGTTTGGTATCATATCATCAATATATTTTTTAACTGAATCTATTGCTAAGTCAAAGCAATCATGACCTAAAAAACGAGTCTCTTTAACAGCACTTCAAGTGAAACGGTTCAAGAACGGAGAATGAAGAAACTTGCTTGCTGTATTTTGTGATAATTTCAGTAGAAAATTATTAATTTCTCATCTCATTTTACTTTCTGGAAATAGCATGAAATTGTTTTGAATTTTAGAAAAAATCCAAGAAAACATAATGAGAAATATCACTGTGATTAATTCTGCTCGTGGTGTCAGAGGGCATGAAAATACCATCAGCTTTTCTCTCAATTGCTATCCTTTCAACACTCCTTTATCGGATGAGAGAAAACAAACGTTTTCATAGTTTGAATGAATGCCATAACTGTTATAAAAACAAAAATATCCATATTAAAACTCAGAATAATCGAAGTACACGTACTTTGTTTACTCATTTAGGTAAGCAGATTAACATGTCTCAGTAGAAAAACATGGAATGTGCACTGTAAAACAGTGGTTCATGTCGCTTCTGACGCGCAGTGCTTTCTCCATACATATGTGTGTGATATGGAAATGGCCGCATGCTAATGAGCGACCTCGTTAGAACGCATGTTAGAACGCATTTTGGATTTCAGCATTAAAAAGTGCATAAACGATGATCAAGTCAATTAAAATGTGCAATAATGCAACGTACTTAATATAAATCTGTATTCAAAAAATGAAATTCAAATTGAAAGGATATATAATGAACAACAACAAAACTAAAGGGGAGAAATGAACTCGCTGGTAAATCTGAAAAAAGAAGCACAAACATAATAAAACAACGTTCCATTCATTTTAATTGACGAATAAACATATGAGATTTTCAGGCCTAAAATTTTCAGGGAAATTAAAAAACCTAAAATATCAATTTTTGCGACTTTTATGACATCGAAAGCTGCACACGATGTCCTGTAAATAACATTTAGAACTATACTAGAAAGCTTTTGCTACTTTAAACGCACTAGAAGAATTAGAACTACAAACTATACATTTCTATTCTATTTTATTTTATGACAGAAGTTTTTAAAATGTGAACGAGAAATTGCATCAGATCTTTTACCTATGTGTTCCATCTGTCACTGAATATTTTTCCCTCCTGATTTTTCTCATGGGTTACGAATTTAACATAGTGTATTCGTAGTAAATTCAGTGCTTCGCTGGAAATGTCCAAGAATATTAATTAACGAAATGAGTGTATAAAGAGGGGTATAATTGCAGGAGTGGTATGCTCAAGAAAACGAGCGACGATAGGAGCGAGTTTTCTTATATACCACGAGTGCAGTTATGCCCCTTTATATACATGTTACGTTCAATATTTTTTCGTTTCCATCTAAGGGTAAGACAGGTATGAGAGAATACATGTACAGATAAGTATTAGGAAGTAAAAACAACTAGTGACTTGTGACTCAGATTTGCTCTAGTGTACGTTTTAGAACGGCTAAACACACGTTAAATATTTTATATTGTTCCATTAGTCAGCTAGATTAACATTTACTTCGCCAATTTAGTTTTATTTATTTGTTGTAGGTATGTAAACTGTAGTGTGCAGTTTTGTTCATGTTTCATGGCCGACTGGAAATATCTTGGCTATGCCTGTGTTATAGTTTCTTAATTAAACGATTTGGCTTCTTTTCTGGATTCTGATTGGTAGGTGTGTAGTTTTAATTGCACGGTGGGATTTTAATTGCACACATGCTATTAACATAGAGATAATATACTATTTTTCATGAAATTAATGAGCATATTTAGTTTACTAAACGAAAAAGAAGTTACTTCGTATGATGTTACATATCGGCATGGACACAATGATGATGTTTGCACTTTTCGTAAAAATGGAGAGTACGCCGGAAATGGGACTAGCACAATATTTTTTATCGTCCCTTGATAAACACGGGTAGAAAATAAAAAAAATCATGTGGAATTTATTCAAAGACTGACTATTCTCACGGTCCGTTTCATTAACAGAGCGAACGCAAATGCATGTATGAAATAACTTATATTTTCGTCTTAAATTTACCAAACAATCGCAAACCAGACAAAGGTCAGTGAGCACTTACCCAAAGAAAAATAATTTCCACCTGCGGGAATATACATTTCGCCAGAAAGTTCTAGAGCGTCGCGCATTCCAAACAAACCAACAAGTGGGACAAAACCCGCCGTGTGTGGCGGGTCGTGGCCAGAGAGACCAGGACAAGCGGGCAGCACGGGATGGAGAGAGAGAGGGGGGGGTAAAAAGAGAGAAAGAAGAAAAATCGAGAAAGCGAGAGAGGGAGGAAGCCTGAGGGACAGAGAGAGCGGAGAGAAAAAGAGAGGGACAGATAGCAGAGAAAGAGAGAGAGAAGGAGACCAGGACAACGTCTGCCAGGTTCTCCTAGATTATATAATATCTTTACTGTCCATCTTCCGTCTCACGTTACCAGCGGAGATGGCTCAGCGACAGCCGTTGGAAAGTCTCTGACTGGGAGATCCTTGGGTTCCTGTGCCGACGGCAATGGATTTTCGAAACTCGCTGCACGGCTATGTCGAATTCATCCACAAAATTCTAACGGTCAGCTGCACTTTCACACTTCCCGGCTATAACATGCTCTACATTCTGGGGACTAGCGACTAAAGTAGTTGATGCGCGCGAAAACACGAACTACCCACACTCCGACATCAACAAAGCAGTAAAGTAGGCTGCAAGCATACGTGTTCGTCCTCCATGATGCCGCCCCCACGCCACGCTGCCTTCTGCGTCTCGGCATCTGTCATCCCTCCGCATCCGTCAATGGCGCCTCCGCCGAAGCCGAGATGCCTCCGCGGGGCGGCGCTGCCAGCGGAGCGCGGAAGGGGCGTGGCACCGGCGGCGGTCGGAAGTTATAATTGGGCAATTGAAAGTTCACGCGCATAATGAGCGTGTAACAAGCAATTTGAAGGAGGGCAGGCGGGAGAGACGGGGCGGGGTGGAAGAGAGGGTAGGGGGGCGGGAGTGCGAGCTATCTCTGCAATTGGCCTTGCCGCAGAGAGCGGCCCGACGGCTGATCTGCCTTTCGCCGGATCGCGTGGGGGGGGAGAGGGGGCGGTTCTTTGAGCGACGCTTTGAGGTGGAGCTGCTCCTGCGCTGGCGCCGCGGGGCGATCGAAGTGCTCCTCCCCGCTCGCAGCGGCAGGCGACGGCGGCGGCGCTTGCGAAGGGCGGGAGCTGTTGATTTCCCAAAGGGGGACGTCGCCGTTGGAAATTCGTATTGCTTCCATCCAAACTCTCCTTACGGAAATGATGAATGTGTGATTGTTGGGGGAGTGATCGCGATGGAGCTTCAAACAAGACGCGGTGCATTCATTAAGAACGTAACCGGCTGAGGGGGCTCAGGGCATCAAGTGATGTCACTGCAGCGGCCCCGAGAGGTAGGCCCTAGGGTTCGAGTACTGATGGTTGCAGGATTTTCGACATTGGCTGGATAGCTGGGACGAATTCAGACTCTGTGTGGAGAAGTGTAGAGGACGGCTCTCTGATTTTTTGTGGTATGATTTTTCAGATCAGCATTAGGCAAATGAGATAGTACGGGCCACGGACTGCGCGCAATCTTTCTTTCCTCATCCTTGTCCTATCCTCACACCTTACACATGCTTACAATTACACGCGTACACATACACATACACTTACACATCCCCACTCCTTATACTTACACCACCATGCATGTCAGGAGACCGGCCGAGAGCTTAGAGGATTTGGCGGTGCCTCCCTGAGGGAAATATCTGGATGTGGAAGCCAGCGTGTAGATCGGTACCGAATCTCGCCTTCCAGCGGGAGAAGAATACCTGCACCTCATTTGATAAAAACATACCCTACAGTTACGGGTTTAATGACCAAAGCAGTTGTGACCATTGCAACAAAACGTGTTTCTTGTAGATTTTGCCCAACGCTGCCCAAGGGCGGAATGGTTGCCACTCGCTCGCAAATTATTTCAGTTATTCTACGTTATGAGTAATGTACAAATTACGGCAGAAAAGCGTTCATTCAGTGTTTCTTTAGTATTTGTGCTAAACAACCCGTTAATGAGAGCAGTGAAAAATCATCTAGGCGTCACCACCTTTCATTTAAACAAGACATTACAAAATTTGGTTTAATAGAAAGCTCATACGTCTTTCTAATAAAAAATACCTTTGGGTGAGAGTTCTAATCTAATCAACAACGTTTTTCTCTGTAAGATAGTTTTGTCTCGCCTTGAGGTTAAAACATTTGATGCTGTGAATATTTTGTTTATATTGTACAGTAACTTTTCCCATATTGATTGTGCCATTAAGTTCGCTTACGGTCCATCTCAAATTCAAGTAATTTGATTTTCCTACTCGTTCATTGCTTTGGTTTCAAAATGTATTTAATTTCCTTATTCTTAAGAAGAAAGATTGTAGCAAACAATTGCATACTCGTACACTTAACCAACGCACCGATTTTGAATGCATGGAATTTGAAGATTTTCCTCCTAATTTGTAAATTCATCCTAAATACTTCTTATAAATGGAGGAAGAAAGCGGAAAGAAGGCAATTCCCCGCGGCGCACATGGGACTCGGGACGGCCGTAACTTTGCAGAACGTCAGCTGTCTCATTACTCGGTCCACAGCCCCGCCCCCCCGCGCCGCGCCGTTCCGCGCCGCCCTTCGGCGGAAAAGTTGGGCGCCTACATTCCGTCGCAAGGTCGCTCTGCCGCCCGCGCCGCCCTCGCCGTTTTCCGCTGCCCCCCTCCCCCTGGTCCTCGACGCTCCCGCCGCCCACTCCCGCGGCAAACGAGCGACGGAGTCGGCGTGACCCGGCGACCCGGGGCCAATTCCCGTCTACGGCCCTCCTCGCTTCCCGCCCTTTCGCACCGCCTCTCACCTGGCCCTCAGCCTTTTCGCTTTGCGCTGTTTATTCCGCTCTGTAAGCCGCCACGAATTCCGTTCTTTCCACTATTCCGATGTCTTCGTTTCATTCCTGGACATCGTGTAATTCATTTGCATCTGAACCAGTTCTTGTTCCATTCATCGTTCTGTCTTTGAACGCCATCTTTACTGTAACGTTGTGTATCTTTCGTTTCATTTACATGTTTTATATCCCTTCCGCTCCATCTTCATTTTGTCTTTATTTTGCTTCCGTTAGACCAAGCATTTAGTAATAGCCTGTCTCTTCCATTTCTCTGTCTTCACCCTATTTTATTCATTAGTTCTACGATGAATGCGTTTTCCATCTTGTTTCACTGGGTAACGTTGGTTGCGTTTTTCTCACCATTATCAATTTTTCTTTCCTCACTAACATTCAGCATTTAAAATTTAGAATAGTTATTATTTCACACAAGTATAATCAGTTATTCTGCATATCCTCATTCTTAAAATGAATTAATTTTTAATTTAGTTTCTTTTAACTATCCTGTTTGTAATTTTTGGACCAATGCGAATCTGTTTTATCATTGTCTTATTGAAGCATATTTTTATTTTAAAGTATTTTTTCCATTCGTAACTGATTCCATTAGTAAAGATCCATTCGTAACTTATTGTTTTGTGAAGAGTGATTTTCCCTTCGTCAACTTTCGCGTAATTTAGCATTCGAGTAACATACTCGTTCGCACTTCTTGTATATCATAGTTCTTAAGTAAATTCCAATAGTAATTGGGCTTACTGGAAAATGAAAAATGATCTGAGTAGTGTGTCTAGATTTGTGAATATTTAATTCCTTGTAACTAAACACCCCTTCTTTCCGGTGAACGACTTTTCACATTACTCTCAAAAGCATAGTAATAAACATCAAACGTCTGCGTTTATGGACGTTCGTTATATCACTTTAATTCCTCTTACGCTACTCCTACAGTATATGCTGATAACTTGTACATTTTATACGCTTATCTAATTATATTTTTAATCTTTCTTTCGCAGTGTTGTTTGTTTATATCATTGTTTAATATTTTCTCGAATAAACTGCAATAGCATTCATTTCAGCTTATATTTCTTTTATCTTTTTCACTAATGTCTTATTACATCAGGGTTCTTCCTTCATTTTTATAGCAGTTTTGGATCCTCCTCCTTCTCAATATAATGCCCTTCTTACCTTCTCTGTCGTGTTCTGTCCTAGATTTTCTGACTTCGTACTCGCCTCCGCCGCTTTTTCTCGCGCCCGCCTCGTGGCACTTCTCCCCCCCCTTCTCCGGGAACCACTTTGTACCGCCCTAGTCCGCGCCACCCGCCACTCCCCTCCATCCCTCCCCGCCCCACCCGCCCGCTTGCTCGCGCCCACCCTCTACTTTCCACGACACTCCCAGCTCAGCGCCCTGTATAAGCGCAGCCTCGCCCGGCAATATACTGTAATAGAGAATCTTTCGCGGAACTTTTCTTAATTCCGCCCCTATATTAGACCTCGGCGGCGCCGCCTCCGCCTCCGTCCCCGCCGCCGCCCGCGCCTCCACCCCGGCTAGCGCCACCCGTACGTAATTCGGGAGGGTGGGCCCGGGCCCCTTGCAGACGAAGGCATTTTGATTATGATAAAGAACCCCCCGCGCGCCCGCGCAACTTGCGAAATTCGTCGAGTGGCCGCTTACCCGAGTTAGGGCCGAGGCCGCCTCGCGCTGCGCCGGTTGGGCGCCGCTCCCGATTGGCGCGCGCGGGACGCCCTGTCACGGAGGCCGAGCGCTACGAGGCGAAGAAGATAGGGGAGCGCTGAAGAAAGCGAAGAGGAAAGGAGAGTGAGGAGGGGAGCGGGACAGAACGAAGAGAAGAGCAAGGCGGGGAGCGGGACAGAACGGAGAGAAGAGCGAGACGGGGAGCGGGACAGAACGGAGAGAAGTGCGAAGCGGGGAGCAGGGCAGAGGACGGAGAGGAGAGCGAGGCGGGGAGCGCAGCAGAGAAGGAAGAGGAGACCGAGGCGTGGAGTGGGTCAGAGAATGGAGAGGAGAGCGAAGCGAAAGTAGAGCAAGGAACGGGCTAGGGAATGGGATGATTAGCGGGATGGTAAGCGGGGCAGTGAGTGGAGTGGTGAGCGGGGTGGTAAGTGGAGTGATGAGCGAGTTTGGAGCGAGGCTGGGGCGAGACTGAGAGCGGGGCTGCGAGCGAAGCGGGCTATGGGGGTGTGTGGGGCGGTTCGCTAACAAGGGTGGTAACAGGAAAGGCAGCGGGGTGGAGAGCGGGCTGGTAGCGGAGCTGTAGGCGAAGCGGGAAGTGAGCCGGGGGAGCTGAGAAGGACAGGGAATGGAGTGAGGCGGGGAGCGTGGCTGGGAGAGCGGGCGGGGTGCGCAGCTGGAAGCGGATTTGGAAGAGGAGAGCGGGAAGCGGGCAGCGGAGAGCGGGGAGCGAAGCGGGAAGCGTGAAACGCAGGGACAGTGCGCAGGGCGGGGACCCTGGGTGGGGACTTTTCGGAAAGGCGAGGAAGCCAGGCAAGAAGGAGTGTGCTTTTGCAAGCCGGGAAGGCGAGATGGTGACGCGTGGTAGCAATGTAGCACCGGGCACATAGTAGGAGAAGCAGCAGAGGTCCGTGAGGAGACGCGAGGCGCGGGGCAAAGGGTGCGTTCGCGAGGGTGGAGACGGTACGCGAAGTTAGAAACAGGGCAGCGGGGCATGAACGTGTGGCGCGGGCTTCGGGGAGGGTGATGGGACGCAGAAGGTTCTTAGCGGGTGCTGAAGGCGAGGAGATGCGGGGCGCGAGGCGTATGAGCGAGGCGGGGAGGACCGGCGGTGCGGAGGGCGCCGTTCCCAGGCTCCCCTAGAAGACGCGAGGACGCGTTGGGGCTGCCTCGCCCCCCCCCTGTGCCACTTTTGGACTTTTGCGCTCTCGTAAAAGATTTACGTCGGAAGTGGGGTGATAGGGCGACGAAAGATGCGAGGGGAGCGCGATGTCCCCTTAAACCACGGAGTACGTGCTTGCAGTTTTGTGCAAGTGTAATGTCAACGAGTTCTTGTCCTCTTTTTTCGTGCCCCTTCGTATGAACTCATTCGAGGAAAGTTTTATCACCTCTGCCATGAAGCAGTGAAGCGATGTAACAAATAAACGCTCGTAGAACAAATAGTTTTGAAGGATGTAAAATGTAGGAGTATTATAAATGTCGATGTTTTTAAAGTGGACGATGACATTAGGTCATTGTTAGACCTCCTGTCTTATAAAATGAATCTTTTTAACAGTGGTAAGGCCATTTCTGAGGTCACGAACCCCGTTAAGAAAGACGTTTGGGAAATAATTAAAAATATTCTTTAAAAAGGCCCCTTTAAAAAATCGAAGAGTTGTGTTGTGTTTTACTTCCTCGGAATTAATAGGTTGCCAACCTGAAACGAATGCCGTCGTCGAGAGTTGTTAAAGATTGAAGAATAAGAAGGAGAATATAGATAGTTGAATCCTGTAATATATTTTTTCTGCCCCTCTTGTATAATTCTCTTTTTATATGATTCTGACTAACTGCATAATGATGGTCATTATGATACAACTTCATTACATTTCAGGTGTTTGACCAGTCACAGAATTTTACAGTTGAAACGTAAACACGGTCCTCGATATATTGAATGCTCGTATGATAATTACGATACTCGCTCATTCCTCCTTCGGAGCGTAATACAACTTCGTACTCATGATTTAATATATGTAATTTCGTCATAGTTTCATAATATAGAATAATATAGAATCTCTTCTGTGTTTATATTTACACACTAGTTTTCATAGCAATATTTTTCGCAATATGCAAAAACGTTCTAAAACAGGCCACAATAAAAGATTGCAAATCTCTTTCAAACACAAGTACTCTAGAACATTTTAGAGCTTTTCTTTTTAAAGTGAATCCGTAGAGAGAGATTGATTACCCACTAGCGACAATATGTTACTTTCCGGTCAACTCTCAATAAAAATGCAATTTATTTCCCTTAACTAAGCATTTTCAGAGCAAATATGAATTCAAATATGATCACAACCCTACAAGCCTCAAAATGCCTACGCGATTCGTTATTTTCAAAGATCTTTCATGATCCATAGTAAATGGCTGATGGTTTGGTATGCATAGATAAAACAATCATTTCCTTTTGTTCCTGGTACTTATGTTTGAGTTTCCCATTCGTCTAGCAGAACTAAAAGAACCGGGAGACCTACTTTCGATAAATTGTGCCGAATGAGCCTAATATGTGTTTCGTGCGGAGAGATGCTCAGTCGGAGACGTGACTCAGACTACCTGTAGCTACAGGGCGAGAGGAAATGCATCACATGGGCCTTAGAGTGATGGAAACTAGACTGCAATCTGTACGATGTTGGCAAATTGACATGACACTACGGTGTCACCACTGACATTGACATGACACTTCGGTGACTCCACCCAACGACTCCGCCAGCACCATCACCATCACAACCACCATAAACATCACAGTAACCGTCACCGTGACCGACAACGAAGCCGTTGCCACTGTGATTACAGCCACTTTCCGCCACCCACCTCCACCATAGCTTCAGCCGCCTGCACTATTACTACCACCCTTATTAGCACCACCACCACTACAACTATAACCGCTATCACCATTACTACTGCGACCGCAATCAGGGCCGCTATTGACATTGCCACATTCCTTCACTGCAGCTGTTGTCACCCGCTGCCACCACTGCCATTACTCGCACCAGAGTCACTGTCGCTATATCGTTGTTGCTGTCATTCAACGGCACCTTCGCCATCATTTCCAACACTATCGCCAATGCCACTGCTGCCAACCCCCCGAAACACTCGCACCACCGCTCTCACTACTGTTACCGCCATTCCTATCACTGCACCACCGTCACTACCATTCTCAACACCACTACCTCCATCGATGACCCAGCATCTAGCATCGTCACTTTCACCACAACACAGATATCCACAACTGCTTTCACTGTCACCGCCACCGCCACCATCGCTACCTGTTAATTCCGGGGGCCGCTGGGAGCGCGCGAGTCGCCGCCGCCGCCACTGCCACCGCCGTCACCGCCGCCACCGCCGCCACCGCCGCCACCGCCGCCACCGCCGCCACCGCCGCCACCGCCGCCACCGCCGCCACCGCCGGCGCCGTGTAATTTCCCCGCGGCCCCACCGCTTCCCCCCACACGCCCCTCACCCTGTCCCTCGCTACGGCCGTTTCCTCGATTGCTCGGTCGCCCGTCTTCTGCTAAGCCGTCACTCTGCGCCTGCCGATGGCAATCTCCCAACGCCTTGGCCCGCCCACCCCCCACCCCGCCAACCCGGCCCGCCACGGCAGCCGTTATTGCCTATCTCAATATGATTGCTCTGTTTACTCGCAGCCCCCGCTGGGCCGACGCCCGGCCGCAGGCTTTGCGCTCTTCCCACGCAAGCAGTGCGCGGGCAGAGGCAATGGGGGTTTCCGACAGAATCTCGTACGCTTCAGGTTTCATTCAAGTCACGTACTCGCTATTGGAGGGAAAGGGAGTTAGCTACTTTGTTAAATTTTGCGATGGGAGATTGTATTTATTATAATGGCTTCATACACTACAAAACAAAATGTCTTTTTCGAAGATATTTTTTAGGAATATTCTCGGAAAGTCTTTGAAGAAACACGTTTTACTGAGTAAAAACACCTATTGTCTTCGAAAATATCGGGAGATACCTGGTAACATCTTTTTCTAGTATCTAGAAGAACACTAGAGGGAAGATGATGATTGTTAGGAAATTGTACTCATTTGGATGGAATGGGTAAAACAATGATAATTTTTGTGTAGGTGTTTTCCTACCCTTTTGTTCTATTTTTCTATTATTCTTCACGAAACAGTCGAAATTGAATGGGAAATTTGCTTCTTCTAAATATTGTTTAGTTTCGCCCGGAAACGGACTTATGAAGTGCATTATACTTTTAACCCTGGAATTTACTCTAGGGAATTTTTCATAGAGGAACAGTAAAAATAGGTGTGACAAAAGAAGTGGAGAGTCAAAAAACGACTCATTTCTACCTCCGTTTGACAAAACAGATCCATTTAGGAAACTGTCTCCTCAACATTTCTGTTTTATTGTTTTCGTATCCTCCCTATCACTCTTGGAGCTGATTTAAAAGTGCTCGTAATTCTTCCAAGTAACTAATAAATACGTCCGCGTTGAAATCTGCACTGATTCTCTGACTTAGAACGTCGCCTGATGTGTTGTGTAACGTGATTAAACTAGCCTATTAATTTAAAATTGTACTCTCATTATTGTTTGGTTATTACAAAGCAATGACTTGCATTCACTAAATATATGTGATAAATTATCGTTGGTGCTACATATTTTTATGTTTGTAATCATATTCTTATCTCAACAGTTCTCATGATTCTGGCCATTCCTTCCTTTGGTGCGCATTAAAAATGCAACATAGAATCTTTAAATACGTAGTGCTATTGAAAAACATTAAAAAGATGACTATGACCCGAAGTTCGAATCTGTACGTCTCCTATTTTCTCTTGCATTTGATGTAAGAATAATTTTCGTTCATCACCGCACGTAACGTACCGAAGCGTTTTCAGCAATGTTTGAAAGTACTTGGCGCAAACTTAGATCCGGGAACAGTGCACTTCGGACGCAACGTTTGAGCAAGAAAACGACGCCTTTAAGTTTGCAGGCGGAGACTACTTCCGTAGTACAACGTTCCGAAAGGCGCGAAGCGGGGTCGGGCAGGAGGGGGAGGCGTCGGCGAGAGAAGGGGAAGGACAGAGAGCCGGTGTTGAGACGCATCGCGAAAACGCCCCTCCCGCCGCCGCGCCGTCGCTCTGCCGCCGACACCACCCCCACAACCACCCCTCCCCTGCCTCCACCCTCGCCACCCCCGCGCTGGAACAACAGGCTCGGGAACGGTTACGGCGCGCCGTTCTGTATTACGAGCGGCTATTAATAGGAAGAGCGCGCCCACTTTTGGCGCGGGGCGGCGTCGTGGCGCGGGTTGGTCGGGGGAAGGGGGAGGGGGAGAGAAGGGTGGGGAGAGGCTGGACGGGGCGCGGGCACGAAGTTGACTTGAGCCGCCCTCCCTTCGTGGCCAACGCCGGCACCGATGCCCTCAAGGCCACTGCGTTGAAACCGTCCCGTCGGTATATCTATGAAAAAATTACAAAACATTATTACAAATTAGAACATTATTTGTTTATTTGTTTGCTTGTTTTACAGAAAATAATTATTATATGTGACATTTTGTTTGGGTGAGGGATGAAAATTTGCATTTAATTTCCAGATGCAAAACAAGATAGTACCATCTCAGCATTGGTTTTGTGAACTGAGTGAATCTACATCAAAAAGTAATTGACCGATTGCAATGAATATTTCATTCACAAAATTAATGGCAATAACGGCCTAGAATGCAGTTGGGTGTTTTGGAACATGGTATTCCCGTAAGAAGAAAACAAAGAAAAGAGGAAGAGAAGAAAAATTATTTGCATAGTTGTAAAGGTAAAAGAACAATATAAGTTCACCTATAATAATAATAATAATAATAATAATAATAATAATAATAATAATAATAATATTTACAATATCAATATAAAGTGTGAGTCTCTGAGTTGCTCACTACTTGAAAGCCTCATTTTCTGCTTTTTTTATCACCACTTCAGTTAGAGCTCTTCCCTTGAATATGTGTCATATTCATGAAAGTTGTTTACAAGCCTATTGCATGTTTTAAAATGTACAGCTTAAGAAGCCATACAAGGCGTCCACAGGAAAACTTTCCAAATATGCTAATGACGCTTCGTGGGAAAGAAAAATTCTATTCTCAGATTTAACCAAAACATAGTATCTTTAATTGTTTAAAGGAGATGTATATTTGCTAGCAAATTAATTTTAATTATATATTATAATTACTTTTTAATTATTATAATTATTTAAAAATATGTACGTGGGCCTTAGCTTTTCAGTATACCTAAATGTGTACTGCTTTTATTTTTATTTACGTTTTCATTACTGTTCCAAGTTGTTGCATTGCAAAGCATGTGAGCCGACGTTTTCATTTACAACAACCCGCTGTGTTACCTGGATTTGTAATCACGTTCGTAACAGTTCAATTTGTGTTAAAAAGTAGGAAGTGATACCACAATTAAGTGTGAAGGCGAATAAATGAGAAACATCCACCTTGTTTTAAAACACGCTGAAATTACCTTGACAATTGCATGCTGCCAACTACAAATTGAACATTCGTTTGAAGTTTTGTGCGTGCGTTGTTTAAAGCTTTAAATAATAAAAATTAGTGTTGGTTAAACATGGAGCACAGTAGAGCTAATTCAAACTGAAATTAATAAATAGAATGATTAGATATTAAATAACAGTAGATAAAAATACTCATGTCCTAAATCTTCACTAAAATCAAAATATTGACAAATGAGGATATATGCCAATCTGGATAGCCGAGATCGCTAAAGCAGTAGTGCTGTGGCGATCTCAGACGGAAGGATCACGGGTTCGAGTCCCGCCTCGGGCGTAGGTGTGTTTGTGTATGTATGTTTGTGTTCTCCATTCATCCTTCATTATTATTATCATTATTGTTTCATATCCCATCCCCCCAGGACTAGCAACCCTGGGGGTAGAAATTGTATTCATCGTAATGTTGATCTCACCAAAAATGAGTCACAAACACTTGCCACGGGATAAATGTAACTCCTCCCAGCCTCAGTAAGTGCAGGTGTATGTTGCCTAGGCGGCCAATTCGCGACCAATAATAGTGAAGATATATTTGAAATTAAAATGTTCTGTTTCATTTAGCATAGAGTGAGAATGTAAGAACAATACTAAATGACAGTGAAGTTGAGAGTATTATGATTTTTAATAATCTGTAAATATTAGAACCTGTTACCTCAGCTGGTGTGTGCCAGCACAGACCACTAACTTGAACGTTGATGCTTTTCGTAAAGTTTTCTTTCTTTTTCCCTTATTTCCCCACAATTTCATCATACATTTTCAATCTGTCACCATCTATCACTTATTTTATCTAGCGCTATTGTGAAGTCTAGATGGCACTTTGCGCCAAAGGTCGATGAGTATCAAGCCAGATAGCATCTCCGGATGTAAAAAGATGTGGTAATTATAAAAATACGCAGAAAATTCATGACAGGAGTAAGAAATGAAGTTGAAATAAAAACAATGAAAAATATAAAAATAAATAATTCTTGGAAGGTCAAAAGGGATGGGATGAGTAATTAGAATGGAACTCAACCGCTGGCTCAGCTGAGGGATTCCTAGTATGGTACGGATAGGGATTAAAATGTTCGCATCAAGATAGAGCAACGCGTTTCAACACACCGTTGTATAAAGTTGTAGAAAGAAGAGCAGAAAAAAACATCTAGAAGAAAAAAGAGTCATCGGAGAAAGGTGCTAGGACTAGAATAATGCAAGTTTAATTATATTATATGCATGCAAGTGAAGCAAGAAATCTGTTATTCGTATTCTACATGCTACGCTCAGATAAAAATTACAAGAGTGGCATCATGAAATTATATTGCTATATTGTTAAAATTATCAACAGTAACTCAAAAACTGGCAATGCAGCGCGCGATGTTTCCCCCTTATCCATGGCCCCTTTTCTGCACGTAAGTGCAATACACACACATACACTGCGCCACAATAAATGACGAGAGACAAGTCTGGAGCTAAGAGCATTTCCCGCTTGGGCGATACCTCACTGGAGCATACTTGGAAGAGGATTCCCCGCACAAGCTGACGAATAGGTCGCAGCTGAATCACGTTCTAGCGGGGAAAGAACGCGACCCCCTCCCGCGATGTAACATGTACTGCACTTACGAAACCAATAATCGTAGCAGATGCCGCATCCAGAAATACAAAACAATCCATCAACCTTAGCGGCGCGGAGAAGATGGCTTGTTCAGTGATGCGCGGCGCGGGGCGGAGCGGCGGGCGGCGGCAACGGGGTCAGCTGGGGTCGGCCGGGGGCCGCAGGCGGCACGAGGCAGCGGCAGACCCATAACCTAACGACGTTTGCTAGCGCCGGAGGCTCTAACCTCGTTGCGGCGCGGGGCGGCGGGCGGGGGAGGGGCGGGGGCGGGTCTGCGGACGGCGCGCCCTTACGCCCTCCCGCGCATCGGCGGCGGCGGCGGCGGCGGGAGGGGGCCGGCGGCGGTGGCGGCAGGCGATCTCAATCGCGCCGCTATTAAAAGTTTGCTGGCGTCGGGACGCGATGCCCCGCCCCCTAATGGCGCCTATCTGCAAGACTGCGGGGCCCGCGGGGACGCCGCGCGGCGATAAGGCCGCACCCCCGCGCGCCCCCGCCGCCCCCGGCGCGGCGTAAAAACAAAAACAACGCGCACCGCGTGCCAGATTCGCTCTGCGCTTTCGGGAGCCGAGGACGATTGCAGCGGTGGTGGGTCGTACGCGATCGGGAGCCGGGCGTTGTATATGCTCAATGCATGCTCCGCCACTGTATTCTGTCGATGAGGTGTAATGATTGTTACACAACTTAACGAAGGTGTCATAAAATGGAATATCTTAACTTTTATATTGATTGTATGAAATTCATGAACAGAGAAATTATCTTTACGAATGTAACTATAATGTAAATTTCTAGCAATAGAACTTCAATTATCCGATCACATTTTGGGATTAATAGAATAGAGGAGAAATAAAATAGTGGATAAATAGATAAAGAGAAAGGATTGTAATGCTGTTGCAGAAATCGTCCATTTCTCAAAACGAAATACTCGTATTGTCGATCCATGATAACGTCAAAGTCAATATATTGTGTCCCTTGAATATAGTAAAAATATTTCCTCTAATATGCGTAGTCAGAAACCATGTTTTGTGGGTCCTTGATACCGAAAATTCAACTGACGGAAAAACATCTGTCTTTCCGACTGTCCGCCTGACCGGCTGTCCGCCCGCCCTCTCGCCATCCCGCTCGCCCGGCGGCCCGACTGTGGTCAATGCTAGCGCCTAAATCGTTCACAGGATTTTCTTCAAAACTCAAATTCCCCGATCGATCTTCATGAGCTCGAGACACTGCAAGTTTGAAACGGATATTTGTATTTTCGGGGTTTATTACAGTTTCATTTCAGAATTTCAGAATTGAAAGCTTTAACAACATTTTCATAATTTTCTTAAAAAGTTTATCAAATTTGTTTATTAAACTTTGCTCTTGTATTGCGTAAAAAATGCTTAAATCGGCGGAGGTCTGATTTTTGTTGAAATCTCTGAATTTTTGAAAATTGCAAATGTTTGAATTGTTGCGAGAAACCACTAGCTTTTAATGTTTGGGAAGGTGGATTTTAGCCGTCCGGCTGGTGGTGTAGGGTTAGGAGAAAGGATCTGAGTTCAAAGTTCGGCCTGGAGAAATTGCTAGTTGGAAATAATTTCCCAGGTTCATATTTTAGTATAATTTTGAGTAGTCGTTCAAATGATTCAAGAAAGTGCTATTGTGCTATTTTAGTACAATTAATTTCTACCTTACGACTATTGTACTTAGTTTCTGAACTTTACCCAATCATCCGAATGTTCACTTATTCATTCAAGACAGGTCCGGGTTTTGTTCGTGCAATTGAAGTTCAACTGTTTTACAGATTTGTATAACTTTAATGTGTTGTCATGGACGTCAATGGGAAAAATGGGGAAGGTAAGTAGCTCAGCATCATTATTCGCGATTGACACTTGGAGTAGGGTCGGGAAAGAAGTAGTAAATCTGTGATCCGTGAATGAAGTATTCCATTCATGTGGAGCTGATGGCTCCAGAAATTTCCCCATTCAGTGGTTTATTCAAGCAATCAATTAAGAATAATGAAAACTTCTTCCATTAACTTCATTTTTCTTTCTAAATATTTTATTGTAAACTCAAACACTTCGAGCATTGCAGACGCCTAGTACTTATTATTAAAGCATATACTCGTATAAATTACTTTTGATTTGATTTTATTACTTAAAGATACCTTCACTAGTTAAATAATGTTTGTTAATTACCTTTTTATCCCTTGTGTACTATGAAATAAGTCATATTATATATATTTAAATCCGAGTGAGTGAACGTTTTAATATTAGTGAGATTTTACTAACAAACAGAAATATTTAGACCTGAACAATTAAATTGCATATAATATAAAGTAATTTAATTTTATATATTTTAGAGAGTCTGCTCGTTTCTGACTAACCGTGCTACGATATGGAGATAAGTACAAGAACAAAATCTTCAAAAATGCAGTAAAATATTCAAATTGTTTCGTTTTGTAAAGTACATCCTAAAAAACAATTGGAGCTCCAAGATCAGGCTTTAAGGGCAGAGTAGGCACGGTTTTCAATTTAGGCAAGATGGCAAACTGCCGTTACAATGTATTGTGTGTTCCACGATGCATGTGCGCCTTCTGATTTCCTAGTATATTAATCCACAAAACTAAACACTTTTCGTCTTACTTCTGTCTCATGCACCCCTGAAGGTGCATTAGACTCAGCAATAAATTTACTGTGTCCAGCGAGAACGATTCGGTGTCGGGCGAGGATGGAAATGGAATGAGGTGGGACGAGCCAGAACGTGTAGGGGACGATCGAGAATGAACGGAGACGAACGAAGACGGATCGGTAACGAGCGTGGTTGAGGGAAGAATGTCGAGAACGGGTTAGAGTGAGGATAGATTGGGGAAAATCAAGGTCGGCATAGAAACGATGAAATCGTAACGATTTCCCTTCCGGGGAAAGAACGTGAAGGAAAACGTCTCGGAAAGTATTTTGATCGGCAAGAAAGGACGCAAGCGTAAAGGAGCAACGCGGGTCTCTCTCGTCAGCGTGCGCCAGCATAGGCAGGGACCGTTGAGAAGACGGAAGGACGCGGGCGCCTAAGCGGCGGAAAGCAGTCGCGGTGCGAAGAGGGACCGGGTTGTGGCTGTCTGGTCGGAGACGAGCAAGAACGGGTCGGTGCCTGGCAAGTACTGAATGAAAACCTATAAGAACGCTGCTGAACCTGATAGGGCAATGGTATCAAGGTCTTCTACTGGTGGCAGTGGCACGCGTCGTAGCTCCGTAGCATGCCACGAGTTTCTCTGCGCAACTAGCGTGGGGAAAGGTAACTATTAGTAACCCAGCCTTTTTACAATAGGGATGGCGTTGTCTCTGGTGGCGGAGTAAAGAACTGCGTGGAGGGGCGATTTTGTCGTGGCATTCGTGCCATGGACTCCCGCTCGTGGCATCGACCTTGACAACACTGTGATAGGGGGCAGTCGCTGACGTAATGTGGACGAGCAAAGAAGGTGTGGAAACGAGTGAGGAGAGAACCGTAACGAGCGAGAACGGAATGGAGACGAGCGAGGGCAGAGCTGGGACAAGAAAAGGCAGTGCGAAGACTTGCGCGAAAGAGTCGTCGGCGATTGGCAACGAGGCGGGAAAAAACATAAAAGGGAAGCGGTTCGGAAGGGGTGGAAGCGGGAATGTCCCTTTCGTCCGCGTGCACCAGCATAGGCAGGAGCCTTTGGGAGCACGGGAGGACGCGGGCGTCAAAGCGGCCAAAACCACTCGCAGTGCGACGAGCGGGCACGGGTGAAGAGGGTTGTAGCGAAGTCGATCAGAGACCTGCGTGAACGGGCCGGGAGAAGACGGAATGAAAACAAACAAGCCGCAACGCGCTGAAACTGATAGGGGGCAGTCGATGCCGGGATGTAGACGAGCAAGGACGGGGTGGAAACGAGTGAGGACGGATTCGAAACGAGCGAGGAGACGGATTCGAAATGGAGACGAGTGAGGACAGAGCTGGGACAAGAAAAGACGGGACGGAGACGTGCGAGAATGAGTCTTCGGCGATCGGCAACGAGGCGGGGAAAACGTGAAAGGGAAGCGGGTCGGAAGAGTTGCAACGGGCAGGAGGGGTGCAAGCGGGAAGGATCAGCCCGGGAGAGAACGCAGTGAAAACAAGCCGCAACGCGCTGAAATTGATAGGGGACAGTCGATGCCGGGATGTAGACGAGTATGAACGGGATGGAAACGAGTGAAGACGGATCCGAAACGAGCGAGGTCGGAATGGAGACGAGCGAGGACAGAGCTGGGGCAAGAAAAGGCGGGACGGAGACGTGCGAGAATGAGTCGTCGGCGATCGGCAACGAGGCGGGAAAACGTGAAAGGGAAGCGGTTCGGGAGGGTGGCAGCGGACAGGACGGGCGCAAGCGGGAAGGAGCCCTTTCGTCCCAGCGGAGGCAGGGGCCGTTAAGGAGACGGACAGACCCGGGCGCGGGCGCCGCAGCGGTCGAAAAGAGTCGCGGAGGGAGGCGACGGGGCGAGAAAACGGGAGAATTGGGTCGCGGGGGAAGAGACGCGTCGAAGAGGAAGAATGAAGGGCAAGAGGGCTGAATGAGCGAGCGCCGTTCGAACCGAATCTGACGGCGGGGGAGGAAGCGGGGGCCGGGGAGGGGTCGGCTGTGGCGACGGGGGTGCCGGCGACAGCGGCGGCGGAGGTGCATGCCCTTTGAACGAACTCGAACAAAAATGACAGTTGCTTTTATGAAGATCGAAACGCCATTTAAGTCATATCTTCCAGAGAACTTCCTTGAGAGGAAGCAACTTTCAACAAAATTTATAAAGAAAGTGAAGAATTCATTTGGCAGGAAACATTGAGTTTTACGTTTCTTTCTTTGTTCCTTTGGCTACGAGGGGTAGCATCTTAAAATTCGTATTTGTTTTCTTCGTATTTTACGTTTTTCAGCGTGGTATAAAAACCTTTCACAGAATTGTGTTTGAATATAGCTTCTTCTGTTCTCCAAGGTATACATTGTATTCACTTCCTACAATAAATAGAATATTTATATAGAATATGTCTTATAAATAGCATATTATTTAAGAGTCCATCCATGTACAATGAAAACAAGCTTTTTTGATTTCTGCGAAAATCTTGTGAATGCTCAAGGTGGATGAAAGGACCCTAGATTTATTACATTGCGGAAAATGATTACGTCGCTTAGTATACTTAGGTAAAACATTTGTAATTGGCTCAATATTCTCTAGGTAGTAGGAAGGCTAGCATACAGTGCTCTTTGACTACTCCAATGGCATTTCATTCAGACTCTTGCAAATGATTACGAGTTGTTTGGTCATGATGGGTCTCGTACATACATTCCACATTTCGTTTCACACAACTCTCAAGTAGTTTTACTAACTTGAACATCGTTCAGCTACTGTTAACCTGTTATTTGTTTTTCATTTAATATTGGTGAATTAGCAGAGGCGTAATTTAGGCATATGTAAGGTAGTTTCAATAATGACGTAGAAATATATTGTAGTTTACTGAAAATGTTAAATTAATTTAATTTACACTCTCATATGACACTAGCAAAATACCAGGTGTTGCCTGTTTTTTTCATATGAAATCATTGTGGAAAGAAAATGTCCCTGTATCAGTTTCACTTTGTGTCTCTTTCTGTCTGACCCTCTCTGTCTCTGTTTGTCTCTGTCTCTCTATTTGTCTCTATCTGTGTGTGTGTCTCTCTGTTTCCCTCTCTGCATCTGTCTGCCGCAGTCTCTCTCTGTCTGTTTTTCTGCCTGTCTCTCTTTCTCTCTCGCTGTTTTGTCTCTCTCTTTCTCTATCTCTTTCTGTCTCTCTCTGTTTGCCTCTCTCTCTATCTCATGTCTCTGTCATTCTCTATCTCGGTCTGTCTCTCTCTGACTCTGTCTGTGTCACTGTCTCATCCTCTCTCTCTCCCTCTCTGTCTCCGTCACGGCATCTCTCCGTGTCTCTCGGTCTCTCTCGCGCGCCCATCTGGTTCTCCTGGCCCTTCGTCACACGGCAACGCTCAACAGCAATGAAGGTGAAGCGCACTTTGAATGGAAATTGGAATAAAATTAAGCGCAATTTTGTTCTTCAGCGCCATATAGTGCAGTTACAACAGAATTATCAGCACATCAACCTTCTATGTGAAAAAACACATATACGTGCCAACTTTCATGGAGATCAGCCACACGGTGTCAGAGTTTACCTCTTATTGAAATTCGAATTAAATTCAAAGAAAAAAAGGTGAGAAAGTAAAAATCCAGAACTAGATGAATTTCGTGTTAGAAATCTCTTATGTTTGTAGTAAAAAGAAAATCCATCATTTGCATTATGACAGGAAGTGTAAAGCTATTCTTACAAGAGCGGCTATTGAAAATATCTGCACCTGTTTTCAGAGCCCATAAAATTCAAATCCCTCAGTCTCGTTTAAAGTGAAAGTATTTTTAAATCATGGTTCATACTAAAAAATTTGCACCTAAGATGAAATCACAATTCTTTTCTTCTCAAGCTACAAAGATTGTAAAGATTAAACGTGAACTCATTCAATTCCACTCACAGAATCTCCCAATCAATATACGTCGGTGGCGAGCTTGTAAGCCTGAGGGGTGACGCAGTTTGTGGACATATATCCACAGTTCGTGGAATCGTTTAAGGTCACGCTATCGGCAACGAGGTAGCCCCCATGGTGAGCACTTCGCGTGCAAGCTGCTACGCTCTGGAACAAGCAACACGCACGCACGGCCGGCAGGAGGGCAGATGCTTCCGTGACGCAGGCGGGCACGTGGGCAGGTGGCGCGTTGTTCGCGACCAATGAATCGTAATGCGCGGAAAAGGCTGTCAATAACAGCCCTGCGAATGCCCTGCCGCCAGGTTCAACCACGCGTTATGCTTTGTTTTGCGTCGCAATGAATAACTACAGGGAAATTACAATTTTTTCAGGTGTTGAAAAACTAAACTGTCAATCACAAATTGTTTATTTTGGGCAAAATAATGCGGTTCTTATTCTAAATAAATTAAAATCATTATCTCTCTCGCTGTCATCTCTCTCTCTCGCTCTCTGTCTATCTATCTTTATTTCTTTCCAAATCCATCGGTCGTTCAAGATCAAATGTGCGTTAGTAATCCAACCTGTTTTACAATCACTGCACAGCCTGTCTGAGTTATTGAAAAAAATAGAAATCATCAATAAGACTTAGTTTTCAGAAACGAATGTAAAAGTTCCTTTATAAACTTACATTTTGCATGCCAGTCTGGTTTGAACCTTCGCTTTATGCTTTGCTAGATCGAACCATGACCTAGAAACCGCAGATGAGAGCTGTGCTCAGCCTCTGCTGCGAATGTAAGACCACATCACTAAGCAGAGTTCACGAGAGGGAAAATCTCCTCTCCGCCGCCCTCCCCTCCGCCCGCTTCTCCTTCTGCTCGAGCTGCTGCACACGGCGGCTTCCGCGCGCGTGCCCTACGCCTCGGGAAAGAACAGCGACGCAAAAAGGCGGCGCCGGCGGCAGCGACGGATCAGGGAGGGACGGCGGTGGAAGCACTGAGGTTGGCGACGGATGGCTGGAAGATGGGAGGAGGTGGTGTGGGATATGATCGATTGATCGATTATTTTGTGTTTCCGGGAGCGTTAACGACTATGGTTATTAGTCTCGTTAGTGTAGGGCATATTTTTTATCAGGGGAGGTGGCGGTGGTTTTCTCCCGCTGAATGGTGAGATCCGGTCCCAACCCAAAACATAGGCTTTCGGGGAACAACAGCGGGACACCGCCGAAGCTAGAACAAGCTTTAAACTCACGATTGGTCTCGGCGACATGTGCAGTAAATGTGTGTGGGGTGAAGATAGATAAGGAATGGGAAGGAAATTTCATGCGCGGTCCGTGGCCGTTATTGCTCCAGCATTTGCCATGTGTTGATCGAAGAACCCATGGAAAATTATCGAACAGAGCAATCGGCCGCTTGAATTCTCCTTCAGAGAGCGGCTAAATTCAATCTTGCTTTCTAGCTAGTCGAAAATCCTGCCATCATCAGGGCTCGAACCCTAGGATCTCCCTGTCAGAGGCCAGTGACAGTTGATGCCCTGAGCCTACTCACCAGGCAGGGTGGGGTTGGGGTAGGAGTTGGGTGGGATCTTTTAGGGATGGAGTAGGGTAGCAATGTCAGTACGGATGGAAGGGGGCATGGTAGTAGTGGCGAGTGGAGTACGCGGTGACGGAGGCTCTACTGATGTCTGAGGCATTGGCGTCTGTCAGATACATGGGGTAGCCTTTGAATGTCTGTGGAGGTGAGGATGGAGGAGTTGTAGGTCGTAGAGATAGATGTTACGGGTAAGGGAGTAGCTTCGGTGAAGACTTAGGAGTAACGGTGTGGCTATGGGGTAGGGGTGGCAAAGATAAAGGCCGTAGTGGTAGAGGCAGTGTCTGAGGGAATGGCACAGGAATCACGCTGGTGGAGAAAAGAGCTGTGGTAATGAAGAAAGTGCATCGGTGAAACGCGAATAGAGATGGGATGGCGATGGCGGAGGCACTAGTGATAAATGCGATGGTTGAAGAAGCAGTGGCAGCGGTGGATACGTTAGATGAGAAAGCGGTGTTGGTGGAGGAAATAGGGAGGCGCTTACGTAGGACACTTGTGTTGCAAATTTAGGTGGTTTTGGAGAAGGTATTTAAGCCGGGAAGGCAATGTCTACGGGAGTGTGGAAGTGGAGGCAGTCATGTTGACGATATTCTGCTGTTCAAATGGCGATGGCAGAAGTTGTGTTAATGGCTGAGATGTCGGCGTAGGATGAGACAATTGGATTCACTATTGTGATAGTGACGAATGTGGCACTAGCACCGGCAGCATCCTTAGTGGTGAATGAGAAGCTGGCAGTAGTGAAAATTGAGGAGTCAGGGTTAGTGGTGGTTGTTCGGATAGCGGTGGTGGAGAGAAAAGACATGATTGCAGCCGCCGAATAACTGGCAACAAGCGCGGAGATAGAAGCGATGCTGAAGGTAACGACTCTGACGACAGTGTTGGTGGCACCGGAAAGGGTGGTAACATTTGACATGGATGGAAATGACATTGGTGGGGGCAGTAGGATGACTGGCGGTGGTGAAAAAGTAGAGTTGCTGAGGGTTGTAGTGGCAAAAAGTATGCGACACGGATGTCGAAGTTTTCAACATTTTGATATTTATATAAAAACGTATATGTATTGATATATTGAAGCAGATGATTTTTAACAGCGGCTTTGATTCCCTGAGAGGTGACGTGAAGCAACGTCGCTGGTGGTCGTAGTGGCAACATCCAGGAAATGTCAGTGACACATCGGCAATGGAAAAATACGCCGGTGGCTTAAGTGGTATCGGGAAGAACGGTAGTGTTTGCAGGAATGCAAACGGCATTTACGAAGGCTGAAGAGTGCCTGAGCGGCGACGTGAAGCTAGGCGTCGCTGAAGGTTGTAGTTGCAACATCGAGATGGATACAGTGGCCCAGCGACAACGTCTGCGCCAGTGGCGTAGGTGGCATCGGTATCGACGCTATCGTTTGGCAGGGATGCAAACAGCATTGGCGAAGGCTGAAGAGGGACTGAGCGGCGGCATGAAACAGCGCTGCCGACAGTGGCAACATGTAGAAGGCCATGGTGGCTCGGCGGCGGAGTCTTCGCCAGTGACGTTGAGAGTGGCGGTGGCGAGGCATCGCCCGGCGGTGGCGGCGCGTGCGTGCGTGCGTGAGCCGACTAGCGCGTAGGGCGGCGCTTTGTGCGTGGTGCGCATGCGCTCCTCCGGCGCCTAATGAATCGGAACGTCGTCGCCGGCGGAAAGACCGCGCCGCGACGAGACAAAGGGACGCCGCGACAGTTGCCGCGGGGGGAGGGGGCACAGACGAGCGCAGCCAACCCTGCATGCGACGGCGACTTCAGCGGCGCAAGACAAGCAGGCCTCAAAGGACTGAGCCGCACAAAGATTTTTTTTGTTTTGTTTTGCTTCCATCCCCGTATTTCAGCAAGAATATAGATATTTTATAAAATTGGGTCCGGCTGGGGTGGCTCAGGGCAACAAATTCTGTCAGTGCAGCGCCCCTGACCAAGAGGTCCTAAAGTTCGTGTCCCGTCGATGCCAGGATTTTCGACACTAGCTACGTCGAATTCAGATGCTGTCTGGAGGAGAATTTTGGTGGCCGGCTGCTCTGATCGGTAGTGGTTCGTGGTTTCTCCAATCAACACCAGGCGAATGCCCGAGCAGTACCCTAACAAACGGGGCACAAATCGCGTGCGATCTGTTCTTCCTCCTCCTTGTTCAATCGTCATTCCTTACTTAAACACACTTACACTTACACTTACACTTACAAGAACTATACTACCATTCACATCGGGAGACCAGTAGCGAATTCAGATCTTGTCCAGGAGATGCCCAGCGTGGTGGATGATATTTTGGTTGGGAAAAATCCCGCAAGTCGACTTATAGGTCAAAACCGAATATCGCCATCCACCGGGTGCAGAACAAATGGTCTTACATTTGACGCGCCCGGAAATACGATATTATTAGTTAAAAACTTTGGTGCGGCTTGTGGCGTAGTGGTCAAACTGCATGCTTTCTCCGCTTGTGCCGCTTGTGTTCTATCCCAGGCGGTTCCAAGTGGAATTTGTGGTGGACAAAGCAGGTCCGCGGTATTTTCTCGGTGTGCTCATGTTTTCTCTGTCAATATGTAATCCACCGGCACGCTCCAACAATCATTTCTTATCCTAGTGTTTCATTAATCACCATTCCGCTGAGGATCCAAAGGCCACAGCGGCGTCTAAGCTATAACCGAGGAACTAGCTACCTGAGAACCGTAGCGGATTATCGATTGGAAAGGATCAAAGAGGGTGGATTTAATTAATAATTTATTTGGCTACAATTGGCTGATTGCCAGGTGAAAACCATAAGTCTATAGCTTTACAATACGTCTACATTTACAATTTAAAAAAATTTACTATAACACAATAAAAGATATTACAACTACTACTACGTCATAGAATGGAACCATCAATAGCTTTCTCTACAGACCCTGCAAAACCAACCGTTAACATTAATAATACTTTTAAAAATGTACACGTACATACACACAGTAATACATACACCTACATACATACACATATACACATTCATACATACATTCATACACATACATACATACACATTCTTATATATGTATGTATAGATAGAGTACTAGAAAGAACAAAAGGTTTATTTAATTTTTGTTGGACATTCAATGTCTGTATCTCCTTTTTTGAGACATTGTAACTCTAACTTGTGCTGCTTAGGCTGTTTAACTTTTTTTACTATCTTTTGCAAAGGAATATTTAAACATATGAAAATGAGAAACTGTATTCAGCATTGTTTTTCTTGTTACTATGTCGTTCTGAAATGCTAATACTTACAGTCCATTCTGAAGAATAATTTCATCCCTTGACCTCAAATTCTTTTAAGAGATTGTAGGTAATTCTATGTCCGTGTTGACTCATTTAATTAAAAATAGACTGAATTCTTGTTAAGGAAAAATTTCTGGCTCACTTATTTTAACGCTTTTAGAAAGGGAATCCTGTAGCCAGCACGACCTCGTTCAACTATAATCACTGCGGTTGTAGCGCGCTCGCTGGACATATTTTCTAATTAAAAATTCAGACAACTGCAGGCTGCGGCATCTCCTAGTCCCCTGATTTTCTTCTTTTGCATCGTAAAACAAAACAATACAAACATTAGCTCATTAGCAAAAGTAAATATTTGTACTCTGAGGTCGCATTGTTGATGCTGTTTTTGTGCTTCGTACCTGCGCTGAAAGGGAAAATCTTTGTAGAAACCAACCACATCTGCCCCGTCGAGTCCTACGCAGCACGATCTCCCCCTGCCTGTCAGAGGGGAGATTGTGCTGTATAGGTGGACACATCTCTAATGGAGAGTTGTAGACGACCACCCGGACACTTAGTTCCATGGCGGCACTCACGTCATTAGCTTCAAGGTGGAGGCAGTGAGTAGGCGAAGCTAAGCTCCTGGTTACAGGGCTAACCCTGTAACCCACCTGTTGGGCCTCTGGCGTGTCGACCTTAGGGCATGATTGGGTGAAGGAGATCCTTGGATGCTCTGGAATCCACATATGAAAGTCCGGCGGAACTCTAATACTTACCGTCAGATAGCCCTGGTTCTGGCGATACTCACGTCATTAGGCTAAAGGTATAGGCAGGGAGGAGACTGGATGGGGGCTCCGAGCCGCTCGAACCTTAGTTCGGGTAGCCCCCAGTTAGGCTCTCAAGCTTCGTCGTGGCAGAGGTCCGATACTCTGGGCGAAGAGGGGGGACTTGTTCCGACGCATGTGAGTAGAGCATTGTTTTTGCTTTCTAAAGAAAATTGGGATTATTATTCAAGATAATTGAAACGTTTTGTATTGAAACCAAAAATGTATGTAAATATATACAGGATGGCCCTTTTAACTTGACAAATCAAAATAACTCTAAAAATATGCCACACAAAATCAAACTTCCCCGCTCACCTCTTGAGGGTGAGGAGGGAGCCAACTTTGAAATCTTAAATGGGAAACCTCACTTTTTATTGCTCATCAAGTTATTCAGTATTACACTGGCCGACGTTTTTAAACTTTTGAAAAGTTACAGAAAGAAAACTCACTGATTCTGACCAATTTTGGGTCGCTGAATACGAATATGATAGCCGTTTTACTGGATTAGCTCGTATTTTTGTGTAACGCGTAGTTTAACCAAATTTACCATCGTAGGCATAATGAGCTATCTTGAAAGTTCCGGAGAGTGAGTTTTTTTGACTGCAAAAAGGGAATCAATTTCGTTTCGGCACTAGTGTCAAAGACAATCAATTTTTAAAATTCTATAAATTAATTTATTAAATCTAAATAATTAAAAAACTATATATTCAGTTAGTTTACTTGCACTACACTTTAGCATTTACTTACTCAATAGTTTATAAGGTATAATGTTCACAGATGTAGACCACTTAGTTTCGGAAAAAACTAAGATACTTAAATCCTTCAGCTTCTTTGTCTATTCCTTTAAGAAATTCATGAGGTCCAACTTAATGTGCAGAGTTGGAAATAGTACCTTGCCTGGATCGATCAGAGGCTCATACTTGACATTGTTGGTACCGGGCTTAAATGACTCTCTGGGGGCCATTCCTTTTGTGAGAAATTTTTCCTGTAGCTCTTGAGTCCCAAAGATATAAAAAACAAAAGTGCTTTGTAAATCCACCTTCCAGACATTGGTCTAGTCCAGACATTGGACATTATAATATTGCAAATATTTTTACATGTCCACAAATTTGCCATGATCTTTGTATTTGATACGATTTAAAATGAGTGCGAGATCCTCGTAAGTATCATTCATTGGGACAGAGTGTGCCACAGGCAGCTTATTCCCATTATGAATCAAAACTGCTTTCAGACTGTTCTTAGATGAATCTATGAACAGACACCAATCAGATGGATTACTTTGGATTCCTAACTCATTCATCAGTCCATTGATGTCCGTACATACGCAAAGGGAATCTTCCATTCTGTAATATTCTGAAAAAGGCTCGTTCTGAGTGAAATACTATTTCTCACTCTAGGAACATTGTGGAAATTGTAACTTTGATGACAACTGAAGCCAAAATGGCAAAAACTGGCAACTACGCGTTACACAAAAATACGAGCTAATCTAGAAAAATTGCTGTCAATTTCGAATGCAGCATCCTGAAATTAATCGGAATTAGTGGTTTTCCTTTTTGTAACTAAACTGACGTCGGCCTGTGTTATTTGAGATACTTGAGCTCAAATAATACCGTAAGTAAATATTTCCTTTAAAAACTAAAATATGTTTTCTTTGTTTCAGGTATGGAATTACGATTTCCAAAGTAGCGGATTTGCAGTTGTCTGTTAAACGTACATGGGTGAGAAATGATTCTTAGTATTCTCTCCAAATTACTGCATAACTGCTGTATCGGAAAGGGTAATGAAAATATATCTTTAGAAACTTTGTGATGTATTTTTTTCCTCTGTAAATTAAGGCCACATCAATAAAGGCACAAGGGGAAAACGGGGACAAAGTTATTTTTATATATTGAGATATATTAATTTTAAAAGTTTACCTTTAATTTTTTCACAATAGTCCTTTGTGTGTTTTCCCGCTGTTTATCCGTATATAATAATATTAATAATAATAATAATATAAATTTGGAACATTTACAACTATTTTACCATCGTAAAAATGTAAATTAAAAACAAACTTTTATAAAAATATAGTGGCTTCTTAAGTTTTATTTCCCATTTAAAGAAATTGAATGCCTCACAACACAATGCTAAACAATTTTCACTTGATTTAACGCCTATAATTATCTATATTTACTTATCTAACGTATGGGTATGTTGTTAACAAAGGAACCACCTTCTCCACAAAATTACTTTAGAATCTAGAGAGCATTTTTTTAAATATTGGGAGTAAATCAGAAAAAATTAAAATGTTAATGAACCATGAGAATGATTCTAGTCGGTTCTCTAAAAAAATACCGCATTTTTTAAATCAGTGTTATAAGTGAAAATCACTTCGTAATGCAAACCAACATCCACATATACATGATATAGCAATAACATTTGCAGTGGGCTTGATTTCTTAATCGTACTGAAACGTGGACCATTATACTTTATTTTATTGGGCACTATTTTCACGCTACCAACTTTATGAACACACTTGCATGAACGTTTTGTGCAATGTGTTGGTATTTTCCGTGAACCCTTCAAATATTTATAATTCGTTTTCACATTTAAGCTACAATGTGATTACACAGCTCCAAATTATATCATTACGAATCCGCAATGACCCTACATTAACGTAAATATCTGTCTGTGAACTGGAGAAAGAAAAATCCTTTAATGAAAAATACACTGATGTAAATGTGAAGCTGCTAGGTTTGGAAATGCTTCCTTTTCCTATTTGAAAACCGTCAAAATTTTCCTCTTGATATTTTGACTTTTTTAATCAATGTATTTTTATGAATACAATTATTTTTCAGAAAATACATAGGCAAAAGAAATTCATTCTTTTATTTTCTGCTGAAGTATAAGTGAAAAAAGAGACAAATGAGCAACAAAAAAGACTGCGTGCGTAGAATGATATCCTTTAGCGTCAAAGGTCACATTCAAGCGCGGGATGGGATTCCTCGGTACCAAAGATCGTCGTTAATAATAGAAATCCAAGAATCTTGAGTCGCACGATCCGGCTTTCTCCAAGACGTTTTTAACATTTCCTAAACCGGGGTCACGAGTTTAATACTTTTACCTGATATCATGCCTCCAGAGAAACACGACATTGCGATAATGCCCACGTATTTTCAGTCTTCCAGGTAGGTTTCCTACAGGATCAACGACGGTTAAGGAGAAAAGGAAAACAATGTCTAAAAGAGAGAGCAAAATATCCAATTTAGGCAAATTCTTAAAAAAGGCACAGTTAACAAAAATACGCAAGAAAGGCGAAATGAAAAATTCTAAAATCATTTCAGAAGTTCAATTATGTATATGTTATTTTTAAAAGTCTTAAAATCGTGGCAATAATAAGAAGGCATTTTGCCAATCGTTCGCGCCCTAATCATTAGAAGAAAAAACGTCCAGGCGTATGTCTTTGCTAGAAGCAAGAGCAACGCGGGGAGAATTTCGTCGCCAGCGTGTCCCCAAGGCGTGTCTTCGGAGTCCTGTCGGCGGTCGATGGTGGCGTGTCGGGGCCGCGAGGGGCTTTAGCGCCGATGCAGTATGCAGAGGCGAAGAAGTGTCCTAACACCGCCCGCGCTGGTCGCGGTGAATAAGTGAAAAGCCGCGGGAGGCGCTGGCCATCGCATCTAACCCCCCCACCGTCACCGTCACCGTCACCACTCAAACGGTCACACCACCGCCACGACCTCCGCCTACAGTTCTGCCACTGTCGATGGCTCTGTCACCGCCCCAACACCGCTCCACTGTCGTGACCACTGCCTATTCTTCTGACTCTACTAACGCCCCCGTTACTGTCAAGCTGATGTGGCCCAGTGCAAGAGCCTTGGTGTGAAGTGCTGATATGCCCTAGCAAAGGCTGCACAATGTTGTCAGGTTGGAGGTTTTCCCCCTAAATTTAGTTTTGTTTTGTCTTTAGTGGATGTTTTAGAGGGCAAATGTATTGGGAGTTCGTTGAATTTTTTATATTTTTTAAAATATCTATTGAGTATCTCAAAATCACAAAAAGTAGTTCCCTATGTTTAGTGCGTGTATATTTGTTCAAAAATAACAAAACGTAGTAAAAATACTTATAGTCGTGTAAGATCATTTAAATGAATTCTCTCATTTAAAATTGGTTGTTTGTTACAACCAAACATTGGTAGAAGAAGGCAACACATTTGATCAAAAGGAACGAATCAGAGCAATAAGCAAGTAATGGAAATAACGATTTCGGTTGAAGCAAAGTTTAAACAAAGAGAAAATCATTATCCCCTCTTGCAGTCAGTACAATGTGTGAAACTCATACACAGTGCACTTACATAACTGCTTAAAACAAAACTTATACAATGTGTGAAAAGATGTATTATTGTATAAATAATTGTTATACATATTTTATATATTACAAATATAGGTATTTTTTGTAAAATGTTAGTATCATATACAATTGATAAAATGTTTTGTATTTCTTTAATTCCCATGTATTAAACAGTCAATAATATTATTTTGAATTTAGAGTTTTTTTTTACGTTTTGATAGTTTTCGCAACGCTATCTAGTCGGAAATGCTTAATACCACCCGGCAACCCTGACGTTGCAGCGACTCTGAGAGGAAACTCTAGGGTTCGTGTCACAACGTTCGCGAATTTTCCACAAGAGCCATACACCTAGGTCGAATTCAGCGTTATTCTAAAACACTACAGGCGGCGCAAGAACTTCCCGTACACACACACACACACTCTCTCTCTCTCTCACACACATACACACACTCACATACCTTTACACGCACTACACTATTACAGATATCGAAAGATCAACAGGAAAAGCGTATTCGAGTTGGAGCAGTGGCTCGCTGGGGGATTTCTGAAGGAGAAAAAAACTCACAAGTCTACGTAACAGTCGGCGCCGGAATTCGTCATCCACTGAGGGAAGAATACCGCCACATTCTCAGGTAAAACATGCAAACATGCACTACACTTTCTGGAAAAATGACCCAAAAACCCGAAGAGAAAACCGAAATAATTAATTCCAGCTACAACGTGCAATACACTCACGAGACTTGAGAGGTGAAGTAGTTCATACACTCGAAAACAAATTGTCAAATGCCTATACCAATACATATTGAAACTTCAACATCATGTATGCCACCGTCTTTATCACTTCACCTCTATCACCGCCTCTATCACATTCACTTCCACTGTAATCAACATCTTCTTTGAAGTTTTCACAATGCTTCTACCAATGCATTTTTCACCACCTTTACCACTACCCCTCCATTTGCACTACAATATCATCACTAAATCAACTTTAAAAATCCCTACTACAGAGCGCGCTACTGTAAAATCTCACAAACGCCACCACCAGCATCGTAAACCCCACGTCATCATATCATTGTCTTCATCACCGCCGCTATCACTTCTCCTCCACCCACTCTTACAACTTTCACCATCACCTCCGTTGTTTCCGCGAACGGTCTAATAACCTACAGACGTGTATGCCACTGTGCCCTCCAGTCTCTTATCCAACGGTTTCACTACCTCACATCTCACACACTTTTCGCAACCAAAAAAATCTCTTGCAGCTTGATCATGCTCCACATTATGGGTGATGACAACACTATGAGAGCCATCTATTTCTTCGTCACCAACAGTATTATTCTTGTCATAATTATCACTACGGACTAACATACTCGTCCACTAAAAAACTATCCGTACAAAAAATATATTATTTTGGAGTCAACATCAACCTCTTTACATCTACAATTAAATTCGTCCGCCATAAAATGTAAAATATAAACATTAAATGTAATATATTGTAGAAACTCATAATCCCATTTTTGCACTTTATTACTCTTGCAGTTATGACTCAAAAAATGCAAATCCAACTATTACATCAACATTTTCCACTTTGTCTAGCTCTCACCATTATTACATATTCACCCTATTCCCATCCTCACTTTATCGACTTCAGCAACTATGTGACCATGGTATCAAGAAACCTACTAAAAAGCACATGATCGATCCTACCTCCCCATCCATCTCCCCCCCCTTTTCGAGTAAAACCCCATCGAGATCTCACCATCGTCCTGCCTCCTCCCCCCACCTCTAGACACCGCATGCTTCACCGCAGCCGCGGCCGCGGCCGCGCGGCGGTTAATGCCTCCAGCCTCCCCGCGGGTGTGGGGGGACGGGGTAAGGCCGGCTCGGGACGCAAAACAGAGCCCAGTCAGATAACCCGCTCTCCGCCGCCGCGCGTCGATAAGAACACCCCGCTGGCCGCTTCGGCCGCCAGGGCTGGCCAGCGCTCCGGCCGCGCTCGCCCTGCGGGGAACGCGCCACGTCGCGTTGTGGAGTTGGTAGGGATATTGTAACCGCCTCACACACGAGAATCAGTTTATCAGAGTTGGAAAAATGCAACCTTTTTCGTTTTTAGGCGGCCATTTTGCTGCTTGTAAGATGACCGTAGAGACTCCTACTATCGTGCACTATTTATGGAGGTATAAGGTCGTACCTTAGGCCTAAAGTAAGACGTTATGACTTCAAGGTCCGTCACGTGACCATTAGTGCATAACGCCGCTGCCTTACGCCTGGCGCTAAAACTCCCTACTATCGGTCTTCGTTGACGCAATGCGACTCTGAACCCTTGTTGGGCGTTGAGCGCTGGCATGGAGTAATTCTCCGCTATTATATTTACTTTCTCACTTCTGAGTAGAGAAATGTTATGTAATGCTGCGTGAAAATACCGGGGAATTTTCGGGAGAAAACTCTTATTACAGAGCCTGGGAACGAACTAGTGGATAAGTCCAGTTGCTAAATTTAGAAAAAATCCTCTTACATGTGATGGAGCCAGAATCCATGTTTTGTGGGTCTTTGATAGCAAAAAATCGAATGACGGCAAAACATCTGTCTGTCCTTCCGTCTGTCCGTTTGTCTGTGAACAACAGTAGCGGCTAAACCGTTAAGCCGATTCGCTCCAAAATTTATATTCTTCAAACGATGTGGCTAATGTCGCGGCCCCTTGAATTTAAACCGATATTATCATTTTGGGGGGTACTTTGCATGAAGCCTCTGGGGTATTTTCAAAATTGTCAAAAAACTGGCGCCATTTATTTTGATTAAATTTTGTTGTTGGATAGTGTGAAGGACGTTTAAAGGAATGGTGCAGGTCTCATGTTCGTTGAATACCCTGATTTTTCGAAAATTGCAAAAGTTCGAAATTTTTTCGGAGTTTTCCTACAACTAAAATACTAAAGATATAGATTTTTTCCCTTCATGAAATTCCTTCATAGATTTTGAAATAAGGTCATGTACAAATTTTCGAAAATTTGAGAACTTTTCTCCTACTTTTGCGTGATGATTCGGACGAGAAAGTAGTGCTGTTTTAGCATGACTAATTCTCAAGTCTTGTCACAGCGCAGTCAGTCAGTGCATTTTATCCCTTTGGCCGGGGCCCGGCTTTGTTAGATGGCAAGGTTCCTAGACCGATACCCATAAGGAACCTGCAAAGTCTTGAATACGCTTAACCTGCGTGACTTTACGGAGCGTAGTAAACGAAATCTGCTAGCGGCCGGTTAGTGGTTGCATACGAAACAAAAGAACTGACTGCTATCAGTGACATCAATGCAGTTATCTTCACTGAGACTCGGTGTGACGGATGACCTAACGAAATCCCTCCTCCACGCAGTTTACTACCTCGCCACAAGAGAGCAGCTCAGTAACTAGTGAGAGCGGCTCAGTAACTTCTACGTGAGATAAAATTAGGGGAATGTGATAAAAATGAAGTAAATTACGAGTATTTTTGTTGCGTAAATAAGCTTTTTATTGCGTTTATTTTTTTACATATATTCATTTATTGCATTAATATGCACTTTAATTTTTCTGTAAACATTCACTCTTTCACAGAATCAAAATATTTCGTATTTTTGGCGAACATCAAAGCTGCAGGTTTTAACTGTGCTATCCACATAGGAAAATAGAGAGCGCGTACTGCTGATCATTTCCTTTCATGGCATTAGCTGCTCAGATAAGGTCGTAGCTCGTTTGTTGTAGCCGACACGATTACGTGAGACGAGCTACAGCCACCAGTAGGCAATCTTGATATCACTGATGTATTATGATTGAATAGTGATTCCGGGCGCGTCAAAGGCTAAGCTCGTTAGTCCCGTAAGTGTAGTGCATGTTTTTGTCGCGGTAGGCTGCGTTCTCTGGCTGGTTGGCGAGATCCGGCGCCGACCTACGTCGGCTTCCAGGGATTTTCTCCAACCAGGTAACACCCACCAGCGTAGCACCGCCCCAGCCGGCACGCGCTGTAAGCTCCCTACATGCATGGTAGTGTAGTTCATGTAAATGTAAGTATGTGTGTATGTAAGGGAGGAGGAAAGGACAAGGAAGAGAAAAGAATGCTCTCGCGCGGTCCGTGTCCTGTTTGTTAGGGTACTGGTCCGGCATTTACCTAGGGTTGATCAGAGAAACCACATAAAACTACCGATCAGAACAGCCGACCTCTTCTCCTCCAGTCGGCGACTGAACTTGGCCTACTATCAGAGCTTAATCCCTAGGACCTCCCGATCAGAGGTACTGCAATGACAACAATTGTTGCCCTGAGCCACCTTTGCCAATATCACTGATGTAGATTAATGGCGCATCCAAGGTTGGGTGGAGGGCTCCTGGGGCTTTCGCCGCATCCTCCTCCCAGAAGCCAATGATACATTCAAGAATATAGTTTTTACAAATTTTCTATGGAAATGAAAGTCATGTCGCAATTGACCATGTTATAGATAACTATATCTAACATTAAAACTTCATTTTAAATCAAACAAATGGTGATTTTAGTGGGCCCCATGGCCGAGACCGCTAATGCAGTAGTGCCCTAGTGATCTCGGACCATGGGGTCGCGGGTTCGAGTCCCGCCTCGGGTATGGTTGTATGTGTTCGTCCTTTCACCCCCTGCCATCACCATATCGTTTCATCCTCATTCCATAACGTTAAATCCATTAGTGGTCGCTAATGACCTAGTAGTTGATGCGACCTTAAATAACAAAAAAGTAGTGAATTTTGTATAATAAAATATGAAAACCATTAGATCCTACATTCTAGCCCTCTTTCCTTAAATATTCTGTTGGCGCCGGATATGTAGGTACGGTAGATCCTTTATAATTTACGCTAATAGGTTGTTGACGGCAGAGTCTTGTAAATTATATCGCCTATTTTGCGCCTATGGGTACTAGTTCTCACTTTTGAAAACAACTCAACGATGCTGAACTAAGTGTTCGGGTTCCTTTAACGCAGGGGTTCCCAACGAGGGCGATGGAAATTTAAAGGTGGTCAGTGGTTATCAGCGGGTCGATTTGGGGGGTGGGTCGACCGACGATCTGCACCTGTGAAGATAAAGATTCTAGAGATTACAAAATATATTAATAAAATCGATAATTGATTTTATATAAATGTTCAAAATTGCTCCCCAAAATAAATTCGCTTCTCTTTGGAAATTTCTCATCAATTCCATTGACGAAAATCGAACTGTTGTATAAATTTCATTTTTAAACTTTGTTAAAACATTTGTTTACATTTTTAAAAATTAAATACGATAGTTTCACAAAAATCATAAATCTTATAAACCATTTTTTCAAGACTGAAGCTCAGAATGTTTGTCTATTTTTTCTTCAAGTCAGTAAGATCAAATTATCTGTGTTTTGAGGATGTTGTATGCCGGATATTATTAATTGGAGAGGGATCGATGAAGCTACCGATTCTTGTAAAAGAAGACAAAGAAAAACGGTTGGGAATCCCTTCTTTAAAGAAATGTAGAAGACATTGTTTTTTATTGTTTGACTGAAACTGACATCCGTTATAAGACGATGACATTGATGTCCTCTTTCTCTCTGGTATAACATTATTTTCTATGAGCAAACAAAAATAATACTTTTGAACTTTTCATAATTTAAAATCCAAAAATATATCTCATAGAATGAACTACTTGTTATGCATTTTACAATTTCGTTGCTACGACTGTCTCCAAAAGATACACACTTATTTAAATTTACCGCTGCGGACACAGAAGTTAACTCCATAATGCATTCAGAAACTTTGCGGCGTATACGACGACTAGCCTTGTTAACATTTCTGTTCTACATACAAACATGAGTAGTTGTTACTTCTATATTTTAAAAGTTAGGGTGAAATTATTCATGTTATCTGGGTAGAATAATCAGAAAAGTTCAAAGCAAACGCAACGGAGGGATATCTACATAACGAATTACTGCTTTATTTTTAAAATAAAAATTTTTAATTTTATATTTTTGAATACTGTTTTATACCAATCAAAAATAGTATATTTAATTAAATTACAAGGGTCATTTTAAATCTCATTTTTTCTTTAATGTAATTTTTACTTTTCCTCCTGTTACTACAGCATGAATATCTGCCGACCTGGATGGCCGAAGTAACTAGAGCGTGTGCTGACTCAGCACCTCGGTCGGAAGAGTCGCGGGTTCGAGTCCTGCCGTGGGCATGTCCCTTGTCTTTCATGTGTATGTGTTGTTGCGGAAGGCCTTGTGAGTCTACTGACCACAGACCCAGGAGCCCGCAAGTGAGTCAGTTTTTAGTTAGATTAATATGTAACTCCATGAGGGACATAATGGGTACCTGGCGCGTATAGTCGAAAATCGGCGTACCCTGATGATGGAAAAAGCCCCGAAAACAAGAACTATACGGTAGATACCTCAACAATGCGGGCTAGAATTTTCGGTCAAAAAATCCGTGTTTCAAGCTAGTTTTGAGTTGTTACTTTTTGCATAAGTTAAGATAAAAATCAAGAGTCGTACGTCAGGATACTAGTGCTGTTCCAAAATGGTGAAGGTGGCGAGGTGATACACGCAGTTTTGTGCCCAAATATCGCGATTGGCTAACTGCATGTATGTATGTTTGTATGTATGTATGTGTGTATGTATGTATGTTTGTATGTATGTATGTATGTATGTTTGTGTGTATGTATTGAAGTACGGGTCACGCATAACTGTCAGATTAGAAGCTGTTGCGCTGAAACTTAGGAAACACATCAGGAGTAAGTTCTCGTAGTTGTGCAGTTCCGGAGATTGTTAATATATTTCTATGATTGAGGACACTTTAGATGAAGTCTCTTTGATATTTTGGAAATGTTCTAAGAAATGGTTAAAATTTTTTCTTTAAATACTGTGCTCCTAAATACTGTGTTTAAATAATGTGCTGGAATGAAAGGAAGTGCATTTGCAAATGTATGGTTCCGATTTTCTTTGAAACCAATTTAAAAATTGCATGATTTTAAATATTTGTCGATCTTGGCCTTAAGCTCCATAACTAAAGACAGAAATTTATTTCACAGTACAATAGATTTTTAAATTTTGGTATTTAATGACATTTTCCAAATCTTTAAGTGTATAAGACGCACCGGTTATATAGAACATACCCGAATGTTGGCGTTCAGGGGGATGGAACATGAACTAAACATATAAAATGTCGTTGGTAATATCCTAAACAATCTTTTCAATACACTATCTTTCCAGAGAGAGGAAAATTGTGGTACGCATTCCCTCTAGTTGAGTTCCTACTCCCTAATAATGCGCACTCAAATTTAATCATTAACTTTGCTTTCATTTCCTTTGAAATGTGGAGTATACCTAGTCGAACTCATTTCCAAATTTAAAAACTATTTATAAAGGCCCTCATTCATTTAGTGTTTTTTACGTTATAATTTCCCTAAATCCTCTACCAAGAACATTCTTTACCGAATTGGTAAGTTCTGAAAAGTAGCAAATAATATTAGAATAATCAGTGAAATTATACTTTAATATAACTGAACAGTTGAAGTACGTCGGTATCAATCTTATTCAAAAATTATTTTAACAGGTTGTGTACATAACATCCGTGCAGGTTATGCCATTCTATTACGAAAGTATTTGTCTTAATGTGACTGATAATTCACTAATTGTTGAAAACTAATTTTGGCAGAATAGCATTCATCCTTAGTAATATAAATAAATGAACAGTCTTTGCACAGCATGAGAATGTATATGTAAAGTTTGAGATGAGATACATTATATTGGAATACTCGCTTTTCTATATTAAGACGTGGTGGTAGAGCAGTTAAGGAAAATATTAGAAAACAAAACTCATAGAGATCGTAGATATAAGACAAACTGCAAGCAACCCCCATTGTTGAAACTAAATGTTTTCTTTACGATGAATAACGAGTATTTATCAAGCTCTTAACAACTCCATCGTTTTGTTATGGTTCGCGTACGGTTATTTCTGCCATCCGGCTATCAGGGTTTACAAGCCAAATAAACATACACAATTTTATACTTTGTAGGAACAAGCCAGAATGTGCTAATGTGTTTCCCTCCGTAAACAATACGCACAATAAAGCTCACTCTTGTGGGAGCGGGCGGCGCCGCGGCAGCTGCTGATCGTTTGGGTGCAGACCGCCAACCCCTCGGGGCCTGGCCGAAGCGGAGAGTCGGCGCCAACCAACGGAGCGGTGGTCGCATTGGGCGGTGCCAGCCAGCCGCGGCTCTCGGTGGGCACCAGCGGGGTACCGCCACAGCCTGATCTCCAACTTTTTTTTAGTAGTAGAGTAGGGCATGTAAGTGTAAGCGTGGGTAAGTAAGGAATGAGGGCAAGATAAGGAAGAGGAAGGAAAGATCGCGCGCGGTCCGTGGCGCGTTTGTTACGGTACTGCTCCGACACTCGCCCCGTATTGAATGGAGAAACCACGGAAAACGGCTGATCCAAGCGGCAACACCGCTAGAATTTGCTCCAGACCGCAGTAGAATTCGGCCTAGCTATGAACATAGCTACTGCTATGTTCTAAAAAATCCTAAAACCATCGTAACTAAACTAAAAAATCCTGCGACCGTCAGGACTCGAACCCTAGAGTCTCCCAGTGACAAACACTGCATTAACATCAGTTGATGCTCAGAGCCACCTTAAGGGATGCCAATACGAGAGTTAGGCCGAGAAAATTATCGAACTGAAACCGAAATCATGGCCATTAAAAACCACAGCAATAGTAAAACTAAAATATTTGTCATTAAATATCACTAGAACAGTAACTGAAGGAAACAATTTCTTTTTTCCTTTTTTTCATAACCGCGTGAAACTTGTTACATCGGGTTTTGATGTGGCATTCAAATTACTCGTAGTGTAACTAATAATTATTTTTTCAATTTTATCAGAATATATTGGTCATTTATTTAAAGACAGAAAATTCTTTAGATAACTGTTTCATAACAATATTAAATGTGAAAAATGAATTTCCAAAACGTTGTTTTACTATGTATCACATTTAATATTGTTATAAAACAGTTATCTTAAGAATTTTCTGTCTTTAAATAAATGACCAATATATTCTGATAAAATTGAAAAACATCTGTAGACAGAAAATAAATATTGATTATAACTAATAATTATATTTGTGTAGTTAAAATTAACTGCATTAATTGTAAAACAATGGCCTTCATGTCTTTGACCTACAAATAAACAAATAAATAATTAAAATATGTTCTAAAATCCGATTCAGTCAGAGCTCGCTTTGCTTTGACAGCGGCCATAGGATTAGGCTAGTAAATCAGAGACTCTAGCCGCAGAAGTCTACACCTACCCTTAATACACATCTACGAGGAAAATATTAACATCCCCTATCATTTCATCCCTGAAGAAGTCCACGCAGGATGATCGGAACCTTGACTAACTCCCTCGCCCCGTCGTCGCGTCGCCGCGCCAGCCGACAGCCAACACATGCGTCCGACCGCGAAAGGCCAGGCCTTCGCTGGCTGCCGGCTGCCGGCGCCGGGCGAGTGGTCCTTGGCCGTGGAGGGGGAGGGGGTAGGGGCGTGCAGTGTGTGAGCTGCGCGTCGGAGCAGGCGCCCGCATGGCCCGCAGCCGTCCCTGCGCCCGGCTGCGCACGCAGGCGGCGGCGCCCGGCCTCGCCTCCCCGCCCCCGCCCGCCAGCGGCCTCGCCCACAACTATTGGGCGTTTGCGTTGCCCTCGTATTTCATGGCCCTTTCCTTGAAGTTCAACGATAACAAAGGATTTTACGAAACTGTGGGCGCCAGGAAGTCCAACAAGATGCCGGGTTAAGACGCGTTTAATTCATCACGAGTACCTCTGCGACTATCATTGGAAACATTTTTCGTTCCTAACTGTTGAGGTTGACTGACGTAGGAGACAAGTCAGGCAGAGTGAACAACAGGCGGAATTGCAATAGATCTCCAATGAAGCTCTGATGTGAGGTAAGAAGAGCAAATTTAATATCAAGAGGGGCAAGTATTATCTTCAAGAAATATTTAATCTATATTTAATTTGAAGAACAGTGAGAGAAATGAATCCACAACAATAATTATTTTTATTTTTCAGTGACGGCTTTTGACTTTCGCAAAACATGTGGTCTTTTACAATCATAATCCCACACGAACACGCGAGGACGGATAAAACGTTAATTCCGATCTTTGGACAGATCGGAAGCAGAATTGGTGTGTAGCAGCTGTTTATCGGAAAAGCGGATAGTTTTGAGAGCTTGTGGAATATTTCTAATCACGACATCGCAAAACCGGCATTAGGAGTCACTAATGATTGGAGAGAAAATTGTCCGACAAAAGAGGTGGCTGCTTAGTTAAGGTTAATGGGAGAATGAAACACGTTCGTCAGATCAAAGGTAACTTACACAGTATTTTGATCCATTATAACTCAGATTGACAATCATTTTATACGAGTTATCTTAGATATTATAGTTAAATTTTATAGGTACTGCAAGAGTTATTATTCTATTTACCGTAGTTCTATAAAAGCTTGAAAGTAAAATTTACGTTTCGTTCACATTTAAAGGGATTTCTTGCACTGAGTCCCACCATTTTCTGAGCCGGCCATGCATTGCTGTTCCTTCTCGTGCGCGCTCTTCTTGCACACGCGCGCGACCCTACCCCGCGGCGGTCCCCACTCTCTCAGCCTCCCCCCGGTGCCTCCCCTGCCCCAGGCCCCTGGCGGCGACGGCGCCAGATGAGGCGGCGCAGCGCGGCCTCCAGCGGCTAAGCGGCTGGGCAAACGAACGCTCCCCCGACACCGTCTTCCCTCCCTCGCCCCAGGCCCAGGCCCAAACCCTGCTCCGTGCCGCGCCGGCCGCTTTCAACCCTCGGTCCTGGACGTCTTGCCAGCCGCTCATATCCTGACACGCCCCCTCCCCGCACCGCCCTCCACACCCCCGCGCACACGCGCCCCGACGCCTCATTCCCACCGCAGAGGTTAAACAGAAGGCGCGACTCCAGCTGCGGGACACCCCCTCCGTCGCCGCCCCTCCCCCCCCGCGTGCCTACGCGCGCGCGCCCGCCCGGCCCATTACGACACCTTCCCCCTGCCCCCGCCGCCGGAATTCCTGGCGCGGCCTCGTGTCCCGCCCACGCACCCGCGCGCTGTCTAAACAGAGCGCTCCACAGGACAATTTCCAGCGAGAGGGCGCTCGTGGCGCCAGCTGGGCCGGCGGGGGCGGAAGGCACGCGGCAGCCGCGGGGAAGGAGGCCCCAGACGAACCTGCTTGGCGGCGTTCGGTCGAATGCCCCCTGCTAGATGGGCTGTTCCGTGTCGTATGTGCAGAGGCAATCACTTCGGGTGATTTCAACGACGTGAATTCTCATTAAATCTAAACATTTATTAGGACAACTACTTGTGAATCGTAGGCATCGTATGACATTACCCTTGACGTCTCGAGAATATAAAAGTTGACCGAGTTTACAAAATTAAATGTTTTACAAAAAGAAAGAAAAAAAGTCACATAGGAGTAGTGCACTCCAACATGCGTATATTTGAAAGCAGTCAAGATCTCTCATGCTTAATGGGATAAATCGCGCTCATCCCATCACGGACGAAATAAAGATTTAGTTTCTTGTAAGTTCTGGTAGAGAGAGTATCAGCGTCAAGGAGAGACAGTGTAACATTTGACATTTGTAAGTTTTTAATTTAAATAAGTACGAAATTAACTCTAAAACAGTTGTGAATTTTTTTTGTTTGCTGTGTTCTCATGTGTTTGTGAGTGGATGAGGAAATCCTTCACTTTGGTTGATTAAAGCTCCTATTTAAAATTTAGCACGTCTCTACAAGTACTAAAATTATTTGTATTCTTCCTATTTATTAAACCGATGTGTGAATCCCGGTAAACAAAGTAGAGAAGAAAGGGGGAAAAGAGAATACAAATAATACGAAGGTGAAGAAGACGAAGAAAACTAAGAAGAGTAGGAGAGGGGAAGAAAAGAAGAAGAAAGCAGAAAGGTGAACAGTAAAAAGAGAAGAAAAGACGAAACTACAAAAGAGAAGAAAAAATACAAAGGAAATCGAATCTTTCTCCTTCTTCTGACTCAAGCTTCAGTAGAAATGCATATTAGATTTTTCATTGATAAACTTTGATTTATTTTTTGCCTGTTCATAATTCAGAAGTTGACTGTCAAATATTTGTTTGTAATAATATTTTTAAGGTTTTGTTTTCCAATATTTATAGCTATTTTAATTTTTGTACATTTAAAACTGTTTCTCGAAATGTCGAATATTTCAGCTCAGGTTCAGCTATTAATCTGAGATTTACCCGAAACTCCAAATCTTCTGTCTCTCCAGATTTCAGAAACTCAGGATGTTATCTAGATTTTCAAGTCAAATTAAAACATTCTCTTTACTAGGCAGTCGGATAGGTGATTTCCAAATCTACCTTTCCAGAACCAAGCTACGACGGTTAAGCTAAGGTGAACAAAACTGAGCCGCAGAAGACACCCTTCCACATTCTGTTTATTCTCCGCGGTGGCTGTTGTCGCTTTGTTGGGTGTCACAGCGGCGGAGGGAAAGGCGGGCCAGCTGCCTTTCCAACCATACCACCGCCCACATCACCTCACCTCCTAGCCCACCCAACCCCGTTCTGCCGCCTCATCGTTCTGCAGCCCCACCGCCCCAGTTCCCACTGCCCTTGCCCCCGCCGCCCCCGCCGCTCCCGCCACCTCGCCGTCTCCCCGCCGTCCCCGCTCGCGCCGCCGCCCCCGCCGCCCCCACTCCACCCTACCCCGTCCCACCCGTCCCACCCCGTCCCCATCCCGCCCCATCCCATCCCGCCCCACCCCGCCCCACACCGCCCAACCCCGCCCAACTCCGCCTCATCTCACCCCACCCCGACCTGCCCCCAACCCTGCCTAACCCCGCCAACCCCGACCAACCCCGCCCAACTCCGCCCAACTCCACCCAACCCCGCCCAACCTCCACCCAACTCCGCCCAACTCCGCCCAAATCCGCCCACCCCCGCCAAACTTCGGCCAACCCGCCTCATCTCACCCCATCCCGATTCACCCCCCATGTTCCCCGCTCCTTCACCTCCCTTATCTCTCATTCCAGTTTTACTCTCCTACACTCATCTTCATCACCACAAAGGACCATATCCTATCACCCCATCAGTTCTCCCAACCCTCCACACAGACGTCACTACATCACTGTCGCCCTCACCGCCTTCCCCAGAGCAAAGACGCAAAAGGTCGACCAGAGACTCGCCCTCTGCGCCCAAATTCTCTCTCTGAAGAGCGTCTGGCTTCTTCTGGAAGGGTGTGAGCGAGATCATATATTTGTCGTCAGGTGAGATAAGGGGAAGGCAACATCGGCCGGAGTTTTTCCAGACGCCACGCATTTAAAGTGACACAAGACGCATGCAGTGTCTACACGTTCAGGGAATAGCAGCTTTCGAGGACGCTGCTTTGAAGGATGACTGTCTACAGAGACAAGCAAACATTGTGAAACCATTTATTCTTTATTACATTGACATAGCGCAGTAACAAGGATACGTTTCCTAGACTCACGCTTTCACCATGATAATATGAAAATAAGGCAAAGAGTACAATGATGATTACGGTGCTGATCGTTCAGCAGTAGCATATAATCAGGATATAAAAATATATAATCAGTATATCATCAAATATAATCACCTACGTTACACCTTATCAAATATTATCTACTATTACGTTTCATTCTATCATCGTTTAGAATAATAGTAGGCCTAAAATAAGATGAAGTAATAATATTAATAATAAATAAAATTTGTTCAAAGAAGATGTTCAGGTATCTTCCCTGATGCAAGTTCTTCCGAAGTGATCCATCTGTTAACGTATGTTATGGTACGAAACTATAAAAAAATATTTAGTTTTCTGACCCTTTAGCATAACCCCTAATTTTAGTAATTGATGGGAATTCCTCTGCGTGACAAGTAGCACCAAGGACACGAGTGGAACGACCCGCCGGGGAACGCGGGAAAATATTACATCGCAGAAATTATCCACATGCGACACATTGCCTCATTTTCAGTTCCCTCGGTGGCCGATATTTCCTGAGATACTTACGCGTGCACCTTCTACGAACTCTGTCAATTAATTACGTCTTGCGAACTTATCCCAAGTAATTGTTATCTTTTATAACGCAAGGAATAAAATAATTTTGTCGTACACACTAAGAAAAACAAATGTACTGCCCAATTTGTGAAATTATGATAGGGTGTAACATTGCTCTCCAGCTAATTAAAGCTCAGAAAAGCTGCAGTAGGTTTCACGTTGTATTACAATCACTTCGCAGAAGGACGAAAACAAAATTTCGCCAAGCTTCTTGTAAATGATTTTCAGGAAAAAGTGTAGCAGTTTTCAGGGCAGCTCAGGGATAATCTAAGTAAGTATCCTTGGCTTGTGGCAAAGAGAAACCTGCATTTATTTCTCAGCGGTCTCTTAATGGTGTGTTTCTAGTGGCAAATGGCAGTTTCAACAGCTAGTAAAATTTTTAATAGCTGTCTCGCATACAAATGAAAATAATTTTCAAGAGAACGTAAAACAAATAAAATGGTAAGAAGGAAAAGCTATTTGAATTATTCCAATATACTGTGTTGCAGATTACGATGTCAATTTTAGTAAATGTTGCAAATCGTGTGTTCGAAGAAAAATCCACGGAAAGCAAAGCTTTCAAAACGAAAAAAACCCAGCATAAACGCGATAAAAGAGAATTATCCAAAGAGCAAAGAAAATATATTGTTGAAACACAAGTTCTCTCGGAGTTCGAGTAAAACACCGACAAAAGCATAATGCCAAGCGGCTTTATACCTTTGTGTTTAAAGATTACAATTGGTTTGTGTAAGATACTAGAACGCTGCAGGCGTGTAGTGGACGGGAGAAATGAGTCTTTGGTTCCGTCGCAGTGCGGTCATGGGGAGGTGGAGTGGTCTGGGGCAGGGACGTAGGCAATGGGGTGTGCAGGAACGGTAGTGTAGGCACTGTTAAAGGGATGGTGTGCTGGAAGCGTCAAGGTAATAGCAATACACAGAGAGAGGGGGAAGGCGTGGCGAACGATTGAAGGCCCGAGTGGTGCCCGCGGGCAGCACTGCAGCGATGTCGCGTGGAAAGTAGGGGGCGATGTGGTGGTAGCCCTGCCGCTCGCGCAGAGACCCCACGGGCGGCGCGGAGCGGGGGTCCCAGCGCAGGCGGCAGCGCATGTACCGGCCCGGGCTACAACGTTAACCGGTGGCGGCCAGCGGATTTAATCTGAACGCCAGCTCCGCTGCAATCTGGAGGGCGAGTTCGTTAAAACGAAATTAACTACTCGCTTTGTTGTGAAAACATTCGCCCCCACGTCCTTCCGCCCGCCCCCCCCGCACCGCCTCTCCCCTCCTCGCCCCGCGCTTCCCCTCGTGCGCTCTCCGCGTCGCGTCGCCGTCCTGTCGGAATTCGTGCCGCGCCGCTGCTCCGGCCACCCCGCCTCGCCCCCTTCACGCCCCTCACAGGCCACGCCCCCTCCCCGCCCACACCTCGCCCACGCCTCGCTCCCCCCCATCCCGCCCCGCACCCTCCCCACCCACGCGTATACCATGCTCCGCCCCGCCTAGGCCACGCCCCCTCCCCGACCATGCCTCGCCCACTCCTCCCCTCATCCCGCCCCTCCCCGCACCCTCCACAAACGTGCATCTCTCCTGCCCCGCCCTGATCAGTCATGCAACTCCCCTTCACCTCCCACGCCACGCTCCGCCCATGCCTTATTCCGTCGCACCCCACCCTACATCGCACAGCCCATGACCCGTCCTGCCCCCCTCGCGGTCCACCCGACCACGCCTCGCCCACTACCCGCCCACACCCTCCTCGTCCCACCCTGCCCACCCCTTCCCCGTCGCGAACGCCACATACCTTCCGAGCGAAGCTCAGGCCACCGGGGCGGGGTATGTACTCTAAATTAGAATAGAGCTGCGAAGGGAGCTCAGCCGTTTGGACAATCACACGAGATTTCGGTGGTTTTGTGTGCGATATTTGGTTCAGGTCGTGAGTTGATAGGCTGGAGATGGATTTGGAGGCAAATGTTTTGTAGGCGCATTGCGTGTCGGCACAAGGGCGAGCCTTCCACTGCGAGGGTTGTGTTAGGCGTAACGAGGGATTCTTTGGGCATCCCCTTGCGTGATTCCACGACGTAACAAACGGTTTGCCCAAATCAACCAGCATTTCTACCCAAATGCATTTATAATTTTTCACAGAAAATGCTCTATATTGCATGAAGCAAAATGCAAGGCGTTGGAAAATTGCCCTTACAACTGCTTTTATGGTAATGTGTTCAATATGTACTACATTTTTTCTTAAGTGAATAAGTCTTTAAGGCATGGTTATATTTATTTTTTTAAGCACACAATTTAATAATGCGCCATTTTAATGGCAAAATATTTTCATAAGAAGAAAAGAAAATCCTTTGACTTTCTTATCTCCAATCCACTAGTATTCTACCCAATCCACGAGTATTCTACCTTTCTTGTGAATGCGTAATTTAAATTTTAAAACAATATATTCTGGTGAACCACAAGAGAAATGTTATGCTTTTTGAAACTATGAAATTAAGGTGGAAAATGTATTTTTCTATCAATCAATGACCTACATTTTATCACATAAACAGTTCATATTCTTCTTCTAATATTCATTGCACATCATCTATCCTGAAGTATATTAATTTATGATCCACAGTTTTATTCGTTTTATTAAAAATTTAAACAAAACTGTAGTTATTACTAGTTGCTTTTCATCTCTAAAAAAATATTATGTCAACTTTAAATGTGTTCGTAACATTTGTACATTGCTTTAAAAAGGGAAAGGTGAAAAAACTGTTAAAATGGAAAAAGATAAAACTACCTTCCTCTGTTCGCCCTCGCTCTTGTATTGTCATGTATATGAATATCCACTATATCCACATGAAACAAGGAGAAAGGCGTAATATCTCACAGCAGTGCTGCCAATAAGCTCTAAGGGTCTGTAGGTCTTCTGTGAGAGAGAATTTTGGAAAAGAGACGAAATTCGAATACACTGTGAAATGAAGTTCAAATATTGGGGTATTATTTTAAATTTGACTTCTTATAAATTCATTGTTTCATATATTGGCCTTAACGTTATATGAATAAATTATCGATCAGTATTCTTCTTGTTTTCGTGAGTATTTGTTTACAGACGTAGTACACTACCAACAGATTGTTTAATTCACCGAATAATTGTTTAACAGAAACGTTTACGTTTGTGTTAATTGTCCACAGCTGGGTTGTAGCGTACTCAGTTCCAAGTGAACCAGACGAACATCATGATAGGGAGTTTTTGCCACCTCGAACGTTAAGCACTATCTATCTTCCGCGCATGCGCAGTTCAAGTTTCGCATCAGTTTAGTGCATCGGCGCATGAGCAGAAAATCGATAGTGCTTAACGCTCGTGGTGCAAAAACTCTCTAATAGTGTAGTTTAAGAGTGGCGGCACATTTATATTCCCGGTAATCAAGTACAATAATTTTCCAAACCTTATTACTTCCACAGAACGGCTTATGGTCATATCGGCATTTTATTTCTATCATTTTGTAATAATGTCAATTTTGGGGCATATCGTTCGGATCTTTTAAAGTCTGTCAGAATAAATTCTTCTGGAAAAGGAATATCTTACAAACCTGTATTTGTTTCGTTATTACTGACGGAAGTAGTTACAAAACACGATAAATTAAACTAGTGCGTCCATATTGTCTTCAAGTACTGCAAAACGCCCACTTATTTTTTCAATTTAAGTTGGTACTCTACGTATTAATACAATGCACTTCACTTGGATTATGGGAAACATTTTTTTCCATTTTACAGCATGAACAGCAGACAGATGTTCTTGTATAAGGGTTTTTCTTTTCTTTCCTTTTTTTCACTTATCTTCATTTCATGAATTACAAAGTGCACACTACGTTTTACTAAAAAATCTAAATTGGCTAATAAATCGCTCTTAAAGATTCCTTTGGTTCATAGTTTTTGTATCAGTAGGATTTTTTTATTGTTCAACAAAACACTATTTTGATTGACATTGTTCTACCAATTCTGAAATTTCGCTTCATTTGCCAGCTGTTTAATAGTGAATAATTTAACAATTACTCACTTGTTTCATTAACACTTTTAGTCGGTGCAATTCCATTAACTTTGTATTCATATAGATTATGTACATTTATAATTTTGGTTGTATAACAAAGTCTAAGCGTAATATTTAATTATGAAAAATCTAAACTAATGAAAGAATGTTTGAGAAATCTGTATAATGAGAACTCATTTAATTAGTAAAATATGAGTTTCTACTTTATCCTTCGTTCCATATTTTGTGAAATTAACCTACAAATTCTTTTTTTTCACACCAAAGCACAGAAATAAAAAATCTTGACATATAACACTTACAAATATATAAAAAAGAAGCATAATATGAATAAAACCATAGGTTTGTGGTGCTATATTCACGAACATTTATTTTATACAATTTGCTTTAATATTAATTAATCTTCCGGCTCGACTATCGAAAATACAGCCAGATAGCGTGTAGGATTTCAAACAACATCGACATAAGTCCATAGCTGAATGAAAAATCTGAAAAGATTGATCAGAAGGAAAATAAAATTAAAAATGGCTAGAAATTGGCTAGCTAGCGAAAAATGGCTAGCTAGAAATTTTATAGTGAATGTTAGATGGCTGAGCATTTTATATACGAAGGTGTGAGGTTAACCCTTTGTAAGACCCTTCGAAAATTCATGAGTAACAGTGTTTTCTGCACTTCAAAATTACAACTTGTTATATATTGCGTAAGAACCCATTTATTTCCTTTATACATGTGTCAATCGTATCGTTACCTACATCCAAAACAGCAATAAGTGTTTTAAAAACGCTTTTTCCTCTCTCTAGTTGAATGTAAATTATAGTTTTCATTTCTTTATTTTCCCGTATATATACGTATATACTGAGTAATATACATAATATAGGGAAAAATTATGTAAAGCTTCACGAAAAAAGGCGAATTTCGGCAGAAACAAAAATTCATTGCTGGGCCCGGATAACGAACCCGGGATAACAAAAAAGTGGCTAAAATCAGTTACTAAATTAAGAAAAAAATCCCTAACACGTGGTTGTAGCCAGAATCCCTGTTTTTTGACTCCTTGATGCCGAAAAATCGCGACTCTTGAAAGCAAAACGTCTGTCCGTTTCGTCCGTCCGTCCGTCTGTGAACACCACTAGCGCCTAAATCATACGTACGATTTTTTCCAAATTGAAGAACCCCTGTCCATGTGGCTGTAGTATAACCTTTGCGATTTTTGAAAACCTTTCTTCAAAATTTGGGAATACTTTACATCAAACCTCCCGGACATTTTCAAAATTTTCTCAAAATGACTCCAATTTTTTTTAAAATCTCTTATGAGAATGTAGTAAAATACAATTATTGAGGTGGCATACGTCCGATTTTCGCGGTTAACCCTTAATTTTTGAAAATTGCAAAAGTTTGAAGAATTTTCGGCATCTTCCTCAACTATAAAATCAAAGATTTTTTTTCAAATAAAATTTGTTCTCCGCAGTGAGTTCTTTCATTAAGATCTTGTACATTTTTTGAAACTTTCAGTAGTTTTCGCGTAATATTGCGTGCAATATGTGCAATTTTAAAAAGTTACAAAAACAATATTTTCTCAAAAATGGCTCCAAATATACATTTGCTCAATTATATAACCATATATATATATATATATATATATATATACTTATATATATATATTTATATATATATATTTGTATATATACAGTGAAACCCCTATTTACGTTCCCCGATCTTACGTTTTCCTCGAATTTACGTTTTCCGCGATTTTACATTTTCCTCGATCTTGCGCCTGACTTGTGAAGTCCTACTGGGTATTAAAACCCCGATTTTAAGATTTTTGCACATCAGGTTTCGAATTAAGTCAGACGTTCTGAAAGAAAAGGTGGCAGTGTTGATGTCAGTTTCAGGAAGGGTGGTGACGATACATATAAATATTACGTGTTTCGCTATTTAAAAATCGGGTATATTTTGGTGAATGTTCTGAATTGATTAGTTGAATAATTTTCCAGGACTAAGCCCGTGTGTTTCGTTTCGAGTGTTTGTTGAGTTAAGTTTGTCGCCAGTGGAAGTCAGTAGCTTGTTTTTACTTTCTCGCTACTGCTTACGCAGTAGAAAGTTATGTGCGAGGAAAAAAGCAGCGAATTTTCAGCAGAAAAACTTGCCGGGCCCTTAGCACCGAAAAAGTGGATAAATCCAGCAGCTAAATTTAGGGAGAAAATCCTCTAACAGGTGGTGTAGTCAGAATCCACGTTTTGAGGATACTTGATATTGAAAAATAGATTGACACCAAATGCGGCCATTTTCTCCAACTTTTATTTTCCCCTATTGATCTGGCTGATGTCGTGGACTCTCGAATTTGAAACCGATATTGTAATTTTTGGGGGTACTTTACTATGACGCCCTCGGGACATTTTCAAAATTTTGAAAAAAATGGCGCCATCTCTCACGTTCGTTGAAAACTTGATTTTTCGAAAATTGCAAAAGTTCAAACTTTTCGTTGTTTTCCTACAACTACAATTATGAACATACAAATTTTTCGCTTAATGAAATCTGTTCCAAAAAGGTAGATAGAAAAAATTGAATGTCAAGCACAATTTTTCGAAAAAATTGAGTATTTTTCACATGAAAGTACGGGTGAGAAAGTATGTGCTATTTAGCACCACTAGTTTCTATTAATTTCTTTTTAGTTGATGTTTAAATGTATGATTTATAATTTTTAGAATTACTTGTTGTAGAACAAAATCTGTGCAAAAAAAATAATTTCCTCTATTTTACGTTTTCCTTGATTTTATACTTTTTTTGACCAGTCCCTAGAATGGCGTAAAATAGGGGTTTCACTGTGTGTGTGTGTGTATATATATATATATATATAATATATATATATATATATATATATATATATACATACACACACACCTCTTCTGAATTTCTTCATAATGTCAGTGGAGTACTACTTATTCACATTATGACTGATCAGTAAAGACACATCAGTAAATATCAAAATATTCGACATCTTGTTTACGATTGCAAAGAAGGTACCGAGAGGTGAGTTAAAATTGTGCATTATCATTTTAGTAGGTAATCTGTAATTTCTAGTATACTGAGAGATTTGCAAAGATTAAAAATAAGCATTATTCTGAGAAGCTCAGTAGAGGCAAAAAAGCTTGGGTCGTCACTGAAATGAATGGAGACTCCCCAGCGTCGTTTCGCAATGAGGCGCCCGCTGCTGTGGAGGTGAATGAGGTGGCGGCTGGCAGAGAAGGGAGGACGGGGTTTGGGAGCAGTGGCCGCCGCTTCCCAAGCCAATTAGACGCGTGGCGACGCGTGCTCGCGCCAAAACAAAAAGCGGCGCTTGTACGGCCCCGCCCCCACCGCCCCTACGCGTTCTCATGTCGCGTGAACAATGGCTGCTGCCGCCGCCGCCTCCGCCGCCGCCGTCGCCGCCGCCACCATCGGTAAGGTATTGCGGAATCCGTCCTCCTTCAGCTGAGGATGATGCACACCAGGCGGATGACAGAGCTGTAACCTAACAAACAGGTCACGGACCACGCGCGAACTTTCCTTCCTCTTAGTTGACCTGTCCTGATCCCTTCCTTACATACACATACTTACATGTACTACGCTACCACATACATCGGGAGACCAGTCGGGAACGTAGAGCTTGTTCCGCCTAGGGCGATGTCCCGCAAGGGATGGTATCTGGAGTGGGCCCCTCCGCAAGCCCTTTCACATGAAACATCAGCATCGAATCTCATCATCCAGTGAGGGAGGAAAAGCCACCACATTCTGGGGAAAAAAATCACTACCCTATCATTGGTAATGACCATAGCGGTTGACGTTACTGGAAACACGAATCAATCAACAGCGGTAGATAGATATTATTGTGTTGTAAATAAGTATAAAATATCGTAAAAACCAAAGTATGAGTGAGAAAAAGTAAGATAAAAAAATTTGTCTGCGAGATAAATTAATCCCCTATAGGTAAAACTTTGGTTGCCGGCCACAGCGCCGGTAACTTCATATACATTAAGTTAATTTACAGTCCCTTTATTACCGCTGAAGCTAAAGAGCTTGCGACTCGTGTATTTCCCTTGGCCAATAAATGACCGCACTGCTCTTGGGTCACTGGCGAAAAAAAGAAAAAGAAGCGAATTCTGACGGCTCGGCCTTAACTGCTCTCTTGCCAACCGTTGCACCGCGCCAGTCTGCTGACGAATAGGAAAAAGACACCAGTAGTGGTCGCATCAAGCATAAAATTTGAATAGTAAAATTTGGACCCTTTCCCGCTTGCTTTAAACTTGTAGAACCTAGAGTTTATCCCTTCAAGTAATGAGGTATATAATGGAGATTATTTATTTCCCTTATTGTTTGTAATATAAAGATTAAGTTTTAAAATATTTTTAATATTGATTACGCAGTAATTCCATTGCGGTAACATGAACTACTGCGCACGTGTTTTTGGGCTCTTCTTTTGCTAGATGTAAAGTAGCAGTTCCGGGGTTGTCTTTTAGCAATAAAATATAATACAATCTGTAGTTCTTCTCCATAATTATTACTGGATATTACTAGGGACGAAATCTAGATTTCTAGAAATCTATTCAACATTCAACTATGTGTAGAAAAGGGATGGGGATTCTGGAACTCAAGAGAACGTGCGCAGATTAGACAATTCTCCCGTACGTCATAGTGTTTTATTGTTCTTTGGCGAAATAATTAAATCTAAGTAAATGAATAAACGTCAATTTACGAGGTTCATACACTTTCAAGAGATATCTAGTGGCCATTACTGATTCGTGTATTTTTTCCCCAATTCCCCAATTTCCAAGTGGATAGAATTAGTTAAAAATTGGGGTATGGAAATAAATTAATAAAAAATGCGATAAATTGAAAATTGACCCTGCTTAGAGACATGTTCCATGCAAAATGAGATGTGCTAAATGTCAATGGAATTTCTCAAAACAAGCTTAGATCTGTAGACCAAGAAATTTAAGAAAACCACGAGAATGTTTATAACTAGGACAGCTACTGATGTTTTTACCTCCCTATAGCTCTTTTGGTGATATTTTAGAGTAAACAAGTACTGTGTCTGCCCTAGGGTATTCAGAGGAATAACATTTTTGATAACATATAAATAAGAGTATATTCAACTGTCGTTGAGACATAATGATAACTAGATTTACATTGTTATTCAAGGTTTGTATTCAATGTTTTGAATTATCTCAAATCCACACAAGTTTCAAAGAAACGTTATTCCCAAAAATAGAGTCTGATACTGACGGTATATCACGAAAAATGTGCCTGATGCATCATCAGGATTGCGTGCAATGGCGTTTAGAATGATATATAAGTCATCTGACTGATGAGTAATCGGTGTGCTGACGAGATGTCATGTAGTCTAACATACTGGGTCTCTTAAGTTTCAAAAATAATGAGATAAATTATTTACAAAAATAGAGACTGATACTGGGCACATCGCGAGCAATGTGCCTGATGCATCATCTTGGTTGCGTCCAATGACGTTTAGACTGATATTTAAGTCATCTGACTGATGAGTAATCTGCGTGCTGACGAGATTTCATAATGTGCAATATCATGAGAGAATTCAAATGTACTATCAGTGGAGTTACGAGCAACTAGACGTAGGGCAGAGAGACTCATGAATCATTCGATTACCAGACATATACATTTTTCATGTCATTGTACTGAAATGTGATAACTTTGCAGTATTCATACTGACAAGTTGTCAAAGCCAGAACGGAACCGACTACCGAAATTTCTCCGTGAGCGGACTGCTGAAATCATTTTATCTGAAATCTAATGCAAATACAGAGAACAGAAAACATGAACATGAAGAAATATGACAAAGAGAGACGTAGCAAACTAGATTGTATTGAAACTTGATACATATCGTCTACCAGACGAAACATCAATAAATGCATAAACTGGCGTGTTGGCAAATTGTCATACTACAGTGTTGAGACCAATTTGATAACTGTGAAATAATTGATTTGTTAGTTGTAAATTATGTTGGTTACTAATGTTAAATGGCATGCGCATCGTGTTGATAGTTCATTTCAAACCTCTCCTCTTGAGAACTAATCAACTGCATTCTTCAACTCTTCAAAAACACTTCTTGATTTAATTAGCTTTCCACATGAATTTGACCATCAAATCCTCCGAAACAGAAACACATGTTATTCCCCCTCCTCAGCCGCAATCCTCTCGTAAGATCTAAGCCCTATCCACGTTCGTTTTGCCGTGCGAAAACCACAGCGGCAGCGAGCGCCTCCCAGCACGCGAACCAAAGCTCCGAGACGAGGGCGGAGGGGCGGGGAGCGGGAGGGAGGAGGAGCGAGAGCAACGTCGGAGGATTGCGCGGCCCTTAATGAAGAGCCTTAATTTAAGGGGGCGGCAAGAAACGAAGCCCTGGGACGTGGGACGCGGGAAGGAAGGGGCGGCTGCAGGGGAGGAAGTGGGATCGGCCGCGGCGCCGGAAGTGGTGCTCAGAGCAGTGACGGTGACGTATACGTAAGCAACGAAGGAGTGGTGCAAGCGGTGGAAACGATGGCGGTGGATATGATGGTAACGACTGTTATAACGACTACTGACTATAATGTGATGTTGATGATGAGAATTCGTAGACGAGGAAGAAACATTTGAGACAACTAGCGGGAGAAGGTTGGTGACCCTTTTTTCCGAAAAAAAAGACGTTTTCTATGTTGGCGGATGAATGTACCTGTATCAGATGACAGCTCGCGTCGTTATTGCTAAAATACAGGCGTGTATGTATGAAGTGACAAGCAAAATTTAAACATGATATGGAAAAGATGACGGGCAAGAAATCGGTATGGTGACAAAATGAAGGGTGATCCACCGAGTGAACTCTCCACTAATTGATCGAGTTAGAACTGTCTGGGTAAGTGGGTGAAGGGCGCGGATAAAAGCGGAAAGAGGGAAGTGGGAGCTAGGAGAGGGGTAAAAGAGCGAGCGCGTGAGCGAATAGTCGAGTGGGCGCGGAAGATGGCAAACTAGACAAGAAAGTGAGCAGACGAAGGGGCAAGTGAGAGAGGAGGCGGGTGGCCGACAGGATAGTTGGTCGAGGCGCCAGTTTGAGGATCATCTGCCGAGCGGAAGGCGAGAGAGCAGGCGGACAGGCAGTGGTAGCGAAGAGTCCCACTGAGTTGCTAACCCTTGCGCGGGGCACCATCGCCTCTACTTTATCCCCTCTCCCTCCACCCTGGACCTTTCTCTCTGCCCTGCCCGAACATTCATTTCCGATCTCACCCCGGCACTTGTCGCATCCACGCACAAACTCCCTTCACAGACCCCATCTCTAACCCCCTTCAACCTTACTTCCACGTCCCCCATCTCCCTCCAACTCTGCCTCCACCCCGCCTGCGACCCCGCCTCCGACCCCACCTCCGACCCCACCTCCGACCCCACCTCCGACCCCACCTCCGACCCCGCCTCCGACCCCGCCTCCGACCCCGCCTCCGACCCTGCCTCCGACCCCGCCTCCGACCCCGCCTCCGACCCCGCCTCCGACCCCCGCCTCCGACCCAGCCTCCGACCCCGCCTCCGACCCCGCCTCCGACCCCGCCTCCGACCCCTCCTCAACCCCGCCTCCGACCCCGCCTCCGACCCCGCCTCCGACCCCGCCTCCGACCCCGCCTCCGACCCCGCCTCCGACCCCGCCTCCGACCCCGCCTCCGACCCCGCCTCCGACCCCGCCTCCGACCCCGCCTCCGACCCCGCCTCCGACCCCGCCTCCGACCCCGCCTCCGACCCCGCATCCGACCCCACGGCCAATCTCACCCCATCGGGCCACAGCCTGCATCTGTGTCACGGCTGCCGTCACCAACCTGCCTCCGCCCCGTGGCTTCCGCTTGCTCCGCGGCAGCCGTCGCCGAGGCCGCCCTCGTATGATCCGCTTACGTCGTGAGGCGCAGCAATTCCAGGGCGCTCCCGACCCCTCCCTTTGGCTGCAGAAGCAAAACAATCCGAACGCCCGTGTTTTTGGAGATCAGTGGCTTGGCTTTCCGCGCAAACAGGTCGCAAAGGTGCAGATGTTGCTGGTCCCGAGTCGCCGACTTACGCTTATCAAATCAGGGTCTTACGAACAGAATACTCTTAGTGTTTAGTATCCTTGTTCTGTGTTTTCTTTCCTGACGTATTATTAACAAAATATAATGACACTGTGATATTTGGAATGTGCTTTAGCTATTTTGACCTTCTTGCATTGCTTTCACTTTCTCAAATGTTCTCTTTTTACTTTTCTCCTATTATACTTTATAGTATAGGACGAAATGGTATTGCAATCACCTCAATAATACAATCCCGAATGTTCCCTCGTAAAATCCTCTTTAACGTTCTTTTCAACTGTAACTTTGCACAAACGTCTCGGTTTCGATCTATCAATGTTGTTGTAAAGATGCTTAAGATTGGAGCAGGGGGCGAAGAAATACTCTTAATTTTTTACCCGAAATTCAGGGTGTCTAAATGAATGAAAGTATGTGTCACGCATATCTGTCAGATTAGAAGCTTTTGAGAAGAATGTCATTAAAGATGTTAGTGGTAAGATCTACTTGTGTTGTTCTGAAAATCATTAAGATATTTTAATACTACAGGTATTTTGCATGAAGACTTTGTAACTGACATGTTCAAACTTTTTCTCAAATACGCCTTGAAATTTTTATTTTTTTCTGGCGGAAATGAAAATGCTTTTATAAAAATGTTTTAGTTCCGATTCCATTAAAACTTCTTCATGAACTAATATAGTACTCGTATTTGGACGTATATTTTGAAGGAATATTGTCGTTTTGGGTGAGGGGGCAAGAGATAAAATTCTGAAATCTGGAACAGATAATCATTTCTGTTACATTCACCTAACTTCTTGCTTCATTCATATTCTGTACTAATAAAGAATACATTTGGGCTATTACTTTGAAGTATTTCGAAATGACCTCTTTTCACTAAAATATAACACTATTTTTATCGTGCGGTAAATGGATAATAATTCACCTTTTTGCCAAAAATAGGTAATCCTTGACCTTTTGATCGTATTGCATCGATGAAAGGTAGATTGTTGGCTAGAGCCAATATGCCTCAATAAAATGGCTACACTTCATTTTTCACTTAACGCAAAGTAAGCAATGCCGTTTCTAAAGGTCCAATTACGAAGATGAGCCGTCACTCCACTCTGCCAATTGTGTTCGCACATATTGAATCATCTGGCCGCTCCCCCCCCCGCTTATCAATCGGAGAGCGCGCGCTGCAGGCACAGCAAGGTCTTTGGCTGCAGGCCGCGGCATCCAATTACTCCGCGGACAGCCCGTGGCGCCGCCAGCGCCGCTGGCGGCCTAATCCTGCAGCGCTCTTCCGACGCGTTTTGCGGGAACTAAAGCTCTCTCCTAGAGACTCCGAAAAACGCTTCCGCTAGTTAGGAGAATGCTTTTGTGTAGGGCGGAGCTCCGCCGGGGTTTTCAGCTGCTTGTCATTGAAGAAGGGATTTGGGGGATCCTTCAAAAAAAGGCAGGAATGGGGACTCATTGGCAGCTGCTCTTTCATTCTTGCCCAAGCTGTGTTGGAGCTCTTTTGAATGATACAGGAAACTACAAGATGGAGAATGCCTGGAAGATTATGAATTATAATACGAACTGTTATCACTGGAGTGAAATAATTTCGCTTGAAAAATAACTCTTATTATAAGTACGTTGCTCTTTTCAAAACTTTTGAGGAAAGACGCAACAGTTATTTAACGGTAAAGTCTGCTAAAAAGGTTGTTACACGCTAAAGAATGCCATTTTAAAATTTTTGAACAATGAACAAATTTTGAACTTATTAAAATTGAAGTGTTATTGGCAGTATGTAATAATATTAATAATGATTATAATAATATTATTAACAATAATAATAATCTTTATATTTAAAACCCTAAGGGTTTTTGCTTAGAAGGAAGTTTTTCTTTACTGGACTCAATTACGCTATGCTTTAAATGTAAGGTAGTCGGCCGTAGAAGTGTTTTCATTTCCTCTCATAACCGTTTTTATTTTATAAATACTCGTATTAAATTGCAACAATATCATAAAAGTAATTGAATAAATCAATCTGCCAAGATTTGTTTATTATTTAATTGTATAACTTGTAATCTTTTCAAAGTATTCGGTATTTCATCTTTGAGAAAACCTGAGAATGTAAAGTTATTGTTAACAAAATAAAGATACCGGATTATTTTAAGCGGGAAGTGTGTGTTTTACAACGCAAAGATTACTGACTGGAATTGTCATCAATTAGTTGACACAAGTGTTCCATTACAAAAAGTGTTCAGTATAATTATAATTATATGTTTTGCATTACGTTTTTAAATTAATATTAGTAGCACGATTCGTGCTATTGTGACGTCGTAGATTGCAGAAATCACAGTTAAGATGTCTTTGGTATGCAAACAGTTTATTTATGACATATATGCATCTGCCATTTGCTACCGGAGCGTTTGCTTCTCGTCAGCATCTGCCAACTTTACACGAACCTTCTGTCAGACGCGAGCCTGGCGCTCATGTCAGAGCTCGTGGTCTCCCACGCTCCATGGCGCCCTCGCAACAGCATCGCGGCAGAGGTTTCCGAAACAAAACCCGTCCGGTCGCTGCCGCAACTTCTACATCGGGGGTCTCGCTGTGACGCACGCCTCCCCGACGGTCGCAAGGGTGTGGCCTTGCGATATATCCGGCGCCAGCGCGGCACCTACCCTCTCGTCCTGCGACCTTTGGGTTTGGCCTCACCGCTTTCGTATTGTGAACACATTCCACAATCGATAGGTGCCTCCGTTTACGGTATTGCCACGTGGAAAGTGGCGGACGCTATACTATAGTACACTAAAACATACGGTAAATAAAAAAAAATCAATTACATTTTCAGAAATATGTTGAACTGTGTCTTTATTCATAGCCATTAATAATTTTTGTTTTTATTTACGGTCGCATCAACTAATGGGTCAATAGCGACCACCATTGGATTTAACGTTATGGTATGAGGATGATACGATATGGCGATGAAAGGACGAACACATACAATCATGCCCCAAGCGGGACTCGAACCCGCGACCCCTCGGTCCGAGATCACTACGGCACTAGTGTTTTAGCGATCTCGTCCACGGGGTCGACTCATTTATCATTCTATTGGATCAGAATTAGTAAATCTTTCTCATTTCATTAGTGACATGAAACAACATTTTTGGGTTTTTCGTTTGACCATAGTGCAATGTTAATTTTTTATTGTAACTGTTCTACAGTCATTCGTTTTGTGGGTTGGAATTACTATGGTTCAGCTAATATAGTCTTGTAAATTAAATTAAAACATCCAATGAAATTGTAGAAGTAATGTATCATTACAGCAAACAGAATCAATACGAATAATATACAATTTTGTGCATTATCCTTAGAAAGGCTCAGCAATCCCCAAAACACGTTACGCCTTTACATACCCTCATGGAAACGCGGAACGCTAGGCTCTCAAAACTCGTGCTGTTCGACTCTTTTGATATTTTAAAGGTTGAAATTACAAAATGAGTCTTCTTTGATCTTTGAAATTTTGGAGGATTTGCTAAGTTGGATACCTCCACTCCATTGCACGGATGGTAAGAAATAGGCAGAATCTAAAAAGGTATGTAAAATTAATTTGGCTACTTTATATTATGTGCGTTTTAATCGCACTAATCTAAGTTTTTTTAAGTTTGTTCTCAAACTTTTAGCGATTTTCTTTTTTTTACATTTACCAAGGCAAATTAACTAGGCTATTTACTTATTCATTTATTTATTTAACCTCAAAAACAGTAAAATCTGCATGTCGTTAGGGAGAGAGAGAAAAGCCACATTAAGCTTTCAGAAGGAAAACAAGAGGTCATTTCAGCATTTACTCAATGGATTAAGAAAAAAATAGAAAAAAAAATGTGAGATGGAACGCATTGACTCAAAAGCTGATAACGATATTTTGTACAGGCATAATAAGTATTTTGTAGATTCAAAATATATTTTATCTAATGCATTAGTGTCTTAATAATTAATGCATTTATGATGTACCGCAGGGTTCAGATCTTGACAGTTGGAAATTCAGTTTCGTTCTGAAGCTACTTTAACTTTTAAAACCAAATGTACAAGATGCAGAATACTCGCACCGGTCCTTCTAGTAGACAATAATTAAGTAAGACTTACGTAAACGAGAATACTTGTGAGGTTACGAAAATGCTCTGAAATCACGTATCGGCAGTAATTAATTTGCAGATTATCGTGTAAATCGAATTAATTGAATTTAATTATTTCAGATTGTTGAACAAAATTTTAATATTTTTATCAATTAACATACAATAACGAACATTCAATTCTCATTAATCATACATATTTAAATATTATATTTACATTCAAAATACATTCTGTTTATATTTGCATCAATTTTACCAGGTATTTTCATAATTATAATGTAAATAAAGTCTCTGGCCATTTTTCGATAGGTTCAGGAATCGGATATTGCACATATGGGAGTTAACTATTTTTTTAATTTGCCAAATCTCTACGTTTTAAGGACAAATTTATCCCCATCATCCGGCTTGAACAACACATTTCACTTCGATAATGTTTATTCTGAGTAAATACCACAAATACTAGTCGGCATCAAAACAAAAATACCCGAAACTCACCTTATTGTATAATTATTCTTAATTCAACATCTATGATGGAAATTAAATCTAAAACGTTTCCCAAAAATTGTTTCAAAAATACAAGACAACCCACCATCCAAGCCGCCATGGCGGATGCCAACAATGAAATGCATATGTGCAATATCTGATTACTAAATCTGTTCGGTGAAAAATGGGCAAAAGTTTTGTAATGAATGAAAGTGACGGACAATAAAGTTTAATAATATTCTCAGAATGTTTAAATTTTCTTAATTTAAATCTCTTTCAACGTTGTGCTTACCACTTCCAGGCAGAGTGTGTGTAATGTCGGGGAGAAAGCGAATCGAATAAATACTCACAACCTTCCTGACATTGGCGTGTGTTGGAACTCCTTTCCCTTCCCTGGTTTATGCGGCATCGGCATGCGTGCACACAGTTCCGCGCCCCGTCTTCAAAGAGCAGTTACACCTGTTGTGAGGCGTAGGCCGAACTAATAAGTAACTTGGCACGCAAAGTGGCTGCGGAAGCAGCGCGCATCGATTCCTTCGCCCCGCGCGCGCGGGCGATCCCAGGCGGTGCGCGCCCCTCCATCAGCGCCAACACGCGGTAATGGCTCCTCCACGGCGGCGGCGGCGACTGGTCCTCCGGGCCAACGCCCCCGCGGGCGCTTCCCACCGCCCCCACGCCGCGCCCCGGCGCGCCCGACCACTCCCGCCCCACTTCACTCCACTCCACACTGCATGGCTCCCCTCCACACCGCCCCTCTCCGTATCCCTTAACACCCTCCCGCTCAGCCCCGCCCCGCTTCCCCCATTCCATTCCGTTCAGCCCCTCCCTGGCCCGTTCCACTAAATCCCACTTCCTGCCCCTCCCTCCTCCCTGCCCCTTCACCGCTCCCTCTGCGCCTCCCCACCCCACCACGCCCCACCCCGCCCTCCCACCCCTCACCGCCTCTCACCCCCCTCACCGCCCCTCACCGCCCTCACCAACCCTCACCACCCTCACCACCCCTCACCACCCCTCACCACCCCTCACCACCCCTCACCACCCTCACTGCCCTCATCACCATCATCGCCCTCATCATCCTCACCCCCATCACCACCCCTCGCCACCTTTCACCGCCCTTCGCAGCCCCTCATCGCCCTTCGCAGCCCCTCACCGCCCCTCACCGCTCCTCACCACTCCTCACCACCCCTCACCGCCCCTCACCGCCCCTCACCGCCCCTCACCGCCCCTCACCGCCCCTCACCGCCCCTCACCAGCCCTCACCAGCCCTCACCGACCCGTCCCGCATCACCCCCACTCTCTCCATCGTGACTTCTGTAGAAGCCGACAAAATCACAGCAGTCGTTGCAGCGGAGCAGTCATCGTTTGGCTCAAGAGCGAGCGCTTTCTGTCACTCATATGTTTTGTCCATTTCAGTTGTGTAATTTATCGTTTTATTGAAAAAATTAATTCACTGCAGATAATGTTACATCGCAGATAATAACATTTACATTTATGCAAAGAATATATTTGTTTACAACTTCTTGACAACAATCTCAATCAGTGACTGACATATTCACTTTCAGCTTAGGTACAATATTTTATTAAGCGTTGCAACTAAGGAATAATGTTTTGGCTGAACGTGAAAACCTGCAGCCTGTGGTTCAAACAAAAGCTCCTAGTCTATTGCTCCCTGCCATCGACTTACTCCCATTTCAGTAGCTTCCTAGGTTTCCTCGGTTGTTAACAAATAAAAGTATGTATTATTACTACATTGTCTTCCTCACATTTTTTAAAAATTTTTTCACGACTCTCCCAGTGATTATTCTCAATAAGTACATCTCCTCGATCGAACCTTCTTCAACTCCAACTTTACTCCTTGGATTTCTATATTTACTCTTACTATCACCCATCTCGGCCAAGCCTTCTCAATCCACCTCATCAACCGGTCATTCCAGGCCATCTATTTCTTTGCCGCTTCCACCATCGTCCCTGCTGTCTCCTTCGCAACTGCACTCACACCATTACCTGTTTTCGCTGCCATCTCTGCCTCTTCCTCCTCGCGGTCAACGCCTTTGCAGCGGCTTCTGTTTTCGTAGCCAACACCTTTCTCACATGCGTCTACGTCACTGCTTGAACCAGGTTCTCCGCCACTCCCACTGCCGCTTATGTTGCAACCAGGGCTACCAGTCTTGCCGAGACTCCCGCCTCTTCTTCAGAGCAACCGGAGCCTGTACCTGTCGTGTTCTTTCGACTTTCACTATCATCTCCTCGCAGCTTGAAAGAAACGGTGTCACCTGTGACTTCCACCGCCAACGTCAGAGAGACAGCGATGGCCCTCGTCTCCTGTTACCATTCCTCCGTGTTCAGCCTTGTTTCGTTGTCACGATACCTCTTTCGCTTATTAACCCAATATATTGGGTAATAATTATTTTTAAATTGATCAAATTTCCGCATTGTACCTGATGATATGATTATAACCAACAGCGAGATCTTCACAACAATGAAATTGTGAAGTTGTCACTTTTGTAACGTTTAGAGCTTTTACTTTATCGTATACTTACTTATATATTACTCGTTCACTTTACATTTGCAGACGGCAGAATTAGGAACTAATGTTGTTTTGAAAGTGAAGGTCCGCACACACAACCGAGAATACACGAATGGTACCGATGTCAATCACCATCTGACCAATCAGCAGTCTCCGAAGGCAGCACAAGCGCTACGGACACAGCTGACGAATTATGCCTTTCTGATAGTGAGCTGGAGTCGCACCCTTAAATGATTAAGACAATATACAATAAAATAGATCACACCACATGCTATTAACAACATTCACGTACAATATTCTTATTTTTTCTTTGCACTTATCTACTACTTAATGGTTACGTTCTTGCCCCGCCGGGGTTCTATGTGCTGCTCACCGCCATCTATATCATATTAAACGGTCAGTATCTACTGAGGACGCGCGTTTCTCATTCAGTCGGCGGTGACCTAATGTAAACAGATCGCAGCGCTCCGTCTACAAATGTAAAGTGAACGAGTAATACTTCGTAGTATGTAGTGTTGAGAAAGGCATGTAGGAAAATCGATTTCGAGATATTAAAGGAAATACTTGTTTTGGTGTCCACTGAAGTCGAAAAATTTGTTTTCAAAACCTGTGACTGTCCCTTCGTCTGTGAAGAACTATTTGTAGAATATTTCCAAAAATGAATATTCCCCGATTGGTCTGGCCCGATTCAAGTCTTGCGATATTGGAAAGAAAACTTTGATTTTGGAGGAAGTTTACATGAAGCACCTGGAGTATTTTCAAAATGTTCACAAAAATGGGTTCTCTTTTTTATTTATATTTTTTATAAGAATGAAGTGAACTACACTTTTAACTCTTAATTTTCGAAAATTACACAAGTGAAATTACACATTTTTGGACTCCATCGTACAACTACATTATTAAAGATACAGATTTTTTCTGTGAATAAAATTTGTTCTCCATCATTAGCCCTTTAATTAATGTCAAGTAAACGTTTTGTGAAAGTATTAATATTATTTTCCCAATAATTTCTAGTGAAATATGACCAATACTAAAAACAAATTTTTCACGCAAATGACTCCAATTTTTGTACTAAGAGTGATAAATGCAATAAATAACTTGAAATAAACTACATTTTGATGTACTCCCTTTATTTTTCAAAAATTACACAAACTGTTTAAATAACATGAAATGAAATATTTTAAATAATAATTAATATAATTGCGATAATATATTATCGTTAAAAACGCCCCATTGTATTTACGAGTAATTGAGACGTTTTTATACAATATTTTATTTGTGAGTACAAATGCGTCAATTATTTTTAGGAAGTTTTTCGAAAACTCAGATGACTTCAGTGAAAACAAGTTCAAAATTGTGGATTTTCGGAAACGCTCAAATATTTTCTCAAGAACGGATCTAATTTTTTAATGAACATTTCGCATTTATGACCAGGTTCCACTACTCTATAATACACTTAAAATAATCATTCACTTATGCTATTAGGGGAGCAAACTTTTTTTTAACGAAAAAGTGTCTTTTAGACGCCGATAAATAGCAGTTGCGAACAGAGATGCAAAACCAATAAGTTCAAAGCAAGGAGATTAGGAAACTAACCTGTAGGATAAAGTCTGTGCCATTCTCTTTCTACATTACTCTACACACTAGATTGTGTATCGTTTATTGCTGAACGTTATTAAATACATAGACCTTGTTAAACGCCACCTACAGAAAATTTGAAGACATGGTCCCCACACATGTACAAGTACTTCCTTCTGACTTAATTTTATATTATGTTTTTCTATTTTCTTCAGCATATCTTCTGAACTGACCATCTGACTATATTACAGAAATTAACATGTAGTTTTTTATTTTCATTGCATCAGATACTAAACTTACATCATGTAATACTAAACTTACGTCTCACTGCACTCATTATGGCAGTTCTACTTCGTGTAACCTTCGCATCGAGTGTTGACCATCTGTTCCACAAAGGAACCTAACAGGTTTCCTCTGAATCCCAGAACACGTTATCTCTGCTTGCGGTTGTGATGCCGTTGTTTCGAACAACACTGGTATTTGCTTTTGCGAATGCAAACATTCACATTAAATCTTGTATTACAGAAACCATGACGAATTTTTCCCGGTATTCAATATTGCGTAAATTCATCAGCCTAACGATCCTTCTGATACGTTCATTTCCTCGCTTTGGAAACTTCTCTACCAAAGATATCATCTGTAGTACCGAACGCCGTTGAATTTGGTTTGTGACATGGCATTGTATACAATGTAATACTTACCAGATCATTCCAATGATAGCTTTGAGTGGAGTGTATTATGTTTGACGTTTGATATTTGTGTGTCGTCTCCAGTGATTTCGTAGAGGCAACCAAAATCACCAAAGTTCTCCATGGCATAATATTCCCCTTTTGCAACAAATTTGAAATGAAAAATTAAAGGAGTGAGTACCAAATGCGAATCGTTACAGACACAAACCTTTATTTTTTCTAGGAAGTAACAGTGGCGGAATGAAGCATAAATATACAAAGCAAGAACATATTTGAGGTTTTTGAAACGTACTTGTATATTTTTTTACTTATTTAAGGTTACTTATCAACTACGAAGGTCATACATCGGCCAGCGTAATTAACACTGGATTTGTAACTTTGGGGGTAACGGTAGTGGTGGCGGAACTCGCTTACTCATATACGTACACACGAACTTCCATGCCCTGGGCGGTATTCGAACCCGAGTCTCTTCAGGCCCGAGGCAGCTAGGGGCCCTCAGCTTTACGAGCTCGGTTATCCAGGCTGGTTCGTATATTTGTTTCGTCTCAAAGTTAAGTTTTTGAAAAAATATAACCTTCATCCATTTACTCTGTATTTTACAATGAAATTTAAGTTGTATGGACTAATTATGAAACTTTCTGGCACAATTAATACTGATAAAAAATTTAATGAGATTACCTACTATGTGTGTTACTTCCATATAATGCATTTTCGATTAGTTTCGTTCAAAATTACCAATTATTGGGTATGAACAAATTGGCATCACGCACTCTGAACATTAGGGTGCCTGTTTGCTTTCATGTAAATGTCATTTGTCACGTTAAAAATTAATTATGTTTTAAATTAGCCTATTGTAATATTTTTTAGGAAATTATTCCAAAAGCAGTGAGTTTTTAAAAATGTGTATTTATTCAGTCTGGATATTATAGAACCATAATATGCAGTCTTTAGAATCTTCAATTGTTAGAATTCTATCTGTAATACACGTGAGAGAGTAATACACATGAGAGATCAGGGATACATCGGCCAAATATAAATGTATAACAGAAATGATGTGTAACTAGCAGACACAGCACAATAAAATATCGCTAAAAACTCTCACGTTGTTTACAATTAACAAATCGTCTATATCTTGTAAATATATTAAAGTGTACAGAAAAATATAGATAATTAGTATAAATATGTATCATTACATTAACTCATCAAATTACCGCGAATACATTTTCCTTCAAATTTCCGAGTATATCTAATTAGAATTGGTTTAGTCGAATTTTAGTAGGGTTTTTTTTGTAGTTATTTCGTGTTTTAGTAGAATTGAATTAGGTTTGTCTGTATTGTAGAGGTTGAAAATGGAAAGCAAACTGACAATACAATATTATGCGTTCGCAATTTACATATTTTTTTCTACTTAATGGAAAATGGAAACAACTGAAAGCAAAACATGGGTATTGTCATGATTCTTGCGATCCAACTCTTTCGTCCATCTTGGATTCCTCACAGTAACATCAGAGCTCTTCCAAACGCCGAAAGCACTTCAATTACACCGAAATTACTTGCAAAGCTTCCTCCAGTTTCTTTGCTGCCCCTTGGTCTCCGGCTGCGGTCAACGCCGAGGCTGCAGCGTTCGCCACCACTTTCGCTGGCGTTGTCGTCGCCGCCCCAACTTCCGCTACGCCCACCCCTACCTTTGCCAACGCTTCCGCAGCCCACCATGGGCGCTGCCGCTACCTGCCCCGCGTGGTCGCCCCCTTCGCCACCGCCACCGTGCCACCCTCCGGTTCAGAGACTGCCTCCTCCGCCTACGCCACCGTCACCGCCGCCACCCACTACCTCCCGCCACCACCCGACACCACCCGACACCACCCGACACCACCCGACACCACCGACACCACCCGCTACCACCTGCCACCACCCGCCAGCACTCGCCACCTTGCACCATCACCCGTTACCACCCGCCACCACCTGCCACCACCCGCCATTACCCGCCACCACCGCGGCTGCCTTCTCCGCCATGACAATCGCCGCCTCCCACCGCCGCCACCGCCACCACCACCGTTGCTGCCCCCTCCACCTACGCGACCGCCCCCCGCCCCCGCCACCGCTCGCCCGCACAGCGGGTGCCATCGCCCCCGCGACCACTTCTTTCTCCGCCTCCGCGGTAGTTTTATGCATCCGCTCCTTAATCGCGCGCCGTGCCGCCCCGCTCCGCCCCGCCCCGCCCCGCCCCGCTTCTCTCCGCGCCGCGCGCTGCGACGCCCATTCGGGGGCTGCTGGCCGCACACACGCCCGTTCATTCATTCGTTCGCGCGCGCGGTTCCCACGGCGACCGGTTCAGCCGCTCGCCCGGCCGGTTCCTTTCCGCCGCCGCCATCGTGGGCTCCTTTTTGCAGCGCGCGACCGTCCCGGCCGCCCCGGCGCGCGCAACCACTGCACAGTAGCCCCGTGCACGCGGTCGGAACGCCACTTCGGAAGGAAGCGGAGGCGGAACCCGGAAATGCACATGGAAATTTCCGTTCTGAAGTTGCAGAGAAGTGTTATCAACGCTGTACAATAGTACTCTTCCTATGCATACACAATTCGAAATCTGGTGCACTAAATTAGGAGATCAGAGCACAGGTGCTGTAATGCCAGATAAACGGTTTTTGTGATATTGCGAGATAAACATAGTATAATTATTTTTTTAATGTCAGATTGTTCCATATCTAAATTTGATTCATTTTCAATGATATCATTACTTCACTAATTTAATGTCAATTTCAGTACAGAGAATAAACTTTTAAAATTGTGATATTTTGAATAAAAATTATGTATTTGTTTCAGTTGTCTTTTGAAAATTGTAGACAAAAGATAAGTACACAATGTAACTTTTGTATTCATAAAATGCTCGTGAAACGTATGAAATATATTGTGTCCATTGACGTTTTTGTTTTGATTATTTCATTTTTATCATTCACCCTGCGTGTTTTCATACTTTCACACTCCTAGTAAATTTAAATCCATTCTATTCGTTTTAATAAATAAATTAATTAAACAATAATTTATATTCACAACAATATTCACCAGAGTAAGATTTAATTTCTTTTGTGAGAAAATTTTAAAGTGAAACAAGTTTAACTGAGACAAATCCACTAATGCAGTCAAAAAATCATTTGTCTATTTACGAACAAATTATAAAAATGATAATTTTTCCTCTAAACATTGAAATACTAATCTTAACTTGACAATGTTCGGATTATTTTGTTTGATCTAATTGCAGTTGCGTTTAACCTGTAAGTAACTAATACATTATTATTCTTTAATCTAGCACTCCTTTCTTTTAGTGAACAATTGTTTTTATATCGTAGTACTATTTTCGTTAATTTCAGTAATTCTAATACCCATGCCAACACACAACCTTATTTTTTCAAAACAAAACGTCCTATCTGTTCGCCAAAATTAGTACTATCTCCTAAAAACCGCAAAGGTAGATTCGATCATTTGAGAGACTCCACACTTTCTCAACTCATTAGTTCCTTCCAGAATCTGGACACCATCTGCTTCTTTTGTAAAACCCTCCCCTCAACTCTCTCCAGCAATTCTCTTCTAGTTCACCGCACGTACCCTATGACTAGACAGCCCCTCTTCCCCCAATCTTCCGTTCGCACGGAAACATTTAGGATTTAGACATTAAAATATCTCACAGTTGCATGCTTTAGATTGGCTTGTAAGCATCCATACTGTGACAGATGAGTACAGTTATGTGATACTTCACCTTCCGCCTACTTTCTATAGAATATAAACAAAATGTAATTTACGAATAATTTATTATCACTATAAATAATAATACAATCTTCAAATAAATATATGCTCAATACGAGTAATAAATGCTATGTTAAGGAAAATATTAAAGAAAATAGAAGATGGAAAATAGAAAAATCTTAAACCTACCGCATTAAATGAGATTCTAGAAAGCAAAACATGTTACTCATATAAACACTCAGAACCTTAATTAACAGAATCTTAACAAAAGGATCACGGATCGTGGGTGATCTTACTTTTCTCATTATTCCCACCCGTCCCCGTACACACGCGCGTTCACTTACATGCGCTAGACTACCACACTTGTCGGAAGGTTAGGGTTTGTCCCGGCTGGAGCGTTGCCTTGCTAAGGGAGATTCCAGGAGAGAAACCCCCGTAAGCCGATGAATCTCACGTTTCAGCAGAAGAGAAACACTGCCATCTCTCACGATATGACGTGCATTATACTTGCTGTACCAACTACCATAGAAGTTGACGCGCCCAGGAATACAAAATAATCTAACTAAATTTGAAGGTCGCCCTTTAACTATGATCCGATTAAAATAAGTTGGTGATTGACAGTTGCGCTTCTGAAACTGTAACTTCATACAATACGAGTGTATGATTTGGTTACTATAATAAATATTTATTTAAAGTGTTTATTTTCTTGTCCCGGGAGCACGTGCTCAGTGGTACGCAAACTGTCAACGTCGCTCCCTTCCATTCGCAACTGTCAATCACCAACTTATTTTAATCGAACCATAGTATACGCACTGCGTTCCGCGCGCGGGCCCACTGCAGGCGGTGCCCGCCACTGCCGGAGGCGCATCTCGGGTTCGAAGCCCCAGCGACGGCGACGGCGACGGCGACGGCGGCGGCAACGGCGGCGGCGGCGGCGGCGGCGGCGGCGGCGGTGACGGCGTCGCGTGGCGCCTTCTCCCACCGGCTCCCATCGCCCTGGGCCCTCGGACGAACGTAGTAGTCGCAGCGTCGCCACTCGCACATGACGTGCATTAAGTGCGAGGTGAACTTAAACGCCCTACGCGGCGAAAGCCACTTTACGCTTACTTTATGCGAATGTTCGGTAAGATTTGCCTACGAGTACGGGAGAGTTTTCGAATGGCCACTAAGAAAACTCACCTCACTATTTTAGAAACTCACCACTGTAAACATCGCTTTGAGAGATACAACTGGTTCAGGTGGTCAATGAAACATTTTGGCCAAAATTCAGGTTATGGTAAATTTGATCTGAATAATGCTCTTATTTGGGAAATACCTTGAAACGTTTGGGTCGAGAAAGCGGATTATTTTGAGGTGTTGCTTATTGAAATTTGAAATGTCATCAATATCAATCAATTCATTTTAGTCTCTTCGAAATTATTTGTATTTGTAAGTTATTTGAGGTAACATTTCTCTATGACTATAAACCCTTATTATTTCGGCCTTGGTAGCTCAATGGCATTTTTCCGATAATTTTCTAAATATTATTAGTTAAACTCTGAGTAAATTTTTTTAGTGACAAATTTTGTGTGCATTAATAAATAAAGATACAGTGTATTTCATACAAATTTAATTGAACTGGAAAGGCAGGATTAGAACATGTTGCCTGTTGATCCAATTTATGTTTTCACTATTGTTTGGCACACTGATAGTCAAGAAGTTTGGATGGTTGATTAGGTGCGCTTTGTATATGACGCTGTGTTGTATTAATTCTTCGTATAAAGTGGTAATTTGTGGATCTTGCTGTGAAGTGTTATTGGATAAGTACCCGTATGCATTGACGGAGACTTTTCATTCAAATCTACGTAGAATATTTATTTGCATTTTCTTGCACAACTCCTTAACAAAGACTTGCAGCATGATTTAAATTCACTGGGGCAAAAGTTTCGTTTCGACTCCTACCAGAGGGTTGGGGTTTCATGCAGTTAGGCATAGTTGCGTTTTATACTACCTCGCATCACCTTGAACCATCATTCCACTTATAAAAACTCAATGTTCAATCTCAATCACAGTTTATGATCATATTTACTGTAATCCACCCGCAGTACAAAAGAAAATCCCGTCTGTACTCACTTGCGCAGAGAGAGGAAGATATGAAAGTAAAAGCAACTTTCCTCGCCTAGTCTCAGAAACAGATCATCATTACAGGCGAATGCATGCAAGGGGGTTTACAAGCCCCCACCTTCTCGAAGCCAACATTTTCATTTTGTAATTTTATTCAGTCTATTTCAAATATATGTAATTTCTATACATAGATCACTTTTCATCGAAATGCATGTACCGGTAAAATTTACCAACACTCATGCTCCTATATTGTTTCAAGTTAACATTAAAAAATATGTTTTCAAACACAGTCATAGGGTTTTGAACAGAAAGTGGCCACTCCCTGAAATACTTTCTAGTTTCGTCTCCAATCACTGTCGTCCTCATCGTACGCTATTTGCAACTGTATGTGCTAACTTGCGAGTAAAAATATACTTACACGAGTTTTACATTATTTTGGGGTTTTGGCTTCCCCTTAACTGTTTTCGTGGCAGTGGACTGTTGGGCTGTACTACTACTCTTACGGACATTAACCGTTTCCTTACACACGGCGGAAACCATTCCCGTGTCTCGTGCAGCCCGAGTCGCGTGGGCCTTGAGTAATTTCCTGCTGGGCGCCACTGCATTCCGGCTGCTCTAGTTTAACCGGTAAGATACTCTTCGCCATGTTCCAGGCAGCGGGAAAGCAAGCTTCATTTCCGGTAACTTTGAGTTGAATTTTGCTCTGCTACTGCGAGAGAATGTTTACTCGGCGTCTTTTTGTCGTCTGTGTTTTTCAACATCGACTGTTTTCCAAATTGTTGATGCATGAGTACCACAACCATCTTAGTATGTATTTTGTTCTTATTTGGTTGAAACGAAAGTTCCTTTGATTTCAGGTTTCTAAGCGTCGATGCGCTTATTCACCCTACTCCTATTGCTTCACAGCTGTAATAATTTCCTGTATTTAGTTACCAGGGAAAGTTTCTCGTTCCTCGTAAAATAAAAAAATATGATTTCACAATGTCAAATATGTCGTAATCAGAGACGCATCCAGGATTTTTCTGAGGAGTCAGCTGATTCGATGTTTTCATATTAAGGCAATTTCATTTATGCTGAATATAAATTATGTTATTATGTTGACTTACTGTGTATATCTATAAAGGAAGTAATTTTGAATAATATTGAATTACTTAATAGAATAGAAAATTATTAAAAACCTTGTTTTTTAATCTGTATTATTGGCCTCCGCTGAAGATCTAAAGCCCTTTAAGCTCCCCCTCCACACACACACTTGGACGCACCTCTAACCACAATAATTATATTATTAGAACTGTTAAACAGTACGCCCACTACAACACACACGCATGCCGTGTTCGTATGTTGCACCACGAAAATATATTTAGGCGAGCATTTTATACAAGTTTCTACTTTTCATCGTTTTGTTTTAACCTTTTTTTAAATCTGTGGGAAATAAATACGTCTAAGATCAACCTTCAATAATAAGGGTATAAATTGAGTTCCTTTTATCGGATATCTGAAACCACAGTCAAATTAGCTCGGCTCTCTTTAATTTAATCTTCTTATCTTTCCTAAAATATTAGCCTTGTTGTGAACTCTTCTCGAGGCTCTTGAGCTCTTAACTTCATCTCCTGATTTAGAAGCCCCTTCTCTTTGCCCGTTTCCGTTTCTGCTCTTTCCAGCTCGTCTCCTTGATTTGATCTACAACCTGTTCTACATGATGAAGTCCCCTCGTATTTCCCGACGCCATCGGGCCCACCCTGCATAATCTTTTTCTCTGATCGCGGCTTCGCGCATCAGGCGTGGTTTTTGCTCTGACGGGCGCAAACTAATGCGCAGTGACTTAAAGTAGATGTCAGGTCCTCTTTCACTGAACGAGTTTCCTGGGAACAGGGTTCCTTCGTCGCGTGAGGTTACTGCCCGAGTTTTCGTAAAACGTATTAATGATATGTATTTGAAATACGGAGATTCATTCAATTTTTAAGTTCGAATTTGATATTTTGTTACAAATATTAAAGGCGGCTTGATGTCTTTTGCCCTAAAGAACTTCTTACTTTTATGCTTCTTATATATTTGATCGTTCTTCCCTGAAGTTACGTAGCGAGATTTGGTACCACAAGTATATTTCAAAATAGGGTATTATATTATTTAAAACGTAATGTATCATTCACGTATCGAATGTGTTAATAATACCAAAGGTACATTGGATCCTGTGCAGAAAAATAATACTTTTTGCGGCGAATTATACTTTGCGCCGAGTGTTCTGCAAACCAGAGCGTCAAATTATTGAAAAGAAAGTCTAAACGATTCTGCGCAAACTAGATAATTATGTACGTTTTTTCACTGACAAAATAATTAAATTTCATTAGTTTTTCAAATAGGTAGATGATAGTAATAGCAAAATAAAGTATTTGACATTGCATCGGGCCAGATTTGAAGCTTTGCACAGATCTGATTTGTGTTGTTATTGTTCTTTTTTGCACCAATTATTTGCATTTTCTGCAATTAATATATCAAGAACTTTACAAATACGATAGTGTGTCAACTATGATACCTCGTATTTTTCAAGTGAGATTGTTTGAATTAACATCATGAACATCATGATTTTATACTTGTGTAATGTTGGGTGAGCAGGTTCCAACCCAAACCATTATGAGTGCGAGTTATGTTGTGCATGCACAAATTATTCTCAAAGGTTAATCAAAGCTTCATACGTAATATTGAACTACTCAAAGACCTGCAAGTGGCAAAATATCAGAAGGTACCGATACGATTCAGCAACTGTACCCGCAGCCGATTGTCATGAGTAGGTGGCAGATTGTGATGATCTCAAACATCGCCAAAAATGATCAATAAAATTCTCTTAAAATGTTTTAAAATGCCCTAAAAACAAAGAAAAATAATGTAAATTTTTTTATCAAAAACAGTTCGGATGAACAACTCATGTTAGATATATTACCGATGTAAGCGAGGCTTCTTCTTCAAGTGAACTCAGCTTGCAAATTTTTGATTTTGACTTTTATTTAAAATAAAATCTGATAATGGCGCCGATAGGCGTCACCAGAACCTTATAATACATAGTACCCACAACGGCTGACATTACAATATATGAGCGAAGAAATCGAATAGGCTACTCAAGGATTCTATAGTAAACATTTGTTGCATTTCGTAAATATTGTTCGAAGCAAGTAACATTAAAATGATATGAAAATCGATGAAATCAGCGAAAATGCATTAAAATGACGTAAAAAGTTAAAAATTAGTTATTAGTTGAAATAGACGAAAAATACAAAAAAGAATTAGACATGCCCAATAAGTAATTTCGTTTTGTCATAACATAAATGAATTTATGTACGAAATGGCATTGTTCTAAAGTGAAAAGAAAAAAATGACATTTCATTAAAATCTACCCCGTAGTTATGAGCATGACACAATTAATGGGTCAATCCATTTTAAGTGGTCCAGAATTTAATAAATTGGTCGCTCGACCATCTCGAAAAAATTCATATTTTGTACATAAGGAAATTTATGTTTTGGCTGTTCAAAACCATCTTCAACTTTTTTTTATTGTACCTGGTTTACAAATGGCGGCCATTTTTGTTTCGCGCCGCGCGCCATTTTTCGCGTTCGCAGACCTTTACTCTTTCCTAAATTGCTCAGCTCTCTGTTGTTCTAGCATTCTAGAATAAAAAGCATTCGATTCAGCATACTTTGGCCTGCAAATCAAAATATTATTTACCTATTTTATATGTTTTTATTTGGGAAATATTTGCAACCAAATCTATGGAACGCGAATGAACGAAATTCGATTTTCAGAGAGTAATTTTTCAAAGAAGGAATAGAATCTAAGCCTTAATTTTTTCTGTGCTTTTACACACAACAGTATAGTTACATTTTGTAAAATATCATTGGTATATAACGTACCCCTTGAAAATTACATCCTCTTGAAAATTGGAATTTTGGATTTTTTCTCAATTTTGAACTGTAATATCTCTGTTGGAGGACCAGATAAAAATCTGAAAATTGCACACATGCTAGACCGTTATCATACCAAACTTCAATTAAAATTACAACTTTTAGATTTAACTCGAAGTATTTTTTAAAAAGTTGAAAACTTACGAAAAAAAGGCTTCATTTCCCCATTGAGGATACTTTGTGCCAAGTAGTAATCACATTATTTTGAAGCTATTTTGAACTAAAATCTACATTGATTTAAAATAATTAATTATACTTAATAATTAATATACATAAAAGTGGCCTAATATATAATTTGCAATATTACGTATACTTTACTCTAAAACAAACTTACAATTTGACATCTACGTCTGTAATTGAAAATGGTTATCTTGATTTTGAAATCTGAACCGCTTTAAACAAAACGTATTTCTAAAATACAACAAATAAATAAATTCAGCGTTTTTGTTTATGTTTTTGCGTTTAAATTTTCCATTCTACTTACTATTTCTGAAGGTTTCTAGAAGAAGAATGCTGAATCGAATGCTTTTTATTCTAGAATGCTAGAACAACCGAGAGCCTGAGCAATTTAGGAAAGAGTAAAGGTCTGCGAACGCGAAAAATGGCGCGCGGCGCGAAACAAAAATGGCCGCCATTTGTAAACCAGGTACAATAAAAAAAGTTGAAGATGGTTTTGAACAGCCAAAACATAAATTTCCTTATGTACAAAATATGAATTTTTTTCGAGATGGTCGAGCGACCAATTTATTAAATTCTGGACCACTTAAAATGGATTGATCCTAATGTGTCGCGCAGTGAGAATCCAAGAGTTGCCGACATCGGGCTTCAAAGTAAGCCAATGCACCTGATTTCACATTCTCATTTTACTACGTACGTAGTAAGGTGAAAGTATTGAAATCGTGCGTCGGAAATGGGCGATATTTCGACAGAAAAACTCTTATTGTTGTAATCGATATAAGGAAAATTGGAAAATTCTTGCTCTTGTATGTTGTAAATTACTTCCTCTAATATGTTGTGTATTTCATTTTATGGGTCCTTGATACCGACAAATTGATTGACAGCAAACTTTCGATCTGTCTGTTTGTCCCCGTCCGTCCATCCGTCCGTCTGTGGTCAAAGCTATCACCTAAACCGTTCAGACGATTTTCTCCAAAATTTATAGTTTCCTATCTATCAGAACGAACTCGAGGCCCTGCGAATTTGAAATGGGTATTTTGAGTTTTGAGGGAGCTTTACATTTAGCTTGAACAAAATTTCAGAATTTTCTAGAAATAGCTCCAAATTTATTGATTGAATTTTTTCCCTCTCATTTCATCATTCCCTCTCCAGAGAACATTTAAAAAATGACGCAGATCTCATGTTAATTGAAATCTGTTAATTTTCAAAAATTGCAACGGTTCAACATTTTTTTGATTTCTTCTTACAACTACAATACTAAAGATAAATATTTCTTTCCTAAATGAAATCTGTCGTTCAAATACATATTTTGAAATAAGGTCACATACAACTTTTAGAACCTGTGAAACATTTTGCTTGATATACTATTTCTGTAGGTAATTTAAGGAAATTATTTTCTCTAAACTGGCTCCAAATTTTTCAAATTTTGTTCTTTTCGTTTCAAAGGACAGAAAAGTGGTGCTGGCCCCTTTTTCAGCGAACTGTATTTTTGAAAGGCGCAAAAAAACCTGCAAATGTGCAATATTGACGAGAAATATTTTATCTTAAATAACATGTGCTCTAAAAAATTAGATCTTGAATGAAGGGCATGTATATATTTTTGAAAAGACAAGCATTTTCTGAGTAATGTCTGCTTGAAGTTTAAAACAATGTGTTAACAACTACATTGTTTCGAAAACTTCATCAATTTATTTTATTCTTTTCCACAGATAAGCCAAAAGACGCTGAAGCAGATCTGAAGAAAGTGAAGCAGATCCCATTTTCTTTGAACGCTGAATTTTCTAAAATTTCTAAAGTTAATTGAACACTGAACATTGAACTTGAACACAAATAATATGAGAAAGAATATGATGTAGCAGCACTCGTGTAATAATCATGAGAACAATCAACATGGAACAGGTATTCCATTTGCGGCGAAGGAGATTTTCAACCGGAGGGGGAAGTCTAGCACACTATCATACCGGCCCAACGTTACAATCGTTCCTTGCATATTGTTTGTCATTTCTTAGAAGCGCAGCTATTTGCAAGTGGGTAGCGGGCGCGGAAAGGTTCAAAGCCAACCAAGCCCCAAAGTAGTCTTCAAGCAAACTATTTTCTGCGAAAGCGACCGCGAATATCCAACGCGGCCTCAACATGAAAAATAGGGCACGGCGCGGTGATGCGTCCCCGATGAGATAGTGAGTGGATGGGGAGCGAAGCGGAGTGGAGGGGAGGCCCGGGGGTTGTTGACTCGAGGAAAAAGCAAAAGGGGCCCTGAGTGGCAGCGATTTGCATCAGCAGGGGCGCCATGGGGCAGAGCCGGCGCAAAACTTTTCGGAAGCAGGTTCCGGGACGATGAGGGGATAGGGCAGGGCCTGAGCGGCGACGCTGGGGAAGGCGGAGATGGGACGGGGTGGGAACTGGGCGGCAGGAAGGTTTGAAGAGAGCGGAAGCGCGGCAGGAGTAGGGTGTGAGAGGGAGAGAGCGGGCCGGAAGAAGGGCATGGGCATGCGTGGGCGGTCCATGAGCGGGGTGTGTGCAGGGTGTGGGTATGCGGGGTGTGCGCAGAATGTGTGCGGGGCGTGAGCGGGGCGTGAGCGGGGTGTGAGCTGGGGTGAGTGGGGCGTGAGCTGGGGTGAGTGGGGCGTGAGCGGGGCGTGAGCCATGTGGGAGCGAGGAGGAAGCGTGGAGAATGCGGGGCGGGAACCAAACAGGAGCGTGGTGGGAGATGCAAGAGCGGGACGGGAATGGGATGGGGACGAGGCGGGGAGCGCAACGGAAGCGGAGGGGAGTAGGGCGGGAGCGGGGCGAGAGCGGGCTGGGAGCTGGGCGATCGGGAGGCGATGAGGAGCAAACGGGGGAGTAGATGGCCCGAGCTGGGATGGGGCGTGTAACATGACGGGGACGATCGGAGACGGTGATCAACAAGGGCGAAGCGAAAAGGGAGATGGCCAAGGCGTGGCGGTACGGGGTAGGTCGCGGGTGCGTTATTTCCCTGTTGCTATTGGATCTCTCCCGGTCCCTTCTCAATTCATGTCAACACCTTTATTTCATCAAAGTGATTTACATCTTTAATCACCTCTCACGCCACTCTTACCAACTCGTCTCATTCCGATCCGCCTCGACCTCATTATGTCACACTTTCTTGTCTAGTTTGATTCGTGCTCTTCTTCCCATTGGTTTCGTCACTACGAGACTAGTGATTTCATTATCATAGTATCAGTGAGGACAGAATGGCGAGTGCTATAGAGGACATATAGATGATATAATATTGGGAAATTGTGACGAAAACATAAAGACAAGCAAAATTGCGCCACTATAAAATAATGCCAAAATTATAACGTGTAAATAAGATAGGAATAAAGAGAGTGATGTGTCAAATGGCGTCGAGAGGATCAGAGGGGATTACGCTGTGAAGCAGAGAAACGGGTCGCGCAGGGGCGGGTTGAGGGGGCGATGCAGCGAAGTGCGAATGGGGAAATCTGGCGGGTGGCGATCGGGGCCACCCGGTGCGGAGCGGGTCTCCGGGCAGCGCGATGCGCGGCCGAGACGAGACCCCGACCCCGCGTCGCCCCGCCCTCCCCACCCACCCGCACCACCCCGCCCCACCCCGGCCCGCTCCCCCCTCACCCCGCCATCCCCTGGAATCGCCTTCCGTCTTCCGTCGGCGCCTCCCCGGAGCCTGTTTTCCATTTGGATCCCGCTTGTTGTATATTCCGAGCTGACGGGTCGACGCGGCGGCTCTCCCAGGGGGCGAGGCGGGGCGGAAGGGGTGGGGGAGCACGCCGAAGTCGGGCGATGCCTTCCCGACGGACAGACTCCCCCGCCGTTGCCGTCCCCGACCCTCCCCACCGCCCGCCGCCGTCTCTCTGATTGCGCGGCGTCGGAGCCTACTCCCCCATATTGGTTCTGCGCTGGAAAATACTGCCAACTCGGAATGCAAAGCTCCTTGCTGCCTTCATTTTATGCTCGGCATCTTAACTGTCACGGGAAGAAGTAAACCGGCGCCATGTATAAATATTTCAGTTGGCAACACGCTTAAATTACGACTGTACATGAAAAGTGAAAAAAAGAAAAAGAAGGGGGAGAAAGAAAGAGCTTGTAGCGGCTGCGCCATAAACATGGAGTGAGAAGGGGCGGGGGACAGGGAGAGGAGGACGTTGCTCTGCAGTCGCGTGCGTCGCCGCCGTCCTCACTGCCCCGCCTCTCCTCGCGCTGCGGTCCTCGGTTCGAGTTTGTTCAGACGCCCAGCGTTTACGGTCCTCCGTTCGACCAGACACTCGTGGACTATGCTCTATGAGTAAGAGACCACCCAGGAAATGGTCTGAATTCCATTTTATTTTACGTCTGTATGCCATGTCTTGGATGACATTTCAATTTTCATGGGTGTGCTCTGGAAGTGAACGAGAAATGCCAAACCAGCTGGTGTTGCGTGACTTGGTTAGTAACACCTGGACTTCCTTGTTGATTTTCAGTGTGTACATTCCGCTAAAAGAACGTTATAAATGTTCCACGTCTTGCACAAAATGTGCTTTTCAAATTATTGCAGTTCACTATTCAGGAAAAACAAGTCATTGTTAGGAAAATATTGTACAATTTTGTGATTGACAGTTGAAATCTTAAACGTGACGTTTATAAGACAATAGGAGACAAATATTTGTCCCTATACAAGTATTAAAATAGTGAGTTTTAACTGATTTTTCAGTTTCCATTGCGCTCGTGTTCAGTATCAGTTGAGTTTGTGAGTCGGTATTATACGAAATACATTAAAGTAGAAAACCCACTGTTGAACAAAACTACACAGAATGGTTTTCCAAAAACTAGAATGTACATTATTCAAGAACAATAAATAAAATACTATCTTGAAACATTTCAATAAATTAAATATTTCAACCAGTCTTCACGTACAGTGTAATAACAAAATATATACAAAGAACAGCAGTTCTTAAGATACCAAGAATATTAACTAAGTTGCAGTTTCATAACTCATCACTTATTAGAAAATGATTTACTGGTAGACAACCTCTTCCTTGTAGCTTGCTGTCGCATGACGCAAACAGTGACGTAACAGTGTGACATTGATTATGCGAATTCATTTAGTACGCGTGAAATGCAGATATTTGCATTTTAATGTCATAGCCATTCGATCTGTAACGTCGAAACCGTCCAAAATCGGCACGGTTTTATTGTTTTTGGATTTTCTTTAGTTCCAGTGTATCAATACCGTAAGAATCTCTTACGTAGCTGAATTGTCCATAGATTTCTGTCAATTTCTGTCTGCTTTGAATTGAGCTGTTTTAGTAATGATGACGATTTAGAACGAGCAATTGTTCGTAAAAGATACTTATGATCGTTGCAATGCTCCAATTTCAAGAACGTATGTCTAGAATTAATTTATAATTTATCTTTGTTTCAGGTAAGCTAAGAACAATATAATTATCATGGAGATGTGACGCATCATCATGTGAGTACTAAAACTGATTCTTTTTTAAGATAATTATATTTTCCAGTGATCATGACTTGAAATTTTTTGATCTCGAGATTGTACGAAACATTAATATTACTCCTTGGATAATATTGACACCTATGTCCTTCTCATCGCTATGGTACTTAGACTCCTCGGACCCAAGGGCTGGTACTTCATATTTTAAATTCGAGTTTTAGGTTTTCCGCAAGACAATGGCATATCTATTATTGCCAAGCAATCCATTTCTGCATAAAATAATTTTTAACTAAAAAAAAACTATGTAACCTATAAGTTACAACGGGTCTCAAGTTTTGATATCAACAATCATTGTGAAGTGGAACATACTACCAATTATTTCGTAAAAACACAAAGAATTAACTAAGACTTACATTTAAAAAATACAAACATATACCCAAATTTCAAAAGTAACTATTTTTCGTGAAAAATATTTAAAATCTATTTTTGTAGAGGCACAGAAACTCTTTACATGATGAACAAATGAAGCGATGGCATTCAGCAACGAGATAGCTTTACATTGTTTGCTATTTCGGGAAAATTATCCTCTTTTCTTTTTCGCAAGCTGTCATCAGGCAAATGAGTTAGTTTTTATTCTTGGAGACACTCTCCAAAAAGTAGTATTGCCAACATCTTCGTCTTCTGACCCTGGAACTGAATTCAGAAGTGCGTGGGCTACTGCTACTCAAAAATCAGAGAAGTCGAGTTTTTCATGCAACAATTTCTTTTCCTACATACCTACGAAATCTCGACAAAGAAGGTAGCATATGAAGGAAGATTGGTGCCAGAGGAAGAGGTTCAAAAAGTTGTGTCGACTGCCAAATGCTTTGATAATGTGAAGGTTTTATCATTTTCAATTTCATGATAATTGCCCCAGTACTCGATTTCTTCACTACCCCGGGGAAAAGGCATGAAAGCAGTAGTAAAAATCCTATCATCGTTTTTGCCGGTGAGGTCGGAAATATCCGAGCCCTCATTAATGAGATATAATATTTATTTCGTATTCACCCCTAAAAATATGATTAACCTGCCTTTTAAAAATATCGAAAAAATTGAGACCCATTGTAACCCAGAGGTTACATAATTACAAAAAAAATACATCCTTCGGCCAAATAATGAAAACTGAAAATACAAACTGTGAATAATAGTTACAATGTTTCTCTACAATTAGACTAACTTGAAAAAGAACAGAATATTACACAACTTTTAGAATATTTACACAACTTCTTTATTTATTTTCACTGCGGCGCATCGTTCTTCATATGTCAAACACATTCGACTTGTTGTGGTGCTGTAGTGACCACGATTCTTACAAAAATCGATGAATATTTATATCTGAGAAATAGCGAACACTTGTAATAATGCTACGGATATACGCAGAATTGTCATTGTTTGAAACAAGAGATAAACGGAAGATAAGCTATGTAACCTGTAGGTTACGCGGGGTCTGAGGAGGTTAATTATCATGATATCGACTTTTGACGTAATAAATGCAAGAAGTTGAAAGAACATTGAAATTATTTAACCTATTTTATCTCAAAACATTGAAATTAGCTTAAAAATTGAAATTAAAAATTAATTGTACTAAAGAATGGCACAATTGGTATCTTACAAGTCAGTTTCTTTATCTCTTTGGTCTGTGATACCATTTTGGTTTTATTCTAGCCTCTTCTGAGCTGCCATCTATTGGCGCCTAAAAGACTTTTTTTCAGGACAGACAGACAGACGGACAGACAGATGGATAGACAGGCGGACAGACGGACAGACGGACAGACGGACAGGCGGACAGACGGACAGACAGACAGGCGGACAGACGGACAGACAGACAGACGGACAGACAGACGGACAGACAGACAGACGGACAGAGAGACGGGCACACAGACAGACGGACAGACGACAGACAGACAGACGGACAGAGAGACGGGCACACAGACGGACAGGCGGACAGACGGACAGACAGACAGACAGACAGACAGACGTACAGAATGACGGACACGGTTGGAGATGCGTACAGTCGGATGAACATATGGAAAATACATTTTCTTTGTCAAAATGTGTATTTCATTTAAAATCTCGAAATCGTTTTTCCAGAGCACAACATAACATTCTCAACACTAAGTCTATTACTCTGTATATACGTACGTATACAAGTATAATCTATGTAATATACGTACGTATATTATTAATTATTAAATGTGTAGTTACTGCAAACAAACAAAAAATTTAAATGACGTTATCATATATTTTCAGGTTTTAGGTACCTGACAATGAGATTACAACTTTTTCAAGTAACCCTGAAAATAATTAACTCATATTAACTCAAAAAAAACAGCACATTTAATGCTTAACATCTCCAAGAGTCCCAGATTTCAATTATTGGCTACCAAAAAGTGGAAAATAAACTCTAATTATTTGTTTTTATATTTAATGGCTTCCTAGTTTACCTTCACCTAAGTGTATTTAAACAAGGAGCTCTCCCAAAGAAAATCGACAAGTGCAATTCTTTCAAGGCAGTTACATGTTCCGGGCACATACTGGGCCAAGTTAACATGCATGAGGACAGCGTGGGGAGAGTGCGTCCCCAGAATAGGTGGAATTGCAGGTTCTCGTTTCTTGCGTCGTTTTTTTTTCGCCCGGAGCCTCGTAACGAGTTAATGAACCCTCGTGGCGCAGGGCGGCGTGAGGGGAGGGCGCGCGGAGGCCCAGAGGTTTTATTCCCAGCCTCGGGACCGGTCCGCTCTCCAGTCCGGTCCGGTCCGGCGTGTTTTTGCGAGCTTTTCCGAACGCCCCGAGAATCCTGAGCTAGATCCCGACGCCGGCCACTGTCCCTTCTTCCACTCTTCTTCCACTTTTCCACCCTTCCGTCCGCGTTGGCGACCCAAAACACCTGCGCGCCTTCACTTTCGTACAGGTGTGATTACCGGTTCGCATTCATCAAAGCGGAGTCGTGGCTTGATTATTACACACAAATTACTGCAATTATTGTTCGTTTTCATAATTTCGTCAATATGACAAATATTTTACAGCATTTTTCTCAAAATATTGATCTTACCTACTAAATTCTGAAATCATTAAACTGACATTTTGTCAGTGACGAGCATGTAATTTAGGCGAAACGTTATATAATTTGTTTCAATACAATCATGGGGTTCTATTTTACACATTTTATGCACGATGAAATTGTTTCCATTAATATAAATATTTGGTTCGTTGGCTACCATATTTACATTATTGTGACTCAAAGTACAGAAAAATTAATGAAATTTGTTAAATTGTAATTACATAATGAACAATATAGACTTACGTAATGATACAAGTAATTAATTTTCCGCTTTCATGAATATGCTAATAGCGTTCTTGACGTCCAGTTAATACGAGCAGGAAAGATCGCATTTTATGTGGATTAAAGCGTATTTGAGGCGAAGCGGAGCATGATATTTTGCTCTACTTGAGTGGACAGCTGTCTCCTGTGTACGCGGACTCAATTAGAGGTTTCGTGACTTCTTGCGGAAGGTTTCAAGGACAATGTTATTTACAATGCGGTGCAGTATTCAGGGAAAATACCTTGCTGGAAAAATAAATTGTGCTATTTTTGGCGAATTACTTTTTTTCTCCAGTTCATTTGAAGGAATAATTTTATTGAATACTTTCTAATTAAAACTACTGAAACTACATTATTTCATGTGATATCTCATTTTATTTTAAGAGAGCTATAAGCAATTTACATTACTGTTGGAAGTACAAAAACCAAGAATTATATTAAAAGTCATTCTAATTCTTCCTCCTTAATACAGCATTCCAAGCTCAGTTTAAAATACGCGTTTGTTATCACTCCATAAGCAAATGGCGGTAACGTGTTTCTCAGCCAATTAATTGAATAATGAAAATTGAATTCGTTAGATTGGTTATTAATATTATATTAACTTTAAAATATGTGTTCAGTCTTTAAAAGGGACATGATTTGACGAAGATTGACTGTATTTCCGACTAACTTTTAATTTGTTCTTTCAATGATAGAAATTTATTATTTCCTTTATTGAATTCGGCAGAGAAAGTTCTGAATGAAAATTCGATGAAGAAATCACCCATTGTGATGATTTTACACAAAAGGACGGATTGTTTAATTATTGAATTGTTAGTGGCTAGTGCATGATCGAACGATTCACCTAGGCAGTAGTTATGCATTTTTTAGCGACATGATCATTCTCTTTTTTCAAATAAACTATTCTATTATTCGTCGTCGCTCCTATAAAGTTGTGAATCACGTGCAGTGCTACGGAAACTGAAACTCTCTATATCTTCCTCGATTTTCCAGTCAGTCGTCACAAATTATTGTCTTGTTTGTATTAAAAAATAATGTATTTATGTTAAAAGCAAGTAATATTAGTTTTTGTGATTCAGTTTTTAATAGAAAACCTATTGAAACAAAACTTCTTTAAAGGCAATGTGTATATTTAAAATATTTGCATTGCTTATTTACCAGCTGAACCTGCACGACCATTCTGCACTTTTTAAATATGTTTTTAAAAAAGTGAAAATAACTTCTTACTGAAACCCAAAGTCAAACATTTTTGACAACCCCTGCCAGGAAATGAGGGTTTTTTGTGAAAATATAAAATGATATGTAAAAATGCCTTATTTTTTACACAACGACATAAGAAACATAACTCTTATGCCCTTAGGAATTCAAGAACCTGCTTTTAGGCGGCTAACACGCATCGTTTCCGAGTTATGCACGATTATAAAATATGTGGCGGGATGTCTGAGCGCCTTCATAAACCCTATGCCATAATATGCGAACTTCCTTTTTTCCATCTTAAATCTGTTTGATGTGGAACTTGGGAGTAATTCTCTCTTGTGAAGGAGAACACTTACAGCATTTTGTCATCCTGGTTTCGTATAAACGATAAAAAGCCGTCACCTTTCCTCAGCTTATTTTATAGAGCATTTTAACGTAATCTGCATGAACCTTTGTTAATGATCTTTTATCCTACTGCTTGCTTCTATTTAATGTTCACTGTTCGAATTTTGTTTTGAAATTCTCAGAGAAATTGAACATTTTTCTGACGTCTTATTTCCTGATTTTTTTGTTATGTATTTCATTTACTGGATGTTTTTAATATGAACTTGACTCCGGCAGCACAGACACGCGCAGGAATTATCAAAGAACTCTGACAGGGAACAGAAAGACAAAGGAGTGTTCGGAAAGGGAAGGGGATGAAAACGTGAGAGTCTGTGAATGTGTTGGTGAAAAGATGTCAATCAACATGACAGGAAGATTGGCACTGAGTACGGCATCAGTGGTAACAAGTCCGGAGTGTACACATCGTTTCCGGTTGTGAAGGTGGTAGAACGGATATTGCCTGTTGAAGTGAGAGCAACGGGAGCTCATCATTGATGACGGCAGCAACGGTGGCAGCATTGTGGTGCCTGACGATCAAATGACCAACCTGGGAGGTTGATGGCAGCAGCAAAGGGGTGTTTGTGGTGGGGAGGGCGGAGGAGCAACAAATGGAGAGGGTGGCAGGGACATGAGCATTGAAGAGACAACACAAGATATCTGCATCTGCGTCAGTTGGGAAACGGATCATGGAAAAGCAGGTACGGCAGTGAGACCGCTCTAGTGGCCACTGCGAAAGCAGGAGTTGCAATAACACAATTGCATTACAGCGAGGACGAGGTAAAAAGGCAACGACGAATGTGACAATACGAAAGGCGGAGCTTTTAGCAACGTCAGCCGCAGCATGGATAATGGGAGAGAGGGAAAGATAGATATGCTTTGCCGTGACAGACGGTATCTATATCGATCAACCGTATAGTTCGTGCAATGGAGAAGCAGCAGGTATCGAGGGATAGCATAGGTAGCAACACAGAGGGCAGTGTAACGTAGGTTATTTTTGTCATTTACCTCTATCTAACAACAGGATATCATGTTAGAAGTCCCTAAACAAACAAGCAGAACACTTCTTGAGGCCGTGGAGACTATTTAAGGGGTTTCGGTTTCTCGGATAGTGGGTTTTATGCAACAGTATGGATTATTTCCTTAAGATATTATGTCTGTCTGACAATTGAGACGTTACATTACATCAGACGAGAAACAGTTTGAAAGAATAGCAGTGCAGATAGTTTCTTGATGACCCTGGAGAGGTCTGGAATTATGGGAATAGTTAGAGAGAATAGCAGCGCTCAAAGCACGTTGGCGCACATAACAGTAGTAACAAGGATTGATTAATTAGGAATTCCGGGTGCATCAATTGCTGAGGTCATTAGCCCCTTCCTTTTAGTGTATGTTTTCTCCTCGGGAGGTATCGGTGATCTTCCCCCGCTGGATGGTGAGATCCAGTAAGTAAAAAGTTTAAGTGTGTAAGTAAAAGGTGAGGATAGAACAAGGACGAGAAAGGAAAGATCGCATGTGTGTCGTGGCCCGTTTGTTAGAGTACTGCTCCGGCATTTGCCTGGTATTGAACGTAGAAACCATGAAAAACTATCCATCAGAACAGCTGGCCACTAGAATTCTCCTCCTAACAGCGACTAATTCGACCTAGCTATCTAACTAATGTCGAAAATCCTGCCACGGTCGGGACTCGAACCTAGGACCTTCCGCTCCGAGGCACACAGTGACAATAGTTGATGCCCTGAACCACCTTTCGTGGTATACTAACAAGGATCACGATCGGTGTCACCATGGGAGAGTGATAGATGCTACAACCTAGGAGCAGCTTGCAGCTGCGCCAACACCACGGGGAGTCCACTATCCTTCGATTTTTCTTTCTTGGTGCGTGGAAGGGGGGGTGTCATCAAAATGGAATATCTCACGGTATTTCGCGTCGTTCTCGGTTGTGCAGTTAGGAGTCGCATGATCGCCCGCACTGCTCGATATAGTCACGATCATGCGAATCCTAGCGGCACAACCGAGAACGACGCGAAATACCGTGAGATATTCGATTTTGGTGACACACTCCTATGTGTGAAGAAAGAAAAACCAAAGTATAGAAGCAGCGGCGCTCGCGGCGGTGGCGGCTCTTGGGTGACAAAATGGGAGGGCGACAAAGTAGCAACCTGGGAAAGCATCGCGCGGCAGCAGTGGCGACGGGAGTGGAGATGCCGTTGGCCACAGCGAGGGCAGGAGGGAAACAATTTGGGAGGGCCACGCGGCGGCGAGGGGGACCCGCGTTGACCGCCGCCCGACCGCGCGTCACTCCCTCGATTTGCATTTCTTTGTCACCGCGGGCTGTGAAGGGCGCTCGCCCTGCGCGGCGCCGCATTTCCATGCGGATTTGGAAACCGCCGCCGGCGCCCGGGGCGAAATTAAGCGTCGTGGCCACCGCCCACATCCGCCCCCCGCGCGTCCACCGACCGCCAACCGCTGCTGCAACCTTTCCCGCCGCCTACACCCTGGACTCCGCTCCCGTCCCCCGCTCACTCATTCTAATCCTTGTCACGCCCCCATCCTCCGTTCCCATATTCTCTGACCTTACCTCTGCCTGCGTCTCGACAATCGCCTCGACGTATGAAACGTCCTCACCGCCGCTCCTGACGATGCCGCTCCCTCAGTCCCATTCCCCACGTACACATTCTACTTCTTGCCACAGCTTCTGCTTTCACAACCGACCTTGCTTCTGCCTGATTATCCACACTCGTCCCAACTCCGTCCTGTCCCCACTGCTTCTTCCGATTATGTCCTCGCCCGGATCGAATACCCCACTCACTCCACCTATTCCATGTCAAGCACCTACCCTGTGCTCTTGGGACCTCCTACACTGCCCCAGTCCGCTCAACGGCGTCTGCACCGTCTCCCCATCCCCCACCACGGACTTGTGGTTATGTTCTGCACCGCTCGATTCGCTTCTTTTGAGATATTTCTCTCTTGTTGCTCTCATCCACTACTCGCTGCTCTCATCCGCAACCCCTTTAATTTTAGTACATTACAATCTTTTTTTTTCATTCCTATTATCCATTACGCAAACCCCTTACAATTTCAACTACGTCATCCTCTTATTATTCTGGTTTAATCATCTTAACTTTATCATTCTTTTCTTTTTTCTGGTTTATTTTTGAGGCTATCTCGCATTTTCAAAATTTTAATTTCGACTTCATTTACTATCCTTTATTTGATATATTCTTATTTTTGATACATATTCAGATATATCTAATTTGCGTATTATTTGTTTGGACAACTTTTCGCGCCATCACTTGTTCCTCCAATTCTCTTGTTTATTCCTTCGTTTCTTCACAGCCGATCGTCAACCCCGGCTCCTCCTTATTCCCTGCGGGGGCAGTGACCGGAATACACGAGGAGGGTCAACCAGCCACCCTCGCCGCTCCTATTACACCCGCTCGCTCCCTGCGGAGTTCTCCACGTCGCCCTTGCCAACCGAACCGCCACAGCCACCACCACCATTACCACTACTGCTACGCCCGCGCCCCTGCCGCCTCCATCACAACTCCTCGCCTCTGCAGCCGCCGGTGATGTTTTCGTCACCACCGTCGCTACCGCCGGCACCATCGGCGTCACCGCCCCCGCCGGTGCCATTCCTGCCATCCCCGCTTCCTCCACATTCCGTTCTTTTCCGCCCCCGTCGCCGTCTCTCCACCGCCACCGCCGTCGCCTCTCGGCAAGTCGCCCCGCCCCGCCCCGCCCCCGCCGTCTCTAGCGCTCGCAGCCCCGGCCGGACGTGGCGCCATGATTTGCATTGTTTTGCGGGCGCGTCGCCTCCGCCCTTTTCCCGCGTCCGGACTTCCCGCCGGCCCCGCCCCCGCCCCGCCCTAGCTGCCGCAAATCAGCCCCTCAACACCCCCTGGCCCCGCCCCGCCCCGCCCCCGCTGCAATCTCCGTACATTACCCGCGTTACGTTCGTTGTCGGCGACACCGCTGCAAAGGCAGAGGCGCGGGGTCGCCGCGGCCCGTGGAGCGGGCGGGGAAGGGGAAGGAGGGGCGGCCGGAAGGGCGGGGCGGCCACAACCGCCTTCTAAAGTAATGGGAGGTTGAGTCGTGCACGGGGGCGCTGATGAGACTGAATATGGCTCATGAAGATGCGAATGAAATACGAAGCTTCAGGGTGAATGGAGTAATGGTACCAGGGAAGTACAAAAAGCAAACATGGAACGACGTTAGCAGACATCTGCCTGTATACAGCTTGGGAAAGTCAGAACTTATTTATTTTTCCTCAAAAATAGTAAGAATTGTGCGTGACTGGGGGACAAGTACAATATGCGAAAGTTTTCTTGAGCTCCAAGCGTCTACATTACTCTTTTATTATACTTCACTGTTATATTATAAGTAAAGGAATTCACAAACGTTGATATTTGAAAACTACAGTATTTACAGGTTTTTAAAATATAATTTTGATTTTATATCATTTCTTAAAATATAATATGCTAAAAAAAGATTGTTTAAGAACAAGCATAACTGATGACTGCATAACTAGTAAAGACGATAAAACGAATGATACCGTAAAATACATGAAACCACGCAAGTGTTCTGTAGCACAAAATTTAACCAGATTTGCTCTCTAGAAAAAGAGTCCGCGAAAATGTAAATAATGAGAAACAATCTATAAATTTAACTAGTGGTGCTACACACTGGCACAGACTTTCCCATATTAGTTTTCTATTTCCTTTGCTCTAGACTAGCTATTCTGACTTGACACATACTTTTGCCGTCATATTAAAGAGTGCAATTTACAATATCTGATTAAAAGTTTGAAGAAAAAAATTGGAGCCATTTTTGAGAAAATGGCGTTTGAGCGCTTCTGAAAATGCTGAATTATGAGCTGGTTTTCCCAGGAAACGGTTGAGTTTTCGAAAAACTTTACGTGGTATTATTTAAATTATATGTACTCATAAATATAATAATGTGTACAAATCGTCGCTAATGTAAATATTAACGAAGTGACAGACAAGTCAAAAAAATTACACTTTTGTAATTTTTGAAAAAACAAAAGAATATAGCAACATGACATTTTGTCATCTCATAGAGTACATTAGATATTATCCTTGGCAAAAGTTTAAAGTAAAATTTAGAGCCGTTTTTGAGAAAATCTAGCTTTTGTATTTTTTCAAATTGCACATATTGCACGCATTATTGCGCGAAAACTACTAACATTTTCAAAAAAAAATTGTACATGACCTTAATGAAAGAACTTACTATGGAGAACAAATTTTCTTTGAAGGAAATATCTCTATCTTTATTTTTGTACTTGTAGGAAGAAGGCGAAAAAAATCCAAACTTTTGCAATTTTCGAAAATTCAGAGATAACGGTGAAATTTCACCTAAATAAGTGTATTTTACTCAATTCTTAAAAGAAATATGAAAGTTTGAAGTACTTGAAAAGTTTGAAGAAAACATTTGGACCCGTTTTTCAGAAACTTTTGAAAAATATCCGGGGGGCTTCATGTAAAGTACCCCAAATTTTGAAGAATCTTTTTCAAATCTCAAAGCTTCGACTCAAGCCAGATCGACAAGGGTTTCTTCAATTTAGAAAAAAATCCTAGGCATGGTTTAGGCGCTAATGGCGTTCACGGACAGACGGAGAGACGGACATGTTTTGCTTTCAATTGGTTTTTCGGTATCAAGGACCCACAAAACTGGGATTCAGATTACACCACGTGTTAGGGGATTTTTTTTCTTAATTTAGTAACTGCATTTATTCACTTTTTTGTTATCAGGGCCGACAGTGATTTTTTCTGCCGAAAATCCACCGTGTTTTCGCGCAGCGTTACATAACTTTCCCTAAACTACGTATATTACACCGCGTGTACGGGAAAGTAAAAATGGTGGCGCTGAAAACAATGTAAAGTGAATCAGCACAAAAGAAACACAATTTGACGGAAGGTCAAAGGTGACGGAAGGTGAAAAATAAGGGTATGTAATAGTTTTGTGGCCGATTATATAAATAAGCTTGTTGGAGCCGTGGAAAACATGTCGCCGTTTTTAAATCATTGTTTTGAAAGTAAAAGTAGTTCGATACAGGAACCCAGCTACAAGCGACCAGGTCCTGAATTACGAGTTATATTGTACTGAGCAAGTATAAACGTTTTAATATTTCTAAGCATTTATAAACAAACAGTAATTCTTTGATCCAGGCAAAAATATTGCACATAATATCAAATATTCAACTTCAATTTATCTAGATTCGAGATTATGCATTTAACCTATGCTAAGAACAGGGTACCCAGTGGATTGATGTATCCGGGCACTATTATGGTAATTAGTTCCATTTGTGTTGTGGAGTGCTTTTTCAAGGGAGGTGGCGGTGTTCCTCTCCATGGTTAAAGATAACCTGCGTCGACCCTGTACGTCAACTTGCGGGGATTTCCCCACCACGTATTTCTTCCAGCGAGGCACCGTCCCAGTCGGGACAAATCTCTAACCCCCGACTGGTCTTCCGATACGTGTAAAGCCGTAAAGGTGTAATACGTGGGCGTGTAAAAGGAGAGGTTAGCCCTAGGAAGAGGAAGGAAAGATCGCATGCAGCCCATGACCCGTTTGTTAGGATACTGCTTCGGCATTCGCCTGGTGTTAGTGGAAGAAACCATACAAAACTACCAATTAGAGCAGCCGACCTCTAGAATTCTCCTAAAGACAGCAAGTGAATTCGACTTAGCTACCGAGTTAGTGTCGAAAAACCTGCCAACGTCGGGACTCGTGTCTAGGACCTCCCAGTCAGAAGCAGTGCAGTGATAATTAGTTGGTGCGCTGAGACACTTCTCCCGGTATAGTAACGTTGGTAGCGAGTGGGGTCACCATGGGAGAGACCAAACAGCGGTTGGGTTGGTAGAGCGGTCCGACCTATTTCCATGGCTAAATGTGGGAAATCTGTTAAACCGTAGGACTTTGCGATTAGTTTCGCTTCGGAAACATCGGTAATGCTGGCTCTGGGCTAAACTCAGCAGGTGATAGATTTGAGGTTGTGCAGATTTCCAATAACACTTGAAATGGAATATAGTTACCCAGTGGAACTAGACTGCAAAATGTAACAGTAAGTCCCAAGTATAAATGAGAGTATAATGCTCGTATTCTTGCCAGGCATCGTCTTCGATTTATGCACAATGGTAACACTGTGATAGTGTGACGTCAGTTGCAAATACCTGCGAAATCTTTGGAACATTCATTTTCTACTAGATTCTACATTTTTCGTATTCAATTTGTTTGATGCATCTCTGTTAGGTCCACGTCGAGCAAATATCACAATTGATAGTGTTTTCTCTGGCAACTTTAAAGTGTCCAAATGCGTTATACGTACGAGATTCAAAAATGCAAATGCTTACGAGACTCAAAACTAAACTAAAACGTTACATCACCCCTTCTCAGTTCACATATTTCATTTTTACTTGACCAACGCATTAATGTTTCTTATACTGTTAACATTTTGTACAGAAGACCGTAACAACTTCAGTTGCACTAAGAAAAAATAGACCGCAATTGTTGCCCGTCCCCGTTGACCGCGTGTCCGCAATTGTTGGTAACTCCGAAAAAAACTACCCTGATGAAACTGAAAAAAAAAACAACAAAAAAACATTGTTTGCTGAAAGGTACTAAATGAGTAATTTCTAAGATTAAAGCTATTAAAAGGAAACATAAAACTAATTTCGTGCGTATTGGACAGTCCGCGTGCGACTACTGCAGTGTTAAGCCAGGCCTACTCAAGAGGCCGGCCCATTGCCATGCGTGCCCTTGGCCAGCGCTTAGCTGCCGGTCGCCGGTCTGGACCGTTGCTTGTTGAGACCGCATGGCTGGAGGTGGAGTGGCGGGTAGGGCAGGATTGGCTTTAACGAAATGGCCGCAATCCACCCAATTTTACTCCAACTTAATGCAGATTCCAAATTTAACCGGATTCAACCTAACCAAAACCCTCACCTATTTCACAAGAAGAAAAAATAAGTACTCTTTCCACATATTTTTAAAGCAATTTTCCGAATTGGACCCTGATTAGAGGTTAATTTCCATTAGGTTTTCTCAATCGCAAAGGTAGCTGTAAGTTTAATTTTAGATTAGTTAATAAGTCATCAAACATATGTATAGTGAATGTAACTGAACTATGTAATGTCATCACAAGTAAAAACAATAATACGTAAACGTCTCTAGTCTTTTGAAATGAGAGTTGCTCGCAGGTCACTTCCGCGGAATACCGCAGGCAGTCTGGACCCAATGCTTGCCTTTCAGCAATCCTGCATTAAACTACGCGGCATGGAATGCTCGCGGTCCTTCCTCCCCCTCCCCCTCTCCCGTTTCCGTCCCCATTGAGGATGGGAGAGAAAGAGGAAGGAAGTGGAGAAAGGAGGGAGTTGAGAGAGGGAGACAGAGAAAGAGGTTTTGTATGGGAATTGAAAGATGCTGAACGTCATAATCATTTGTTCCTTGCCTTTTCAATTGACCTCCCACAAACCGTGTGTCAGAAAAAAATAAATATTATTTCAAAAAGTTAATCAATTGTTTATTTCATTTATTGCTACAGATGTCACAATTAATTCTTCCGATTACAATTTTATTTGTATTTCCATTAAGAATTCACTTCTCATGAAACCCATTAAACAACAGCAATTTACAACGAATATATCTCAGAACCTTCCAAGCTATTCGTATCAGTAATTCCAGAGTTCTTGCTACCATTTTTCTACAACTGCCCATTTCACCTTGTTGCTATGGAAACGTTACAAGAGAGCAGATGTTTACGTTATAAAATGTTAAATGGTCGTAGGAGGCGTATGAGGCCACAAGTGAATGTGTATATCTCGATGCGCCGGAGCAAGCTGCCTTGTTGGCTGGGAAGCGCGGGTAGGCTATAGAGTGAGGGCGCCCTTTGGCAGCCGCCTCGCGCCTGCTGTCGCGTACGAGAGGGCGAGGACACCAACTGAAAATTGTTTTTATTAATGCTTTTTAAGTTACGCGAGAGCTAGAGGGCTGGCGGGCGGCGTTGTGTGAATACTTCTGAAATTCTCCTACCTCGTTCCTCCACTTCTCGCGCCTCCTCATTCCAGTCAGCCTATCCCAGTTTGCCTTGCTCCTCCGCCCCTTCTCGTCCAACCTGCCAACCCCGCTAGCTCGGTAACACCCCCCCCGTCAACCTCACTCACCCCGCCAACTCTGCCCCTCTCGCCCATCTCGTCCACCCCGCCCACCTCGCCACGGCTCATCCCGCGAACCCCGCCCACCCAAACCGCACCTCCCCCCCCACTCTGCCCATCCCGCGCTCCACCCATTTCGCCTAACTCGCCCATCTCACTCAACTAGTTCATATCATGCAACTAGCCCACCCGCTCACCTGGCCGTCCCATACACATCCGGCCATCCCCGCCCATCCCACCCACGCAGCCCACCGCATTCACACTGCCAATCACATTCAACTCGCCCACCCCGCCTACCTTGTCACCCTCCACATCATGTCCACCCCGCCATACCCCACCCATCTCATCCATCCCGCCCATTCCGGCCAATCCCGCCCATCTCACCAACCTCGCTCACTCCGTCCACTTCGCCCTCTCCGCCCAATCCGCACACTCCGTCCATCTCACCCAACGTGCCCATCACGCCCCACCACTCCTTAACACCCCGCCTACCCTGCACACCCCGCTCATTTCGTCCATCTCTCCCCCCTTGCCACCGCGCACACACCGTCCACGTCGCCAAGACCACGCTTTTCTCCGCCCCTCATCTCCTCCCTATATCACTCTTCCCTGCCCTACCCATCTCCTCCTGTCCACCTCGACCTTACCGCCCTGCATCCCCACGCTCACCCTATTCGTCAAGCCTGACGCCGAGCAACCCCATCCCGTCCTGCTCCACCCCACCCGCCCCGCGCCGCTCCCGCCGCCGCCACACAGCGCTACCGCGCGCCGCTCCGAATGAACCTGAGAGAACTTCGTTTGGCCGTAATGCGTTGTAAATTAATGCGAAAGAGTGAATGCGGAGCACGAATAGAGCGTAATTTGTACGTGTTTGGCTTTATTATGTTGAGTTCAAAGATGGAGAGGTCTCGTGTTGCTGATGTGGAGCTCTGTTTGGCATTTTCCTTTCTAGTAGCCCTTCGGAAAATTTAATTTGAAACATAAATTATTCATGAATTTCATCATCAAGTTAGTCGTTTTTTAATCGTTTAGGTACCTTATTTTATGAACACGAAGTTTTTCTTAAAATATAGAGATATTTCATAGCGCATGTTGATTATTGTTTGAAACAGCTGTGAAGAAGCTAGAAACATCAGTTGATTCCTATTGGTGTTCACAAGAAAGACTTTTTAAATATGACAATTTGTAAAGAGGACGTTTTGTTAGACGATGTAAGTTACGTTACGTAACGCCATCTCAGTATAGATGTTATTAGTGCAAGAGAAAGTATGCAATACACAGTAGATTAAGTGATGGCCTGAAGAGAAGCAATACAGATTGTACAAAATAGAGAAGCTTAGCGTAAATAGTTTGTCAAGTCCTTTTCAAGCGATTAAATGAACTTGCAAAAGCCGAGATGATGGAATATTTTACATCTACTAGAGAAATTTAATACGACATAAGCATAGATAGCTATTCTCTAACAATGTTAAGAAAAACTGCGGACGACAGGCCGTAGTTGTACTGTGGCAAAAAAACAAAAATCCTGGCAAAAATAGACGAAATACGCCTGAAAGTAAAACATTAAATCTGAAGACTGCGCACTAATGAAATAATTTTATATCGAGAAACATTCCAAAACTGCGATAAAAAAAGAGTAGACACGACTCCAAGAGGAGTTTAAACAATTTTAATAATGCTCAGTTCATGTATGATGATTTGCCTACCAATCAAGGGCATGTGTCAAAAGTGGAAATTCGTTGTATCATTTATGCAATTTCCAAGCAATTATCATTGACAAAAAGTCATCGTTTCCTACGAGCTGAGATGGCTCAGGGCATCAACGGATGTCACTTCAATGCCTTTGACCAAGACATCCTAGAGTCACGACGAAGGCAGGATTTTCGACATACATATTTTATCTACATAGATAGGTGGGTCGAGATCAGTCGCTGTACGGAGTAGAATTGTAGTGGCCGGCTGCTCTGATCGATATTTTCCTTGATTTCTCCGATCAACACCAGCCGGAGCAGTACCCTAACAATCGGGCCATGGACAGCGCGCGATCTGTCCTTCTTTGTCCCTGTCCCTTCCTCATCCCTCATTTCCACACATACACACACACACATACATACATACATACATACACTGCACTACTACACTTGTCGGAAGACCAGTCGGAAGCTTAGAGCTTGTTCCGGCTTTAGCGGTGCCCCACTGGTGGGAGACATCTGGATAAGAAAGAAAACAGTTAACTGACGGGACGTTATGTCTGCGTCGGATCTCGCCATCCAACGGGGAAAGATCATCACCACCTCCCGTGAAAACATGCAGTACGCTTACAAAATTAATGACCATAGCAGTCACGCTCGACAACACGAAATAAGACACTCAATCATTATTTTCTACTTCTCCAACATGCTTAGAAGTCAGTAATCTAATGTTTTCTGAGACACCTGTTGAAATGTTGTGTTACTTTTAAACTGATAAGGGGCGACGCACGACGGATGGATACCAAATTCCAGGGGCGTGTAAATCGCCAGGGGCGAGCGCAAGGCACCCGTGAGGCGTGTTGTCGCCGTCGGCCGCGAGGGGCGCCCTAGCAGCGGGATTAATGCCGTTATTCGGGCGGGCGCGTCGCGGTCGCGCGGCGCCGCGCCGTGGCAGCGTGGGCGGGGGCGGGACGCAGCGGCGGCCGATAGGGGCGCTCGTCCTGACGGAGCACGCGACGTGCCGCGCGCGACAGCGCGTCGCCGCCCATACGTCTACTCCTCCCCCCTGCCCCCGCCCCGCCTCCCACCCTGCGGCTTCTACTCGCGCAGACCGACCTATCCCTCGCATGGCCAGCCTAGGCGCTCGCGCTCCATGTTCTGGTGTGGTCAGGGAGTCGTTCTTAACCCTATGGTGGTTGCGTGCGTGTATCAGTCGGTGTCCGGAGGAGAATGCTAGGGGCCGACTGCTCTCATGTGTGGTCTTTAATGGTCTCTTCGATGAACATCAGGCGAATGCTAGAGCAGTGCCATAACAAACGGGCCACGCGCGATTTTTCCTTCCTCTTCCTTGTCCTATCCTCAATCCCTTCACACACACAGACACACACTAACAAGCACTACACTACAATATATGCCGAGAGCCCGGTTGGGAGCTTAGAACTCTCTTGGCTGGAGCGGTGCCCCTGCTCGTGAGAGATACCTGGTTGTGGGAAAACCCCGTTAGCCGTCTGTAGGTCAGCGGATCACCGGATCTCACATCTAGCGGGAGAAGATCACCGCCACTGCCTGAGGGGAAAATATGCACTATATTTAAGGGACTAATAACAGCGGTTGACGCGTCCGGAATCACTAATCAATAAATCAAAGCACTCTAGGGCTGCTACGCGGGTCCGACCGACCTATCCCACGCATGGCCATCCTAGGCGCTCGCACAAATACACTTCATTTGTTTCCACTACACTACCACACATGTCGGTAATCAGTCGGGAGCCTAAGAGCTTGTCCCGGCTGTTGAAGTGCCCTGCTTGCAATGATACCTGGATGGAGAGACCCCCCTCCGCAAATCGACATGTTTGTCGGTGCCGGATATCATTTTCCAGTAGGGAGAACACTGGGGCTCCCGGGATAGAACATGCACTACACTTAAGGAATTAATGAACACAAAATATTCATTTAATCAAGCCTGCCTATGTTACAACACTTCGGTGGCGTGGACCATTGCTACACTCCAGAACACAGTGACATTTCGGAAAAAAATCAGAACAATTTGAATGCGTTTTCTCGACCTCAAAATTTTTGAAGGTTTAAAAAATAAAATAATATCATTCTTACAGTCAGAAAGCCAAAGGTATTAAAGAAAATGCATATAATTAGGCAGGATAGTAACGATACGTACACGTGATCATTTGGGATCCTTTTTCTAGTAGCAAGTATTATCACAAACTAGCCCAGAAAACGAAGGAATGTGTTACGTTAAGACTGTAATGAAGTGGGGATGGATATCTGCGTTGTTTAGAGTCCAATTACACACCGCCGCAGTTGCAGCACAAATGGCCGTGTGACATAGTCAGAAATTCTTTCCACGACGAAAGGAGATAAGCCGCGCAGATCCGCAGTTTCTTCCGTTGACGTCAGAACAGCAAATCTCGAAATAACTACTTAAAAAGGAGCAAGAAGTTTGAGCCCACCAGATATCATTTCATGAGAAATGTAAATAAAAAGGTAATCCCTCCCACCGGCCTACACCGCAACGCCACGCCACGTACCTGTGACTCGCGCAGCCGACCCAGATGTTCGCGCCACCCGCGTCCTTGGTTGCAATATTAGTATTAATATCAATTCTAGTAACTTTTTGCCCCCAATATTAAAACAGATTTATGTAATATGAGGTAGTTTATATTTCAAAAACTTATTAATGTATGTTGTCAATAGCAAAAGACGCTTACATGAAGGTTAAGAATTGCCTTTTCAATTTACTTATTTATTCGGATTTTCGTTTAGAAAGGAATTTTAGCGTTCTACTTAACCGAAATTCGTGATTTTTTTCTTTGAATGAAAGGTAGTGTACTTGATGTGTTCTCTTTCTCTTATTAACTGGTTTTATATCAAAAAAACAAAATTTTAATAATGTTTTAAACTTACTAGAATGAACACTTATCTGCCATCATGTTCAAGGCTTAATAGTACAATTATTGTGGTTGGTTTTGTAGAGTGCTTCAAGTTAAAAGATTGACTATTTTTAATTACAGAGGTTATTAAGTGTATATAAATCGAAGCAATGTCCAGCAGTCGTTGGATACATGTGTCCACTTACCAAAAAAATCAGTGATTATAATTATATGATTCATTGCATTTTTAAACTAAAGTTGATAGCAGAATAATCTATAATAGTTCACTATAACATATACAGAATTAGGTAAATAGGCTTTACAATTCAACTACATTTTCAGAAATATGTTTAACTCTGTTTTCTCAAAGAATAGTGATTGTATTGTTTTAGAATTTGTAAACCTCCCTCATTTCATCAATTTGGGAGATTAAGAACATGAAATAGTATTTTTATATTTTTTTATTTTCTGTAAAGAGCATATGTAATCGTTATTTGTCTACAATTCTTACTTGTATGCACTGTAATTGCAGCGGTTCAATTAGTAAATGTTAACATTTGTAGTTGAAACGCGTCTCAATTAGGCAGGCGCAAATGCAATCTGCGAAAACCCGCTCGACGGTCTGTTTCTCTGCATCGATCGTACGTAACTCGAAAACGGTGCATTCTATGACCTTAAAACCTGACGTTTTCTGCCAGAGACCTCCAGTTCAATTGCTCACGTCATAATCTACAAAATGAAATCTCCTGGGACCTCCTATTACTTTGGGAAAAGAGGGTTCTTCTGAAAACCACCATTCCATATTAAGAGCGAGGAATGTATTATCTCCATTTCAAAAAACGCATATTCGAATTGTATTAAAACATGTTTCGCTAACCTATTTTTCTCTTTGTACGGAAGTGGGGGAAGAAGGGGTCGGGTTATCACATGCGATATATCTCGCATGGGAAAGGGAGATTTTAAAGTAGCAATACCATTCTTTGGTACCTCGATTCGTGACCAATGCTATTTTATACTATTGTATATTTTAAATCATGCAATTATGCAGTTTGTAACCATACATAAAAAAGAGCTTGAATCTATATAGTCTTAAGCAACATCGAGTTCGATATGACTTAATAAGATAATGGTTCCAATCTGACTTCCCTCGCAACAGAATAAATAAGACATTTTTATAGTACATCGTGATTTGTAATATCATCCCAAACCTTAGTACATAAGGTATAATAATCGGTTTGACGAGAATGTTATTAGCATTGCTTCAATTTGGAGAAAATTTGGTCAAGTCTATCTAGAGCCGGGCACGTCTTACAAGTATCATTTCACCTTCAATTCGAAAACAACAACAAAATTCATAAGATAACCTTCTGTTAACTTCGTTATGTGATCGTTTCTGGAGTTATTCCATTCACGTTTACAAGATCGTGATTTTCACATGACAAATCATGTAATATATTCGATCTGTTTCCAAATCAGAATTCCAAATTTTAGCATAACACAACGTGATGCGTCTTAGAAATCTTACGTTCTATTTGTTTTCTGGCCAGTTCAATTACTCGCGTTTCTCTCAGAGGTTTCAAATGCAAACAATTGAAAATTTAGAAATGAAAAAGCGTCGAAGATGTAATTCATTGTATGGACAGATACTTGCTTCTAAGAGAATTAAGAGAAATGTTACATATTCTGATAAAAACCACTTGTAACGTGTAGATGTAACTACTTTTGGGGTCGAAAAATCGCCTATTTTCTCCGCAGTCAAGAAATAAAAAATAATCTAATAGCTATTACTCTTCATGCTTGTCTGAAGTTTTGATAAAAAATAATTCTCTGTAAACGGTATTGGAGCAAGCCTTAAGTACGCTGTGAGGCGAAGATTGTACGCCGCACGGGGAGAGAGTTCCCTATTAGAGCAAACACCTGCGCCCCTTGGCGACACCGCCACACCCCCTCATGCGGCGTCGGCTCATCCCCGCACCTCACCCCGTCCCCCTCCCGGCCCCAGCGCCCTACGGCACCACAGGCCGCAGCGCTCCCCTCATGGCCGCCTCCTCCCCTCTCCGCCCCGTGCCCGCCATTCCACCCAGCCCGGCCTTGAATCGTCCCATCCCGACGCACCCCGCCCCGCTCCTCACGTCCCGGCCAACCCATGACGGTCGTGTCTTGTCCCGCGTGCCCCCCTCCAAGCCCCGCCTCTCCCCGCCTCGTCCCACCTCGACTCGCCTCACCTCGCAACCCCAGCGTCGCCCCATCTACCCCGCCTCGCCCCGCCTCGCTCCACCTCTCACCGTCTCGTCCCTCTTCATCACGCCTCGCCCCACCTCTCCCCGCCTCGTCCCGCCTCGTCCCGCCTCGTCCCGCCTCGTCCCGCCTCGTCCCGCCTCGTCCCGCCTCGTCCCGCCTCGTCCCGCCTCGTCCCGCCTCGTCCCGCCTCGTCCCGCCTCGTCCCGCCTCGTCCCGCCTCGTCCCGCCTCGTCCCGCCTCGTCCCGCCTCGTCCCGCCTCGTCCCGCCTCGTCCCGCCTCGTCCCGCCTCGTCCCGCCTCGTCCCGCCTCGTCCCGCCTCGTCCCGCCTCGCTCCACCTCTCACCGTCTCGTCCCTCTTCATCACGCCTCGCCCCACCTCTCCCCGCCTCGTCCCGCCTCGCTCCACCTCTCCGCGCCTCGCCCCGCCTCACACCGCCACGTCCCACTTCATCGTCGTCGTCTCTCCCATCGTCCCATCCCATCGTCGTCTCTTCTTATCACGCCTCATCCTGAATCATCCCGCCTCATGCCGCCTCATACCACCTCATCCTCATCCCGCGTCGTCCAGCATCGTCCCGACTCGTCCCCTTCGTCCCTCTCGCCCCCTCGTCCCTCTCGTCCTCATCCACCTCGTCTCCTTCGTCCCCCCTCGTCCCGTCTGGTTCTTACAACTCCCCTTCGCACGCTGCGGCATCCCCCTCCCTCTGCGCTTCCCCATCCCACCATGTCCTGCCATGAACCACCATGCGCCATCCTGCCGCACCCATCCTCGCCACAGCCCGCGCCTCACCGCACCCCCCTCCTTGTCCCTGGCGGCCTCTGATGAGATGCAGGGAGTGGGGGGCGGCGGCGTGGGCGGGGGATGGAGGGGTGGCGCGGGCACCGCCACCGGCTGCGCTCTCTCCCTCCTTGATTACAGCGCACCTCGTAATGAAGACGCCCGTCACTAATTAACGTGTAGGTGACGACTGCGTCGCCGGATAGACTGAGGGGGCGGGGCGGGGCGGGCGACGCGGGGACCGCTGCCGCGTCTCACCTCCCCTGGGGGGTTGCTTTGTTGTGAGCTCTTTGCTTGTCATGCGTCGGGCCAGTGTATGTGTGGATGCTAGGGGAGATGTACACGATATGAAAACGGAGCGGATAATGAGAGTTGAAACTGCGGTGCCATGTGAATGTCGAAAAGTTGGAAATAATGTACATCATTAGAGAACGCTTCAGAATCAAATTAATTTGTTAATTATTTATGTCATTATAGTAAGGATTCATTGAAACAAAAATTAAAAGTAAAGTTAATTATATCGTTTAATTTTTCACTTACAAAAATGTAGATTTATTGTAGAAACACACATGGCTATTGCTTGAAAATTATTTATTTTAACTTTGATTCATAGATGTAAATGTTTCAAAATATTACGGAATTATATCTTTTGGATATACATTGGAGAGTAACCTACTACATGTCTTTTTCATCCACGTGTGACGTAGATATTTCAAATTAATATCATTTTTGTATATGGTGTGTGACATACGTATTGATCTCATTAGGGCAATGTGAGCAAATAACAGACTTGCTTGAAGTTTGTAAATACAGGCGATGGCAGAAGTATGTAACCAACTGATTCCAGTATTTTGTTATCGGACTTATAGTTGTGTTTATGAAAAGCTCTTATTGTTATATTGAAACATAGCGTTTTCCATTCGCCGCACTGGTGCGCACCCAGTGCGCACTGAGATCAGCTTTCGTGTTCCATTCGGCCGCTAGGGCGCACCAGTGCAGATAAGCCCATGTTCCATTCGCAGAATGACACGGAACCAGGGTGCACTCGGGGCTAACCTGCACTGATGAGCTCGACGGTGCAGTCCATTGCACCGGGCCATTTTGAGGTTAGGTACGGAAGTTATGAATGTTGATTTTGATTCGTGGTGAAATTGTAAAGGCAATTGAGGATCTCCTGTCACACAGGGGCACTTTGAATGATGGAGTACACCATATTTTACAAGAAATGCTTTAAAATAACTTTGTGCCTTACTCGAAGTTCGGAAAATCAGTTTGTGTTTTCGTAAAAATTCAACCGTGAATTACTGCATGTTAACAAATCCAGTGCTATTTAGTTTCCAGTGCTAAGAGTTTCTCGCATGCGCAAGCGGAAATGCTCATAATAATATTTGTATAGTTTTCAATAACCAAATAATTCTGCAGAAGCCTTTCGTTTCGAAATCTAGTGTATTATTTTCGAAATCAATCACTGGCAAATCTCGAGAAATGAATTTTCGACAGATTCGCATTTGAAGTTTTCGGTTTTTAAATAAAGAATCACACTTAATACTTTATGAATTAAGGAGTGAACAATTACCAAAAGATTTCGTACCAGATGTGTTAAAATAATAATTATTATAAAAATTATAACAACGATCACAATTCCAAAATTCTTATTTTTCGAGTTCTGTCAATGTGTCAGACCAAGAACAGCTGTGTATAATCTCATTGCGTAGTGTTCACGCACTGACTCAGTTCCGGAATCCAATTCATTCGTGGCTGCCCCACGGCTGCCCTTCACGCGTGTGGGGCAGCACATTTGCGGAGCGATGGCGTATTTGCCCTGCACTAGGATGGGTTTCAGAGCAACAAATGGAAAACGCTATTACATTACTATTATTTCAGCCAACACTTCCAAAACATTCACCGCACCTCTACTACATGAATAAACTCTGTTTCTCTCCTAACATCAAATTATTACATACTAAATCATACCTTACTGCTAAATCTTGAAAAACAATCTGCTTAGAAAGCTGTAACTATCAGTGACAATTTGTGGTACAATTTACGGGTTTTGCAGTTCATAATAAAATGCTACTCATCATATAATGCCCTCATCAAATAAACTACTTATCAAATAAAACCCTAAATCAATATTCATTGAACCCTATTATATATTTTTTTACGATTAGAAGTATTTTTTCTTCCAAGAAAATCAGAGATAAGTGAAATAATGTGATGAACTGCGAGATGTATTAATAAACAAAATAATTCACTCTCTTATTAACTACATTTTTCATTAATTCTCCAATTCCACTAATTATTACAATTCTGTTACTTGTTTTCAATTTAAACAAAATTAAAACATATTAGACTATTGTTCTGACTTCTTCCAAATGTTTTTTGTAATATTATTCCAAGTTTTCTGTATTATTCCAATTGTTTTGTAATATTATCAGCATTAAATATATTTGCTGATATATATAGCATTAAATATTGTCCTAAGATTCGTAGTAGTTCTACAATTTGTGGCTTCGCCAGATGATCTAAAACAAAATCCATGCAATCCTAGCAAAAGAAATATGCTCCGTCTGTGAGCTCCACGTGTCTCACAAACGTAGTGAGGCGTGCAAATGTAACGGTTCGTGAACCACATATGAGTCACAGGACAATGAACGCGTTAATTCACTTGTAGTTTTGAACGAGCTATTTTTTCCTAGAGTAAACCTGGCGCAATTGCAGGGACCGCAAGGCCTTCCCACTAATTATAATGAGATAGGTTAGGGCAACTTCTCATCTAATCCTGACTAGAACGCCCTTCCACGTTTGGCGTTATAGTCAGGTTTACATGAGATCATGGAAAGATGATGATGATGATGATGATTATGATGAAGATAGGACCGGGAAAGTTAGCTTAGGGCATCATTTGATGTCACTGCAGTGTCTATGACTGGGAGTTTCTAGGATTTGAGTTTCGAAGATGCCAGAATTTTCGACTCTAGCAAGGCAGCTAGCTCGAATTCAGCTGCTGTTTCGAAGATAATTCTGGAAGCCGGCTGCTCTGATCCATACATTTCCATAGCTTCTCCGATCGACACCAGGGGAATGGTGGAACAGTGCCCTAACAAATAAATCAGGCAGCAGGCACGATCTTTCTTTCCTCTTGTTTGTCCTTTCCTCACCCCTTACTTGCACACACAGTAACATGCACTACACTACTACACTTTTTGGAAGACCAGTCGGGAGCTCTGAGCTTGTCCGGCTGAGGCGGTGCCCTGCTGGTGGTTGGGGAAAATCCCCGAAAGTCGATTTAGAATGGCGCCGTAACTCGTATCTAGCATCAGAAGATCCCACGATAAAACTACCACATCCTGCGATAAAAACATCCACTACACAGACGGGACTAATGACATTTGCAGCTTACGCGCCGAAAGATAGCTGATGACGAGCCCCTAATCACTACTCAATCAATGATGATAGGGATGAAAAATCACCCGCGGTTCATGCCTGCTCTGTAGGATCCTGCTTCGGAAACCTGTTGAGAGAGAAGTGGTCTACGAATTCGATTCCGACAGGTGCTACAAAATCACTAAGAAGACATCAAGTAAATGTCTGTCACACTGCCGGGATCGAACTCAATCCAGTCACAGACACGATTTGCAGTAAAAATGGACTAGATGTAAGATTTGCTTTTCAGTACGCCGCTACCTACGTTGGTGAAATTCTGAATATCAACATCTATAAAATACCAGTATGACTGAACAATGTGAATCAGCTCTTTTTGTTCTAGCTAGATCACTGCAAATATTAATGTCGTATCGGATATATCCAGTTGTTTCAAGAGCAAAATTTATATTTTAAATGTATTGCATACCATAGGATCCCTCCATTTAGTATAGGGAACAAATACTATATTTTTATGCACAATAAAAAACTTGTTCAACCTGTGTTTTCAACAGTCTCTTCTTTCTGTTTTTGTTGCAAGGCAATTACAGCTGAATGATGAAGAGTTACAAACAGTATGTATTGAGTGAATGTGTTGCATTATTTTTTAATCCTACTATTTTCGTTAAATGAATGAAATTGCTGCTAATCTCGTACGTATATTTTCAACAAAAATCTAGATATAGAAACCCAGAAGATATTTTTATTCAGACTTTTTCAAATACAATTTCTAATACAACAGTTAAGAATTAAAGTGAAATATTAAAAAAAATTAAATTAAATTAAATTAAATTACAAAAAGTTAAAGGTTCAAGAAGAGAGAGAGAGAGAAAAGAGTTACTAGCTAAAGAAAAAGTTTAAATATTGAGGAAAAAAGTTCTAGTCTGTGAGGGACGAGTGTGGCGCCTGTGACGCGAGTGCATCGCCGGTACTGCTGCTGCTGCTGCTGCCGTTGGTGCGGTGAGGGCGGGGGGCACAGATCTTGTCAACAGTCTCTCTGTACTCGCGCGGGGCGAGGTAGGGCCTGGTTGTGTGGGCGAAGTAGCACGCCGCGCTCCCGGTGATGGCTTCAGCTATGATACGCTGTCTTAGTTTTTTCAGCTGATAGCCATTCGAGACCTTTAGGAGCGCAGCGTCGCTTCCGGGGTACCATTCGCCCAGGGCACCCACCACCAGCGGTATCATTTCGGCGGAGGCGTAGCCGGCGCTGAGGAGAGCTGCGCGGGAGGCACTGTACTTACTCTTCTTTTCCTCGTATCTCTCCTGCAGCTTACCGGCGCGCGCCGCCACTACCGTTGCATCTACGATGATGGAGTGTAGCCCCCGCGCGAGAACGAGATCCGGGCGCTCACTATCCACCACTACCTGGTTTTCCTTAAGGACCTTCCATCCGCTCGCCACTGCGGCCTCTTTGTAATGCTCGCAGATGTTGTTGTGGCGAGCGTGCCACAGTGCCGAATTGAATCGGCACTCGTTGGTCACATGTCCTATGGTTTCGAACGCGGCTGTGCCGTCTGGGCGGGTGCAGCCCTTCCGGCAAGCCTTGTTCTTATTACCAGGGCAGTGGTTTAAGGCGGGAGCGGAGTTGAGGCGGGCCGGGAAGAGAAACTTGTACACAGGTATTCTCATGTGCTCCCCGGTCCGCGTGAAGAAGCCTGACTCCTTGCCCACCCCCGCCAGAGCGCCCGCGTAGATCCCTTGGGCCTTTTGGGACTGCCATCGCCGCGAGTGCGCCTTCTGAAATAAATCTCGTAGACGCCTCACCAATGACGACCTCCCCGAGGGCCCGATGGTGACCACCTCCGCACTGTTGTTCTCCATGCGTGCCTGGTAGTTGTCAGGGTCCCGGGTGTCCGGCGGCTGCTCCTGCTGGGCGCCCGTGTCCGGTCGTGGAGGGCCCGATCTCTGTTCCGGGGTGTTCCTTCTAGCCGCTGGCACAACTGAGGGTGGAGGCGCCAGGGCGACGCCGGGGCCACGTGGCTCGTCGCTACGCACGGAAGCTGGCTGCGCAGACGAAGCTCTCAGGCCGTTGGTTCGGTTAATTGTGGCCAGTACTGGGATGCCGTCGGCGTCGACTCGCTGAGTGGCGGCCAGCTCTACCCTGTGTAAGTCCTGGCTACCACTCTCGGCGTCGGCGTTTGGAGCGGCGTCCTGTGGCTGCATCTGGGCGGCGGTCCAATCGGCCCGCGCGCCGTCCTGCACGGCCGGTGTTGGTGGCGCGGCGGCGCCTACTCCTCCGCTCTGCCCGTTCGACGTCAGCTCCGTGGCGTTGCCCCCGGCGGCTACTGGGGTGTCATCCTCGGTGGCACTGGGGTCGCGGCCTTCGCCGCCCATGGCCTCTGCATCGGCGGGCGCTGGCTCCAGCCGGGTGACAGGATAGTCCCGTGGGAGGCAGTAAGAGGAGGGGAGGGTGAGGGAGGGGACGAGGGTGCCGTTGTTCTCTCCTATCTCCCAGTGTACTCCCACTCTGCCCGTGGCGTTACGCGCGCGCGACCAAAAAGTCTCTAGACCGTATCTGCGGGGGAAGGGGCGGTTGTTGAGGTAATCCGCACTCACGTTGGGAGCAGGTTGTGATCTGGCACAGTGACTTGCTTCCGCGGCGAGGTCTTCCATGGCGGCATTTCTGAGGCTAATGTCTGGGCTCGTTAAAATTTTGAAGGCAAATAATTTATAAGGAAAAATAAATATATCATTCGATGTATTTTTATTGACTTTATTTTATTTGTAAAGTATTTGTAAAGTGACTTTATTTTATTTGTAATTTGACATCAAATGATGCTCTGATCCAAGTTTGCCGGTCGTATCATCATCACCATCATTCCATGATCGCATGTAAACCTGACTATAAAGCCGGACGTGGAAGGGCATTCTAGTCAGGATTAGATGAGAAGTTGTCCTAACTTATCTCGAGAATTTCTGTGACATTCTGTGACAAAAATGCAGTTACTTAGGTTGATAATGTAAAAAATACTTGTACACATGTTAAGACCTATGAAAATAAATCAAGTTTTGAAGTATACTTTCTTAGCACAGAAGTGCTCAGAAACCTGAAAAACACACGCTGATATATGAAAACTACTCAAATATATACCTTCTGTAGTGCTAAAAATCTTTGTAACGTAAAAATACTGCTCACGTTATTATATAAAATGGACACATGGAATTAAATTTATTTAATATTGATGTAGCGAAGCTTACTATTTCGGTTCTAACATTTATTGAGTAGGTAGGCAAATTTCAAAAACCACAAAACAAACTTCTAACAAGATAAAAACGTCACATGAACAAGAGATGTGACACATGTATATGTACTAGTTTTCCCCGACTTATATATCCTGGTAATATATTGTTCAATATTCCGCTCCAACGAGCCAAGCAAACAAATCGAACATTCATGCCCCGTAATTAAAGCTCTTCTGCCTTGACCGGACGGTCAAGTGATGCTCCTCCGCAAGCAAGCATCCACTCGAAATTTTCGGGATTGGCATCGCTAACCCGTGCTGGTTGATCCCCTGCTTGTTTTGGTTAATAAGCACACGCTGTGGCGGGTACGGGGTGAAGGGGGCGGGAGGTAGAGGCTGGGGCGAAAGGGATGGGTTGTTGAGGGTGGAGCGAAGCGGGAGGGGTGCAGACGGCGTGGCGCAAGGCTTAGAGCGAGGATGGCAGGGCGATGAGAGGGGGCGAGAATGAAGGGCATAGAGGGAAAGGGTGGAGAGGGAGGGGCGAGGAGAAAGAGGAAAGAGAGCAGTGACAAAGTTTGGGGCGAAGGTGCGGGGTGAAGGTGTGAGGTGAAGGGGAGGAGTGAAGGACGGAGTGAAGTGTCGAGGTGATGGGGTGCGGTGACGGAGCAGGGCGAAGGGGAGGAGAGAATTCGCAAGGCGAAGGGTGTTGGTAAACGGCATGGAGAGAAAAGAGGGACATTGAGAGGGGCGGGGCGAACGGACTAGGTGAAGGGGCGGGGCGAAGGGGCAGGGCGAAGGAGCAGGATGAAGGGGCTGGGCGAAAGGGCGGGGTGAAGGGGCGGGGCGAAGTGGCAGGGAGAAAGAGGTGGGGCGAAGGTCAGTGAGAAGGGCGGGACGAGGCGAAGAGGCGTGGCGAAGGCGCGCGGCAAAGGATCGTGGTGACGGGGAGTCGGCGGCGCGAGGGGGCGGGACGAAGGGGCCGGACGCGGAGAATGGGCGGGGCGAAAGGCAGGGGAAGGACGGGAAGAAGGGACGAGGCGATGAGGCGTGGCGAAGACGCGGGCCGGTACGAGGGAGCAGAGCGATAGGGCGTGGCGAGGCGAAATGGCGGGGCGAAGGATCGAAGCGGTGGGGGAGTCGGCGGCGTGAGGGGGTGGCACGAAGGGGCGGGGCTAAGGGGCGGTGCGAGGGGGGGTGGCGAGGGAGCGTGGCGAGGGGGCGTGGCGAGGGGGCGTGGCGATGGGGCGTGGCGAGGAATGTAGGGAAAGGGTGGGGCCCAGGGCTGGGGCGAAGGGGTAGTGTGAGGGAGCGATGTGAGGAGGCGTGGCGAAGGGTGTGGCGACGGGGTGGGACGGGGTGATGTGGGGGGGCGAATGGGTTGGGCGAAGAGGCGCGGCGAGGGACGAAGGGGGAGAGGCGCGGTCGCGTCCGCCGCCGCTAGGCCAAAGGCTGAATTGGGGCTCCGTCAAAAGCGAAATGATTGCTCGCGTCTCTGGGAAGAGAGGCGTCATGACAGGAATCGACTCGTATGAATAATATTTTTTTAATTTGCGCTGTAATTGGAATCGGGAGTTTCGCGTCCTATGGACGTCGGGAGGCATTCGCGCGTCGGAGTGAACTGCAGAGCCATTGCAAAGGTTTGCATCGTCCTTGTTGATCAGCCGTAATATATTCACGCGATTGCATTTTTCCTACGATTGTGATGAAACCGGTCTTGCCTTTGTATGGGTTGCTTGACGAGTAACGTTTACGAGCTAGTATTCACCGAAATTTGTTAAGCTTTTAAAAACTACGTAGAATATTCCAACATTATAATTCTTAGAATTACCAAAAGTCAGTTCTGTGATTTACTATTACATTTCGTTTCCGAGTCGAAATAGGGGAAGGTGGAATGCCCACATGGGTTCCAGAAGCTACAGAAGCCAAAAATGTACGCTATTTGTTTTAAAAATAACCAAAAAGTTATTCACAATGGTTCAACAACCATAATAATGTAGAAACGGGGAAGATTTAACACCTAGATCGCTGTACTTAAATAAATTATAGAGAAATAGTAAATATTGAAGAAACGTTTTTAGATGCGCTTTTAAAATACTAACATTTAGGGGGAGAAATTATCTCATATCAGGCAAATAACTATTCCAAAAACGTTCTTTCCAACAAAGTTTCAAAGAATTTAATTTCATTCCTAAGGATCAATACGCTTTTTAATGAACAATTATATGCTCCTACAGTACCTCTTTATCACTTACGGATGATAAAACATTATCTACTCTCCAGGGCTAGGAAGGAGGCGCACGCGTTTCTGCCAACTTTCCTTTGACCTGATGCAACATAGATTATTTCGTGTTTCCGGATGCGGCGGCCACTATGATCATTAGTGTCGTAAGCATAGTTCATGTTTTATTACGGGGGATGTTGATGACCATTCGCTTCACCCCCTGGATGGTGAGATCGAGCCATCACCTACCCCCGGCTTGTGGAGAATTTCCCCTCCAAGTATTTTCCACCAGCGGGTCACCGCCCCTAACGGATCGCACTCTGTGCTCCGGACTGGTATCCTATCATGTGTAGTAGAGCAGTGCGTGTGTGTGAAAGTAAGGGGTGAAGACAGGACAAGAAAGTGGACGGAAATATGGCGCACGGTCCGTTTATTGCACTGCTTCGGTATTTGCCTGGTGTTAATCGAATAAACCAAGGAAAACTACTGAACAGAACGACCGGCCAACTAGTATTCTCCTACACACACACAGAGGTTGAAATTGACCTGTAGGTATATAGCCAGTATCGAATATCTGCCATCTAGGAACTAGAACCCTGCGACCCTTCTGTCAGAGTTCCTGCAGTGACATCAATTGAAGTCCTGAGCCACCTTAGCTAGTAAAACATAGAAGAATGTTTCAGAACAGTGTTAGTGACGTGAAGAGAAAATTACGTAATTAAACATTTTCTGGAATGCACCGATAGCGCAATAACAGTTAGGTCCAACGTAAAACTAAAATTTTGAAGTTATTATGCGCAAAAAATACTTTCTGTTTATTACGAAAATACAACTGTCTTCAGTATTTTCAAAGCCTTTCCGCAAATATAATATCCAAGAGTAAGATACTTGGGATAGTGTGATAATGACGCTGCTCCTTATTCACGATATCCTCAAAATACTTCACAAAAAATTAATCATCTCCTATATTAAGAATGTAATTTTATTTTTTTTTTCAAAATATAATCACGATTATTGACGATAACTTTTGATGTTTCTCTTTTCATGCGAAGCACTTGTGACTCAAAAGCAAGTGTTGGCAATGATATTCATTCGCGCAACGCCACAGCTAAAAAATGCGCGTCTGTGGGCGTGATGGGGCGGGTCGGCCCCGATGGCGTGCGCCCCTCCCGCGCGTGGTAATTGATGATGTTGGAGCGGCACGACACGTGTCCTGCACGGGGGCATCGCGGCGCGCCGGGGGAGGGGCCGTGGCGGCGGGGGCGGCGGCGAGACGCCCGCCTGTCGTCGCGGCTGAGAGCGCCCGCCCCCGTCCCCCGTGCCTCCCGCTCCGCACCGCCCTGCTCTGCGTAATTTGCATATTAGCATTCCCGAGATACCCGGCGGGATTTGTCTCATCAGGAGCCACGCTGTAGGCGTGCCCCTGCCGCCGCCGCCGCCCCGGGCGCAGGTGCCCCTCATCTCAGCAAGTGCCCTGCCGAGCGCGCGAGGCGGCGGCGGTGGCGGCGGCGGCGGCGGCGGCGGCGGGCGGCGGGCGGCGGCGGCGGGCGGCGACGCGGGCGGCGGCGCGGGCGACGCGTCGCAACGCGGGCCGCTCCACACGCGCCCATTTAGTTAACCCAAGCGCCGCCGCCGCCGGGCCGGCGACAGGGGGCGGCGCGGCATGCGGAGGTAAGGCCGTCGGGGTGCCAAGGAGAGGTGGCGGGGTGAGGGCTCCTCAAAGGACGCTGTGACCGGAATGGAGATGAAGATGGGCCAGAGGTGAGGAGGAGGGTGAGAAGAGGGTTGGAGAGGGCTGATTTGAAGAGGGAAAGGATATAGGACAATGATGCGCTGTGCGCAGGTAGGGGATATGTTCAAACAAGGAAAGACTCCCACTATAGTGAAGTGGAAGTAGCTTACATTAGGAAGTGATAGATGTGAGAAGGATTGGTGAGAAGGGGGAAGAAACTTAAAGGAGACAGAAAGCTGACGATGCTGGTGAGGAGCAAGTCGGTAGATGAAGTAGTAGTGACCGAGCGAAGCAACTCTGGGTGCCAGATGGTAGGATGCGAGAATTGGAGAACGATGGGGTTGTGAAAGAACCCTTTCAGAATGAAGGTCACCGCCGTGGTAAGGAGGCGAGGTAAATGGCGATAGTTCTATGGAATCTTCTTCAAAGTATCAGAATGGAAAAGATGAAGGCGGGAAAAGACTGCTTGAATCGAAGTCAAAGAACTATGGCTTCGAGAGTGAGAGTGTATTAAGAGTTCGATGAGAGCGCATGACACAGATGCAAGACCACCCGGGAGGCAAAAAATACAACAACGTGATGCAGACGGCTGAAAGACGGAAGGATACCAATAAGGGGACGCCGGAAAGCGGTTTTGCTCCGTGTTACAGTGAACAGGGCTCTCAATACTTGGGGACTGAGAAGGCCGTGTAGAGCTCAAGATGCTACAGAGAAGAGCGCGTCATTAGCAAGGGCATAACGCATTGAAGATACGGAGCAAAGGAAGAAATAAACCGTCGATAGAGGTGAGTAGACTGGTAGGTAAAACTGTGGACCCGAACAAAGGCATCTGTTTGATAGATTATTTCGAGTTTCCGGATGCAACTGCTTTGGCCATTAATCCCGTACGTGCGGAGCATGTATTATGGAAGGTGGCGGTGTTCTTCCCGCTGGATGGCGATATCCGGCGTCGACCTACAAGTATATTTGCAAGGTTTTCTCATCCAGGTATCTTACACCAGCGGGCCACCATCCCAGCCGGGACAAGCTATAAGTTCCTGACTGGTTATCGGATACGCGTGGTAGTAGTCATGTAGTGTGTGTGTGTGTGTGTGTGTGTGTGTGTGTGTGTGTGTGTGTGTAAGTAAAGGACAGGGCATTGAAGAGGAATGAAAGATTGCGCACGGTCAGTGGCCCTTTTGTTAGGGTAATTCTCCGACATTCTCCTGGAACTTTTTAGAGAAACCACTGAAAACTACCAATCAGAGCATCTGGCCGGTACAATTCTCCACACGGCGGCTGAATTTCACCTAGATATGCGCCTAGTGTCGAAAATCCTACCCCTGTCGGGACTCGAACCATAGGTCCTCCCAGTCAGAAGTACTGAAGCGACATCAATAATTGATGAACTACCTCAGCCTGTCACATGGCATCTTATGTTTTCTATACTCAGAGATCAGTGAGATTTGGAAACAAACCGGAGATATACGTCACAACTGGACACTAGGAGCAGAAGCAAGGGTAACGGTGGAATGAAGACGGCTCAAAAGGCTTCCGAGAATCGAAAACGAGTGACCGGAGAGGTGAAGTCGACGCAAGCGACTGTCGGCGGCGGTAGCGAGTGAGGCATATCTACGAGGAATAAAAGGCTGCCTGAGATAAAAATGGAAAACCGCCAGGGAACAAAGGAGATAACAACGAGATCGGGTTAAAGAAGGTTATTCTCGGGTGCAGGTTGGAAGTTTCTCGGAAGTTGTTTGTCAGGGCAGCGACTAGGATATTTAGAGAGCAATAAAGGCCCTCCGAAGGAAGGCATAAGAAGGATTTTTGCCCTTAAAAATCTACGGTTTTGATCAGATTTAAACTCTCAAACTTGTGTATAACAGCCAGACGCCAATCTTTATGCCCCTGAAGCCGAATGATCACCATTATACCACCGAAGCCGAATGATTACCGTTCTACCACCGAAACCGTAGGAAAGAGAGAAAACGAGAGGTGGTCGGGTGAAAGAAGGTAGATGGTCATGCGCTGAGGCAGGTGGAAAGTTGCTTGGAAATTGCTAGTCAGAACGACAACTTGCATATCAGGAGAAGGCGAAGACAATATCCGAGGGACAGATGCAAGGGCAGCGGAAATGGAAGAGGACTTGACAACACATTGTATGCTGGTGAATGAGAGTGCTGAATTGGAAAGCGTGGAGACAGAGGATTGGAGTCGGAGATGATAAGTCCGTCAGGAAAGGGAGGAGAGCAACGAGAGTGCAATGAAACAATGGACATAGATATACATGCGCGGGAGAAGGTTCGATATGATTCGAAAGCTGATATTCTCCGATTTAAACGTAGTGTCTCTTCAAGATCACGAGCTGGAAGCAGAGAGAGCAGTGTCATCTAATCAGAAGCTTTGTTACGACTTAAAGTTTTGGTATGGAAGCTCCTAATTGTATGACAGCTTCCCCCTCTTCTTTCAGTTCATGCCGTTGAAAGGACACTTCATTTAGATCGGAGTATCGTCAGGGCGACGAGTAGCAGAATGAGAGAGGGCGAAGACAAAACCTGTTAGGCAGAAGAAGGCCAGGCCCTGGGGGAGCTATGAGGAGATAGTCATGCGATGTAGACTGGTTAAAAGCGGAAGGCGTTGAGGTGGAAAGTGTGTGGAGGCCTGGTTGGAGACGAAAACGTAAGGCATCTAGGTAGAGCCTAGATTAGCCTCTCATTAGATGTCGGGGAAAGAATGTACACAGACCTGCACAGAGGCAGATTGGGCGTCTCTGTGAAGCTGCTTGTCAGGGGCGAAGGCAGGTTAGGCGTCGCTGCGAAGGTGTTTGTCAGGGGTGGCGAGTAGGAAATTGGGGAGAGCAACGAAGGCGAGGTACAAACCCTGCACGGCAGATGGAAGGCCGGCGGGGAGACAGCGAACGCGATGTAGGCCGGAGAAGGTGCACGCTGAGATGGAGAGCGGCTGCGGGGCTGCTGGGAGGGTGACGGGTGGGCGGGCGGCGGCAGGTGCTAGTGGCGCGAGCGGCGACGCAGGTGCAGACTCCCCCCCCCCCCGTGGTGGTTTCCCCCCCCCCCGGCCCTCGAACCAGCGAGGCACCGGCCCCAGCAGCTGCGCGGCGCCCAAGGGCCCAGAGAAAAAAAAGGGCACGTGCCATGATAGGGAGCGCGCGCGCGATGCCTTGCTCCCAGATTGAGGGAAGCGGAAGGGGACGCACGGTAATGCACGCGATGGGCCACGGATCTGGAGCGACTCACGAAGCAGGGATGCGATAAGGGATGGAAGTGCAACAGTGGTGTTTGATAAACAAACTTTGATAAAAAATAAATGAAGAAGTATCTAGACACTTTTGGGAAGAGATACATACTTAGAAACCGAAAAATCAATTAAAGATCAAGTGAATGCCATAGATTACGAAATATTTTTTTGAATGTAAATAGAAAATAATTTTACAATAACAGCATACATTGTCTCAGATTCTTTGTAACAGTAACGTAAGTAATACTACAGTAATACCTCATTAACACCAATTTCAAGGAACCGAAATAATTGGGGTTCGTGTTGTAAAAATTCATCTTATCCGAATATTACAAATACCCGAATTACCCTAATCCTTTGCCGGGACCGGAGTTTTGTTCGTGTTACGGCGAAATTCGTGTTAAGCAAGTTCGTGCTAAAGAACTGTACTGTAGTTGAACCAGCAAACATATTTCCAAACGGAAAAAAAATATTTGTTGTGTCTGGGTTTGAATCCAGGAGATAGATTCTCCGAGAAAATCACTTATCCACTAGATTCTTTGATGACAGGGAGAAAATGCGTTTGATCCCGACGTCTCCAAGATATATAAGGATACTAACCTCAGGACGCGTAACCCTACATCTCTAATTGAGTCGATTAGAATTGAAACATCACATGTCCACTTTTTGCCTTTTCCCATTTTTTGTATCAATGTATATCTTGCATATATGTCTATTTTGTGAAGAAATATTACATGTCCCAATCCACTCTGTGCGGATTAATGGTAACTGAATTTTTTTTAGCATTGAAACAGCACATATCCAGAACCTCGCCACAGGGTGATGTATGTTCAAAATTTGAAAAGTTAAGTATAAAAATTAAAATCTCTATCTTGGCAGAAAATTGTGAAAAGAACAGCTGTAAGTGAAAAATTTATTCAATGTTTAGAATTGAAACATCACATGTCCATCAACATTTTTTCAAATTTATTTGAGTTGTATTTTTAACTTGCCATAATTTAATAGTTAATACAATGAGCTAAGTATTCTTTCCATGTTACGCAGTTACTGTAAGAATTTTGTTCCTTAGGCACGAAATGAGAGATTCTTTGCCTACTGAAAAATTGAGAGTTTTCTTTGCCTACTGGAAAATTAAGCTTTGTGGACTTGTGATCTTCTGATTCTAAACGATTCAATTGTCTTATTTGATAGACCACCCGGTATTTGCGTTAGAACAACACTTTCAATGCACTAAAGACAGTTACATTTTTAAAATTATCTAAATTTCAAACATTTTAAAAATCGGTCCCATACTATTAAATATTGATTTCCAGTAAAAATCTAAAGAAAAATGTTCGAATATTTTTGAGAAAATTTCGTATCAGGGAGTAGGGGCATCTTGTAAAGTACTTCCGAAAACTAAAATATCCGTTTCAATTTTTTGGGGGAGGTGACATCAGCCAGATCAATTGGAAAATATCAATTTTAGTAAAAATCCTGCATGGTTTTTAGGCGCTTGTGGCACAGATAGATGGACGAACAAACGAATTCCCGGAAACCATTTTTCGGTATCAAGGAGCCCTGAGGCGTGAATATGACTATGCTACGTGAGAAAGTTATTTATTACATGTATGTGCAAAAAGAATGAAAATTTGCGATATCTAAGATCTACAAAACTTGGTTTTCTGACTCAATATTAGCACTTTTTCTGCAGCATTACATAGTTTTTTTCTTTCTATGAACTAGACACAAGAAAGTAAAAAATAAAGAGAATGCGAGATTGAATTGGTTAGGGTCATATTATCAATTTTTACAAATTAAAAAATGTTATAGAAGGCTATAATATTATTGAGAAATTTGATTGTACAGAAAAATGAAAAAATAATGAAGAGGAAACGATTAAATATTTTATTGTAACGAAATAACACTTGTTCAAACAAATATGACATTTTTAAATTTGAGTTTCATTAGCATGTTCTGAAGTGTTTAGTAATTTCTTTTCTACTACACGCCACTGTTTAATGGAAGAGAAAAACATTATTCCTTTCCATTTCTAGGAATATTTGTGAGCTGTAATGACGTAATTTCAGGTATTATGTGACCTAGGGAAAACCTAAGGGTCTTGAAAAAATTCCTCAATATTACAAGCAATTTTATATCAGAGACATATTTCTTTAATATCATCTTACTCGGCCATAAGGCTTTTCAAAGAACTAAATACAATATTAAAATTCACTATTAGTTTTAAGAACTTTAAAGAAATTCATCGTAATAATAATTTGGTAAACCATCACCCATATAATAAATCCACCCTTGTAAATACCTAGGTTCTTTTCAAGTAAACAATACATTATCTCTTAACAAAGGATTTATTCACCGATCTGCGGTGGCCGAAATCGTAGTGTCATAGCGATCTCGCACCCAAAGATCGCGGGTTCGAGTCCCGCTTCGGGTATGGTTGCACTTGTGTTCGTCCTTTCCCCCCTTGTCATCCCCATATCATTACATAACGTTAAACTCAATAGTGGTCGCTAATTACCTTCATGTTAATGTGACTTAAAATAACAAACAAACAACAGAAAGAAAAAAGAATTTAGTCCTGTCATTCGAATAGTATTGTTACAATGACGTTTCATTTAACTTTTATTAGCGTATAATTTTACACAACGAAAACATATTCGCATTATTTGCACTAAAAGTCACTGTGTTCTTTATTTGAGCTGTGAGAAAGGTTTATGGAAATTACCCTCATCTGTAGTCGTTCTCATCCGAAAGATCACCGCCATCTCACTTCCTGCGAAGAACTTCACAGCTTTCCTGCAAGCATGTTTTACTAATTTTAGAGCTATGTCTGACGATAACGATCGTCGAGCTTCGGTGCCTAGCGGAGGCGCTTTACAGCGCAGGCAAACAGGCGCTCATCTCTGCTGCGCCAACGAGACAGACAGCGCGCGGGCGGGCGCCGAGCGAAAGCGAAACCGCAGCGGAGTCGTTTATGACGGTGCAGGAGCCAATCCTCCTTCACGAAATCAAATACAAACAATTAATTATTAACTAACATTTGTTTATGTCTGTCAGTCTATAAAAAAAACTTTTATTTTATTCTTGGCCTTCAATTTTTGACAGGCAGCTTTATGAATGTTAGCACGTTTAAAACATTAAATTATAAAACACTGTTATTTAGTTTCAAGATTTACATAATTTTACGTTTCGGGTATTGATTTTTACCCTCTTCATTCTAAAAAACAGATTAATTTGTGAACAGATTTTTGTAATACAAAATGATTATTGTTTTTAGCCTTAAGATGGGTAAACGTCATTACCCGAAACGTGGCATCATGTAACTCTTGTGACTAAATAACAGTTTTATCATTTATAATAATTATGTTTTGGAGAAATCAAGACTTAATTTTAACACTTTATTTCTTTTTGGCCTCCAATTATTGACAGGTTTATGAATATGAGCACACATTTAAAGCATTAAATTATAAAACTGTTATTTGATCACAAGATTTCGAGTAATGATTTTTACCCATCTTCAGCATAAAAGCTGATTAATTTGTAAATCAGATGTTTGTAATAGAAAACGATTATCAGCGTCGTGGAGGTCAGTAAAGGCCAGGAACAAGAGGCGGGAACAAGAGAATTCTGTTCCGTAGTTCAAATAAGAATGGTGCCTTTTAATTACTTAAAAAATATTTTTGCCTAAAAACATTGGAAATTATTCATTCGATTGAATCAGTAATTATCGCAATTATTCTCATCGCGTAGATCAATGTCGGTACCTTGCCATCAAAACTGCCGCGCTTAGCGAAGCATCAATTCGCTTTAAATATTCCAGGTAATAAATACGTCATTCCGTCATTCATAATGGTACGTCACATTCTCACTGAAGAGGGCCTATTTCTTTACGGTTGTTACAGTAAAAGGAAAGAGCCAATAATAATAATAATAATAATAATAATAATAATAATAATAATAATAATAATAATAATAATAATAATAATAATAGTAATTTGTTGGACTATAATGTTTGTATTCAGTCTGCTGATAAAATTTCCGAACGTTTGTTTCTTTAGAGCGAAGAGAATTATTTTCTATTTAATGCCAGGAACACATTTAGCAGACTTGAAATTCCTGTTTCCATGAGCCCCTGAATATCACGCTTTCCGTTTTTATATGACCTTGATTCTCTCCTCAGACCAAAGCACAAACATACATTCCTAAGCCGGAGCTACTTCCTCTGGTTTAGCCTGTTAATGAGGAGGAAAAGGCCTTCAAAACTTCCGTTGAATGTGAAAAAATTTTTTATGAATTATGTTTATTTGCAATTTATTCCTACAGAAATATTAGGTAAATAGTTTAATAGTAATATTTACATGAGTACAAATGTTGCTCAACAGTAGCATTTCTATTCAAACAAATCGCTACGTTATATCTAGCGTTTTATGGCGCTGTAGTCGTCTTGCTTCTTCACTATTGCCTATTAAATTAATAGCGGGATGATTTGAATGATTTTCCAGTCTTGTGTGGTATAGCTGACGCGCTAACGTTATTTCTTCTTTGATTGTCTTGATTTGAAGGTCGTTGTGAAGTACTTCTTTGCTGACATACCAAGGTGCGTTTGTCACTGATAAAAGATATTTTGACTGGAATCGCTGAAAACTTTCGATGATGGGGACGCTGGCTTAGACCCAAATTTGAATGCCGTAGGTCCATGGGGTTGTAGGATACTTTTGATACTGATGATAATTGGGAGTGTTTACCAATTAGCCATTGGGAGTTTTTAGTTTTTAATTCTAGTTCTTTTCTTTTCCTTTTTATATATACCTTCCACGTTAATCTTCTATCCAAATGAACACCTAAGTATATAAATTCATTACTATGAGGGATCTGTTTATTGTTATTGCTGGACAGTCATCTTTTCTTAGAGCGAAGGTCACGTATTAAGATTTTAATTCGTTGATTTTAATGTGTCAAAGAGGCACTGGTTTATCCTTTTAAAGTGGTTTTCTAGTGATTCTGATAATGCTGTGCCATCTTCACTGGACGCTAGTACTGCCGTATCATCGGCGAAGGTGGCTGTTACTACATTGATCTCTGTTGATATACTATCATTAGTGAATATGAGATACAAAATAGGTCCCGAAACACTTCCTTGATGGACTCCGGCTTCTATTGGTCGAAATGAGGACAGGGCTGTTTTATATTTCACTTGGAAGAAAGTATTCGTTAAATAAGATTTTATTAGAGTGAAGAAATGGGATGAAGATATTTTCTTGATTTTATACAACAGCCCTTGATGCCATATTTTGTCAAAGGCTTGTGTCACATCTAGAAATACCGCTGAACAATATCTACTATTTTCAATGTCTTCGTTGAGCACGTTTACTATTTTGTGAACTTGTTCAATTGTTAAATATAGTTGTCAGATTGCCAAATTGATGGTCTGGAATCAGGTAGTTTTCTTTAAGATTGGCAGAATTCGTTTCAGAATGAGTTTCTCAAGCATTTTCGAGAGAATTGGTAACATGTTAATGGGTCGGTAGGAAGTGAGATGATGGGGATCTTTCTCGGGTTTTGGAAAAACAACAACAAAATTTGCGCCATTTTCCCGTGGGGAAGTAGGATATTCTTAGTATTCCATTAAATATTCATGAAATAAGTGCTATTGATTTTTTGGGTAGGTTTTGAAGGATCTCAGTTGTTGTGAGATCGTATCCAGGAGCTTTGTTGCGAGATAGCTTCTTGAAAGTTTCTTTGATTTCCTTGGATGTAAATGGCTTTATTGTAGGTGACAATTGTATTGGGGATGTGAGAAAGTTCGTGACTTCTTCTTTCGGTGATTGATCCGAGGCATTAGACTTAAGTACTTCTTGGAAGTATTCGCCAAACGGGTTCGCTTTATCTTCTTGTGATATAGGTCGATTTTTGTCGGGTGTTAAGATTAGGGGTATTTGTACTGGTTTCTATATTTTCTTTAATGTCTTGTACAGAGTGTAATCAGCTGCTTTTGTTAGCGCGAGGTCTTGAAAAAATATTTAATTTCTGCGTCTTTTAGTTCTTGAACTTTTTTTGCAAAATTTTTGGTTGACTCGATTTAAATTGATTTTATCGTTAAGATGATGTGTTCGTTGCCATACTCTTTTAAGGTAGCGCTTCTCATTTAGTAGCTCCATGATTAATTTTGGGTACGTTTTATTTCTATGTATTTCATGGTCTCTTGGTGAAGGGTACCACGCAGCTTACTGAATATACTGAGATAGGTACTTGACTGCTTCGCCTATGTCCTCCTCTGTTTTGAGTTTGATTTTTGCGGTGATATTGCTATCAATCCGTTCTTGAAGACTGTCCCAATTACTTATTACTTAACGTTGCTGATTTAAGTTCATCTATTATATGACAGCTGAGCGTTAAAAATATAGCCGAATGATCTGACATTAGAGCCTCAAAATGTTCAATTTTGTATAATGTCTAGCCAGTCCTTTTATTACAAAAACATCTATGGCGTCTGGTTTCTTGGTTATATCTCTTGGCCAGTAGGTTGGCTGTCCCGTCCGTAGGGTAATCATGCGCATTGCAATAGAAGTTTCGTACAGTTACTTTCTCTTGAAAGTTGTTAATCTTGATCCCCACAGCGGAGATCAACCTTTGCGTTAAAATCGCCACCAACCAAAACTCTTGTCTCCAATGTATTTAAGAAACATTAATATTTTGTTTGTTGATTTTGTGTTTTGGTGGGCTATAAGCAGCTGTTACTGTTAAATTACCATACCTTTCGGACACTTGTACTGACGTTGCCTGAATATAATGTTCTTGAAAGGGAGGTCGTTCAGAGTGTTTGATACTTTTCTTGATTATTATGGCTGTTCCGCCGTGGGCGCAATTTCTCGAAAACTAAAAATATTAGAGACAATTTCTCTACGGTATATTACAGCTAAATTTTTCTAGGATGGCCGCTGGGATTCGGGAGTAGAAGGGGAAGCTGAAAGTGGTGGGAAGGGAGCCAGAAGGCGGCGCTCGCTCGCGCCTGGCTCGTGTGCCCATACCGAAAACATAACCGCACCGCACGTGCTAGCGAACGGCCTTGGAAATCAATTTGCTGTAGTGTCTTCGCTCGGTAATGGAGAAACACCAAATTCACGGGATGGCCTGACTCTGTCTTCATCATCCATATGTTTTCCACTGTCACTGATACCCGTTTCTTCACTATTATAAGTAGTATCACTATCACTGACTTTACTATCGTTCACGTCGTTTCCCGTAAAACAAACGATTTCTTGATATAGTGCATTAAATCATTGTGCGGTGAATCACACTCTCATTGAAACTGTCGAAAGAAAAAAGTAGAAAATGAACACGATTCTCCTGATTGAAGAGAATTAATTTCCTTACTAATTCTGCAAATAGATCTTTTCGAAACACCCGAAGCAGCAATAAGAATTAAGAATTGTTTTGATATTTTCAATGCCTTCTTTTGTTTCTCTTCATAAATTGATATACTTTTGCAAAGACTTCTGACTGTGACTGTGACGACTTCTGATTGTGAAGGATGTCCATTTGAAAGTTGGTCTGAACAGGACGCATTACAATGATCACAACTAAATAATAATCACTTATACAGAACTTCATACAAATAGCTGTACTCTGTTAGGGAAATGCAGCTGAAAACTGGCACCTTGTGCAGATGAATAGTCAGGGTCAGTGTTCATTCAACTGGAGTAGGGCTGTCAACACATTCTGAGAAGGGACGCACTCCCCCCTAAAGCGATAGTTTTACGGAAAAGAAACTTCCGGCAGCTCTGAGGTCTGACCTTGAGCGGCCAAGCTATAATACTTTCACTGAACTTGCCCTATGGTTCCGCATTGTTGAGCGAAAACTGCACTTCGATAACACAAACCGTTTAGAAGTTATGGGGTGGCCCATAGTTGATGAGACACCTGTATGTATGTATGTATGAATGTATGTATGCATGTAGTTCTTTATTATTTTCAAAATATGGAGTTAATATGGGCTTAATATGATAAAAAGTGACTATGGTAAAATGGTATTTTATTGTCAGTTGATAACCTTTCATTTTTAAATTCTGAAATGTAACTTCTAATTTTACCGTGGCTGACTGCTCTACTTTGACAATGTTCACTAGCTTAATAAAGAGATTATTGGAACTGAACCAACACTATTCTGACTGGATTGTAACTAACAACGAGGAGCTGTATAAGTTGAATTCTGGTGCCCAAGTCACTGTGACGTCATGCGATTTCTGGGTGGCACCCTCAGAGGGAAGTAGAAGACATGGTATGGATACTGAAACGTGGTGCGTTTCCAACAGACCATCGAGGTCTCAAGGTCATCTGTAACAAATCCAATAGAAGATCTTGGCTTCCTCGTGCCCCCATTCAACTCGCGGGACACTCAGACCCCTCAGAGTAATCTCCGCATAAATTAAAATTAACAGTTTCTTAACTTGCTTTCCCATAGTCAATTCTACCTAATTTTCAAAAAAAACTATAATGTTTAAGGAATAACTGAAAATGTTTAAGCTCTTTTTGTTTAGATGCATTTGTACTATTTAATGAAATTTCACTGTAAGCTTAGTATGCTATATGGACTTATTTTATAAGATATATCGAAAATATATGGACTTTTATTCAAATATATACCAAGACCCAAAATATGCAAAAATATGGGAAATGAAAATAGCATTTTTCAACTCTACACATAGATAATGGAAATTAGTATCGATATTAGTTTATTTAGTAAATATTTATTAACACAGAAATCCGTTCCCTGATTATTACATTTTAATAATAATATTCACTTGAAACTGCAAACGAACTTTGTGAGCCAAGCACTTCTGTGTTCAGAAGAATTTTACAGTCGTTACAGCGACAGACTTTCACAATAAGAAAACCTGATGACCTCACGACATTTCTAGCCTTTTCTCTGTCTTTCAATAAAGAGTGATGAGATCTAGCTTGGTTCTGAAATATCCTTTACATCCTTTCTAAGAATTTTATTACAGTAATGTAATGAATCTGCACTGAACAGCACTTTCACGGCTACATTAAATTAATAACACAGAGAGAGGTGAAGGTTACTGTTGCACATTTACTTGCAAGAGCTTCTATAGAAAGTTCGGCGCTATAAAATATGGCCTTCAATTCCGCTGGCACTAGCTGCATGGAGTTTGCCATGTTTTTTCCTTCTGTCCTTCCCGCCGCAGAAACGCTCTGTCGTGGGAACTGCTTCGCGAAAAGTAAAAGAAAAGAAGGCTGAGAGCGCCGGGCGTCGATGAACAATGGCGAGCGGTACTTAGGTAGGTCTCCGCCAGAAAGCAAACGACGAATAAACTGCGGCCCTGCTTCCATTCTACTACTCACGAACAGAACGTCCCATTAATACAAACACGACGCAAACCAAGGTAGTATATTGACACTCGCTCAGAGAGAGCACCGAGGTTACTTTTATTTTATTTTATTTTTGGACGGCTTTTAGCCCAAATCTTTTACATGCGCCGGTTACAGGCTTTCAATATACTTCTTAAACAAGTAGTTTAAATTTTAAACGGTTTGCAACTTAATGACTCTCCTCCTCTGCTAAAAAGTCTTTATTGACGCAAAAATTAAATCGGTACTTTATCTCGGAGGGATTTAGGTAACCGCACAGGGTAAAAAAGTGCGGTTCAATTCTTGTGCTCATACTCTCAATGAAGCCAGAAAGGCTGATTGGAATTACGGAGGACTTCTTCACGCTTTCTGAATTGAATAGGCAGTACAATTCTCAATAGTGTCAGGTTCTAGAATATGAAGCATAAGCGTTCAGACGATTTAAAACTAAAAAAATATAAAGAAACAGTAATTTATTATACAACTAGTGGACCCGACAAAGCTTCGATATTGCGGTGTATTACATCACACACTTCTGGTCACGTGATTGTGAATCACATTTTTTGCTACGCTGTGCAACAATTCTAAAAAATGAAAGACTCTCGCGAGTAAGGATATGTCCTGATTTGGGCATGGTTGTCAAATATCCTATTGTTAAAACGTTATCCCTCAAAGTTGGGCATGTGTTCGCTATGACACTTCCTTCGAGAAATTAGATTTACGTGTCCGAGATTCAAATTAGTATCATTCCGACCAATATTTCACAATTACAAGAGCAGATTGCCGTAATGACGCGCTTTAACCGAAACATGCAAAAATTTTAAATACTGCTTGATATATTTTATATATTTATTGAATAAATATTTCTACAATGAAAACAAAAACATTAAGAAAAAAATTGTTTTGGGAGATAACGGAATATTTTGTACAGAAATAGATCTTGAGCTGTGACATTATAACTTTAGAACTACTATCGCTATTGCTTTCTTTGTGTGTGTGGGTGATAACAGATGATTTGAACTAGTGCGTGAACCAAAATAATAGTTGTACCATTAGTATTTACACATTTAAAACATTTGTTGTATCAGAAAGTTAAAAAATCAAATAATAAAATTTTAAAAATTAAATTTTCTCTATGAAATAATTGGTTCAAATGTTTAGTTTGGTTCTTGCAAATAGCTACATATTTCTGAATCATAACAAAAAAGAATCAGAGGGTTATTATACATTGAACCGGAGATATGATGTTTCGAAAAATGGGTTACCCTAACACAAGGCTAAATAAATATTCAAATAAAAACAAAACGAATGATATACCTTAATCTTTGACTATGCGGCGGGTTGCGTTGAATTCAGGGGCGCTTGAGTCGCCGCCGTACGCGGATAAATAAACATCAACAACGCCCCCTCATATCCGATTAAATTGAAATCACATTTTAAACACACCCATTACTAATAATAACAACGTGTGAAGAATTCAGCGAAATCGGTCGAGTAGTTTTTACGTCTATGTTTGACACACATACGCACATTCCCTTTTATTTACGTATAGATGCGGCAAAAATCTGTATCATCGTGTGTAATATTGATTTGATTTTATTACAATTTCTAGTGAAACAAAATAAACAACGTTTGCTGACGTAGACACAAAAGGTCTGTTGCGCTGCCACCAGGAGCGCCTGCGTCCCCGTCCGGAACGTCCAGAGAGTAGATTTAAAAAATTTTATTACCAGTAGGTGATAAAAAAGGTACTGTAGCAGAATATTACTGGCCATTAAGAAGAGTCTTTAACCGTATGAATAAAATAAAATGATAAAAAAATAAGAATATTACTCAAGATTAAGTGACTTTAATTCACTCGGATGATTTTCTCTCGTGTTAGCGCGATCTAGTCTTTATATTTTCTCCTCGTGAATAAAACTCAACTGAAACACTTTGTTATATAAATTATTAAATACATGTCACCAATTTTCAGGTTCTGTTTGAGGTTTTGGATACAGAACTTATTAATTTATTTTGTGATTGTAATGAAACTGAAGATAGTATGTCTGACAGGAGTAATTATCTAGATTCTAGAGGACGTAGTAATTTATTTTTGTGTGTGAATTTAGAGTTTGAGATACAAAAGTTGGTGAGATCAAACATAAAAGAACTTGTGTTTACGGACAACAGATACGAAAGCTGCAGTTCCAGTTATAAGCGTAGAATATTATTCACGGTGCCCATGAATGTAATATTCATATTAAATGACTATTGACTTTCTATGAGCTATTCTTGTGTTATTTTGATTCATATTAAAAATTAATTGGCGCACATAAAACGTGGAAGAATTGTTTCAAATGATCTATGTAAACTTTGTTCAGTGTGTTACAATTACAACTATCAATGTGCTTCAAGGATGCTGCAAGCGCACTAAATCGAGAGAAGAAAACCATAAACTTTGTGTAAAATTTTTTTCATATATTGTCATCACATTCCGATCCCAAACAACACTCAACATTGAATTTTCTTTAGATCTTAACAAACTGCAAATAAACAACTCTTTATTTTTTATCTAAGTAAAGTTTCTAAAGCTTATAACAAAAATCGAACATCAGAAATGATACAAAACATAGATCCAAATTACTCTCATTAAATATTTTACATCAAAAGCGCCCGCAAAATTCTTCGCCGCAAAATCGCCTCTCAATCATATTGACACTTGAGTGAAAGGAATCGCTCTTCGATCGGTAAAAAGAATCGTGCGCGTCTACCTGCAGGGCGTGCGATTAAAAAAGGGTTTCAATGTCAAGCGCACCCTTCCGCGAAGCGCGCTCTATAAGCATCCTGGGCATCGCCGCGCCGCTCCGCTCCGCGCCGAGCTGCGCGGCAGCGGAAACGGCATAATGACGCCCCGGGGCGCAGAAAAACGCTTCGGCTTTCTTCGGGCGCCTTCGGGCGCGCCTTCGTCGCCGCGCGGCGTGCGCGCCGGCCTCAGTAGTGTCATGGCGGGCGTGCAGCGCGCATGTGCGGCGATGCCGCTGCGGCGGCTCCTGGTGGCGGCGGGGTGGTTCGCGTGTGTGTTGATGGTGACTGTGCAATGCGATGAACATGTGGTCGGTGACGGTGATGGTGACGGCGACGCCCTGGATCCTTTGGATACCTCAAGCCCGTCGGCTGACGGTGATACCCCGCGCGGGAGGAGATCGTACGGAGAATCTACAGGTAGGCGACGCTCCCGTTAACTGGGGGGCGGGGGCGGCCCATCACTTGGTGGAGACGTGTGAGGAAGTGTTTATCGATTTGGTGTTTGGAGGAGCTTCGTATTACACAGATCAAAGTGTTCAGTGGTTGTGAATAAGCATTGTTTTGTTTTCTGTCATGAGTACAGAACTTCTATTTCCAGTTGAACTTGGAAAACAATAGGCTCTTCGCAAAAAAAGTTAACTATTTGTAAAAATGACTTTATTTCTTTATCAATAATTGCTTTATAGAGAACTGTCTTTTTATTTAGTTAGTAATTTTAGTTATTTTCGCGAATTTGGATTGAATGACATCAAAACACCACAGTTAAAATGTTCTTGTGTTTCTTGAGAATTCACAGTAAACGTTACAGTCATGCCCGCCAACAACATGAAAACAACTATTTTGGATGTTCTTGCCATTGGAACGTGTGTAGCAACCCATTATACCGATTTCTGGGGCAGGAAACAACTGGAACCATGTTCCCGGCAGCCGACGGCCAAAGCTTTTAAAATAAGTTAATTCTGCAGAATATCAGCGCGTTAGAGCGAACTCGTGTTGTACCGTGTATAATTACGCGCACTTCATACATTCTGTGTGCATTGTGCCTGTGCGCGTGTGCATGAGGGAAGCACTCTGGCGCGGCGGGCGCGAGTTCAAACATTGTGCTTCGTTCGGTCGTCATCGTGTGAGTGGAGTGCTCCGAACGCGGGTGCAAATCTTCGTTTGTGTCGCTCTCAAACCGTACTTTATTAGATTTCCACTACATATTCGGTAATCGGGGCAATGTGAATGGATAGACGCGTAAATTCGTGGCACTTAGGCCCGGGAACAACACAATGCGGCGTGCTTTTGTGTGGCGTTCGTATTGACCGGTGCCCCCCGAAGCGATGTTCGTCCAAAATGAATGGATACAACGCGCGCACTCGTGTTCGCTGTAGCCGCTGGGACCTTTCTAGGCACGCAGCTCTTGGTCTGGTCGGCGGGATAGCGACACTATCTCGTAGTTTTCTCGTTTACCAGTTGGTGGTTGCCGACGGTGGAACGTCATGTGCGCCTGAAATATCTAGAGATACTATTCACGTTCGTGTCGTGTTCAAACCGTCAATGGGGTCCGGTCATTGGATTCGAATAATTTAAGGAGCACATTTTCATTTTTGTAACGCTCACTGTAGTTTGTTTACTGTTTACTGTGAGAAAGATGGACATTCTTATAAAATTCAAATTAAAACTAAAGTAGAAGTCAAATGAAGGTAATAATTATTTTAATTATATTTATGCCTTTGTGTAATTAATTTCTAGTTAACACTTGTCAAAGCCCAAAAGACGTACAAAAATTCAAGAGGGACCAGATTTAAAATTTATTTGCAAAAACACTATATAAAGCTTACATAATTAGATAGCACCCGCTTTTTTTAAATTTCCGACAGTGTAAACTAATTGTCATTTTTTATGTAATCGAATTAATTACTGAATTTGATTGAACAATTAGTTTAGTACTTTAAAACACAGTGAGGCAGGTATGAATCGCTTACTCAATGTGAGGGTGTGTGCTCACCGCATCTCGTATTTCCTCCTTAGAGTACTGTGCTGTTTCAAACACATCCGCGCGCAAACTACTGGTGCGGATATCTCTTGTGTTTCGATAGGGTTTGGTGTTAAGTTTCGTAGCGGTATGTGTACCATCAAATCATTCCCCCTTGCGAGTTCTGTATCTCGGTTCTGGTGTTTTGGAGTTCAAATTTCAACCCAGTTTCAAAAATATTTGACGTCTGATAGCCTCAATGTGCAAGTTGCGTTCTGAAGCGAGAGGGAATACGCAAAAGTGTCTATGTAGGGGATAACAACAATGAAAAGGAATGGGGTCGTTGCAGGATTGAAAACACCACTCGAAATTTTAACAGTTGCGAGGGGTGCTTTAATGGGTAATCAAGTTGTACTCTAGACTTACTTTGAACGTTGTGTGGTGTTTCAAATGGACGGTGCTAGAGACTGTAAAGCACATTCGGTTCTACTTTATTGGAAGTTTGTGGGAGGATTGGGAGTGTCGGATTACCTGGGTTCTGTAGCAATCATCCCGGTCGAAAACGTTGTAAACTGAAAGAATGGTAGAACTTTTTAGTCACCGGCATTGAAGAATCAAAGATCTTCCTGCTCATTACATTACTGTTGCTCTCCTCCTTACAAAATGAACCAAATTGTTATTTTGCTTTCATTAGATAGCCCTAAGTACTAAACGATAGTCCTACAGAATAAAGCAGATACTGATGCGCTCCAAGAAAACGTCCTGCTGTAGAAGATCAGTTTATCTTTCTCCTCCAGTACGCTTCCATGAACGTATTCCAGACTTAAGTACTTTTTTCATCTCGAGAAAAAGACCCTTAACCTCAAAAGCATGTGTTAAGCTTAAAACAAAAATATAAGAAACAAATTAATAATACAATGCCACTGAAAATGAAACAAAGTGTTATTTGACTACTGTGATTAATATAAGTTTAATTCATTCTGATTTGAATTTTTAATTTCGTAAGTTTTTTTAACGGAATTTTTTATACGAACGAGAAAAAAAGCTCATTTTGGAAAGTGAATAGGACGAAAATATCACTGCTGCGTAATACACAGATGCATTGGGAGTATAATCCAGAACTTGAGAATTACTTTTGTGGTGAATGTTATGCATTCGTGATCCAGTTGCCCCATGTATTTTGAAAAGGTTTCAGTATTGTAAATCCGAGCATATTAACTTCGCCATTCATTTCTTGGAAGCCTATAGTTTGAATCTCTTTATTTCGTTTCCTTACCTCCATCCATTGGAGGCAATATGAACATTTCTATTACTTAAGAAAGTAGTCAATAACTTGTATTGTATAACAAATTCTTAAATTACTCTGTACTGTTTATAATAAACGACGATGTAAGGAATACAGTAGGTGAGTTCACTGCCCCTCAAAAACTGGAACTTTTTGAGGCTAGTTCTCACACTTCTCGCATATAAGCGCTGTGAACAACTTGGGTATTTTTTTGGCAGGAGTGCTTCAATTCGACCGCACAATGAGCACTGTTCTCTACACTATGAGAAAACGTGATTTACAAGCGGCTCAAATCAGACTCGCGAGCGCGGCTTCTTAGTTTAATTTTGATCTTAAAGTGACCCACACACCTTCATATGGAATTTACAAACATTACTCCCACCGGTTGTTTGCCCACGCTGCATCATTCCACTGTAGTGGACAGATTTACAACAGAAGCGAGACAAGTTAGAATAGGAATGGGTAATCATAAAAAATAATTGATAGCTAATGGAATCATTTCTTTTTCAATTAATATGCATAGATTAATCGTACAGAATTACTCGATAAATCAAATATTATCGACGTATTTTTCCAATGATTATGTTACGCATTAATCGTTAAAAACCACTTCTATATTTTAGATTGTACATATAACGTTTCAACAAGCTAAAATAAAAGTTAAGTTATTAAAAATGCAGAAACTAAAATATCAGAACATACGTAGTGACTTTTTATTTTATTTTATTTTATTAGTTTTGCTAACAAAATCAATTACTTATGTTTGTGTATTATTTGTCAGTATTGAAAAAGAGGGAGACTATGAATTCCTAGCTGGTGTATGTAGAGGGCTAATTCTATTTTTTTTACATTAATATTTCAGTTAAAACAATCGCTAAATAGCTAAAAAATTTGAAAATATAATCGACATATCGGTGTAAAAGTAATGGATTTTAATTTTTCGATTAATCTTGTCAAACAATCGTTTGTTGTATTAATAACAATTAAATCGCCAAACCTTAGTCTAGAGGCCAACTTGAAGGTGTATGGGACTTATTACAGCGAGAATAGCCGTTCCCTGGTTTTGAGCGGAGCGTTGAGGGGCGTTGTGGGAAGAGCCGCTGTGCGGCGCTCCGCTCCGGCTGCCGCCCATGGGGCCGCTTAGCTGCCTTTCTCAGGCGACGCAGCCGGCGGCGGCGGCGCTGCGTGGGGGAGGCCAACCCGTATTTCGGGCGGCTGCAGGCGGCAGCGGCGGCGGGGCAGGTGGCCTTGGAAGAGCGCCGCGCAGCTGTCGCCCCCGTGAGGCGGGAGGCAGGCGCGTGGCCTCGAAGGCCCGCCAGCTCCGCACCGGCCGCCGCCGCCGCCGCCGCTGCCGCTTCCTCCGACCTGCCCCCCCCCCCCTTAACCACCACCAACGCCCAACGCCACGACTCTGGGTAGCCTGCCCACATCGACTTTCGCTTCCTGGTTCATACCGTCACTTTTTATGTCTTCGTTGTCGTCCTCTTGGTTGTCGTTCTCTTGGTTGTCGTCTTCCTGGTTGTCGTCCTCTTGGTTGTCGTCCTCTTGGTAGTCGTCCTCTTGGTAGTCGTCCTCTTGGTAGTCGTCCTCTTGGTAGCCGTCCTCTTGGTAGCCGTCCTCTTGGTAGTCGTCCTCTTAGTAGTCGTCCTCTTAGTAGTCGTCCTCTTGGTAGTCGTCCTCGTGGTTGTCGTCCTCGTGGTTGTCGTCCTCGTGGTTGTCGTCATCTTTAGTTTTTGACAAGGTTTTGACAAGTTTTTGGTTATCTTGTTCGTCATACTAATTTTTGTTTTAGTCTCTCCTGAACGTCTTCATATTTGTCTTCCCTGTTGTTCGTTAGCTTCTCTTTCTTTATTTCTTAGACGTTAACGTTTGATTTATTGCAAATATTCTCTTCTTAATCGATTTACTCTTGGAAGCCCTCGTTTTCATTATTTTCTTTCTTTGTTTCTTCTTACAATCTGACAAAACGTGCGAGACTAATTATTTCAAAAGTGGTATTTCACTTTCTCAGCCATCATTCATTCATTGCTTCTTGATAATATGAAGAGTGATATTGATCCCCTTCGGGTTTCACTCCACTTAATCAAATCTCACATTCCCATGTCTTATCGTGAGATTCTAATATCCATAACATTTGACAATGTGAGTCTTTGTGCTGTGTCGAGTAAGTCACTCCTGTTTCTTTGTCTAACGCAACCCGCACCTCAAAGTTGTCTTCTAAACCTTTCTCTGTCCCCTCTCACTATCGCCTTCTTTATCCTCCCATTCACTGTTAGACATTCCCTGGAGTTTCTTAATTCTCCTAATTTTTTGTCAATGTCGATGCCTTCCTGCATCATGCCCCTGTCTTTGGAATTACCACTACCATGTTTTAGAAGGATTGCATACCATCTAAAACATTGATAATGCTGACGCTACTTTGATAGCATTGCTTTCGACACCGACATCGCAGTCACAATCAAGAATCGGGTCAGTTTAGCATGACAGGGCCTATTGATTCCATACCGAATACCCATGCTGCAATGTGATACAACGAAATCATTGTAGCTCGGGCTGGACACCACTTGTTAAAATAGCCCCGCAATCTCTAAGTTCATACTCCAGTATTTACATCTGTATTCCTTCAGCATACATACAGCCTTGAAAGTTCCTCTTTTCACTTTGCCTACGTTTTCTACCGAATCGTGGGAACAATAACGACTGCGATACATCGACCATGATAATTGTTCGAAGTAATAGTACATTCTTCACAATATAACTTCGTTGCGACTACGTGTTTCTTATTCTGCTACTCTATATACTTTCCCCTGACCTTTATTAGAGCGGTTTGCTATTAAAACCTGAAGAAGTCGCCCCCACCCCGCCAGGCCTTTGTGTCCGCCGCCGCCGCGCCCCGTCCCCCACGCCAGGTAGGACGGCGGGGGTCCGGGGGCGCGAGCATCTGCCGGGGCACCGTGCCCCCGCCCGCCGCCTGCCTGCCGCCGCCCGCCCCCTGGCCGCAAGGTGGAGGCCGACACGGATGGCGAGTTCCGGGCAACCTGCCCCGCACACTGCCTTTTGTTGCTCCGTTTTTTCCCCCGATGCTCCTCTCCCCATTACGAGGTTTCCTACTTTCGGAACGCGACTGGCCGACATATTAGGCTTCCTTTCTGTCGTAATGCAAGAGGGAAGGGTTTTATCGGTAATTAAAGTGTTTGCCCATTAAGGAATTTCCATTACAAGTAGTAATGTTTTATACATAGTTGCAAAGATACCCCCGTATATTCCATTATCTCAAAGCAACACTTGCTTTTCTACCTACAATTTAACCAAATAATTTTGATGATTTTTTTTTCACAATCAAATGTCTGAGAAAAACAGTCCTGATTCTAAGCTCTCACTTGCCTATTCGACCTTAATAACCAATTTCGAGTGAGGAACAAATTTAACTTTTAATTCAACCTTTTGGTACTTTTTAAACATATTTTTGTTAGCCACGTATTCTACACTGGAATAAGGTAATCTCTTCTCTCATTTGAAGATAATTAAATGAGTGACAATAAATTAATGATAATTCGCAAACGATTTTGAATTTGATTCATTGTACATTGAATCAATCAGGTGTTATACAGGTGTCCTCCCAGGAACTGTGCGGACGCAGCTCTTTTGTCTCGCTGGCAATGGACCCCCGTTTTGCGCTATCTGATCGCGCGACGTCCCCTGGTCCGCCTATCTCCATCACATTTTGCTTCTTCCGCACACAAAACATATTGTCATTCACACTTATTAAAGCCTTATTGTCAGGTGGGAAGTTATCTCAATAGTACGTTCCCGAAGCTCCGTTTTTCGGGTTGTTTTTGTTTACACTGTTCTCCAACTGATACCACAAAAATACATCACGGTATGACAAATTGGAAGATCACGCCGGTCAGAAACCATTACTAAGTACTGTTTCAGCACTTCAATATTTGAGAAAAACTCTCACAAAAAAGCTTACGTAGTTTAAAAATGAATTGATGGCACTTCGGTGTTATATTGCCAACTAATATATTTTTTAGAGTTTATTTTATGTGTCCTTGTTAGCAATGGCAGGGGTAGAATGAGTGTTGATAATCACCATTTAAAGAAAAAAAGGAAATAACTACGAAGAAGGTAAACAAATTTCTCCCACAGGAACGCCCTGCGTCACCCGGTCAGGATAACGTGCGAGGCCGCGTTCGATCTGCTCCTTGATGGAGTCAGCTATCTGTACCTGCGCATAGTAATACTACGCAGAATGACTGTACGCGCCGTAGAAAAGATAATGCCAGTAATTCAACAAGCCTCATCGACAGAAAGGAAATTTAATGTGACATAGTCGTGAGTGGTTGAACTGGCACAGTATGTGCTGCAGCGGAAGTCACGAAGTATGATCTACGTTGGCAACCGTGTTGTAAGAACGTTCGCGTCCGAGGCATCGTAGTTGGTTGGCCCCTCCAGCGGATGTCATCTGTCAACTCGTCAGCCGCTATCCCCCACGCGCCCTGGTTTGCATTTATTTTTAAAGCCCTGCTTCGGGACCACTCAGCCGATTGACCATGGCTGCGCGTGTTGAGTCAGGTGCCCGGCACCACATGCGACGCCGTTGCCTAATGTAGCGGAGCTACAACAACGGGCGGAAAGCAGGAAGGCACTGAAAAGTAAAAAGTAAAGGAATGCGAAATGGTTAAATAGGAAGGGGAACTGAGAGTTGGGTCAATGAAAAGGGTATAGAGAGTAGTAACAATGAGCTGAGCACTGAAATTAAAATGTTCATTGAAAACACACTAAAAAAAGTTTTTGTTTATGAGTTCGTATTGCTCCTTCCAACAGGTACCAGGTTTTAGAATTGTATAGTTTTTGAAATAATGTCGTTTGACGTTTATTTTTCAAGTATATCTAAAAAGTTTGCTCTTTCCTTTGGTAATTCCATTTGGTCTCTATTTGTTGTTCACTTTTGAAGGTTTACTTCAATAGCTCTTGCTATGCGGGAATCTAAATTATTTATTGCGTGTGACATGGACTTTGTTGAAGGCTTAATTTTTCGAAAAAATCTTTGGTTTACTAGTAGATTAATTGAATGCATTATATAGAATAATGTTTTATCTATAGATCAAAATTTATTTCGATATTTAAAAATGATGAAATCATGAAATATCCATCAGCCGACTGGAACATCCCAATGTGTACTCTTATTTATTCACATCATATATCTTTCATCAAGAAAAATAATTTGTACTGACGCATTCACGGACCCCCATTCAACACACACTCAACGCGATCGTCCCGCGGCACCCAGGATCCCGCTAGCGATTCAAAATTTATTTTTAGAGCACGTTTCGCTCTCGCATCGTTCGATCGCTTTACAGGTGCCGCAGCGGTGTTCACAAAGCGCATGACGGTTAAAACGGACGCCTGTCCGCCAGCCTGTGCCATTGGGGGGCCCATGCGCCGGTTCGCTTCACGGCGTGCCGTTAAACTTTTAACGCCAAATTTTGAAATTTCGACCGCGCTGACTGCTCGATCAGCAATCCCCCACATACACACGCGCACACACACACAAACACACACGCAGTCGCAGTTAAAGAGTATTGCCGTTTGGGGCGCGTGCGTGTGTCGTTGGCAGCTCGTGACGACGCGCCGTTCGCGAAAAAGGGGGCGGGGCGCGAGACGGCGTGGGGGAGTGGGCGGTGCACGCGCGATCCCGCGGCGGATGCGTTCCCAGATACGGATTACGGCGCGTCGTTAAACGCCCGCGCGAAACCCGCTTGATAATGATCGGTTTCCGTTGGCTTTGCGCGGCGCCGTCCAAGTTGCTCGGATATCCCGCCCTTCCGGTGGCCGCGCGCGAGCCGTGCAGCGGCGCTGGGATTGGTTTTTCATGTTGTTCGAACAGGTTCGCTCAACTTGCTCCATGAAAGATAGTTGCTGCGTTTTATTGCTTTCCTCAATAAATTGGCGCAGCCTCTCATTTTGTGTCTTTGCTCGGTACGTGAAGTCTGTTTGAAACGTACTTCACTTTTTTGTAAAATTTACTTATTTATGGTAGCTTGTCAACTACTGAGGTTATACAGCGACCACAATAAGTGACATTGGGAGTAACGGACACACAAAATCGTCCCTGACCCTGGTGGGATTCGAACCTGCGACCATTCAGACATGAGGTAGCTACGGCTGTTCAGGCTTAGTGACTGTCCAGACCCGCTTACTTAACTTTCATATGACTTGAAATTTATTTTTTTTATGACTTGTTATTTATTTAAAACGTGTGTTGTGATAAATTGCTCAGATACTTTATTGAGACGTAGCATTATCTTTCTTTTTACTTCAGTAATAATAGTTTCAATATGTTTAGCGAGATAGTTCCTTTAAGAGCGAATTTTAGGAATGTATTACTGAGACAAAGCTGAAATAATCGGTTGCGTGATTTGATGTGATAATTATTGAGGGAAATAAAAAATCGTTACAAAATCCACCAGAAATAATTATCTTCCTTTTGTGCGAAGTGCCTTAATTAATTCGTATCTGTAACGAAACAAGTCAATACTCATCCTTTTGTTTGTGATTGCAATTCCGCTCAATGAAGTGACGTCATTCAACCGTAAAGCGGTGAAGCAGGCAAGCGGCGAAGTGGCGCCCCGAAATTTTACGAATTTTCCGGCGTGCGGGGTTTGGGAAGGAAGGCTCATTCTCTTTGTATCTCTCTCGAAGCAACACTCCTTCGCAAAACATCCACAACGGTTAAGAATCGAAGCGGCGAAATGTATTTCCTTTAAATGGAGCAAAGCGGTGGTGCCTGGCGGGGTGTGGGCGGGGCTGGGTGGGGGAAGAGGGAAGCGCTCCGTTCCGGCGAGCAGTGAACAAGCGAACGACGCCCCGCGCAGATCGAGCGGAACTGATCAACTGAGTTGAGAGGGAATATGAAGCGCTGGTCGGGGGAGGAGTGGGGGTGGAGGCAGAGGCGGGAGCAGAGGCAGAGGCAGAGGCAGACTCCGAGCAGAGCCAGGCTGCCGCCGCCGCCGCCTTCCGTGTTTTGTGTCGAGTTAGCTGCGACGCCGAACAGAGCAACGTCTAGGAGGCAGAGCCTGCGCTGGATTGCCGCGGGATTGTCGTCCGGATATCAGTGAACATGTCAATTGAATTGGGTTTTTGACAATTGTCAGGCGGTTTTTTTCTGTATTGAAGGTCTTCGTGCGGTAGAACATTTGGAGTCACTTGATTTTATACTGAGTTTCTCTTTGGTGAAGGTAGTTCTATGTTTGAGCGTGATGATGTAAAAGATATATATCACCATTTCAAATTTTCTGTTGTTTCTATTACTTAGCAGTCATTTTCAAAATCCGAACTCTGAAATATAGTTTTCGAAGATGTCAGATTTGAATTGAAATTACATCTTTTTCGGGGATTTCTCTTAACGAAATTCCTGGCACACACGTTAAATGTTTTCTAGTATCAATTTTCGCGTGTCAGAAACTATTTTAAATTGTTAATTGCGTTATTTAATAAATTGTATTATTTTAATATTATATAGTATAGTAATAGTATAGTAATAGTATTGTATTATTTACAATATATATATATATATATATATATATATATATATATATATATATATATATGTATATATTGGGCGTCTGATTGACGCGATTTTTACGACGTATTATTCTTGAAGCTCTTGCAACATGAATAAATGTATTTATAGAGTTCCACTATCTCCTTTTGGTTGTTATTTTCTTGACTCTTCATGAAACGTGGGAAACATAGTTTTCTTTCTTTTTCGATGCCCACAGTTTGATCTCAACTTCTCCGCCTTCTTGCCTTTGTTATCGGTCGTCAGTATGGATCTGATAAACAAGTGAAATCCGATAGGCGATTCAATTCTGCGTAATTTACGAAAACAAGTTGTTAGATTCCGCATTGTGCTGCAGATCTTAAGCATCTATAGAGAACAAGTGGGCAGCAATATCGAGATTCACTCTCGGATCTTTTCTCTGAGAGGTCATTATCATTCTTGAAATTCTACTCTTTTTCGTTTGGCGTCAAGTATAGGATTTCGTTTTCGGTTCGCGTTTGAGCCCGCAAGTTATTTTTTTCCGTCTTTTCAACTTTTATTCTGAGAGAACTGTTGGGCCAACGACTTTCTCCTTCAGAAACCTATGCAAACCTTTTCACTCTTCAAATCTTTCTCTGGTACCGTCCTCTGATTGTCGCCGGCAAGTCTTGTTTTTCGTAATTTCATCTTGCTGTTTGAAATTGGCCTCTTACATTGCTGCCGGATGTGCACCAACTTGTTTGAAGAGTCTTCTTTCTCCTGGAAAATTTCGTTTCCCTTTCGAAGATGCCATATTAACTTTTCTTTTCTCTTTGGTACATTCTTCTTCATTTAGAATTCATTGCAATGAAACATCACTGCTGATGATATCACATTTATTGTAATCGTAAGTGGTAGCAAGGAGAACAAGCAGATATAGTACTCTCTGATTAAGGTTATGTTTAGTGCAACATGTTACACAAAAGAGGAAGAATGTCTCAGTGCTCTTGGGCCAAGTAGTGTGAGTAGCTGTTGACACTCACTTTTCAAGCGTCCTCTCCTTTTTTTCTTTCTTACTGGGGATGCAATAAGAGTATGTGATAATAAGACATCGCATACTTGAATAACGTTGTAGGAAATCTATTAAGAGTGTAATACACGTTCTTCCTTTTCGAAATGTTGTAATCAGAACATTTTTCACAACCTATACAAATATAAGTTTACACTTATTCAGAACATTTACAGAAATATCTCTATATTACTTAATCTGAGAATGCAGCGTGTAAACTGCTAGGAACCAAACTCAGTTTATTCACGTAGGTAGCTATCCTGTCCTGACGTTTCTGTACCGTTTGCAGAACTCTACACTCTCTATCAACAGTTTTACCGCCGTAACTTCCACAGCCTCTGATTCCTTTCTACCCTCGAACCCCTCCCTACATTCCTTCAACTACCACGTAATCAGCACTTTTATATTCCTCTGCTAGCGCGGCCCGTCCCCAATAGTCCGCGTACCTTTCTCACCCCTCTGCCGAACCCTCTTTTTTTTCCTCCCCCCGAGTCCATCCACATACGCGCGTGACGTCGTGTCGACAATTTGTCAAACGGTGTGGCTCCGCCCGCCCCATTCCGACTCGTAAAACGAAACGCACAACTGCTGGAACAAGATGTACAATCACAAATTGCGGAGGCTGGTGGTGGTGGAGGGGAGGGGGCGTGGTGTGCTGTTCCGCGTTGCGGGATATTGGGATATCGGAGCACGTGTGATGACCCCACCCGTCGTCCCCCCCCTTCCCCGCCCCCAAGCCGCTCATGCAGCTGCGATATCCCATTCCGACTTCCGGGTGCAGCCATGGGGCGAGAATTGGCCCTGTAAATGGCCCCATCGAGTTTCGACTATTTTTGCGTAACTGTTCTAAATCGCCGTGGAACCACGCAATGACCCCAGCTTCCGATTTTTCGATTATCTTGATAGAGTTTTGTAATTTTGTAGTGCGTTTCTGTCGTGTTAATGAGTTTGTAGGGCGTCCTTACGAGCATATGAATGTAACTTTTATGTTTCAATGTTGGGATAACTCATTAGTCACAAAAATGTTGCTTTGTTAGCAATTTACGTAACCATTTCCGCTTCTTCTTTATTTCAATTAATACATATTAAAATAAAGCGGATTGTAATGAAATAAACACTGTAGTTTTTAATTTTTGAAAAATATATCCCTTCGAGTTTGGCATGATTACTTGATATTTTTCCTTTAATTTTCAGATCAATAATTAATGTTTTGCGTTATTTATAAGCATTTAATGATATTTTATTGTTTCATTCAAAACATAGCGATGATTTAACAGGACCATAATTAACAGTATCAGCAGGAGGTTTTGAGGGTTTTGGTAGGTTTCTGTCTTAGTTTTCCTCCAATTCAGTCTTTCAATCTTTGCAATAGATGTAATTATAACTCCTTTTACTTGAAAAAATAAAAAATAAAATCGAGGTATGCCACTGGAAATTCCACAGAAATTCGTTAAGTGCTATGCAGAATATCTTCGTTTTTCACAACTTTAATTTTTAATATCTTTATTATTTTCTTTGCACGAATACTTTTTAATATCTTTATTTTCTTTGCACAAATACATAGATTACTGGCGTAGAAAAGTTTACGATCCAATTTGCCGACGGAAGTTACAGAGGGGCACAGTCGTATAAAGAGGTCGCTTGCGAGCACCTTAGCAATGGCTTGCGTGAACGCACAGGAACGGGGAGAAGAGCAGGGAAAGGTTGCTTGTCGGCCCTCGACGGCGATGCATTGCAGGGCCCGCGGCGTGCGCTGCCGTGCCGCGGACGGCACGCTGGCTTTAGCGACCGTCGACGCATGCGCCCACGTGTTGGCACAGCACGCGCCGCTGGCCCCTTGAGCTGCGGGAATAATTACGGTCACAGAGACGCCCGTCCCGTCCAGCCCTGTCCCGGCGCGTCGCCTTCTCTAGGCCGCGCTGGAGGAGACGGTCGTTACTCGAGGAGGCAGAACAGGAAAATGGACAGGGTTGTGGGAATGCATGGGAAAATGGTGGCGGGATTGGTAGTGGTAGTGAGGGGGGGCGCATGAAGAGACGGAACGTAAATAAGTTCATAATGAAAGGAGGCGTAGGTAACGTTTGAAGAGACAGTTAATGAGATGATATAAACATTTGTTAAAACGCGCCGTTTTGGAAGACTAAGAATTTATTCGGGTTTGGAAGTGTTGTGAACTCTCCTTAATTAATATTTTCGGGCTCGTCAACTGCCTGTAGTCATTATTCCCATTAGTGTAGTGAATGTTTTACCCGGAATGTAGCGATGATTCATTCCTTGCTGGATAGTGAGATCCGGCACCGACCTATTAGATCGCTCCCGGGGGATTTATCCTCCGTGTGTCCCCCAGCGGGGTGCTGCCCCAGTCGGATCAAGCTCTAATCTCTCGACTGCTCTCCCGACATGTGTGATTGTGTAGGGCATGTAAGTGAATGTGTATAAGGAGAGAGGATATGACGTGGAAGATGAAGGGTAGATCGCGTGCGGTCCGTGGCCCGTTTGTTAGGTCTGCTCTGGCATTTGAGTGGTATAGACTGAGATAACCCCCGATGAGAGAAGCCAGCCACCAGAATTATCCTCTAGATATCGGCTGAATTAGACCTTTCTAATTCGCCTGATGTCGACAACGTTGGGACTAGACCCTTACGACTTCCCCGTCAGAGTGGTTTCATCGACGACAACAATGCTGATACCGAACTAAACTCGCCCCGTGTGAACTCTTATGTTCATAGGAAACAACTGCAAAAGTGCCCACATTTTGTTGGAAGTACTTGTGAATGCACCTTCACCCTTGCCATGGTCGTGGTGGCGGGGCGGCTTTTGCCCTTCGAGAGCCGTGCGTGGGCCAGTGCGCCGCCGCGTGTTTGTCTTATTACCAGTGGAGCGGCGCGGAGCAGGCCAGGGGGGCGTGGGAGAGGGGGGCAGCGGTGGCCCCTCCCCCGGCAGGTGCGCGGCGCGCCGGCCCTGCCGCCTCCGCCGCCGCCGCCGCCTCCTCCACCTCCTCCGCCGCCGCCGCTGCTCCGCACCGCGCGGGCGGCTAACTTCATCTTTTGAGAAGGGCGCCGCGGGCGCGGTCGCGGCCGCCAGCGCGCTCCCGCCTGCTCGCTGCGCCCCTTGCGGCCGCGCGCGGCGACTGCTCCGGACACGCGCCAGGCCCAGCCGCAGCGCCAGCGGACGACGCGGCGGAAACGTCTGTCGGGGAAATGCTCAGGGTTTGAAGCGCTGGCCGTTCCGCAGTTTAAAGAGTGACTTCTGCTCGGACGGACGATCTGGTCGGACGGACAATCTGGTCAGACGGACGATCTGGTCGGACGAACGATCTGGTCGGACGGACGATCTGGTCGGACGGACAATCTGGTCAGACGGACGATCTGGTCGGACGGACGATCTGGTCGGACGGACGATCTGGTCGGACAGACGATATGGTCGGACGGACGATCCGCTCGCACGCGATTATCCAATCGCGAGCTTCAATACCAAAATATGACGTAACGAAGCTCTCGATTGGATAAGCGCGTCCATCTGATCAAAAGTCAGAGGACCATTTAAAGTAAAGAATAATTGTTGATGGTGGCGACCCGCAGTATACTGCTCAGACAGCTCGCCTTCTATCGCTGTGTCCCGGATTCGATTAGCCTCCGAATTGGAATTTAGTACTGTGATGAACAAAGCAGGTTTGCGGCAGGTTTCGTCCGGGTTTTCCCACTGTCTCTTTCCGTTCATTACATAGTCTTCTTCTTGTTCATTACTTGCATGAATATCATCATTCTCATCATTCTCATCATGATCATCATCATCACATCTAAACATAAATGCCTTGTCGAGGACGTACGATGACGGACATTTTGAGATTTGTGGCTTTTCAACCACAACCATTGAGCTACTTTACTTCACGAACATTCATTCGGTGACAGATATAATTAATACGTAAATAAATAAATGATTATTACGACTTCTCCCTTTTCCTTTTATGATTTTTGTTATTATCTTTCATCTGTTACTTCTTCTCTATCTCATTTTATTTGTTATATTTGTTTTTTATTTTCCTTGTTTTATTTATTCTCTTTCTTTTCTCTTCACGTAAGATTTGCTCTCTCATTTCTTCTTCCATTTCTCTTTTTGCCCCCTTTTTCTCCTTTTGACCTTGTTCTCTTGGTCCTTTTTCTCGTTTTAAATCTTTTCTCATTATCGTTCTTATTCCCCTGGTTCTTCTATCTCTTCTATTGTATACCTGGCGGGATGTCGACTACCGACACATGCAATTATCGAGCAAGGTATAAAATGATAAATTATAATTTTTAATGGTACAAGAGGTGGCAGAGCTTTGCTTTCCACGACTCAAAGAAGGTCAAATCATTCAATTGAATTCGATCCCAGTTGCACTCTAGCCATATGCTCCATTTGAGTTGGTATCTTTACTGTTGGGAAGCCATATATTGCCTGGTTATATTGTTAGAAATGAATTGAAAAATGAGGAGATCCTTTCCTTTTGGATGTCCTCTACTTTGCTGCTGTCGATCTCTTGGTGTGGAAGTTTGGGACAAAAACATCCTTCTATTCCTTATGCTGCCCCCCTCTGTATTCATTCTGTGTGCATTTATCATCGGAAAACTGAGAGCCAACTAATTTACTAATGAAATCAAAACGAAAAGGGTGCAACGTTTTTAGTTGGTGTAATCGCTGTAAGTATGCAAACGTTCCCGAAAGTTCGTCTGATTCGCTAGACTGTATAAGATATAGTCTCTATTATAATAGCATTCTGCCTCAACAAACGGGCTTAGAAAGGCCCAGGTTTGGTTTTTTTGGTGTGTGTGTTTGTGTTTATTGCCTGGGGCGACTGCATAATAGACGCTGTACATTCCGTGTTTCGGCATTATAGTGGGTTTCGGAGTAAAATTGTTTAAATATTATGTAAGCACAGTAGGATTTAAATATGATGGTCCATAAACGAGAAAAACTAATGAGCTCTTTTGTGAAGGGTTTCTCCATTGCGTCTCATTGAAATAGTGGGAATTTCGAACTGTTAATTTTTCGGAGTAGGAGTAAAAATAATTGGATATTCGATTAAAAACACGTAGTTCGTAGAATTTCGCTGACCGGTGCCATCATGTCTGCATTTTAGTTTATAATGGTTGGAACTTCTATTTTTGGAATATTATCACGTTTCACAAAGAAATTCAAATAATTACACGTTAACTTAGAACCATGAAAAACGTGCAATCAGCTTAATATCCCATATTCTAATAAATATGCCCGAATTCTTCTCTTTCATCCCCAACGTTAGAATTGATCAGCCCTGTGTTTCACTTGTGAAATGAATAACAGCTGATTTACAGGGACCGTGAAAGATCTTAATATCACTCTTGACTGCTGAGCGTTTCGTATTTACGCTATTTCAATTGGAATGTGGGAAGCAGAAACCAAACAGACTTTTCCAAATGTAATAGAGTTACGTCAGGGTATCCGTGTTACCTCTCCCTTGATATCGTTTCTGGATCTCTACAAAACTCATCCGAGCAAAGCTGCCGGAAACAAATATAATGCGATAACAGCGGATACGCGCACGGAAGTTTGTTCGTAATCGATAGCGCTCGCGTGATCCTTCATCAGGTCTTTCTCAACTTCGACCTTGGCCTCAGCTACGGTTCCCACGTTCTTGCCGCACATACACATCCTAATTCCGACTCACGTAAGTCTACACGCCCCGCCCCTCCCACATACTCGTCCTATATCCCGACTTACGTAAGTCTACCCGCCCCGCCCCTCCCCATATACACGTCCTATATCCCGACTCACGTAAGTCTACCCACCCCGTCCCTCCCCCACATACACGTCCTATATCCCGACTCACGTAATTCTACTCGCCCCGCCCCACCCCACCTGCCGTTCCTCGCTCCGACACGTGTTTCCATATCCCAACCCCATGACCCCCAGTCTGCGGTCCATCCTATGTTCCTGTCAGGCATACCCATCAGGCTTCCCCTCTGTGCAATCCTGCCACGCACCTTGACTCACATCTCCGCTACACATCCCCGTCTCGCGTCCCTGCCATGCGTCCTTACGCCTCGTCCTCCCCGCGCCGCGTCTTCACCCACCCCAGTCCTCTTCACGCGCTCCCTCCTCGCGTCCCCGCCCGGAGACTTCTCTTAAATACCCCCTCCCTTCCATGTCCCTCCGTCAAACTCGCTCTCGCTACGTTCATTTCCTCCTCTGCCTTTGTTGCCTCCTGCAGGACCTGCCACGGTACCCTTTCTGCCATGGCCGCCGCCGCCGCCGCCTCAGGAGGAACGCCTGGAATCCCCTCGCCTTCTCGTTGCGAGGAGTTATTTCCTTCTCGCGTTCCCGTTCGTCGCGCGCCGGGGCCGGGTAGGAAAGCGGAGAACAAATACACTATGAAGATCTAACAGTGGACGAGAAATACATAGCACATAATTGAACGAAATTGCATGCCAAAGGAATATCATTCAGAGGATGAGTGCGTGTGACTAGGCACACATGGCGTGGTAATTGAAGTAATTTTTGTGTACATCCGGCTGAGTTGTCACATTTCTTGAAGTTCAAATTAAAATCATAAAACTTACAAACGCTTGTTGCTCAAATGTTTGAAATAGTAATTTCAAAAAACATCTGAAATATAGACCACTGTACAACAGATGTCCACGTCGACGCTAATTACGTCGATGGAACGTCTGTCAGGGAGATAAGTCTGTCATTTTCCGGTATCACATTTTAGGATGTTCGCTGAGTACCTCGTTGCCGTTGAGACAAAGCTTGCTCCGGTAAAGGGACGGCCTTTGAATAAAACCTCTAGCACACGTGTCTGTGATCAGTGGCGAAGGGAGGTGCAGCGCAAAGCGAAAGAGAGGCCGGCGGAAAACGTGCGTTTCAACGGCGGCAGCGCCGAGGGATGCGGGTTCGATCCCCGGTAACGAGCCGCATCGGATTAAAGGAAGCCACCCTCGCCCCTGGAGGAGGCGGGCCAGACACAGACGCGCCACCGCGCGCCCTCGGACTTCTAACGAAGCGGCGCGCGAAGATTGATTTAGCGGAGGACAACGGGCAATGCGAGGGCGGACAGCCGCCCCCCCCTGCCCGCCCGCCCCGCTCGGCCTGCCCCGCATCGCCTGCCCCTCCGCCAGTTTCGCCGCCAGCCCACCCGCCCCGCCCCGCCGCCCGCTTCGCCGCTCGCCCCGCCGCCCGCTTCACTGCCCGTCCCGCCGCCCGCCCCGCCGCCTGCCCCGCCGCCCGCCCCGCCGCCTACCCCGCCGCCTGCCCCGCCGCCCGCTTCGCCGCCCGCCCGCCCCGCTGACTGCACGCCGCCCGCTTCGCCGCCCGCTTCGCCGCCCGCTTCGCCGCCCGCTTCGCCGCCCGCTTCGCCGCCCGCTTCACCGCCCGCTTCGCCGCCCGCTTCGCCGCCCGCTTCGCCGCCCGCCACGCCGCCCGCCCCGTCGTCCACCCCGCCCCGCCGCCCACCATCACTGTCCGCTCTTCACCCATCCATCGCATTCCCATTGTCCGCCGATCACTCGCCTGTTACTCACATAACGCCTACTCTTTGCTTACACGCCCTCTACCCGTCGCGCACGTATTGCCTGCCCATCGTCCACCCATTTTCCCACTCACTGCTCGTCAATCGCCATCCCCTCGCTGGCCCCTTGCCTGCTCGCCTACCACCTGACTATCGCACGGGTACCCATTTTCCACCCTAACCTTCCACCACCGTGCCATCGTATCACTCATCCCGTTTGTCGTCGCACGTTCGACTGCTCGGCTGCTTCGCCGCCCTGCCCCTCCCCTCCCAATCACAGCCCCCGCTTTCATCCTCCTGACGCGGCGGCGGACTGCGGCCGTCCCGATTCACGCGCCGTCAAAGGGAGAACGAAAATGTAAAATCCGAACGGCTTGTTTATTTTTGTTTTCAACAAAAAAAGAGAGAGAGGGGGGGGGGAGGTTGGTAATGTTTATTTGAGAAATTACCGTCGCTCTCTCAGAGCCGGGCCCGGCACAAACGTAATATCAGCGAACTGATGCCCCGATGGTGACACAGACGTTCATATTTGTTGGCGGAACGCGCCCGGGCCGTCGCATATTGTAGGCGTCGGTGTAAAAATCAGATGTCTTTTATATTCCGAGTGTGTTGACTCGATCGGTTCGTGCGACTGGCTTTTTGAAGCGGACTCCCGCGCTTCCGGACTGTGAAAGCCTGCCTGTGTTTGAAAAGGAAGCGACGTTTTTCAAATTTGGTTCCGGGCCTTTTATGCTTATTAGTGAGTGATGTTTTTGAGTACGGCTCTCACGCGGAACGCAATGCGTAACTTGTGATCGTCAATCGTTTTGATATGTGGCAAAGGTTATTGCTATTTCTCTTATTTTAAAATGTGGATTATGATTTGCTTCCTAATTTTGTGTTTATACTTGTCACTTTTCTTTGAGTCACTATAGTTTTGATTGCAAAATGACAAACTCATTTATCTAACGATAGTGAAAGTTGTAATATAATAGGAATTTTTTGGATGTTAAGGAAAAAGGTACTTCGAAAGGACATTGGCTTTGAGACATTTGAACAAATTTGGAACTAAAATTATATCAGCTGTTTCCTAAAATCCATAGATACATATTGCGATGCCGCTTTTAATAAAATTATCAATCTGATGTGTACCACCCTATTAACCCGTAACGTATTAGATAAACTATTTAGATCGGAAGTCGGCAGCACGACAACGCTGGTGATTGAACGGTCGTTCACCATGTCTTCCAGTTTGCTCGCAAAGAAATATCAGGAAAACCAGCTTTGTTGTTCATTCAATTATTACCGCAAGAATGTGGCACATCTCATATGACATTAAAATCATCAGTTTCTACAGGCTGCCAACGAAGAATATAGATTGCTAACCCAAGAAAAAGTATTGAAGTCGGCTTAATGGTGGTCAGGGTGTTGAAGGTCAATCTGGAAATTCCCAGAGCAACTTCTGAGGTCGGCGCGTGCGATAGGCGTCCATGGCCCGGCGGCCGGGTCGTTGCCTGGCAGGTGGGTGCAACGGCGCGGGGGCGGGGCTGGACGGGAGGTGAGGGCGGGCCACCGGCAGGTGGTGGTAGCTCCTGCGCGGGGGCAGGGCGCGGGAGAGAAGGGTGGGTGGCGTATCGCGGTGGCGTCGGGGCAGGAGCCGCCGCCGTCGCCTGAAAGCCGGGCGTAAGCCGCGCGATGATGTATGGCGCGGTATGATGACAGAGCGCCAGATAGCGCGGGCGTCGCCGCCGCCGCCGCCGTCGTGTCCGGGATTTCGCCTCGGCCGCCGCCCCAGGCGCGTCGTCTCGCCCCGCCCCCGCCGCCCTCCTTCGCCGTCGCCCGTCACCGCCGAAAATCACAACTCCATCGCTGTGATGTATCCCCCGTCGTCCCCACTATCGTAACTCTCTATCCCCTCGTCTAGTGGCCACGCCCACCTCCATCCTTGCCTCCACCCCCTTTCACACCGTCGACATTTCTTTTTTTAACTGTTATTTCTTCGACCTCCTTGTAAGAACTGCCACCACCGCCTCTAACTGGTGCTCGTGTTCGTTGCTGGCACCTCTCCTTCACCATGTTCGTCCGTCCAACACTCCCACCCGTCTTGTTCCTCCTCCTCCGCCGCCGCCGTCAGCCTCTGCCGAAGCCGGGGTGCGCGCCGCCCGCGACCTGATATTCGGCTTTCCGAACTCGGTGCGGAGCTGTTCCGGTTATCGGCTTCCGCGCCTCCCCCACCCCCGCCCCACCCCGCCGCCGAGGCCGGAGCGACGGCTGCAGCCCCGTCGATCTGCCCGGGCTGTCGGGGAGCAGCGTCGAACCCCGGGAAACGCCGGGCTTCAGGCAGCGCCCTTGCCCCGCCCCCGTCGATGGCCCCGGCCCCGCCCTGCCCCGCCCTGCCCCGCCCCCGCTCCGCCTTCCGCAGAGATTACCACGCCGCGCCGCGTCGATCATCCAGCACGTTGCAAGGGCGGAGACACGGATTCGCGGGTGCTTGGACTCGGTGCAACGGCGCCGATTGAATCTAAATCTCCCGCGCGACATCTGACAAGCGGCAGGAGGATCACGGAAGATACACGCGTTTCGATTTAAACAACTTTGTGCAAGCAGAGATTGCTTTTAAACGATTGCGTTGTAATTCCCACACGGCCAGTTTCAGGATTTTTTTCTGTATTTCCTCTGGCCCCGTCCAGTGTATTTAATATTTTTGACCAATTTGCTTAAGATATCGCCGAGTGTTTCACGATTTTGAGATAATCGATTTAATATTTCAAGAAATGCACAGCCAAGCGTGGTTAGTCTGAATCAGTCACTGTTATGATTTTTTAATTGATCTTAGGAGGAGGTTATTTTCTCTATTCTTCGATGCTGAAGAACATATTTGCATGCCTAAAAATAGTATATGAGCAGATTCACATTATTTATCCGTTACTTTTACAGATAATTTAGGTCTTATTTCATACTGGATACATACAATACAATATACAATATTACAGGAACATCATACAATATTCAGGTAATTCAGTGATAAAGATACATATGTAGAGTCAAAGTTACATATGTAGTGCTGGCAATTAATATCCATGTTAAGTAAGAGTAAATTCGCATCTCTTGGAGGACCCATAATGAAATGATTGTGTCACTCATCAGCCTCACATTTGTAATTTAATCGATATCTCAACTGTTTGACATCGGGAAATAGTACGTGTTTGATACAAAATTGTGAAATCTTTATGTTTAAATATTGATATTATTTACTCTACACATTTATTTATACTAACTATGAAAACGCACATGTTAAATATATTCATTGGCCTTCACCGTTCGCGTTTACATACAGTACGTCATGAAATGCAGTGTTGAACATCTTAGTTTAACTGTGGGGCAATAATGCCGTCTTAATCTTTACTTGCATATTAGTTTACCGAATCTCTATAATTTTGAGTGTAATTGTGAGATTAATGTAAATATAATTGTCACCTGAGCTTCGGGAAACGGGAAATCAAATATAGACTAAGCAATGCCTAATTTCATCCTCATGCATCCAATATCCGTTGAGGCGCGTAAACGTGTCTCGCACGTGAGCTCTGACAGCCTTGCGCGTAACGCCCTGACACCCTGCCTGAGACCCGAGACCTCCCGCGCCATTTGCATTTCACGGGCGCCGCCAGGCACCCAACTTGTGAGCCCTTCGGAGCCCTTCTCAGCCCTTCCGCGCCCTCTGCCTCCGCCCGCGGCGCTGGCGGCGGCGTAATGACGAAGGCAGCGACAAAGGGATCGAACTTCATATCTGATTAGAGGCCCCCGGCCGCCGTCGCCACCTCCACCGCCCACGTCGCCTCCAGCGGCGGCCTCCTCTGCCAACACCGCCTCCGACGCCTTCGCTGCTGCCGCTGCCACCACGCCCACTCCCCTCTGGCACAGGCCGTGCTGCTGTCGCGGCCACGCGTTGACAACTATCACTGGCTCCACCACTGCCACCTCCGCCATCCCCACTATCTGCCGCGTTGTCACATATCACTCACCGCCAACACCCCTTAGTCACCGCCTCCATCATCACGCTCCTCACTTCCAACGCCCCTACCACCACTCCCAACACTACCGCAAACACCCTCGCCGCCAACGCCAACACCGCGGTCTTTGTTGCCAAGCAGATAGTTGCTCTGACTGTGCCCTTATTGCCTATGTCATCGCTACCGTTGCCTTCATCTTTACCACTCCTCCTTCTGCTATTGCCAATGCTTCCATTGGCTGTACCTCAATATCTACCGGTATGCCATCACCTGAGCACCTCTCTTTGTATCCGCCGTGCTCGTCTCCCTACTGCTGCTGCTGCTGCTGCCACCGCTGCTGCCGCCGTTTCTACTGTGGCCGTTACGTCCGCCCATGCTATTTCCTGTACCACCTCCTTTGTCACTCCTCATCTCCTCCCCGAACGGTGACGACTTTCAAAAGACAGTGCAACGCGCCCCGCGGAGAAATGTCGAAGCGAGAGGATGCAGCGGGGGCGGGGCGGAAGCGGCGGCGGACTTACAAATTTTTAATTGCGCGCCGTCGTTCCAAAGAGCGATCGGAACTGTCGCTGCCGAGCTGCTCGGCGCGGCCTCGTCGTAACTTTTCCCTTCACTCGGTTCGTGCCCCGGCGAGCGGCCGGCTCATTGCAACGACGCCAGCTTACGACTTTCTCGCGCAGTTCCAAGTTCTTGCTTAATGCTCGCGGCTCCCGTAACTCATAGACGAGTCTACAGAAAAAAAGGCATTTCTTGAAGATAAATGAGTGTTTGTGAAGGGGCATTGTGAATTGGTGGGGTTTCGAATCGAAAAACTGTCTTCAGTTTCTCACAGTGGGGTAGTTCATATAGTGTGGAGCTTAGTAAGTAGTTAGTCATTTCAATTATTCATGTATTCGTACTTATCTTACTATGTTAGATCTTGCTCTGTTTTTAAAAGAAGTCTTTAAGGGGTCAGTTTTCACTGAGTACAAAAAATATCCTTAATCAGTTTTCGATGTGATGATTGTGCAGAATCACTTTATCTATTCTCTCAATATTTACATTTTCGTTGTTTCTGCAAGGAAATTAATTCGTTAAGCAATCGACAGGAACACACATGGAAGATATATTTTTCTTCAAATGCATGGTGAGATGGTTCAAAAATTAACTCTGTCATCTTGCAGTAATTTAGCCACACCTGCTCAACATGCAGCCATTAAAGGTTTTATTATTAGTACTTGAAACATTACATCGGGAGCATATTGCAATTATTAATTCAGCATTTCCGAGATTCCTCCACAAAACATTGGTCCATCAAACGCCTACCGGCGCCAACATCACGTCCCCTTCAGAAAACTCCTCTCCAAATTCATGTCCTCTTAATTACGCGATCCTCATAACATCGGGCTTCGCGTGTATTGGGCCGCCGCCCTGCGCTGGCCTGCCCACCCCTATTCAGGTTGCCACCACAGGTCAGTGGCGGCCGCCACTTGCGACCCCGCCCACGCCCCGCCCCCGCCTCCCCTCCCGTCATCGCCCGCCACGCCCCCTGCCGCCCCCGCCCCCCGCCGCACGCAACAGGAATTCCAATTAATCGCCGACGGGCGCGAGTGTCGTCGCGTTTAACGTCCCCTGCTCATTTGTGACGAGGCATGAGGCGCGGCGGCGCCGGTGGCGGCGGTGGTCGCAGGTGCGCGGGTGGCGCGAGCCCTTGTTATCGCGAGGACGAGAACGCGCTGCGAGAAGGGCGGGGGAAGGGGCGAGCGGGGAGGGGCGGGGCGCCGCGATCCCGCTCGGCCGTTCATCTCCCGGGCGCGGCGGTGCTCGGACGCGTGTTTTTAGCGGCGCCACGTTGGCAGTCCCGGGGGCGCGGCGGTGGCGGCGGTGGTAGTGGCTCCTGTTAATGGCAGGTTCACAATTAGACCACGCGGCCACAGCAAGAACCGCCGCCGCGGCCCACGCCGCCGCCGCTTCGGGGCTTTAGCGGCTGCGAGCGCCATAATCTTGATTTGTAGATGCGTGCCCGTGCCCGCCCCCCCCCTCCGGTCTCCTCCGGGCGGTGCCACTTGCTTTCCGCCGCGGGCGGCCGCCGTTCCTCCGCACCCCCTCCTCCCCCGCTGCGCACATACATTCCGCGCGACGTCGTTTCATTGACGTTTTTAGTGCTTTGTGCACTTTGGGTATAGCGCGGCTGGAACAAACTTTGCCGTTGTAATGATCGTCCAGATGGTGTTGGTCGTTTCGGGTTTCAGGTGTAAGTATGACTAATTGAGTAAGCGTAGACACACCAGATTGGGCATTTCCTAACATTTTGTTGTTTTTTTTCCAAACTGGTCATCGCGTAGTTTGTGGTCTTCCATTTGTACAATGCTATGTCGTGTGTCATTATTGCTTTGTTATCAGGGTTAATTTTTATCACAATTTACTAGATAACAATTCTAATAAACACTTCTACATTTGTATCTAATTTTTATATTTTAGTGCTCTGCGTTTCGTAAGAGCAAATATATTTGTAAGTTACTTCCATGTGATGATTGTTTATATAATTTTCAATAATTATGGAGGTACACGTATTTTTATTTTATTTTATTTGTTTTGAAACTCTCAGCTTCTTTGATACTATACTTTACAAAGCAATTGAACGAAGCTATCAAATTCCCAAACTTTAGAGGTGATCTCGAGGAAGAGGTACTGGTTTGAAGAGCAATGGAGTAGCAGACACGAGACTGTGGCATCGCCTCGTCAACGAGAAAGTGCATCTCCTTTCCATTTAGCGTTGCTCCTCTGTTTCGGCATGCCGTCTCGTCTTTGTAGCGCGCGGCGCGCGCAGGAATCTTGCGCCGGAGTCAGGTCGCGGAAGTCAAGGAGAAAACACGAGGAGCCGTCATTCCCATCCGTGTAACAGCCGAGGGGGAAGTAAGGTGCGTAAAGTAGCTGCAGTGGCGCAGCCTTTCCAGCTCGCCTGCCTCCCACAAAGGAGCCCACGGCGCTTCAGGCGCCGAACACGCCCCCTTTTACCGGCGCCTTCACGCCCCCCTTTTCCCTCCCGCCCGCGCGCCGAATACGGCTGGGCGCCTCCCCGCATAAGACGCGCGCCCGCCCTTCCTCATCGCTCCTAGCACCGCTCTGTGCCGTCCCGTCTCCTTCTTCGTCCCCGTCCTCACCCCGTCATCGACACTACATCGTCTCCAACCCCTCGTCGTCCACACCACGTCTTCATCCGCACTTCGTCCTTATACTCATCCTGTACTTTCCTCATCCTGCCCGGTTTTCATCCTAATCTTTTTCTGTTCTCGTCCTCATCTTGGTGTTCTTATCCTGTCTTTCTCAGTTCTCATCCTCATCTTGCTTCTATCTTATCCTCTTCATGCGCCGTCCTATTCCTTCCTCGTCCCCATTCTGCCCCGTCCCCATCCTGCCTTTTCCCCATTCTGCCTCGTCCCCATCCTGCCCCGTCCCCATCCTGCTCCGTCCCCATCCTGCTCCGTCCCCATCCTGCCCCGTTCCCATCCTGCCCCGTTCCCATCCTGCCCCGTCCCCATCCTGCCCCGTCCCCATCCTGCCCCGTCCCCATCCTGCCCCGTCCCCATCCTGCCCCGTCCCCATCCTGCCCCGTCCCCATCCTGCCCCGTCCCCATCCTGCCCCGTCCCCATCCTGCCCCGTCCTCATCCTGCCCCGTCCCCATCCTGCGCCGTCCTCATCCTGCTCCGTACTCACCCTGTCCCCTACTCATCCTGCCTCGTCCTCATCCTGCCCCTCCCTATCCTGTCCCGTCCCCATCCTGCCCCGTTCCCATCCTGCCCCGTCCCCATCCTGCCCCGTCCCCATTCTGCCCCGTCCCCTTCCTGCCCCGTCCCCATCCTGCCCCGTCCCCATCCTGCCCCGTCCCCATCCTGCCCCGTCCCCATCCTGCCCCGTCCCCATCCTGCCCCGTCCCCATCCTGCCCCGTCCCCATCCTGCCCCGTCCCCATCCTGCCCCGTCCCCATCCTGCCCCGTCCCCATTCTGCCCCGTCCCCATCCTGCCCCGTCCCCATCCTGCCCCGTCTCCATGCTGCCCCGTACTCATCCTGTCCCCTACTCATCCTGCCTCGTCCCATCCTGCCCCTTCCCATCCTGTCCCGTCCCCATCCTGCCCCGTCCCCATCCTACCCTGACCCCATCTTCTACGTCTCCGACTTCGATCCGGGCTCGCATTACATCCCACTTCTGTCTCCTTCCCCGCCTCCAGTCCAATTCACCCCGTCCCCTACCCGCCGTACGTTCCCGCCTCCAGTCCCATACCCATCTCACCCCTTGTTGCCGCCCCCGCTTACTGCTTGCGACCGCCGTCTGTTCGCGTGTTCGACGGGATGGGGTGCGTAGGGGGGCGGGGCGAAATTTAACGCTGCTAAACGCAGGTAATGAAAGTCGTGAAATGTGGGCGTCCCACAAGGCGGAATGCCGTTGCGGCACCGCGTGCGTTCGCTCGCGGTTGCCGAGGTATTTCGCCAACACGGCTCCGCCCCGCTCGGCTCGACTCGCTCGCGCAGTCTTGCGTTTACGTCGGAGCCCTCCCCGACGGCGGTCCCGCTGCTGCAGCCTCTGACGCAGCCTCGGCTCGTTGCGCCCCCGCCGCCCCGCCGCCCTGTAGCCCCGCCGCATCGCCACCAAGCCACCACGCCCCCACGCCACCAAACCACCACGTCGCCCGTCCCCCGTCCTTCCATCCATCCGTCCACCCACCCACCCACCGACCCGTCCACACACCCGCCCGTCCACCCGTCCATCCACTCGTCCACCCACCCACACACCCGTCCACCAACCCATCCGTCGACCCACCCGTCCACCCACCCACCCACCCACCCACCCACCGACCCGTCCACACACCCGCCCGTCCACCCGTCTATCCACCCGTCCGTCCACCCACCCACCCACCGAACCGTCCACACACCCGCCCGTCCACCCGTGCATCCACTCGTCCACCCAACCACCCACCCACCCGTCCACCAACCCATCCGTCGACCCAATCTCCCACCCGTCCACCCACCCGCCCACACTCCCGCCGCGAGTTCTCTTATATGTACTACTAAACTACGGGCAATGGCTTTTATAATAGGATTTTCTCTGGAAAATTACAATTTCATTCTGCCAAAATGATAACATTTGTAAAATAGAATCAGGGAAAGAAGTTATGAGGAAAATATATCTCACCAGAATATTGTCGAATTACCTGATGAGAATGACATAGAGACACAAAGTCTATAACAAAGTCATATCAATCAATCATACAAAAAAAAATTTTAATTTCTTTCTGATTGCATACTGCTTGTTCGATAGTTTTCTCACTCTTCTCGACAGCTCTTTCAATCATGACTCTGTTGTCAGTAAGTTAGTGCTTGGAAACGCAACGCCCGTCCCCAAGCGACGTCCAGTCAGCCTCCAATTGCTGTTTAACCTGTTATTTCTAATTAGAACGCGGTCGCGTCCCCATTAATCGGCGGATGGCAGGCGCTCGGCAGAACGCTGCACCCGGTGGCTAAAGTGTGAAGTTGCCCCTCTCTGAAATTATGCCGTGAGTCGTATGTCGCCCAGCGCCACCCCGTCCCGCCCACCCCGCCCCGACTGGCCCATCCCCGCCCTGCCCTGCCACAACCAGCCCCACCCCACTCCAACCCGTCAATCTCCTCCCCACCCAACACACCGGCCCACCCCACCCCGTCCCGATCCGTCCCGCCCTGCCCCGTCTCGCTTTGACCCAATTCGCCCTGCCCCGCCGCGCCCCGTCCCTTCCGTACCCACCCCCTCCTTCCCGCCTCTCCGTTCGCCGGGCACCCGAGTGACACGGCCTTGTTTCGGGCGGCGGAGACATTGGTTGGAAGCGGGGATAAAGGGGGCGGGCTCGCGGTAGGGCGGGCGGACGGTAGTTGCGGCTGCGCAGCCACTGCTATCGAGCCCCATCACTCATCTGAGTGGAGGCGGCGACGCGCCTGACAACTGACAGGAAGCGGCCACCACCGCCCCCGCCCCCACCTCCACCACCCCCGTCCCCGCCTCTATCCCCGCCCGCGCCGCCGGCCCAGCGGTGGCCTGCTGGCCGCCATCAACCTTCCTCGTACGGACGTGCAGTGTCTCGCGCGCACGGCGCCGCACCGCGCCGCACAGTACCGTGACCGCCTCTCTCTCTCTCTTTGACGGAGCCACCGACCCCGACGGCCAGCTTCCCTTTTGCAGAGGCCCTTGTTCCTTGCGCTGCCGGTGAAACGCTGGCTATGTAGGGCCCTCCGTTCATAGGACCTAGTGTTCGCTTTGCTGGGGTCGCCCGTTGCAGGCTTTTGCAATCGATGGCCTATGATTCACCAGTGCGTCTATTCCGTTCCTTCTGTCGTTGCGCTGCTCTCAAACTCTCCATCTGGGATTTGCCCCTTGACTACCTCGATCATATCAATGTTACATGTTTCTTTCGTACTTTTGGTTTGATATTGTGGTGATTATGCTATCAATCCAGCAAAATATAAAATTCATGCTTTCACTGCTTTATCGATCATCACACATTGGAAATGCGAGTAACAATGCGTCCGAGTCTTTTACTTGTGCATTGTATGGTTTCATCTTCATTTCTATTTTGCCGACATTCAAATTTCGACTTTTTGTTGCCTTTTTCTGCCACTGTTATCAATGTTGGTGTTTATCGTTTTTCTTTTGCGTTTGCCATGTCACTTCCATTGCCCTAACCTTTTTGAAGAATTTATCTTGTCACTTTTGTAGAATTTTGCATTTATTTACTTCGTAGTGTAATATTTTTGGTTAGTAAATTCCTTGTATTTTTTCTTTAATCAAGGATATTCTGTTGTCTCCTTTAATTTTTACGTCGCAGATAACAAATTTTCACTTCTTCGGTGTTTTATGACCCGACGTAAATTGATCTTGGGTATCGTCATCTCCCTTCCTTTCCATTACAGCTCCCACTGCTTTCTACTCCCGTTCGCCTGCCGCGCGACTTCCCGACGCCCGCCTGTGCCAGCTTCGGGGCCTTTCGTTATCAGAAGGCCCCGAGCGAATCCAGGAGACAGTAAAACGCCAAACCCACTCCGCGTATCTGCCGTTGATCCCGTATGGGGCTCGCGGCGAAACCGAGATACCTTGCATCGGCTTGGTCTCCGTTTCCTCTTCGACTTTTTCTCCATTATTCTTCCACTTATTCCTACTTCCCTTTCGTTATTTTCTCTCCACCATGTCCCCGCCGCACTTTCCTTGGCTACTGTGTTCCATCCATTTCCATTCTACAATTTCTCTATCCACCATTTTATCTCTACCATTCCCCCTCAAATGTGACCCCTCCACTGTTCTCCCACCATTATTCGCCTTTCATTTTTCCCTACATCTTTCTTTCCCATGTTCTTCTTCATCAGTTCCTCCGCCCGATTTTCTCTTCACTATTTCCTCCCCACTGCACCCCAGTGGTGTCGGAACGGCTTCTTCTCCGTCTCGCTTTTTTTCTCCCTTGCGTCTCCACTTCCGTCCACGTCGCCCTCGCCTCCGCGCCCCGATTTCTCCTCGCTTCCCCCGAGATTCTTTGCGCGGCGCCAGCGGGGGCGGAGATGCGGTGGCGGAGGCTTCATCTTATATTCGTCTCACGCCTCTTGACGCGAATGTGCGCGCGCACAGAAAAACACGCAGACGGTGATTTTTCTCCGGTTTCCCCACTCCGCCACGCGGGCCGGCGGCGAAGGCGGGGGCGGCAGCGGCGGGAGCGGGGTAGGGGCTGCGCGGCGCGTGTCGCAGCAGCCAACTAGTTCGCCTTTTTACGATGTTTATTTAAGCGGGGTACATAATTTTTGACTGGGACCTTCAGGCGCCGACGCCACCCCCTTCGAGAGACGGACTGGGGGTGGCGGAGGGAAGGGGCGGCGCCCGCGGCGGGGTCGTGACAGGCTTGCCAACCCTCCAACCCTCTCTCGCCGATGCGTTGGGAATCGTCTGGAACGGCGGAAGGTCGTCGAGCGGTTTCTGGACGTTCCTTTTGTTGACCAGGAATTTTATAATGGCTTTCGCTTTAACTGGAACTTAATGGTCCATATTTTAATGTACTGTTTTATGACGCCAGAAGAAAGAGAGGTTGCGAAATTACGATGAGAAATGCACTAGGAGAACTACGATGATGATGCAAACAAACGGGCTGCGGCTATTTTCCAGAAAGCAAAATATCTTATAATTTTCATGCTGTATTCAGTAGATATTACAGTTTTTATTGTAGATGAAAAATATTACACCCTTTCCAGCGTTCTCAAGGTCGCAGAGCGATTCCACAACATTCGACCCGCCATCTTCAAACTTGCTGAAGAAGAGGAGAGTGAAGTTCGCTAGAAGTTTGGAAAAAAATTCGTATAAACTTCTGTGGCGTTTTTTTTTCTCCCTGAGAGGGTAGTGCTCCGGCGCACGCACATGATTCCGCCGGTGTATCGCGCGAGTTGGGCCCATTCCTTCCGCGAATCACGCGTCGGATCTTTCGGGAGAGTACTTGCGAAAGTTGGCAGGCCCGGCGGCGCCGACGGGGCGGCGTTGCGTGGATAGCGGCCGTGCCGATGCGGCTCGTATCGTAAAGAGGCAGCGAGCGCCAGCGCCCGTTGAGCGGTGGAGGGGGGGGGGCGATGGGCGGCGGACGCGGAGGCTACGGAGGCGGCGGAGAGGCAGCTGTTGGTGGTGATGACGGAGAACTGAGATCTACAGCGGTGTGGCGAGTCGGAAGTTGATGGTGACGGGGGATAGAGCTATGAGGCGAATGGGATTGGCAGACTGGACTGGTAAGTGTTGAAAGGTGGGGATTATTACAGCAAATTCTGAAGGAAGAATCCGTGTTGAGGAACCAGAGTGCGACGGTGAACGTGAATGAACACAGTAAGTGAGTTTTGAACAATCGTAGTATATAGTAAGCGGTAAGCCAAGGTCGGCACCGTTGGGAGAGTTATTATATGGGTCGACTGATCTGTAGTTTCCACGGTTTCTTCATGTTATACTAGATGGATGGTGATAAAGTATTTTTAAACTGTCAAGGGATCTCCCGCTATCTTTCTTTCCCTATTCTCTTCTCCCCCTCTCCCTTCACACACACACACACACACACTTACATTGGGACGACCGCACACGTCGGGAGGTTAGAACTTCTTTCTTGAGAATCTTGGGGGAACTCGGCAATTCGATGTGTAGGTCGGTGTTTGATCTCACTTTGCAGTATGGGATGAAAACAGTCACCTCCAGGAATATAACACGCACTATACTTACGTGAGTCGTGAATAGCCGTTGACGCTTCCACTACACAAACAAAAATTCAATTCAGTCCAGGAGAAATGGAGGGCAGGCGCCGGAGGGTAGGAGCGCGGCGGGAGCGAGCGGTGGGCGGGGCCTCGAGGGGAATGGAAGACGCCGGCGCGGCGCCGCTGCCGCTGTGCAAAGCGGCGGCGCCGTAAAGAACATTCGGGAGCGCCTTCCCTTATCGAGGCCCGCACGCGTCTCTCGCAGCCTCTTCGCCACGGGCCTCCTTCCGGCCCCTTCCGGCGCGGCCGCCGGCCTCGCAGCGGCCCCGGGAGGCGCGCTCCCCTCACGCATTTCCAGAGCCACGCCCATCTACTCGCGATGGTCAATTCGCTCTCAGATACTTGCACTCTATTTCTCATGCGTGCGAACTCGCAACATTTAGAAATGTGTGCGTTTTCGTAGGACGCTGGGATACTGACTTCATGTCTGTGTATTCAGTTCCGCAGAATTTTCATTCTTACAAAATTTTGTGTTTCCGTCACCTGATTTATTTTTCAGAGTTCAATTTGGCCATTGATATATCAGTTTTAATAACACTCTTTTTTAAATATGAAGTCATTCCCTCCGCATCATTCCGGATCTGTTGATATATATCTGTTGATACTCGAATATTTTTTCAAATTATTTTTCATGATGAGTACTCTGATAAATTTCGCTAACGGAAGGATATGTATATCCATGTCCTGTTCTGAATACCACGCACTGGGGGCGTGGCCGTTTCTTGCAGCATCCGCCGGTGACTGGCTCCATCGCGGCGCGCAGTCTTGAGTGGCGGTGGGTGGTTGAGCGCCAACTGAGGCGCGGCGGAGAGTTCATTAGCCCGCAACCGCGTTTCACACCTATTACGCGGCGCCGCGCAGCGCCGCTCGGCTCTGTGCGGGGGTGTCACGAAGACCGCGGACGTGGCCTCATGGCCCGAAGGCGCCTGCGCGTCGGCGGAGCGCCCCGAGAACAGGGGCCGTCACGGGGGAGATCCGATAGCAGTCTGCGCGAGAGGGTGTCGCTCAAAACTGGGGCGCGGAGGAGCGGGATTTGACGTGATGGGAAGTGATATTATGTGACTTGACGCAATGACACATGACAAGCTCAAACGTGTCGAGACCAAATGTGTCTAGACCAAACGTGTCTAGACCAAACGTGTCGAGACCAAACGTGTCGAGACCAAACGTGTCGAGACCAAACGTGTCGAGATCAAACGTGACGAGATCAAACGTGACGAGATCAAACGTGACGGGATCAAACGCGACGGGATCAAACGCGACGGGATCAAACGCGACGAGATCAAACGCGACGAGATCAAACGCGACGAGATCAAACGCGACGAGATCAAACGCGACGAGATCAAACGTGACGAGATCAAACGCGACGAGATCAAACGCGACGAGATCAAACGCGACGAGATCAAACGTGACGAGATCAAACGTGACGAGATCAAACGTGACGAGATCAAACGTGACGAGATCAAACGTGACGAGATCATGAAACGTTTTCAGTATGTCATACGAGGGGATGTGCCTCGACGGAATGGGACGGCAGGGCATGGTTTGGCGCCGCTTTAGTAGTCGGGCGGGGAAGGGCAGCTTGGCCTCGTGTAGCGGAATAGACCGCGTCACGCCAAGGGCGGAGGACGTCCTTCACGAGGACAGGCCGGGTCGCAGGGGGCGCGACAGACGAGGCAGGGAGGAGCAAGGTCGGGGGGGGGGGTCGCACTGCAATCAGATTATGCGCGGGTGAAAGCAGGGGAGGGGGACTGAGGGTTGTCCTGAGTCCCAAGGGAAGGAATCGATCTCATTGATACCGTATTCTCTGATGAGAAGGGGAGGGAGGGAGTGCACTAGAGCCTAAAACACATAGTCGTAGTTAACGTAATGAATTTTTACAATCTACGATTGTCTTCATGTTATTGTCACTTAATGTTTTATCTCAGTCAGTTAAGATATTTTTATTGAGAATTTTCCATTGCTTATTATTTCATTGAAAATCATAATTGGTATAAATGTATTTTAATGCTGACTATTTGATGAGTGTTAATGGAAACGATTCATTTTATCTTTTTTGTATGATTTCTGAAGCGTTGAATATATGCTTTAATAATTATATTTGAAGTAGGAATATGTAGTTACGTATTTGAGAGGTCGAGTCAATTTTAGGATTGTGAGGAGTTGTCGGGAGTATTATCGCTAAAGAGGGAATGGAATTAGGGATAAAGTGTGGAGTCTTGTACGACCCATCATAGGGCAACAACGGTGGAAGGAAAACCAGCTAGAGAGGTCGAGTGGCGTTGCAGCTTGCACAGCGCGGGGCTTCTAGCCGAGTTGCCAACTTCGCCCAGGCGCCGCGCCCGCGTCGTGGTGCTTTGCGTAAACAGACCACTGGCGTCTCGCCTTCCTGCTCTCGGCCCCGCGCCGCCTCTGCCATGGCCGCGGCGACTCCGTTACGCTGGCGCTCAAATTGTGGATTTAAAACTCCTGACTTTACCTTTAGTTTTGGCTAACCATTAAAATCCGATTAAAACTTAGGGCGAATTGACTATATCAGCTGGGACGTGATTATCCAATTCAGAGCTTTAGTATCAAGAATTTGGTTGTAACGAAGCTTCCAATTGGATCAACCCGTTCGAGCTGATCGCTGGTCATTTCGCTCTACATTTTATTCGGGGTTAGTTTATTTTACTCACCCTTAAAATGATACTGAACCTGACGATAGTGAATGAGAAATATCTATTTTCAGCTCTCTCAAATGCAAAACTCTTTTTTAAAAATCATATATAATGTTCTCAGAAAATACCTATTTTTACGCAAGAGTTTGGTTTGGTCACATTTCATAAACATCAACTACGTTAATTGCAGTACATTTATAATTGCGAGAGAGATGATTGCTGTCTGATGACGCACAGCACTGCAGATGCACATGTGGCATGCATATTGGCTTCATTTTTCACGATAACACTGGAAACTACGAAGGGGAGACATCTCGACGAATTCGTATCGAATCTAATCGAAATAGTACTAATTAGTTACCAAAACGTATGATTTAAAAGCTGTTCCTGTTAAGCCTCTCTTTACCAATAGATGTATTCTGTTCTGAAATAGTATTTTTGTTTTTATTATATCTTTTGAGAGAAAAGCAAAGTGATTACTGTTACCAAGATGATGGTGAAGGAACAATAGACGAGTCCTCTTGAAAGTTATTGGTTTAAGAAGGGATACATGGAAATAATGGAAAACGGACGAAGCCCTGAGTGTAGCTTGATAAATAGTTGCGAACGAGAGGCAGCAAAGAGCGAAGCGAAGTAGGCAGCGTGCGTGGCAAGGGGCAGAGTTGGTAGCAGCGGCGCATAGGGGGCGTGGGCGACGGGGGCGACGCGGGCGGTGCGGGGGACGACGGGGACGACGGGGGCGACGGGGGCGACGCGGGCGTTGCGGGGTACGACGGGGCCGACGGGGACGACGCGGGCGGTGCGGGGGACGACGCGGGCGGTGCGGGGGGACGACGCGGGCGACGGAGGCGACGCGGGCGGTGCGGGGGCCGACGGGGACGACGAGGGCGACAGGGGCGGTGCGGGGGACGACGGGGGCGACGGGGGCGACGCGGGCGGTGCGGGGGCCGACGGGGCCGACGGAGGCGACGCGGGCGGTGCGGGGGACGACGGGGGCGACGGGGCGGTGCGAGCGGTGCGGGCGGTGCGGGCGGTGCGGGGCGGCGGCGGTTCGCATCCAAGCACCTCTGAGCCGCCCGCCCACGCCGCTGCGCCGCCGCCGTCCGATGATGGACTAATTTAATTTGACAACTTTGAAACGGTAACGATTTTCATAAACGGTTTATTGCATTCGCGAAAATAATAAACGTAATGCCATTACACACTCCACGCCGTTGTTTCGGCGGACTGTAAACGTCAAACTTTGTTAGAACTTGGTGGTGCGGGCGGCGGCGGCGGCGGAAGGGGAAAAAAAACGGCCCGTGCCGCGCCCCCGCCCCTCCCCCGTCCTCCTCATCGCCCGCCCCCACACCCGCTCCCTCGCGTCCGCCTTTGCTGGGAGCTTACGCGCCAACTTTTAAAATAATGCGCGGAATGTTCAGTCATTACGCGAGAGGCGTCTGGGGGGGGGGGAGCGCCGATTTTGGACGTGGGAGAGAGCGGACGGAAGTACTCTTGTCCCGGTGGCTTCCATGGGGAGGTATTCCGTGTCGAATTATGCGTGGGATGTAAATTGAGTTGATGGCGAGGCGGAGTTAATTATAAACAAAAAGTTTTCGCGCGGAAACGTAAAAGAATTTGGGGTAAAGAATTGAGAGGTGTCCAATTACAATAGTGTCGTATATTTCTAAATTGTTCTTTGTGGACACGTACATATTTCTTAATGTTTATTTCATTATAAATTTATGTTCGGTTAGTTCTCTACTTTAATGAATTGTCTCCTTTTAACGTTTTCCTTTTCATGTGATTAAAGATATCAACTGAGGAGGGAGAGTCAGAAAAAGAATGCAAATATCCACACTATTCCTAGTACTCTCGTCAATTTGTTTATCTTTCCTACGTACAATATTTTGCCTCTTAATTCCGCCCTCATTTCGCGATGCCCTTATTCCTCTCGAGCACCTCCACTGGCGCGCCTCTAAACTCATTAGCACATGGCGTCCCGGACGAAGCAGCGTGAATAAGTCGTGAGTGGGAGCGCGGCGCCGCCGGCGCACCAGCCGCACGCGCCATCAAATACGCATGCGCCGCCGGCCGCGCGCCAGACGCAACTAACGCGCGCCCGCGCGCCTGCAACATTGATGGCGCGCCGCTCCTTGCTCGGCGGGGCCTCTGGCTGGCCCCGCGCCGCCCTGCGCTGCGCCCACGTGCGGCAGACCAGTCGCCTCTGGTCGCCGTCATGCGGACGGCAGACGGGTGGCAAGCAGCCGTCAAGCAGGCTGCAGCCGGGTGGGAAGCCGCGGGTCAAGCCTTCGCCAAACGTCGTCAAGCTGCCGTCAAGTCTCCGTCAAGCCTTCGTCAAGCCTTCGTCAAGCCTTCGTCAAGTCTCCGTCAAGCCGCCGTCAAGCCACAGTCAAGCCGCTGTCAAGCTACGGAAAATTCGTCGTCAAACCTCCGTTAAACCGTCAAAATCCCACTCACGAGTAGTTTTCAAGCCATAGACAAGGCACCGTTATAGCTCCGTCAATCTGATCATTATTAACTGTTAATAAATTAGAGCTTAACTATTATGGGCAAATGTGTTTAAACCTACCAAGAACCCACCGTCAAATAACCGTAAAAATACCCTTCACCAATGCCATTATCACTTATGGCACACAAATGACTCGTCTGCTAAAAGCTACTGCGTTGCCTTTACTTCGAATAATCCCGTTTCTTTCCAGATTCCGTATTCACTGTATCACTTTAGAACTCTCCACTCTTTTTCGTTTGAATTGTCTTCGTCGACATTCCCGTTTCCTCCTGTTTTTTTCCTTGTCCTCTATGAAGTCATTGCCCAATATGTCTCCAGCATGTTCTCTGACCTTACTCCCTTGACGTATTTTCCTCGTCGGTTCGTTGAGGTTTGCACCATCTAGTACTTTTTGCTGTCTTTGCTGTCCTCACAACCCCTCTCCGCCCTCTTTGACCTCATCACCACGCTGCCTCCACCCACTGCGCCTTTCGAACTTCACCCCAAACTCCGGGCTCTGAGCCACCCCATTTCCCTCCGGCCTCCGGCTGGGGAAGGGTGTTCGGCGGGGGGGGGGCGGTCGGCGAGGTTTGATTCGGCCTCTGCGCTGAAGAGCGCGCTCGTGATGGACGGCGACGTCGAGGCTGCGCGCAAGGCCGCTTTTTCTCAGCGCATTTGGTTCGCCCTGGCGCGCATTCCGCCCTGCTCCTCACCACTCACTCCGCCACGCTTCCCACCCTACTCCCTCGCTCTATGCCCTTCTCCCTTTCCCGTTCCCTGTCCCGCTCCCCGCCCTGTTCCCCGCCCTGTTCCCCGTCCTGCCCCTCAACCCAAGCCTCAACCCGACCCTCAACCCAACCCCCATCCCGACCCTCGCCGCGACTCCATCCTGATCCTCGCCCCATCCCGATCCCCGCCCCATCCAGATCCCCGACCCCGCCCCACCCCGATCCCCACCCCACCCCGATCCCCGCCCCATCCAGATCCCCGACCCCGCCACACCCCGATCCCCACCCCACCCCGATCCCCGCCCTATTCCGATCTTCGCCTCACCCCGATCCCCGCCCACCCCGATCCCCGCCCACCCGATCCCCGTCCCACCCCGATCCCCGCCCCGCCCGATTCCCGCCGTACCCTTATTCCCCTCCAGCTCGATCCCCGCCTCTCCCTGATCTCAACCCCATCCCGATCCTCGATCCCGCCCTGATACCCGCCTTGCTCCACGTTCCGCTTCACAATACCGTTTCATGGCCCGCTCCATCCCCCTCCACAACCCAAACCACACCTCGTTTCACCCCGCTCCACTCCCCGCTTCCCATTCCCCGCATCACACATTGCTCCACGCCCCGCTCCACCACCCAGTCCACGTCCGGCCTCCCACCCCGCTCCCCGCTCGGCCCTTCCATATTCAGCCCAGCCCCGAAAGCATGCCCGCGCTGCCGCCGCGGGTGATGAGTGTCTGGCGCCGTGTTTCCGACTTCCAACTGCAACCGATCACCTCCCGCCGCTCCGCGCCCTGCTACGCTGCCTGCCTGGTGCATTTTACTGTTGTCTGCTGCCGTCTCGCTCGCTTTTTTGCTCCCGGTGCTGTCATATAGTACCCGCTCTTTGCCTTGCGCCTCATATACACAGCATCGGCCCTTCCACTCTATTTTTCCTCGGGCGACCCCTAGCATCATTTTGTATGGGTACTGACGTTTTCCAACTCATTGCGATCTCGTCGTTTTGTCTTTCTGAAGATAAGTGGTTCTGCAGTCACCACACATGTAATGTTTCGTGGTCTTTGTTGCGTTCTGTTTCACTACGCAGTACCGTCACTTTACCAACCATATTAAGCGCTTCAAATGGATAAAAAGTGATTTCAGGAAAACAAAATACTTTCTCAGATATTCGCGATGTTTTCGCGCCTGACAAACCGTTTTAAGACTTAATGTATTGCATTTTGTCACCCACAACTGGAAATTATTGCAAATATAATTGTCGTAGTCTAATGCCCACAGAACTCTAGAATTCATGAGAAATAGCTATCGTGTACCTTGAGTCTGAACTCGAAGCTGCATTTATTGACGATGTATATGGAAACGACGTGTTTCTTGCCGGTTTGATCAGAGTGTTCAGAGCTGCCTCGTCTCTCCCGTCTGCCTCTGCCAGTGCGGAAGCTCCCTCGACTCATCGCCCCTTAGCATAAACGCACCCGTCTGGCGCAAAAACCGGCGGCGGAGCGCATGGCGGGACGGTGACGGGCGAGACGGGAGCGGAGGCGGGGGCGAACGCCCGAGAGCAGAAGAAGGAGCGGCGTGATAACTGGAGCGGGCGGCGCGACATATTTCTCTGGGCGCTCATTTGTCGAGCGGCGTGGGCCGCACGTCGTATCCCGCAGATCTCGCGAAGGCTGCGGGGACCGCTGCCCGCAGTCTGCGGGGCGGCGGAGATCGACCGGGAAGGGTCCATACATCGCTGCTGCCGCCTTCGAAATACTGCGCAGTGGCAACCACCGTTGGCCCTGCAGCGTCTCTAACTGGGACGTCCTGATGCGCGAGTTCCGGCAGGTTTTCGACACCAGCTGGATAGCGAAGTCGAATTCAGTCGCTGCCTGCAGGAGAATTCTATCGGCCAGCTGCTTTGATTTGCACTTTTTCCGTCGTCTCTCTGATCAACACCAGGCGAATGCCGGAGCTGTGCTCTAACAAACGGGCCATGGTCCGGGCGCGATTTTCCCTTCCTCGTCATTGCTCCGTCCCTGTCCACTTTTACTTGTACACTTCACTACCACGCATCTTCAGACCAGTCGGGAGCTTGCAGCTTGTTCCGACTGCGGGGGTGTTCCACTGGAAAAGGAAACACTGGAAAATTGTGGGAAACAAATGCGCATGCACTAAATAAAAAAATATAGATTCACCAATCGTTACATCTTCATTATTTCGATATTATTGTTTATTTGACTAGTATGCTTCGATAAAATGTTGAAGTTATAACAAAAATATATAACTAGCTGTAAATCAGTTTTTAAAATGCTTGAGAAATGTAAAATCACACGCTTTTATGGTAATATAAATTTCTGCTCTACTCTGAACGCATGATGTTTCTTAGAAACTTCAACAAACCATATGAATTGTCATGAAAAATTACACAAAACGAGTCAACCGTTTTTATTACGTCTAGTGCAGTGTTTCTCTCTCAGCCATTCGATGTGCTTTAGTTTATTCCACTCTATAATTTAGAAGCCGGGCGGTTTCACCATTCTAGTTAATGGAGTGTGTTTGTATTTCTCTAATATAATGTTCTCGTAAATGGATATATGTTTGCCATTTACATACGTGAATGCATTTTTGCATCTTCTTAAAAATCTGGATTGTGATATCTCCTCGTCCGTCAATTCAATTTTCTAACTGAATATAACTGTCATTGCAAATACTAGTGAAGGAGTTTGTGGATTCAATGATGGGTCTTCGCTCTAGATAACGTGGCCCAGATACAGACATGCCTGAGGTGGAAGAAGGAACGAAGGCGGGCGCCAACGCGACGACGGGGCCGACGAGGAGGGAGGAGGTGGGGTGGGGAGTGTCGTTTTTGCCCTTGGCGTCGAACCGACGCCGACGGGGCGGAATATCTAAGGAGGCTTATGCTGATTTTATTTCTTATAACGCAGTCTATTTGAGATAACTCGCTTTTTAAGTCCCAGATACCTCGTCAAGGGGAAGTAATGCGCGTTTAAGTAAATTACACGCTTCAATTATTAAATTGCTGCTGCTGCCGCCGCTGCCGTCGACGTCGCTGCTGTCGCCTCCGCCTATCCCCCTGCTCCTTGCTGCCTCCCCCGCCTTCCACCCCGGCCGCACAGTAGAGAAGCGCAATGCAGACGGCTCGGCGGGGATTGATGGGGTGGGGGACGCAATGGTGATAGGAATGGTGATGGAAGGGTGGGATTCGAGACAGCAAACGCCACTTCGGACCTTCATTATAGCAAATTACTTCATAACGACTCCGCCCGCCGCCAAACGCGCAACGTCGCGACCCGCGGCCCAGCGGATTTCAAGAGACTTCTTGTCGAGCTTAGGCATTTGCACTCGAATGTAAAAGATCGTGGTGTTTGTTATGTCGCGTTCCCTGTTATTCATCTCAATTGGGAAGTTCCCTTTCATAGTCAGTCAAACCTTCTATCTTGAGTTATCTTTTGGTATGATTAGCAGACACTCGAATTGCCAACATTTGAATAACAGGAAGTAATACTGTGAAATACAAATCAGTATAAAAAGTATTTGAAGTGAATTATTGTTCCGAATGTGTAACGTACTCAATCCAAAATAAAATCTTTCTATGATAAATGAAACCATCGATGGAAGCTATAAGGGTGGGGTTTTTTTTGAAAATAAAAGAGCGTTCGTTCTAATTGTGACGACATTTTTGTTTGGAAGTTTATAGTTTCTGACTCCGAAATAATTTGATGAGAAAAGTTAAAACATCTACAAAATTGTAAGTTCACTAGGCTATGCCAGTTATAATTTAAAAAAAAAACACACAATGGGAACAAAATGTTTGTACGAGTAACTTACTGTAAAAATGGTCTGATAAACAATTTTTACCAAAATTATTCAGCTATTTGAATATTTAATTATTATTATTTCCCCAAGTTCGACAGAATTATCATTATCTACTTTGAAACGTTTGCAAGTTTTCTAAATTGTAGCACACGTTATGCCGATAACCGAATTTAAGTTTATTGAAAAATCACGAAAAAATCTTATTTCAGAGTATAATGTCCACATATGGGTATTATTCGACGAGATAACGCTTTGCGCCCGAAACTGTAGTTACGATGCGTCGCACTGCAAACGTTTCGGGCAGCCACTCTCCGATAGTTCCCCTGTGCATTAGCTATCGAGCTGTTGAACTTTTTGCTGCGCGCTAGCGGCACGCCCATTTTTCTTCCTTTTTCGGGCCGCGCAAGCGACGTTGTCTGTGCTTAGTAGTATCGACCCCGCGAGAGAGACAAATCGTACTGCAAATAGCGCCACTTTTGTAATCCGCTCCTTTTGCTAATGTCGCTGACGTAGAATAATAAAATTTCTCCGTGAGTAGAGGAATTATCGAAGCAAAAGCTTATTGTCATGATAAAAGCACCAGTGAGTTTATTGAGCTTATTTTGCCGATGGGAAGAGAAAGTATTGGAAAGCACATCCATGTGATTTTAGGGAAAAAATATTGAATCACTGCAAATAAAACCTAAGGAAAATGAATTTAAATATGTACAAGTTAAAATTGCTGTGTTAATATTACTCATTTAACGAAATATTGTGATTGAAATACCGTGCTTTACAATCAACTGCTTTAAAATCAACGGCTTTCAAATTAAGCGATCCTTTATGCCAGTAAGTAAACTACTTTTCTGAAGTTAATAATTCGTAGAATATTAATTCGAGACATCTTTTATAACAAAAAGTGAATTTCTATACAATGCAAGTAAAGAAGAACATATGTTTAAGAAAATAAATAGAGCCTCATGATCAACTGCACTCACGTTTTGCACGAAGGCTTTGAAACCGTGAAGAAAAACATTAAGTAGAGTTTACGATTCAAAATTTATCTCGAGTTTTTTATTTTTTTATTTTTTAGTTTAATGGAATCTGCGATGCTTGTAGGAGGGATAGTTCCTAGCGTTGCCGGACGACGCGAGGCAGGGCCGGGAAGGAAGCGGGATTGGAAAGTCTGCTTCATGCATGAATGTGATGAATAATCCTGGGCAATACCCGGTAATCAGTTAGTACATGAATAAATCAAAATTAGCAAGTTTGGCATAATGACATCACATTGCGTGAAAATATTCATTGAAATTTCAGATTTAAACTTCTTAATAGGAGGTATTTGGGAAGGATGAATATTGAAACCAGTGATAAGTTTTCTTTATCAGTGAGAAAATGAATCCAATTATTTTTTCAAATAATTGCTCTTATTGCAAAATATGTTCCCAAGCTTTATTGTTTTTCTTCAATCAAGAATTGTTTACTTCAGTTTGTTTCGAACTCGAAAGGTAGCACCCACTCTTTCTTGAATTTTCAATGCCTCTTCTTTCGTTAGAGTTACTCTAGAATCTGTTATAGGAGCGGACGTGGAGCATTTTCATCACAGGTTTTATTCACAAATTTCTATATAAATTGATTTCATCAAATAACAAAAGAAGAAAAACGGGTGAACTCGAATATTTGGTTTTTCCTCGGATGTTGAGTCTCCTGTGCAAATGTTTGTTTCGATCGTTGACGCGTTGGATGAATTTTGTGCGTGGGAGCGCGTTTGAGGGCGAACGACACATGTCGGCGCGAGTCTTCCCCGGTGCCCCGCGTGTGCAATCTTCTCGCCACGTGGGCTCACACGCCCCCTCCGTTAGCGAGTGAATTAACTTAATGCACCCGGAGGCGCCCTCCCCTCCCCCCTCTCCACCCGTCCTCCACGCGTCTCGAGACGCTCCACACGGGAGGGGAGGGGCGGGGTGGGGTGGGGAGCTGCAACTGCTGCTGACGGGGCGGCTAATCACTCGCGGGTGCGGGGAGGCGCGGGGCGGGTGCGGGGAGGCGCGACCGGTTTAATCCATGGCCGCCCTTGCGTAGCGTCCCCTGCCCCTCCCCCGCGCGCCCCGCGCACTCCGCACACGCCGCGCGCGCCGCGGCCCGCCCGCGCCATCCGCCTCCGCAGCGCCGCCCTTCAGCCACGGGCCGTCTTAAAGCGAGGCGCTTCACCAACAAATCTGCATTTCTGTGCCTTCAAATATAAAGAATGACACTGCGTCACATATTTTTCTTGTTGTGTGGAATCGATTGGCATATATGAGTGTGTAATCATGTGAAGATTTACAAATTATAACACTTTTGCAATTTGAGTAACACTGCCTAAATATCTTAAATGCAGAACTATTTAATTGTTGTAACGCTTATTTCCGAATATCCGGCAATCTACAATTGGCCTTCGCGGGATACGTGTGAAGGAGCCAACGCAGCCCGCAGCACACGTACCATCCATCCGTCGCTGTTTACCTTACGAATCATGAACCACAAGTCAGCATACTCAGTGCTGCGTCGTCTTGTCTTTTCTGCGGATGATAAAGATTGTTCTTTCTTACATTTCAATTATATTGTTCGTTGTTTTTTCAGTCCATGTTTTCATGTGTCTGTTCGATTTCGTTTTTTGATGCTTCTTCTCCCGACTTTTTCACTGTCACCTCGACAACACTTGTCTCTAACGGCTTTCCGAGACGATTCCACTCTTTGGCTCCTTCCGTGCATCCCCTACGTGTTGATGCCCTTGGAATCCCTTCGGTCCTTGGGGCGCTGCTCGTGCCGCCATCTCGTATTCATGGGGTCGCGAGGCACGGGCACCCGTCTGCCCTCCCGTGACGCCGCGCTCGCTGATTGAAATACGTCTGCTTGCTCCGACGCCGCCGTGTGGGCTCACTTCGCCTGGCCCTGGATGCGATGGCCGCTGTCACCTTCCTCGTGTGAGAACCAACAGCTCCTCACCGCGGGCGTGATACATTGTGACGTTGGACACACACACACACACACGAACACTAGCCCACAACACAAGTACTTCAGGACAGCGTCTGTCATAAAACTAAATGATATTTTACCCTCCTTTCCCACAGTGTTAAGTAACATCTACTTGTTACTGGACTGGTGATGTAGCTAAACATTTCCTGAGTTTTAATTTCTATAATTCATTCATTGTATTACATAACTAAAAATATCAATTTTCCTTTGGTAGTTATCTTTTTAAACTTTTTTAAGACTTCATGTAATATATTAAAATGCTTATTTTCATTTTACTTCTCCCTTAAATATTTGCATATAATTATTTCCATTCCTCTCAGCTCTACGTCTGTTTCAAGAACAACATTATTATACTTGCTCTCTTCGTTGACGTGCCTTCTACAATTTCAGAATTTCTTTTTTACCTTCACAAAACTTTAAACGTTTTCCCCTAAATTTTGTTGAATTTGCCTATACCCCGCCCTTATCTTCGTCTACATTCGTCGCCTCTTCCCCAGCGTCGTGTCGCCGGAGCCGCGCTCTGGAGTGCTGAGTCGGAGCCGCGTCTCTCCGCGTTGACCCAGCTCTCCGTCTCTCCTCCCTCTCCTCCCACCCTCCCGAGCTCTCCGCCACTCATTTGCGACTCGCCCCGCTTCTGTCCCCGCCCCCGCCCCTGCTTCCCGCGTCCGCGCTTACTCCCGTTCCAGCGTCGCGGCGGCCGAGAGAGACCAGCCAGCAGCGCAAGGAACCGCCTTCGAGAATATTCCTCGCAGATGAAGCTCTGGCTGGCCCTTCCTTTGGAAATACGACTCGCTCAAATGCCCTCCCTTATTGGAAACCTCCTTCCGGCATTCGGGGGACCGATCGCGTCTTTTCCGGGCTCCTGGGACTGACGTGTCAGCTCCAAGTTGCTACACTATCCGTCGACGAATAGAAAGTCGCGGTGCAGTTTGGAAGGAACTTTTGACTCGACTTTTCAAACGAGCAGCGGCGAAATTATTTGCCAAGATTCTCTTTCTTCTTGGTCGGGTGGTAACTTTCTCAGGCTGTAGTAAACTTTCAAATTTGTTCGCTCTTATCGTTTGGAATAATTTTCTTGGGAACGTTTGTAAATATATTATTGGTCAGCGATGGCAAACAGGGCTTAAACTATACGCTAGAAAGGACAATAGGAATTATTATTTAAAGGCAGTGTAGTGGTTAATAGCAAAATATATCTGAACTCCCTAAATCGTAAAGAAGGTAAGCTGAAGAATAGTACTATACTATCCATTCATCCATTCAGAACAACTAGGAATTATTTGAATTAATTTCCTTTTTAATTTCGAATTTTTTTACTGCAATTTGATTCTAATTCTAACCTGTACTGCAGGTAGAACACTGCAACAGTCTGAGGTCTGATCATCCGAACATGCGTTAGTTTTCTCACCAACCGCAAAGGACCCGCAGAAATAAAAGAAGGAAAGAAAGCAGGCGAACTCGATCCGAGGGCAACAATCGAAAGTCTCTCGTCGGAATATCGGCGTCGAGACGGCGCCGGGACGGCGTCCTTAGTGCCGCGCGGACAGACTCTCTCGGGTTAAAAGGCGAGCGACGGACGAGGAAGAGGAAATTTTTTCCCCGCGACCCGGAGAGGAAGGACGAAGAGGGGACGAGCCACAGCGCGGCGAGGCGACGACGCGTCGAGGGGCGCGGCGGGGCGGGTGCGAACGCGGGAAAACCGATACACCACGGGGGGTGGGAGGATAAGGGGGCGGCGCCGGGGGTGGTTGAGGTGGTTGCGGGGGTGGTCGCTTTATTCCGGCGTCGGATCAAAGCAGCACGCGACGCCAGCCGCCGGAAAGTGTTTTCCTTTGGACGCAAAAAGAGCATCGCGCCGCGCAGCGCCGAGCCGAGCGACGTTCGACGGCGCCGGCGGAGACGTCACAATATCCGCGAAGGCTCCGGAGTCGAACTGGCGCCGGGCGGCGGCGATGGCTGTGAGCGGGGTGGTGGTGGTGGTGGTGGTGGTGGTGGTGGTGGTGGTGGTGGTGGTGAGGGGCTTGGAAAAGCAGCGGAGACTGGGCGAGCCGGGCGGAAGTGATGCTGTGCTCGGGGATGAGCAGGCGAGAGAGCGAGAGAGAGAAGAGAGAGGAGGGAGAGAGGCCTTAAAGAACGGACCCTGTGGAACACCGTGAGTCGCGCGGAATGAGGGCAATAATGTGCAAGCGCTGAAGTGGCGAACGTGAAGAGAGGATGGGAGTTTTGAAAACGTATGGCTACTGTTTGAATTGGATTGAAATCCTTCTTGTTATTATTGAATCAAAGCTATCAAATGAAATGAAAATGGTGTTCGAGTGAAAGACGCTTATTGAAAGTATTGAAAACGATATTACTAGAATATAAAATAAATTTAGAAATTTTCAATTTTTGTACTAATTTTACCTACAAAAGTTGTGTGGTGTTAAATATAGAAACAGAAAAAATAAGGAAATACAAATAAAAGAAACACATTCAATAATAGAATTAAGGTATAGATTGGTCTACGAGCGATAAATATAAAAATGTGAATTTCAATTAACGTTGCTGTAATGAAAAAGCACTGGAAGAAGGTCACTACGGCTACGATATAAACGAAATAGTGTGATACGAATAAATCAGATAAATGGGCGTGTATTTAAAATTGTATTATAGACGAACATACACCGGGAATGAAACCCGCGGAAGTGTCGAAGTTATGGGAGGCAACTGGAAAGGAGCAGAGGAGCCGCCGGGCGCCAGGACAAAATGGTGCGTGGGAGAGCTGGAGCGGGGCGCGCTGGGCGAGGCGCTTCGCGGGCGGGTGGGCGGGGCAGGCGGGCGGAGAAGCGGGCGGCGGAGAACGCCCGAGGGTTATCCCTTACGTCAGAAGCAGACGAAAGCTTCTCACGTCCATTGCGCCGATTGGAATGGAGCCAAGAGCGCTAAGCAAATTATTGATTCCACCGCCTCGGCCGCCGCACGCCGCCGCGCCCGCGCCTCTCGCCGCTGTTGGCACTGTCTCTGTTGCCGCCACGATCGCCGTCGCCCTAAAGGCTACTGCTGCTGCTGCTGCTCCTGTAGCCAACCAGAGCGCTCTTCAACTGTCGTGGACAACTTGCGCACCTCCAGGTGTTTTCGACTCGGAATACCCTTCCGCGTCAGTTGCTCAAGTTGCCGGAAATCTTCACCACTGCAGTTTCTACTGCTGCCACTATCATTTCAAGGATTTCTACAAATTCCATTACCATCACAAACATCGCTATCTTTATCACTGTTTATTCTTTTGATTGCCCAACTCCATTACCTGTCACTTCCGTCACCATATTCTCACCCACTAGACACCATCCACTTCCATAACCATTACCATAACCTTCCATCACCATACATTTATCACCATACTTCTCTATCACCATACTGCTCTCTCACCATACAGCTCCATTACCATACATATTCATCACCATACATCTCCACCAATATACGCCTTCATCACCACACGCACTGATCACCAACCCCCTTCTGCCACCCATGAACAAATCATCACTCCTAATATTGCAATATTTCTGATCATGTCCAACAAGTTCCCTAACTTCCCACCACAGATTACTATGAGCGTGTTGAAGCCATCATTATTATCCTTCGGCGGCATCAGCGCCGTCCTCCCGCAGCGGGCGGGGGAGCCGCGCGCCATCGGGTGCCTGCGCCTGGATCGCCGCCTCCGCCGCGCAGCCTCCGCGACTCCATTGTGACGACTCAATTACGGCCAACTTCGCTGCTCCTTCGCTCCCTCCCCGCCCCGGCCCTCCGGCCTCCCCCGCGCCGCCGCCACCGCCGACGCGTCGTCCTCGCGCTCTACTTTCGGCGAACCGCCGCCGTCGCCGCCGTTGCCGTCATCCTCGCACCCTCGTCGCCCCCGAGGACGTTGGCAGACGACAGGGCGGTCGCGGGAGGCGGGGCGGTGAGGGCGGGGAAGGAGCTGACGGAGCCGACAGACTCGCGGCCTCGGAAAGCCGCCACCGATGGCCGCTTGCGGGAAAGAAGTGGCGTTTCACAAGGTCCTCTCTGCGGGCCTCTTGAAGTCGCCGATGTTACCCTGCGGTTACGTCTCCGAACGAAATTTCCAAAGCTCGATATTCTTTTTTTTTTATTCCTCGCCGTGTAATTATCTCTCTCGAAAGGTCCTCCCGCAATGTAATTAAGTAATATTGAGGCAGTAAATCTTTCATTAAAACCCAGCGTACTATTATTTATTGTCGTTCCGGCCACAGTCGGTGGTAGTGCTATTTTAATTTCTTTCATTTCCTCTCACGATTGTATTAGCGCACATTTTACGGCGTTTAAATGAAACGGCGTCTTGGCTCCCTCCGCGGCTCCGCTATCGCGCGAGCCATCGTCCTGCGGCTCATCACAGCATTCCCGGTGCCGTCCTCGGCCGCCCGTCGTAAAACGCAGTACTTAGTCGTCCCCGTTTTTTCCCTCCGCCCCCGTCTGCATTGCGCCGCGCGTCGCGCTCTTTCTCTCTGGGGGTGGAGGAGGGTGTGCGTGGGGAGGGGAGCGGTCAGCGCGGGCCACCGCCCTCGTTCCCTCGGGCCTTGTTCGCCGCCTCAGCCGCTGGCGTTCCCTGGCTGTCATCGCTGCTGGCGTCCTCGTTTGCGCGCGCGACGACCGAGGGGCCGTCGCCCTTCGTTTTCGGTTCATGCGCCAACGCTGCGCGCCGCGCGAGCTAGCCGCTCCTCTGGTAGTATAGAGAGATTATTATAAGAAGGGACCGCTTTGACAGCTACTGCTGGCAACGTAACTGCAAGTTATGTCCATGCAATAAATTTGTCAGTGTCTTCGTTTACAGCTTACAATGGCTTCATCAGTATCCTTTGGAATGCCATCGCCCTGCATGACGTTCACTTGTTTCCCGACCTGTCAAAGTGGTCCCTTCTTACTGTAACTACTATATAGCCTAGGCGTCGCCGGCATCCTAGCAACTCTATCTTCCATTCCGTTGTCGCCGACCCCTTTTCTCCCGTCGTTTGCTGTTGGCTCATTATTTGAATCTCTGTTCGTAGTTTTGTATAATTTAGCGGATCCAGTGTTTCCAGGTGGGTTCAGATTTCATCCACCACTTTCAGAGAAGATACGACAGGAGCACCTGCGATTACCTTACCTGTTTACGATGTTCCTCTTCTTTTCCAGGCATTTCAACCACTCAAGTCGTTGTATCAACCTAATTGCTTAGGCCGCTGTTATTTAGTCGGTGAAAATTTGCTTCAGTGATATATTCCTCATCTTTTCACATCACCGTTTAGTTATTTGTTGCTGCTGATAACGTGATACTGGTTGGCACTCTATTAATTTCTTGTACCGGTCTGTTAATCACTCTTGGTAGTAGGAAGTTCTTCCACCTCGGTCGTAACATCGCTACATAATTTGCCTTTGTCCCAACTACTTCGTCGGTGAAGTTCTCCGTCCTTAGCCGAGACTCGCGATCCACTCGTCTGCCTCTGGCTGTCGCGTCGCACTCGCACCTTCGCGCAGCCCCGGCCTTGCCTCGGCCTCGCCCGCCGCGCTCCGCGGGCGCCGTCGGGCGGGCTTCGCTTCGCGCGCGTCGTATAACGACCAGCGCCCTTCCCCCGCCGCCCACCCGCTCGCCCGCTCGCGCCAGCCGCTTGAGGCGCCGGCGACGCCGAGTCGCGACGCAACTATTCGCGTCATGCGCGCAAGTATGCGGCCGCTTTATTACCCGTGCACGGCACTTTGCGCGACGCCGAAGCTGCCACCATCGCCGCCACCGCCGCCGCCGCCGCCGCCGCCGCCGCCGCCGCCGCCGCCGCCGCCGCCGCCGCCGCCGTCGCCGCTCCTGCCGTGCGTCGCGACGCCGTAGGGAGCAGAGACGATTCCGGCGGCGATGGCGATGGCGGCGGGAGGTGGGGGCGATGAAGGCGGGCGGCGGACGGCGGGTGGCGGGCGGCGGGCGGCGGGCGGCGGGCGGCGGGCGGCGGGCGGCGGGCGGCGGGCGGCGGGCGGCGGGCGGCGGGCGGCGGGCGGCGGGCGGGGGCGGCGGGCGGCGGGCGGCGGGCGGCGGGCGGCGGGCGGCGGGCGGCGGGCGGCGGGCGGCGGGCGGCGGGCGGCGGGCGGCGGGCGGCGGGCGGCGGGCGGCGGGCGGCGGGCGGCGGGCAACACTTGTCCGGGTGGCTGGCGGTGGGACAGGAAGAGCGGAGGAGAGGTAGCAATTGCTCCTGGATATATTGGAGACGCTTACGAGGATCCGGGAGAGAGTGGACGGCATGTGGGAAAGCGACTGGAAAAGCAGATGGGAACGTCTTGTGTTTTATGATGGAGCAGAAGCTGGTTTGGAATAGGAGGAGCGGCTCTAATTGCAGTTCGCAGGAGACCTGCTGAAGTTTCACTGCAATTGGCACATTGCTGTGTTCAAAGTCACAAATCTATTGATAAATTAAAATTACAAAAAATAACTAATTGTACACCTTGGTTTAATGTGTTGAATAAGGTCATAAAAACAGACAATATACGTCAGTAAGCTAGAGATCATTTAGTTTTATTAATGAATGGTTGATTTTATTGTTTTCCCTTCAGCAACACTAATCATATATTTATACCACATGTCTATTTATGTGTTTCAGGTAAGAGATGAACCAGAATTCGAGAATTCCGCTTTGCGTTGTGGGTGCCGTAGCAGATCTGGTGAGAGTTTTTTCATTACTTTGATCTTCACATTCATTTCCTTCCCTCCATCCTTGGATGTTTGCCGCCGCTAAGCACCTTGCAAATGTCGCATTCATTGCGCATTTCCTCTTATTCCGCATTGTTCCGCTAGACGACCCTTGTAGCTATGAGCGGCACACAAGCACGCGTAAAATTGCCGGAAGTGAATCAGACTACCGTGTTTGACACAGCGTTTGTTCAGGAATCGCTTTGTTTCATCTCGACCCTGTATTTTTCTATGTGAAGTTTCATCTTCCGGGTTTACATTCGCTTCACATGCAGAAGTTTGTTCTTCGCTTCTTTAGAAGTTAGTAAATTGTATTCTCCTTTTTAGAGGAAATTACTTTAGCGTCATTGTGGCACGTTGTTGCCAGTGAGTCATTCAATTCATAGGAATGAAAATACATTGTGAGTATGCATGAAGAGGATTATAGTGTTTGAGCGAAGAGTTTTAAGGGTGGGAACTGAGCAAGCGTGTGAGTTACCGTGCAAGGGGCTTAATAGGTAAGTAATAGAACGCCACCTGTGGGGGTAGTAGCTTATGCTCTTTCGTCCGGCGGATCTTGACGTGGGCGTGCCCATGGCGCCCGGTGTTTGGGCCATGAAAAGGGCTCGTGCGCTGGCAATTCCCTTTGATGCTACCCTCTCCACGGCTCGCGCCGGGAGAGGCCGACCTCCCGGACGGCAGCATCTGCAGCGGCGGCGGCGGCGACGGCGGCGGTGAGGGGCCCTCGCAAGGGGCGGCGGCGGCGGCGGCGGGGGCGGAGGCGGCGGACCGCGCCGGGCCGCGAACCGGACCGGGCCCCGCCGCCCGCGGCGCGCGCAGGAAACGCTCCACCGGACGTGACGTCAGCACCTTCCCAGCGCTGAGTTCATCGCGAAGGGCGGGCGAAGCGCGGGCCCCGATAATAAGACCGGCCGGCCGGGCTGGGCCGGGCCGCCAGAGGGGGCCAGCAGGATGTTGGGGATTGGGTCGCGAAATGCACGGCTCCGGCTGCATGGAGATCGCGACGGCAGGCGCGAAGGGCGCGGCGACCCATCGCCACGAACGCCCTGGGAGGTTTCTCTAAGGACGATGGGGGTGGGTGGTTGACGGGGAACGAAAATCTGAAGCACCGTGTTTTTATAAAGCAAAACAAAATCAGCAACCATTTGTAGATGGTTTGTATGTTCATTCCACAGGCAAACCATGATTATCCGTACTTTTTAGGCTCAAAACTACAGAGGAGCTTCTATTTCTGGAATATATAAACCCGAATTCGTCGAGATCTCAAACTATTTTTATTCATCTGTTTAATGATCTATAACTTGAACGGTTACTTTTCCCCTTCATCATCGGAATGACACCGTTTGTACTAACTATTCTCTGCAACCTTCCATGTTTTGATTTACCGTCTCTGACTGTCATTGCTAATCGACGATGTTACGAGACTCATTTCTAAACATTACCCGCAGGCATTCTCTTAGAACGAAATATTCAGTGGTATGTAGTTCCGTGATGTAAAGCATATCGCCTTCGTTATATATAAGTTATGGAAGTGCCGTCGTTTGTTCAGGATTGCTTTTTGTCCGGGCAATCTCATCGCAGCATCTATCTCGTAGTGGGTGGCGGATTCGAGGGGTCTGTTGTAAAAGGCCGCCGCCGCGACGGGTGCAGGGATCCGGTCGCGCTTTGCGCTACAAGACGCGCTCAAGAATCGCGCATCCGGGATGGGCGAGGACGCGACAGCAAGCGGAGGAGGAGGACGAGGACGGTGGAAGGTGCGGCACGATCGGCGCGAAGGAGGTCAAGATTTGGAGGAAGCTGCTGCCGAGTAGAAGAACGCGCTTCTAGATGTAGCGCTTTGGTATGTAAACGACGACGGTAGGAAATGAGGGTAAATTAGTGGACGTTGGCAGAGATGCGGAGATAAAATTCCGAAGGTAAAAGCACAGTCGCCGGATGCAAACCGTCCAGTCAGCGATTCGCCGTAGAAAAAAAAAACTGGGCGGTAATTGGGTCTGCGAAAGTCTTAAAGTAGTGGTATTCTCATTCAGAACGTGATATTATCTAATATAAAAATCACATCTTTGATATCGTTATTACGTCATAACGTGTTGACACAGAACTTTCTTTCCTTAAAGGTACCTCTGTACATTATTCCAGTTATCAGTTAATTTGAAGCAGTTTTACCTCGTAACACATATCTTGACCGGCCAAAACATTCACATACCATTTGGTAATTCATGAATCATGAAGATTGTTCCTTCTGATGAATGTCCATAACATCGTTCATCTACTAAAAGATATGGCATTTTCTATTTCATTGATGCTTCAAAACACACTTTGATCACGCTGTCTGCTCTGAGTTTAAACTGACGCCGGCTCCAATCCCCCCTTTTCTGTTCCGGTAATACAAGCGGGCGCCTCGGCTGGCCGCTGTCAAGGGGCGTCACCCTGAGATTCGCTCGGCGCCTCCCGAGAGAGTGTTTGGCTGTTGAAATTCGACGCCCTGTCTTGAGGGCCCTCCCTGCGGGCGAGATGCAGGCGGAGGCGATGGCAAGAGCGATGGCGTACAAGAAGGAGATGGCGGCGCGGAAGAGATGGGAAGGGGTGGATGAAAACGTCGGCAGCAAAACGGACGTAGTTAGTATGAGTCGGGAAGTGAATTGGATGTCTACGACATTCTCTGTAGAGGAACCTGCGTGTAATTCGCTGTGGATGAACGAGATTGACGATGAACTGTAGGAGGATCCTGTGTGAACAGGATGAATGAGAAGGTAAAATGGACCGGTAATTGTGATGAAGTTAATAGAAAGAGCAAATGAAGATAATAGCAGGAATAATATGTAAGTAGGGAAGAAACTAGGAGTGAGGAAACAAAGTTGCTGAGAACCAGAATGGTGGAAGATGTGATAATATAGACCGGTGGGTTATGAAGAGTATTACAGAAAGAACAATGAAAGAACTAGCAAAAATAAGATAGAATTAGAAAATAGATGTGGAAACGAAGCTACAGAGGAGCAGAATGATGGTAATGAAAAATCTAGATGAAGAATAGCAATGATCGCAAATTTGAAGATGAAATGGGTGGCGAGAATAAAATAAGGCAAAGAAAAACCTGAATGAAAGAAGCAAAATGTGTAGGCGAGGGAGAACGCGTGGATGAGTCGAAGTAGTGTAGGTGGAGTGTGGTCGAGAGATCTGTCGAGGGCCACTCGAGCGGACCCACATTAGCCAGCGCTGCAGGATCAGCGAAGCGGGCAACACGCTACGACACACTCCCCCCACCCACCCACCCACCACCACCTTCCGCGTCCTGCGTTACGCCTCTACCATCCACTCGTACCCGCCTGCCTCCACCTCCCCCGCTCTTCTCCTCCCTCTCCCCCACCACATCCTACCAGCATCCTCCTCCTCGCTCCGCTCCACGCACATCGGATCTCCCCGTTCTTCACCTCCGCCACCCCCGCCGCCCCCGACCAGCATCCTTCACTCCGCTCGACGCCCGTTCTTCTTCTTCTTCTTCTTCTCCTCCTCCTCCTCCGCCGCCGCCACTGCCGCCGGCCAGCATCCTCCGCTCGGCTCAACGCCCGTTCTTTTTTTCCTCCGCCACCGCCCACGCCGTTCTCGGCCAGCATCCTCCGCTCCGCTTCACTCTACGGCCGTTCTCCTCCTCCCTCCGCCGCCGCCACCCCCGACCAGCATCCTCCACTCCGCACCGCTCGACGCCCGTTCTTGTTCTTCTTCTCCTCCACCGCCCCCGCCGGCCAGGGCCAGCATCCTCCGCTGCGCTCCGCTCGACGCCCGTCGGGCCACTTTCGGTTCGCGAGAGCGCCCGCGGCGGCGGAAACGGGCGGCGGCGGCGGCGGAGAGGATGCGGAGCGGGTCCGAGGAGTCGAGAGAACCGGGCGACGGCTATGAATAACCAGGGCGAGGAGCCACGCGGGATCATTTGTGTGCTTCTTTCGCGAGCAGCACGAGGCATTAGTGCGAGTGGTGTTGGTGAAGTAATTAGGTAACGAAGAATACACCTGTGCAATTTAATTTAAATTGCATGTTGCACTTGAACGTAATTAGTTATATCCTATTAAATTTTACTATTTCAGAAAGATATTGTTTGTGTATTGAAAGTGTAATACGTGCGGAATATGAGAGGGTGCGTGAAGAAATCTGAGCAGAGTTAATTTGCATATTTTCCTTAATCGAGATAGTTATTTCATGGCGTTAATAGGAAAATAATTAAAAATATTGTGCTGTGTGAAATAGTAGATGTCATGAACATTCACTTGGAAAATTTCACCTTTTTGTTCCGTGCATGCACATGTCAATACTAAATAAATTCAACAAAATATTACAAGGTAAAATTTTCAAATAAATGATATTATAATTATAATACTTGTATTACTTATTAGCATTAGCGGAAGAGAATTGTGAGGGTAATTTCCGAAAGGCCAAAATTCAATTGATAGAAACAGAATATCAATTATCATTTCCATGAAGGGCCGTTATGCAAGGGGAGGAATTACGACAGCAGATCGGGGAGTTTTCATTGAATCATCAGCCTGGATCCCTGCCGTCCAGCGGTATCGAGTGCGAGGCGCCGCTGGGCTGTTCCGCGAAAGGGGAGTCTCCATTTGCACGGCGCGGCGCGGCGCTGGGCCTCCTCCAGAGTAGCTTCCTCCGTTCCGGTCCACCGCTTCCTCCTGCGTCTCCTCCTCTTCGTCCTCCGCCCAGCGCCTCTCCAATCTCTTTCGCGCGCGTCTTCTGCCGCTTGGCCGCCTCCAGGGGGCAACGAATTGTCGTCAAGGTGAAGCGGCGCGGATCGTGACGCGCGCTTTTTGTGTTCCGCTCTTCATCGCCCCCGCAACTCAGCCGGCGACGACGCCTTCGAGGCGCCTCCGGCCCCGGTCGCTGCTCCGCCCCCGCCTCCGCCACCCCCCCCACCGCTCCCGCCTTCGCCATTGCCCCACCTCCGCCTCCGACGTCGCCCCCGTCGCCGCTCCCGTTTCCCCCCCACATTCACCCCAGCCTCCGCTCCCCTTGCGCCTCCTCCCTGCCCATGCTCATGTATGATCTTTCCCCGATGCCAGCCCCGCCCCCACCGCTGTTGCTGCTGTTCCCGCTCCCTGACCGCGTCCGCGACCCTGTCCCCGACCCTGTCTCCGACCCTGTCCGCGACCCTGTCCCCGACCCTGTCCCCGACCCTGTCCCCGACCCTGTCCCCGACCATGTCCCCGACCATGTCCCCGATCATGCCCCCGACCGTGTCCCCGACCGTATCTCCGACCATTTCCCCGACCATTTCCCCGACCATGTCCCCGACTATGTCTCCGATTATGCCCCCGACCGTGTCCCCGACCGTATCTCCGACCATTTCCCCGACCGTGTCCCCGACTGTGTCCCCGACCATGTCCCCAACCATGTCTCCGATCATGTCCCCGACCACGGCTCCTGCCTCGTTCCTGACCGCGTCCCCGACCACGACCGCGTCCCTTACCACGTCCCCGACAACGTCCTCCACCACGTCCCTGACCGCGCCCCGCTGTCGCCTGTGTGCCCACTCTCCCACATTCTTCCGCATCTCCTTTCCTCGCTGTCGTCCCCGCCACCACCGCTCCCGTCCCCGCTCCCGACCACGCCCCCCAGGACCGTCTCCACCCGTGTTCTCGCACCTCTTTTCCCCTCTGCCGTCCCCGCTACCACCGCTCCCGTCCCCGGCGGCGTCGTTCTTTCGTCCGCAGCGCGTAGGTGGCGGGTGGGGGTGAGGCGAGGATGGAGAATACCGGTTGCAGAGGCTTTGGCACAGAGCTCGGATATGCGCTGCATCGGGGGGTGCTACACAAGCAACTGCTCTTCTTTCTTCCCTGGGGCGGCGGCGGCGGCGGGGGTGGTTACCGAAACGGGGGCGGAGTCCACGGGTTGGAAGGGTGAGAACGGCGGAGGCGAGGGCCCCGAAGTGCGAGGACGCCGAAGGGAGTGCCCTTTGCCACGTGAAGTGCGGTGGGACGCGAAGAGTGCAGCGGAAGTGCGGGGGAGGAGAGCAGAAGTCGCACTGGTGACTCACGCGTGTGGTTGCTCCCTGGAGACGGGCGAAGAACGCGTTGAGAAAACTCCCACAGGCGAGACCGGAGGAGAGGAAGGGTTTGTTGAGGTGATCGTCCTCTTGCCCAATTTTCTACCATCCAAGGATCCTTGCATGAACTTTGTCTGCAACCACCATTAGGTACAGCATTTAATCAACGGAATTAAACGTGTACATTCGTATGTTATTTTTAGAATGTATTAAGGTATTTGGAGAATATTTAGCCTTAAGTTTTTGTTTTATTTTATCTTATTTTTTTGTTATTTAAAGTCGCATCAACTACTCGGTCATTAGCGACTATTATTGGATGAAACGTTGTGGTATGAGGATGAAACGATAAGGTAATGAGAGGGGGTGCAAGGACCACCACATACCACCATGCCCGAGGCGGGACTCGAACCCGCGACCCCACGGTCTAAGACTACTACGGCACTACTGAGTCTTAAGTTTTGAGAATGTGGTTATTAACGTAGCTCCGTGAAAAAAAATCATATCCGTGAAACCAATTGATTTGCAGACTTGCGCACCATATCTGCTGCATTTTACATTCGGCATCGAATGCACGCGAACTCATGTGATATTATTCAGAGCTAAACGTGAGGTGATCCAACATAAAAAAAAACACGCTGCGAGCTGGGCGTGTTCCGCGCCGAAATGGCCGCCTGTACTTGCGGGGGGTTCGCAGCGGCTCGAGGCGACCGCGGAGTGCGCCGGTGTCCATTTCGCCGCTATCTGCTTCCCACGCGCGGCAAGGGAACGGAGCGGAGCTTAAGTGCGGTGGCGGTGGAGGGCGCTGTAATGAGCGTCTTCCTAGAGTTCCTAGATACGGAAAGTAGCGCGTTCTTTTGCGCCTCCGGTCATGCCATTCCAGTTATCAGAAGAATTCGAACTGTACGATATTGGGTCTTTCGGACCTCCAATACATCCGAAACCAACATTAGCGATCTCCATAATACCTTCAATTTTTGTCATTTCTTTTCAACTTTTGACGGTTGTATCGCGTGAGAGGATATTCCTTTGTGTCGGTTGTGCTACTCTGTATCTACGAATTTGCGTCTTCCGATTACTGCCGCTGTGTGTAGTGATGGCAACGATACATTCAGCTTTTCTATGTACCGGTAATGTTCTTTCAAACAACTTTCTTGCTTTGGTTGAACTTAATTACTTTAAAACATATTACCAGTTTTTAATATACAGAATTTATTCAATAAAACCCATGCGTATCTGAGAGCAGAATTATAATTAAACCTGAAATTATTCTTTAATTTCAATTCTGAGTGTATTCTTTTCAATTTGGATCTAGGCTCCAGTCTATATTATGTTTTTTACATTCTGGAAACCTAGAGTACATCATTTTTAATACCTTACTTTTACTTACGTGTGAATTAAAATACTAGTGTAGTTTATTCAATTTTACGCTTCTTCAGTCTTTCAACACATTGCAATATCTCTCAATAAAAATGTTTAACATTTTATTTCCTCTGCGTGTTTTGGCAATCACGTAGGACATTTGGGGAAGGTGGCGATGATGTAAATTATCAGTTATTGAGGTAACTTCACCGTTCACAAGCAAATCTTAAAAAGGCTTATAATGTTTTGTGGGGTGGGGAATGGAATGGTTTTAGATGATGATGGTAACCACCTATCATTTACCGCCTACCAATGTCATATTATTCTTTTCATATCTTACTATTCTTGTAGAATTGCCCAACGCTTGTTCATTCTGGGGAAAGACCAAAATGCGAAAGCAAAAGATTATTCCAACTATTATTGGTCGTCGATTTTAGTGATCACGTTGAAAGTACCTTAATTAAATATTCCAAATGAAATTGAACATTTTATAAAAAAAAAAACTTGCAATGCGATCAGTGACATAGGCCAGACTAACGAGATTGTTGGCTACTATAATTATCGTAAATACTGCTAGTTACAGAACGACACAAGCTACCAGGAATGCTGTTTAGACGGCAACAACCTTAACATTCGCCTTGGCGAGATATGGCAAGAAAACTGCAAGGGTACTGCAACGGCCAACGAGTAATGACGATGCAAATAACAGTGGTGACAATCACAACCACAGTGCTTGTGTTAATGATACAACTATGACTCCAACAGGAAGAGGAACTGCGAAAGAGGTGATCAAGAGAACACGTGATGAAGATGCCTAGAACGTCAGTAGATGGAGAGAATGTCTTCAACGACTTCGACGATTTGAAGATGGTTATCATGAAGTTACATAGAAAATGACGTTGATATTTGCGGCAATGGCGTCTGGCCGTGAAGATTCCCAGAGCGCTGTAAGAGTTAATATTTCTGGGCAGCCAAAGTTGATATCCACTTCGAAAGAGAAGATATTACAAATTTTACAAAACCTTGACTGTATATTCTTCTCTTCTTGGCAAAACATTGACTACGACCTCATTGTTATTAGAATCTCCGTGATTTGAGTATGATGTTTTATAATCTACACTGCCAGAAATGCCATTCAATTTAATGTAGATTCACGTTTTGTACATGGAACTTAATGTAACCTTCTACATTAAAAATAACTTAATATATCTGTACATTAAATTTAATGCAGTAGTTAAAATCAGTGTAGATTTAATGTATAGGTTCTCCCATTTCCCTTGCCTCTCATCGCTAATCTCATGTATTCATAATAAGTTCATTCATATCAAGTTCATTCCTTCCTTTCTGATATGACGATGGACTGTTGTCACTTGCATCCTAATGTACCTGTATATGTTAAATTTGATACACGTTCTTGATCATTACTTTAATGTACATTTCATTAAAGTAATAGGGAAATTTCTGACAGTGTCAGAAATGACGATAGTGCCAACCGTCTCGGTGATTAAGAAAATGCTGCCAACGTTACCTAAAACGACGGGGACAGCATCCACAACGAAGGAAACGCGCTGCTGGGCGAAGCGTCGTCGCAAGCGGCGTCGGCCGCGTCGGAGGCGATGGCGTCGGTGGCGGCAGCGGGGGCGCCTCGGGGCGCGCAACCGGTCCCACGCTGGTTCTCACGTCCGCGCTCCTCCTCCTTCCCCCGCCCCGCCCCCACCTCCGCGCCCGCGCCACCGCTCCCGCCGCAGGAGCCTCACTTTACGACGCGATCGAGCGAGTTTTGCTCCGAAGCCTCGGCGGCGGCCGCCGCCGCCGGCGCCTGCGCGCGGACCCCGACCCCGGGCGCGGGTTGTCACCGAGCGAGTCGCGCGGATTCGACGCGTGGCGCGTCGCGTTGCTTTTATTCTCTTCCAGCCGCCGACCCCCACCGCCCCCCTCGTACCCCCGCGCACCAACCGTCATGTTTTCCCACGCGCCGCTATCACAAAATTGTTTTTAGCGTTGGCCAATGTAGCGGACAGAAAAAGTATTTAATCGGAGATTTAGTTTTAAAATACAGCGATTGAGTTTTTAGAACACACTTAGGTTTGGCTGAGAAACTTCAGCGTTTAAAATGATTTTAGTAGTTTATCTGACATATGTAGTTATTAATGTGTTGATATATATCAGAAATACTGGTTTCTGATTCACTCGCTTCCGTGTTTCTTTTAATAAAACATATATGTATACAACCCTGGTTACTTTGGGAAGATTGTCTACTGAGGATATGAGAGACCTTTTTCAGTACTTTTCTTCAGTGTTTAACGCGCACTTCCCAGAAAGTAGATCGCTCGTGTAGCTGAGGTGGAGTGGAGGTGCGTTTTACGAGTGGGTGTTCCACAGGGTCCTGAACGGGTACACAAACAAGAACGTCTTCGGCGCCTCCCCGGGAGCTTCCGTGTTGTGTGTTTTTGACGCCGACGGCTCCACCGCGTGCGCTCTAGCGCTCCAAAGGATAATTGCTGCGTTAAAATGCAGAAATGTTTTTATCTCGAACCTGCCATTTGCGAGTAACTGTAGAAAAAGCGGAAGAGTACTCTCTAAACACCCAGAGTCACGTTAGTTTTGGTTTCTTCTGTTTCGTAGACATCTCAGCTCACCTTGTGAGTACCGTATACTTGACTGTGATTTATAAGTCCATTCTGTAGTTTCCTCGAGCCTGCCATTTGTCGATATTTCGAAGAAGAATCTTTTATAGGACAGGTTTCTTAGTGAAATGGACAGTTTGCGAGTCTTTTACTGACCAAAGAAGACTCTCGTAGATCAAATGGCTATAACGTCTGGAACCTTCGTCTAGGAATGAAGTGGAATAATTGCATCTACTCGGATTTATTTTTCATAGCTTCTCCAAGGGGATAAAAGCAAATGCTGCATTTGCTGCAATTCGCGCAATAGAATCCCTCTCTATTTCGCTGATGCCTTCTTCCTATTCATTGAATATATGAAATAATTATGAAAAAGCCTAAGATTAATTTCGGGAGGACTCTTTATAAAATAATGTCTCACAAAATTAATCGCGGTAATGTCACCCCTTAGAGAAAGAATTCCTCGAAATACTTGTAGGCTTGCTATACATGTTTGCACACGCTGTAACTGCCCATCTACAACCTTATCATTCTCCCCTACGGTTATGTTGTTGGACCGCCTGTCCCGTCCCTCCCCTCCTCGCCCCGCCCCGTCCTCGACCATGCGTCGCTGCTGACGTGTGCGGGGCGGCGCGTATTGAACAGGCAGGGCCACCACTGGGTGGGTGGGGGGACGCCTCGCCGCCTATCGCTTCTGGGAACCCAACGTCGTAGTGACGGTCGCGCTGCCGCCCGCTCGCTATCTGACGCAGCCGCTCGCCGCCATCGCTATCCGTATTAGCTGGCTAATACGGATGTTCCGGAATCCCCGACGAGTGTTTAGTCACTCCGCGGCGTTGGGGCAAATTTTAATATTGGTTTAATTGATACACTTGTTCGAAATTCCACAGATTTAATTTTGTTTTGTACACTCAGCTCTGGAAGTTGATTTTACGAATTCTTTATTATGTGAAACGTTTCGCAGCTGGAGTGTAAGCCTAGAACGTCCCACTTAGATGGCTGAAGGAACTCCAAAAAGTACCACTTCAATGCCTCGGTACATAAAGCTCTATTATCATTCCAAGTGTTGCCGTTTCGTTGTTCATGGATATGTGTGTGCCTCTTGAGGGGGATTATTGAGCGTCAATTTCAGTCGTTTTCGTACGCACTGTTACAAAGCCTTCAGTACTCACGTTATCATCACCCCCACCAAAGACAATAGGGTCAAATCCACTAACATTTCCACCGTTGCATTTTGCATCAATGCCTGGTACTTACCGTCGTTTTGTTCCACTCTTTCCAATCTTTCAATGTTTCTGTCTAGTCAGTACCGGACACAAAACATCTCGCTTATTGCTAATTATTCATTTTGTATGTATGTTTACCACACATGTGTTCTCAACACCAGCCCTCTTTAAATGGTGTCATGTTGCGTGTGTCCTCTCTGCACATCTCGTTCTCGGAGCAAATCTCCCGTAGGCATTGCAGGTCCTCCCCCTCCCACGCCACCGCCCACCCCCCATGAGCCTCTGGCGCAGACGCCCTCAGGAGCAGACCGCAAAGTCCGGGAGGATGCAGATGACGGTGCCGCGCCGCGCAGCGCCTGCTGCCCTCGGCGGCTAGCCCGGAGACCCCCGCACGCGCCGTGCCTGCCCAATCCTCCCCTCCCCGCTCCCCTCCGCTCACGACCCGCTCCAATGCGCTTCGCCCAGCTCCTCTCCTCTTCCATTCTCGCTCCGCTCGCTCCCCCAACCCCGCCCCACCCCAGCCCACCCGCCCCGCCGTCCCGCCCCGCCGCCCCGTCCCGCCCCGTCCGGTCCCGCCCCTCCCCCCCGCCCGTCTCCGCTCCGTCCCGCTCCGCCCCGCTCCGCCCCGCTCCGCCCCGCTCCGCCCCGCTCTTCCCCGCGTCACCCGCCCCACCGTGCTTCGCTCTGCTCCTCGCTACTCCGTCCAGCTCCGCCCCGTTCCGCCCCACCCACGCCCGCCGATCCGATCCGTCCCACCGCGGTCCGCCATGCCCCATTCCTTGTTCTTCCTCGCTCCTCTTTGCTCCACCCTTCCCCTCTCCACCCTTATCCCTCTTCCTTCCGATGCTCTCCCGCCTCGTACCGCCTCGCCCCACTCTGCTCTACCTTTCTCGGTCCGTCATCGCCCCCGCCCCTCCTTGCCCTCTTCCTTCCGGTGCTCTCCGTCTCGCACTGCCTCCCCCGCTCCACCCCGAGAGATTAGGGCGCGCGTCTTCGACTGCTGTGCGCACGGGCCGCGGGGCCCGCCACGCTCTGCTTCCTCGGAATCCGAACTCCCCTGCAGAGCGCCTTTCAGGAGGGCGAGCCGCGCCCGCGCCCGCGCCCAGGCCTGCCCTGCCCACGCCCACAGCCCTTCGCCCTCGCCAAGCCCCTCGGCTTTCGCACTCCTGCGTCTGTTGGCCTCGGCCCCGCACGCTCCGCTGCTCTTCTCTCGAGTGCCACACTCTCTCCACATAGAGCTCCGATCTTAATTATTTGGTTCTGTTAGTGCAGTCCCCATCGGCGACTTTATATTTTCCGTATTTAAAAACGCTCGATTTTTCATTTTGTGATACAATCTACTGCCACTGAAATTTTGTTTGTCAAGCTTCTATTGTTATATATCTCATTAAGCTAACAGTACTCAGCCATTACGTTCCTACACCGTCGCTTTCCTTTAGTTGTATTTTTATCCTTCCTGCACGCACCCTCACCGCGTCCCGCTTTACTCTCTATGCCTACCAAGCATTTTCTCCTTTGATGATCACTTCCTTCTAACAGGACCTAACTTGTATATTTTCCCCTCTTTTTTTCTATAAACCTTGCCCACTTCCCAGACTTCACCTTCACAGGCTGCTCCGTTTTAACCAGCGCGTCCTATTTCTACAACGTTTGCAACTTCACGTCCTTCATCAAACGTTGCCTCGTTTCTTTCCTGGTGTTTCGCGTCTCTTTCGCTCTCGTCCTTCACATTGGCGCTGTCGTCTCCAGCGGCTGCAGTGCAGCGTAGGGTTAACAGCACATCTCCCTTCTCTCGCCTCCCACATCTCCCTTCTCGACTCCCCTCTCCCGCCTCTCTTCCCCAGCTCTCCCCCCCCCCATTGCCAGCCTCCCACTGCCAGTCGCACACTGCCCACAACTCTCCCTTACCATCCACTGCCCGCATCCCATCCCAAACTCCCCATCTCAATCCCCCCTCCAGCTTGCCTCGTAAAGCCGCCGACCTACCACTATTCGGGAACAGTTTTATGTTACGCTGAATATTTTAAACTTCTCCGTATTCCTTTCATTTTCTCTCGACGTTTGGGACGGGAGAAATTGTGATTCTGAGAATTCTCAGACATGTTTCACTATTAGCTCCTACAATGCTTCTTGAAGCTACAAAAGCGTAATTTTTGCGTGTTTCAATTTCAAAGAGTGTTGTTCACTCAAAGCGTTTCGCTTCAGGCAGATAAAAGCAATAAGGTTTTTCATGTTATTACAACTTTTCTTAAAGTCTCTACAGAATTCTTGGAATTGAATATTTTATAACTTCACAAAATTTTCAGAAAATATGTATACTATAAAGAAGTTGAGTTTGTGTTTACAGAAAGATAAGAATACTTCACATAAGATACCAATTACAACGAAAAAAGGAACCCATTACATTTCGTTTCCTTTATTATGGTAACTTTAAATCCCTCCTCTCCCGATACTTAAATTTTTTCTACATTTTCAAATATTTCATTTCGCTTATCTTTGATAAATAGCATGTACATTATTTTGGGATAATGTTGCCGTGGACTTCACTCTTATCAAAACAAATCTGTTGAAACAGCCATGTTGAAGGGTATTTATTGGCTTCGGCGCACCTTCTTGACTTCGACTGTTCGTGTTCCACCCGCCCAACTCGTCGCCTCGCTCCCCGCCCCGTCCCGCACCACCACACCCCGCCCCGCACCGCCCCGCCCGCCTCCATCATCGTCTCGCCCCCCGTCGTCATCTCGGTCCCGCCCACGCCTCGCTCCGCCGTTGCTGTTCCTAATGCAGCGACGCATTTGCGGCAACCGCGCAACCCGCGCCCGCCACTCGCCCGCCGCCGTAAACGTCAAGGCGCGGCTGTCGACTTCGTTCGCAATCCCACCCTACCCCACCCCACTCCACCCCCAACCCCGCCTCGCTGCCCTCGTGGATGCGCTCGATGCATTGGAACTTTCGATTGCCGCTGCGTCAGTAACCATTTGTTTTTGCCTAATTGAAGAGCTTATTTCCTAAGTGATTTATCTCTCTAACTGTTTGTTTTCAAGTTTTATGTAAATTATATTTTAAGGCTCTTCTTCATCATGCTGACAAATAGTTTTCGAAAATGGCGCTTCTCCTCTTTTAAACTGTATCTTAAAATCGTTGACTCTTGAAGTATAAGGCAGAATTTGAATTGTTTCCCTTCCTATAACATTTTTTGGAGACACGTCACTTTAGAAATAAGATCTTCAATTGCACAACTGTCTTTCCTCTTAGTTTTTTCAACTCCTGAACCGAATTTATATATAGTTTTGGAAACTATTTACCATCATCAGTTTTCTTACTACTGGGCGATATATATCGCTGCATAATTTTATTCGCTTTATAGCTCTCTTCAGATTCATTACATATTACGTGGTATCCTTTCCTTTCAGGTTTTACAGTTCACCAACAAAAGGCGCCATGCATTTACTAATGTAGGTTTTCCTTTATTTGATACATTTTATTTGCATTATGTTCTCATCATCCTCAACAGCCGTATAATACTCTTGGATATTTTCCGATCTGTCACAAACAACATTACGCTTTCAGTACCTATATACTTTCTCTCAATATCTATCTAGGATTGTCAATAAGGCAATAATTAATTTTCGATTGCCATCGTAGAATTAATTAACGCTATTGAGAAAACATGGCCTTTATATGATATTCATTGTGAGGAATGAAGATGGAAGGAGGCACAGAACAAACATTTAATTTCCATATAGAGAGGCTCGAACTCAGGTGCTGAATGTCCGAATGCTAGTGCGCGGCACCCTAGTCGCGCACATTCACTCGTCTAGCAGCTTCTGTCGCTGGAGCAACAGCCGCTCGCCCTGCCGCGCCGCCGTTGCCGCCGCCGCCACCGTCGCAGCCGCTGACAGCCACAGGCCTGGCCCGGCGTGGGCGTGGTCACTCTCGACTTCCTTCGCCGGCAGAGGTGGGAGCTGCGTGGGAGCTGTTGCGAGTCGATGGGATGTTTAAAAGGCGGTGGGCGCAGCTTACTGTTTGGTTTGCATTAGCATCATTAGTCATTCTTCGTGTGCCGGGTGGATCAACAGGAAGTGATTTGGATGAAGACGGCTTATTTGAAGAAGTCCTCTCCAGATCGTGATAAATAATAATGATAATAATAATAGTAACAATGGCTCTTTGGATTTGGTCATTAATTGTTATTTAGTTTATTTCTCATTTTTAGTGAGTAAAACGATATCACCACCTGGTGATGAAAAATAAATTCTCAACTTCTATCTTCGTGTTGGGATTTCCCCCATACGTAAATTTTATTTGTGAAATATATACTGTTGCTAAACGTCTGTCTCGCATTCGCGATAATACACATCGAATTCTCGAATGTTGTCCATAGGGTGCTCTTGAGTTTTTCGTCAATATGTCACGAACATTTGAAAATAACGAACCATTGGTAGTATATGTATATCGTGAGAACCCAACGTGATAGAAACGAACGAATGAAGAATCTTGGAATCTGTATACTGCTGGCGTTCCCAATACGGATTACCTTCTGCGTATCGCATACGGTCTGCGGGCAAGGGTGGCAATTTCCGAGTAATGAAGATGAGAAGCCGGTGCGGAGGGAGGGGGGAAGGCACCGGTTCCCATGGTCCCCGGGACCACGCCCCTTGGCGGGCCGCCAGTAATAGGCGTGACAAAAAGCGGCGTCGGCGGGTGAGCGGCTGCCGCCGCCGTCTGCAGCGCGAGGTGAGGGCTCGTCGTTCTTGGAAGCGGCGGCCGCAGCGGCCGGGGGCGTTCACGCAGACGGCGCGACGCGGCGGCACCACCGCTGGCCAGTTCGCCCACTTCCCCCTTTGTCCGTCGCCCAACCCTTCTGCTTATCAGTCGCTCAGTCGTCTGGCCCAGGACTGTTCAAATGTTAAAGTGCGATTTTTCTAACTCTGCCCCTCAAGTCCCTATGGCCACGATGGAATATCACACATTTCGCGTCTTTCTCCGTCTTACCGGTAGAATTCGCGTGATCGCAAGTACCGTTTGGTGCGGTCGCGATCGTGACAAAACCTGGTGCCACGACTGAGAAAATCGCACTATAGGATTGGGACCAGACTTCCAGCCTGCTGCAGTGACTCACGTGCCACTGTATTTTCACTGAAGTGGGGCCGACGCGCTATACTTCGATTTAAATACAGTGGCTTCTGACTTTTGATCATCTGGACGCGATTATCCAAACGGGAGCTTCGTTACGACTTGAGTTATTGGTTCTCGAGATTCCGATGGGATAACCGCGTCCCAGGTGATCGTAACGCAGAAGTCAATCTATTTGAATCAGAGAATATAGTGCCTCCCATCCCCTGCCCCTTGTCGTCGGGCTGTTTTGTCAAGCAGCGGGCTACATCGATTGCCCGCAAATAAGCGCTGGGTCAGGCGCCAGTGAGCCACCCTCTTTAGCAATTGTTCTAGCCACTTCGCTACTCGTTCGCCTGTTCTCCTATTGACTATCTCCAAACCCCTCGTCTTTCTGACATCTTCCGCTCTTGCCACCCGTGCGTTCCATTGCGCCATGTCCGTTTCGCCAGCTCGGCTCTTCGCCATCTCGTCGGATCGCCTGATCGGTCGCCCGCTGGCCACCTGGCTTCTTTTACGCTGCCGCAGTCAGCTGAGCACCGTTTCGTGCGGGCACTGCTGCGTTGACCGCCACCGAAAGTCTGGTCCGCGTACACAGTGCTTCTTTCCGCAAAAGACGTTCTCCGTCACTCTCTTTCTGTACCTGGCTTAACCTTGTGTATGTCAGCTGCTAGCTCTTCTCAGTGTATATAATTCTCTTCATATGTAATTCATTCATATGTAATAATAATGTGTTACTTAAGTTCATCGGTCTCATTCGATGTAGGTAGTTTTAGAATTTAATTATACTTTTGACTTATTTTCCTTTTTTCTTTATCTTTCTCCAAATTTTGCCCCCTTAGCTCGTCATTCTTCTCTCATATTCTTTTCTTTCCCATCTCTGCTAAAAATTGTCCAGTCCTTTCCTTATATCTCTGCACAATGCCTGACTGATAATGTCTGATTTATTTCCTTAAAAAAAAACCATTTCCTTTTTTTGATTATTCACCTCTCTGTTCGATTTTCGTTCTCGATTCACTTGTATTCTATTATTACTTTTTCTCATGTTCATAGTTTCCCTTTTTTCGCTTTATCCATTTTTTCTCATTAATTTATCGTTTTCTGTTATGAAATTTCTGATTTAATATTTTTTAGAGTTGCAATCCTTTCGTAATTTTGCATTTTTTAAAACAAATGTTACATCTACCTCCGTTTCACTTAAATTATTTTACTAATCCGCATTGCACTTCTGCCTCCTTATTGACGTCGTTGCGTGCTCGATAATTTATTTCCGTCTCTTCTCTTCCATTCTTCCGTGTTCCGCTCCTTCTGTGGAACTGTTGGTGGGCCACTTGTGGCGACTGCCGTCGTGACCTCTGTCAGCAGGGCCATCGTCACCCAATCGCCACTGCCGGGGCCTCTTTGTTCCCCTCCTTCGCCTGCGCTCACTCTCGCGCCCCCGCCCCCGTCACCATCCCGACTTCGCCACCGCCTCCACCCTCGCCTTCGCCCCCGCTCACTTGTGACCCCGCCCCCATCTCGCCTCCGTCCCCGCTTCTGCCACAGCTTCCACCCCCGCCCCTGCCTCCGCTCCCGCGTCCACCCCCGCTTAGTCCTGCGTCCGCGCCCACACAGGGCTGGGGCTGGCCTGCGCGGGCGGCGGGGGCGGCGGGCTTCGTTACGCGCCCCATTACCTGGCGCGCTTTAAAAGCCACCGGCGCGGCGGCAGCTCCGGCTCGTCCGCACCCGCCGCCGCCGCCGCCGCCGCCGCCGCCGCCGCCGCCGCCGCCGAAGGAGGCGAGTAGAGGAGGGCCCGAGGTTTGGCAGCCTTGGAGGAGCTAATGAGGCTGGGCGGGGGCAGAGCAGGGGGCGGGCGGCCGGCAAAGGTGGGAGCATCAGCCGCCGGCCACAGTGGCCGAAAAGGCGATACTGGGTGGGCAGCACAGCCTCCTTACCTCTACTCTTGTACCACTTTGCTTCCAGTGGCACTGCGTTCGCTTCAGATCTCGTTTCACTTTCCTTGCTACCATTTGTGAGCTCAGCGAAGAGCTTTTGGTGGGTTTTAATTACCTCATTCATTAATACGATTATCCAATATTTTCAACTTAGTAGTTTCATTTGTATTATTTCTTCACTGGTAATGTCATTTCGAAATATCTTCATTACAAGTACAAAATTCTACAGGCACTTTGAAACCAATAGATTATCGCTCTAAGAAAATCCAATAAGTACGCCTTTTTGCTCTTTTTCTCCACAAAACGTAACAAAACTTTAATTATTGAGATCGACTTAACCAAATAAACGTGACAAATGCATATACGAACGAATCGTTTGTACGTTTACAGACTTTTAGTAAATGCATTTCTTTCTTTCCGCTGAACACTCATACTGTTTAATATTCGCTTGTGTTTTTTTTATATTGAGCATTCGCATGAAGATAAATAAGCTCGATTCTGCGTGAAGGAAAGCGCGTGTGAAGCTTGCTTTGTCCGCATGTATTCCAGTAGACTCGCCGGAGCGGACGGGATGCAGGTGCGGTGGAAGAGGGCAGTGATCGACGACGGCGTTGGCGGCGGCAGAGGCTCGAGCTGGTAGGAGTCGTTGGTTTGGTTGGCAGGCCTGCGCGCGGGCGCGGGTCGCGGGAGCAGGAGCGGGTTTGGGGCCGGCGCGGCGCGGCGCGGCGCGGGGCGGCGCGGAGCGTGGCGGGGAGCGGGGGGCCGCGCGGCGCGCGACCGGCAGCGGGCCCGAGCGGTCGGCGGCGGCCGGCGGTGGGGGTTGACGCGGGGGCCGCGGGGCCGGCGGGGGGTCCAGAGCGGCGCGGCGGCCGCCGGGAGGCTGCCGGTCGTGAGCCTGGCACACGCAAGCCACACGGTGCCCGGCAAGTCGCGCCCCGCCGCCGCGGCCGCGCCGCGCCGCTTACCTGCCGCACGCGCTGACCCACAAGTCGAGACTCCTGCTCGCGATGCCTGCCGCCGGACGAGCGCGCTTTGGAAACGACTCGGACTTTTCCTCCGAACGCGCCGCTGTCTCTGCGGCGACTCCGTTCTAGGACCGAGTCCCACGACGGCGAATTTTGACTGAGATCTTGGGTTGAATTCAGCCGCTGTGAGAAGGAGAATTCTACCGCATTGCTTCTCTGATTTTCCGTCGTTTCTTCGATCAAAACTAGCCAAATGCAAGAGCAATACCCTAACAAATGGTCTCGGATCTGCGCGCGATCGGAACATCACTACTTTGTTAGACAAAACATTCACTACACTAAGGGGGATAATGTCCATAGTAGTTGACGTGCCCTGAAACATCAATCGATCTATCAGTCGGATCGAAAAGAGCCAAGTGGAAGAGTTGCAGGGTCATCGCCTGCGTCCGAGAAGAGAAGTGAGGGCATTTAGAGGTCTGATCAACGGGAATCGAAGGAGGGGTCGTGAAACGAAGCAAAAGATAGGTAGCATTCGGCATTCGCCGAGTTGCCAGCGACCTCTCGGCGAATCCTGATGGTGGGGATGTGTTACTTTTTATTTTCCATGCGCCAAACATTCAGTTCTCGCCTCTTGCCTCATGTTCGATCCTACTGATAGATCGATCGATGTTTCCGGGCCCGTCAACTGCTAAGGTCATTATCCCGATTAGTGTAGTGAATGTTTTGCCTCACGAAATAGTGATGTTCCGATGAGGCAGCATGTCGGTTCTTTGGACAGATCGAAGGAAGCGAACATTCGCCGAACACTTCGGCTACTCGAGATTGGCCGAGCCGTCGCTCGCAACTCGCCGAATCCCGAATGCGTGGAGCCGTCTTGAGTTGTATTTCGTTTGCATAATGTGCGCAGATCGTAAGCATGCGTATGACAGTGCGTGCGCGCGCAGGGAGTCTTGCAGCGCGCTCGCACGCTCTCTGACCGGGGACAGAGGTGCAGCATGTGCGTGAGAACGAAGTGGCCGGGAGCGGCTCTTGAGCCCACTGCATGCAGGCGCGGCCGTGGCTGTCCCCTCCAGCGCAGTACATGGGCCACACCCTCATTTTGCACGAAACTTTGCTTCAATGCGGAGATTATCAATAGCGTGTACCGGTTATTAGGGTGGTTTTCTTAAGATATTTGTGGTTATAATATTCCGTTTCTGTTTGTGATCGATATTAAATGGAAATTTAAAAGTTTTGTTAGCCTTCTGTGAACTTACGTAAGTTCTTTATGCTTATGTGTTAGGAAAGGAAAGGTGTTTCTTAAAAAGCCTGGTAATTTGTTGAATTACAGCAATTATTGAATTATTCCTAGGTGGGTATTATTCACTAAATTGCTACTGCTTGCGGAATAATTAAGCTATAATAAGTGTACAGACAAAAAGTAAGAAACTCTTTTGTGGCCATGCACATTATGATTATCCTGATGTTGAAGTGAATGAAACTCATGTTCTGTATATTTTTTTGTATCGTATGTCGTTCTGTGTATTTCTTAAATCCTTAAGCGCCAAATTGTACACGTATTCATAGCAAAGATTAAAACGTAAGCGGATGCAGCGCGTCAGTTCAGAGCCGCAGCAGGAGGCAAGCGAGGGCTCTTGAAGCCTCTCTGAATGGGCCGTCGCAGCGGAGCTCTCAGCACGCACCGTACGCAACGGCCTCGCAGGTTTCGTAACGCGGCGGCGATGGCGCCGTTTCCACGGGTGCGTGGGACGCTCACTCCCACGCCCTCTGCGCGCGCGCGCACGCACACACACACACACATCCACACATCCACACACACTTTGTGGAGAAGTCGCGTCCGTACTTGAGTTTTACTCACCTGGATTTATTTTAAACTATAGGTGAACCACTCATCAGAAAAATCTTCCCATGCAAATGCGATGAATTTTTTAAAATCAAAATGCAGTTTACCCTTTCCTCTCAAATCCATCGACCCCAAACTGGCCTACTTCCACTTGTCGGTCAACGTGATGTCGCCACGCGTACATTATCGGAGACAGTTGATGCTATTCGAGTACTATTGCGTCACACGTAAGGGGGAGCCAAATGCGTGGCAGCAATGACTGAGTAGTCCCAAAAAGCCACGCTCGGAGACCTTCACTAGCTCAGGAAGCTCAAGGAAAAGGAACAGTTCCCGTGCACAGCGAGACGAGTCCCGTCCTCAGGGTACCATCACGTGGTACCTCTAGGTAATAGTCACGTTTGATGTTTTACTAACGTAATATTATTACAATATAGGTATTAAAATGTTTGTTTCAAAGTAAAAGTTTTAAGAGGTGTATTATTGTGTTGATTGTTTTTGTTATACTAAGAATAATAAAAATTCTTCATTTTGTCTGTATCATGTAATTGTTTGCTCTCTAATTTGCGTTGAGATTTCACATCTGAGTCTTATATTGTAAGTTATAGGTGGGAAATCAATTTCTTCATTGAATGATAGTTACGTTGAAAACGAAATACGTATTTGAATTTTTCTTGAGTACATGAAAACATTGTGTTGCTATATTTCTCTGTTATAAATTATGTCTCTCTTAACGACAAAATGATTAACTTAGTTTGATATAAGAAATAGTTACCTGAGTTATCCCTACATATTCCTCGTGCATTCTACACCGTGAGCGCGTATTACTTGAGTGACGCCCACATTCTCTCAGTGTCATCATGAATGTTGTTCGCGGGATTTTCCACAAATCCAATTTCTGTGCGATTTCGTAACGAAGCGGGCGCGACTCGCAGTCGTTTCCACGACAGCGTGGGACGCACCTTGTCACATACATATACACACACTACTGGCGCACGTACTCGTCCACGCACGCACGCGCACACTCACACACACACACACACACACACACTCACTCGTCCGCGCAGGTACACGCATTCACTCGTCCGCACACACACATGCGAGTACTCATACACAAACACACACACACACTCACTCATCCGCACAAACTCATACACACACATGTCCGCACACACAGATACTCATACACAAATATACACTTACATACCTACTCTCGTCCGCGCACGCACACACACACACTCACTTGTCCGCACACGCACATACTCATACCCAACAAACAAACACACACATTCATTTGTCCGTACACCCACATACTCACACACAAACACACACTCACATACATACTCTCGTCCGCAACACCTCGTCCTCAACACCTCGTCCTCATACATATATCCGCACGCACACACACACGTCCGGTCGCTTGCAGTCGCGCGTCTATTTCGGCTCGGCGCGTGGCGTCGTTTGGAGCCGGCGGGCGCGTGCGCCGGGCTGGTCCCAGCTGACGCGTCTTCCGCAGAAGTGACCTGGAAGCGCGCCGCGCGGCCCTACGTAAGGCCGTGCCAAATGACAGCCCGGGGGAGAGGGCTGAATCGAAGCTTTCAGCAGTTTTATTAGATTGCGTGTGGGATGGTTGCGATTTCCGGCTCGCGTTATGTTTGTTATTTTCAGCGTGTTACATTTTGCAAAGTGTGGTCTGTTACGTTCGGAGAAATATGTTAAATTTAAAAGCGGATGTATCTGCTCTCTCGTTACCCGGGATGCGGCGTTGCTGATTTGCCTAAACTTTGTGCCGCATGGTAAAGATTATTATTTAAAAAAAGTGTTTTTTATCGAAATGCATATCGATACGGGGAAGTTGCTTTGGCGGGACCCAAATTTAGTTCGTTTGACAACGAATTTCGTATTAAACGATTTCGTGCTAATCCTATCTGCTCGAATGTTGTTATGAACACGCGTTCAAGCTAAACTTCTATATTTCCTATTCATTTCATCCCAGCAGGTGTACTTCATTCTATTTTCCGGGTTTATTGTACGCCCACGCTCGAATTAGCTGACAACACAGTTGGAACGACCGGCTGGCGGCTTGACCGGCGCTCACGGACCGACCGTGTTGACAAGTGGCTCGCGACAGGCATCGCGCCCGCTCGCAGCCTCCGCAACAAATGGGCGGCGGGCGGGCGGGCGGCGGAAGGGCGTGACGTTGGAAGCGACTCAAGTGGACGCGGGCCGGGCGATCGCGGCCGCGCCGGAGGTGGGCGTGACGTCATGCTGCGCGGGCGACGCGACGCGAGCGACGGGGCAGCGGGCGCGCCGTGAATGACTGCGCGCGTAAGGAGCTGCGGAGGACGGGCTGCGGGGGCGGGGAGGCGGGGAGGGGCGGGGACACGCGGGTTGCGAGAGGCGACACGAGAAGAAACGGGTGGGGATAGGGCGTGGGTGGGGAGCGGGACGAGGTTGGCGGGGCGGGGCGGGGCGGGTGCGAAACGTGCGGGGGCGGGGGCGGAGGTGGAGGTGGGAGATACCGCTGAGCGTAGAGTGAAGGGGGCGTAGGCGGAATACATTTGGGCGCGTGGCAAGAGTGAATGGCCAGCTGCGTATGCCAACTTCACGAAATGATTATTTATTTGCATGGTTTGCGATGTTAGTCACGTCGTTCGGCATATGGTGTGAATATTCGAATCAAATCGTATTGCAAATGCGGCGTGAATGTGAGATATCAAATCAAACGATTTGTGGGTAAGAACTCTCAAACGCATAAGAATGAAATATCAGGATGTGCTTAGGATATTTCTATTTTTTTAAAATAGCATGTAATTGCTTTACAGCAAGAATGCGTAGACGATTTATATTTTATTCAAAACTTTCACAGATGTTTTCTGAGCCATTAACACGTGAGTAACAACAAATTAATGATAAACCGGAATAATTTTAAGTATTTTTTCACAAACTAGCTGGACGCTCCAACGACACTGGACGGACATTCCGCACTTTGGAATTCACTGTTTTAAAAATAAAATAAGTTGAACCCCCACATAATCAAGTACCAGTCTCTAAACTTTCCAAACCGCATTATAGGGACGTTAGTGTGCGTGAGGAAATACAAACATTGCTAAGCGTTGAGAAAAAATTGCATAGAAAATCATAATCACTACTATTTTATCGTGATGTATAAAGTCTGCCTCTGTTCCTTCAATTTATTTTTTTCTGACCATCCATACTGTGGGAATAAAATCACTACTGTACAAAACCGTCATCTTTCTTTGTGCATATTTTATGTAAATATAATTACTATAAATATTATATGTATTACTTCAGATTTTATTTCTCCCTAATTACAGGAGTTTCTCGTGTGTTCGTATGTTCGCCTTCGTGCAGATAAGCTACTGTTTGTTGTATGAAGTTTGATGTAGAAATGTGTACATTTGTTATAATTCTCCAAGCGGAAGCGTGTTGTGACACGAAAACGCCTCTGAATGACTTTGAAGGGCCTTTGTTCGAGTCGGGCTGCCGGTGCCTGTCGCAAAGCGCGAAGTGTGGGTTGCGAGCCGTTTCCCCGCTCCGGCCGCGCCCCTAACTGGGCGCTCGCGTGATGAGGCCTGGAGAGGGGGTGGAGTGGAGGGGGGCGGGGTGGGGCGGGGCGGCGGGCGCCGGTAACGAAGCAAGGAGCCGGCGCCGGACGCCCGCCCGCCCGCTCGCTCGCTCGCTTCTTGTTTGAATACTTCTCGACGCTGCTGAGTAACGGCCGGCGTTCGTGAGCGGAAATGGCACCCTCCGCCGCCCCCGCCCCCCTCGCACCTGTTGCGCCGCCGCCGCCGCCCGTGCACCATCGCCCCCGCCCGCCCTCGTCGCCCCGTGCGCGGCCGCGACTATCTCGCCGCTCGGCGGGCCCGGTGACCGCCTTGGGGATGTGCCACTCCTCTGGCTGCCCCCTACCCCCCTCGCGAACTAATTGTCGCAATGTTTTACGCTATAAAAAGGACGCATTCTAATTTCTAATTCTGATTTATTCACAATTAGTTGTACAGGAACGTTTGTAATAGCCCACATTATATACAAAAACAATTAATTTACAGTTATAACAGTGATGTTGCCCAGTGGCAACTCTACTGAATCTAAATGTAAGATCTAATGGTGATTGTACCTAGGGTGATTGATCTAATGATGTAAAAGCAGCGCATGGCTTCGTTTCTGTTCTGCGCTGCGGAATGGGAAGGAGCATGACTAGAGTCGATGCTAGCCGAGGCGGTAGCATTTGGTCTTTTCCCCGGTCATCTCTGTTAACTCCTTGATGAACTGTTCCTCACATTTCATGTATTTTCAGTAATAGTGATTAACTTAAACGACTTAATAATTTATTAATCGTGCATTAACGTATTGTTCTTTTTAATGTTATATTTAATTTTTAATATTAGAATGTTGAATGTGTCCGAATATACATTTTACTTTTCTTGTGATATTATTTTGTTCGAAAACTAGTAAGTTCTTATATACCGCTTCAGCTAGAATTTTTTGTTCCTCTTTATTTTAACTGCCAAGGAATGCAGACTCAAGCAGCGATTTTGAAGCTAGGAAAGATGGTTTTGGAACCAATAAGTGCGTTGATTGGCAACTGCTTCTTCGTACGAGGAAGTGTACTGCTTGTAAGGAACACATCAGCAACGAGAGCACTCTATTTTGTATATTTACACGAGTGGAATAAGAACGAATCAAGCCAAAATCCAGGTCAATTGCTGCTGCTTCAAAGAAGCAGTCTAAACATTACAGGTTCAATTACAAATGTTACTGTTCATTGCCGTAAATGTCATGAGAAAATTGAGGTTACGCCAGAAAATAACTTTAATCGAGCTAGCTGCGCCGTGTGGTCTGTAGAATTGTGCAGTGCGCTTTTCACGCACCTTTTTCCGTCTCGGCCCCTGCGTCTTCTTCCAGAAACACTTGTCCCGTTAGGACCGCCTCTGCACCACCTTCCGCACTCTCTTCTCCGTCTCCTTATTTGCCTCCCACGCGCCTCCCACATTCTCCTTCGCTCGCGCGCCGATGACCCCGCAGATGCCCGTCGGGTGGACGTTCTCTCGGCCCGGTCCCGCCCGGCCCCCGCCCCCGATCACGCCGCCACCCGCGTCCACGCCCGCGCCCCTACCCCTCCCGGTCCCCGGCTCGCTCCCCCGCCCCGCTCCTCCGCACGCACCCCCGCCCACACCCCCTCCCGCTCCCCCCTCCCGCTCCCCCGCCCGCTCCCCCGCCCCGCTCCCCCGCCCGCTCCCCCGCCCGCTCCCCCGCCCGCTCCCGCCCGCTCACCGCCCGCTCCCCGCCCACTACCCCGCCCACTCCCCCGCTCGCTCCCCCACCCGCTTCCCCGCCCGCTCCGCGCCCGCTCCTCCACCTGCTCCTCCGCCCGTTCCTCCGCCCGCTTGCCCGCCCGCGCCATCGCCCGCACCCCCGCCCGCGCCCGCAGGCGTCCTCGCCCTTGCGCTCCTACCCCACTCCCACTCGCGTTCTCGCCCCCGCAGGTTCCATTTGATTTCGCCCCTCGTTTCCGCGCCCCCTTTCTCCCGCTCGCTGGCTCGGTCTTGCAGGGCCGTCCCGGGGGAGCCGGGAAGCCGCGGGCGCCGCCGCGTCCGGTGGCGCCGCCGGTGGCTGGCCCGAGCGGTCGATCTGGGCTTTTAGGTCTGCGCGTAACGGCCGCTCGGCGCCGCAGTCTAAGGTTAACACAAGTGGCGGCCGCTCGTAAATTAAGCGTTAGCGTCGCCGGCGTCCCCACCCCTGCGCCCTCACCGGCCGTGTTCCTCGCCAGTGTTATACAACCCATTTCCCGCGACGAGTACACAGCGGTTTTTACGCGCTGCGGCAATGTCCCCGACGCCCAATCACGCACGCGTCTATTTTCGGGGCGTTCCGCAGAGGTATTCGCTACGATTTATCTCGGAAATTACGTAAGTTGGACGTCTGCTGGAGTTCCGCGCGAGCGGGCGCGGTTTTTTCTCGTTATACTTTCAGTAATGGTGAATTGCGTGATTGGAGGATTTACGCTCCAATTCAGAACTTACCGTGTCCATTAAGAATATTATGTGCAAATCATACGCTTTGGTTCATATCGGTGTTATTGAACCCGGATAACATATTCCATGAGTGAACATTTGAAATATAGATTAATATAAATTTTATATTGTAGATTTAAATTTTTTTCTTATCGCAATTTTGTGAAAATGTATTCTAGTTCGGAACAGTGTTCTTTGTGAAAAAAGGTCTTCAAGTCGCAAGTGGAAATTAACCTTTCTTTCTTTCTTTAGCGTATAAAACAGAAAAAATATGAAAATGTTACACTCAATGTAAATGGCTAGCTGGCCTATAGAATATTATTCTATGAGCACGCCTACTTTCGATTTGGATGATTAATCAAAAGGTTTGGAAATCAACACAAACGCAGTTTATTTCCGCTTACTACTAGGATTGATATTTTAATCAGGGAATTGAAATTATCCAGTAACGTGTATCGAATGTCTTATTAAAATTTTCTAGTGAAAATTATCTTTGTTGAAGGATCGAAAAGTTCGACTGGTGGCAGGTCGTTTTCCCTCATTCCCGCGGAGTGTTTCAGCGGAAGCCACAAGAGACTTCGTGACTAACCGCGTCTGTGGAGGCGCGGCGGTGTTTGACTGACGCGACCGACTGTTTCCGCTCTCTACTTCGCAGGCGCGGAGAGCTTTTTTTTCGGTCGGGCGGGGGCGGTTGCGAAATCGCGTCGCCAAAGAGTAGTCCATGAATGAATGGCCCCGTTGAGCGACGGTCCGCGGCCGCCGCCGCCGCCGCCGCCGCCGCCTTCGCCCGGCGGCGGGCCGAGGGGCGGCGGCGGCGAGGACCCCGGGCGCCGCCGCGCGATCGCCGATTGTTTTCGCCTGTCGCTCCATTGATTGATCGCGTTAGAGCAGGTCCCGCCGCCGCCTCCCCCTGCGGCCGAGCGCGGCCGCCGCCCCGGCGACGAAGAGATGCAGCTATCAGCGCAGAGCCGCAGCCCACTTGCGCGCCCGGACTGCGGTCGGTGGGCACCGAATATGTTTGTCGTACCGAAAGTTCACAACTTCTCGACGTCCTGTTTCACACAGCACATTTTTTTACAAAAGAAAACAAACAAGCAAATAAATGATGAAATGAAAATATTTCTTTGGCTTCAATTTCAACGAAACAAATTTCGAATGATTCTAACCTGAATTCAAGCGTATCGTAAACAGTAATGATCTTCACAAAACTGACATTTTTTTCTTCAAATTGCTCTTTATTCAGACTTAATATCACTCTTGAGTGTCGGGCACAGTTTAAGAACCACTGTCATCATGTTTGATCTTCCGCCATTAAAAGACTGTAATGAACATTCTCTTCTGTATACCGTTTATTACATCCCTCTTCCCCATTGCTCCGCCACCTGTTCAACTCTTTCCCTTTCTAATTCCGCAACACTTCACTCCCAGGGCATTACTCGCACTGCGCGAGCTGTAATAGTCCCAGACGCCACTGCACTCCCCCTCTCGCGGCGGCTGCCCGATGGAGCGCTTCTCCGGGCCGGCAGCCCCACAACAGCCGTCGCCCGCGCCTGGGGCGTCCGGCGGCGTCGCGGCGCTCGCGGAAGCGCGGCAGCGGGCGTCGCGTTGCGTCGCTCTAATTGCAGCGATGATGAATCTCCTCCCGGATAATTGTCCCACGGCGAAGCCGGGGCCGCCGGGGCCGCCGTCGCCCCGCTGCCGCTGCCGGCGCCGCCCTGCACGCCGCTCCCGCTGTCGCCGCCCTCACTGTCGCCATCCCCATCGTCGTCGCCCCCGCTGCACGCCGCCCCCGCTGCACGCCGCCCCCGCTGTCCTTCCCTGCTGCCCTCTCACCCGCTGTCCGCCGCCCGCCTCCCGATGAGTCTGCATCCTCCCCCTCTATCCACCACCCACCGACCACCACATATACCCAGACGCCGTCCTCTGCTCCCCACCGCAATGTCGCAACCACCCACCACGAAGCCTGTTACCGTCACCAGCAATATGACCGTCTCCAACATTAGCTTCGTGACGACGTTACCTTGGTCTCTGCCCGCCGCCCGATGCCGGCCGCCGCCGCGCTCCATCACCACATAGCACGACCTGCCACCGGCAACATGTCCGTCGCCATCAGTAGCACCGTCACATACGCCGTGACCACCACATCTGCAGCCGCCCACCGCCGCCGCCACCACCACCGCCGGCCGGCTGCTTGGCAGCCGGCGGAACGGTTGCGCGGGGCGGGGCGGGGTGGGGCGCTGTCCCGCTTCGGGGCCCCTCGGGTACGCCGCCCCGCAATCACCGCGCTCACGCCCCCTCCCTCTCCCCGCGCGTTGCTCTGCTCTGCGCACCGCTGCACCGGCCGCCGTAGAGCAGCTCCAATCCACTTCGCGTACGAGATTCATTGCTCCTCAGCGACAGGGGCGGATCCAGCGAACCATTTGGGGGGGGGGTATCAGAGATTTTTGTTAAATAAACATTTTCGTTATTATATTGTATATTTTTAAAGTGTATATATGATACTACACAGTGTTGTTTTTTAAATAATTACATAATTCTTTATGTGATTGATCAGATGGCGTTGATTCTGATGTGATTGATCTATATTGCTCGATTTATAAATTTAAATGTAATGCCAAACTCCTGATTTCGAATGATTTCAATTGATGTTTCTACTCTATTAATGTCCTAATTATAATTGGGCGTTTGCCGTTACTGCATTGTATGTAAGAAAATTCTAACATAAATATTTAAATATCTTTTGGCAAATAAAAATATGTATTAAACGTTTTTTCTAGGCCTTGAAAAGGGGATATGGCCTCCGTGGACGCCCCCTGCCCCCTGGATCCGCCACTGCTCGGCCACATTTGCTTGGCGATATTTGCATTTCTTTCGAGATACGCGTGCGATAATGTGGAATTATGGAAACAAAACACAGTGCTTGTGAGATTGAAAGTAAGGCACACAGTAGTGAATCTCGCAGTGCTCATATCCATTTCTTAAGTATTTTATAGGATTATTTAGTAACCAGCACATCATATAAACATGCTATATTGCTTGTTACATTTGCTTGAACTTCTTTTTGTTCTTGGTCTTGCATGAAAGTGAAGAGAAAAGCATTGTACATGTTTTTCATACTCTTTAATCTTGGTAATTGAAGCAGTTATGATATGTTTCTAGACTGGATCTAAAAAGTCGTATAAAGCCGAAAAGAGATATTCTCAACAAATGACATTCATGATATTTGTAAATTTAAAATACTTCGGATCACCCTTTACAACACGCACTTCTGTCTTACTGAGTGATTACAAGCCGATGCTTCACGACAGAATTGAATGATGTGTCAAATTATTGTTTGTATTGTGCGTTTGTTTTAGATACGCCACACTGCTGGTGTTGTTTCATTTGCGTTCATACGAATGCAGTCCGTTATCCCTACTTTCCGCTTTTGAAGCTTGTTTGTGATGCGCGATGGAACAAATGTAGTGTGAGAGTGATAATGCATTGTCCTGTATTTCAGTTGTCAAAATATTGCAATGGTATCACAAGAAAGAACTAGCGCACACGGCCTTTTGAGTTAGAATCTCAGAATTATGATTAATAATTATTCTCATACGTTTTCAATGACAATAAACATGTAATTTGAAAATGATTACCATACAACATCTTAACAATGAACACAATGATGTAGTTAATTCTTCGTTGTGAGAGTTTTAATGAGATACATTTTAAATATTAAATATTTGCTTCCATCTTAAAGAAATTGAATCTTGTTTGTTAAATATTGGTATAATGATTCAATTGCAGGCAGTTGTTTCAGATCTGAAGTCTGGGAAAGTACACATGGTCACAACGTGAGATAAATGTGTAAACAGTCCATCTTCATCTCTACATTACCCTACTAATCAGAACCACTTCATCAAACGGCGAAAACTATCCCCTGTCCACACATGGATACTATTTAGCTTCCGCATGCAAACATCCACTGACAGTCTACACGGCACCTAAGTGAGATCGGTCCGGGCCCAACACAGTCGTCTGTCAATGCGCGGCGAGGCCAATGAAACCAAACGGCTGCCCGTTCCCTCCCTTCAGAGCCCCTCCCCCACTCCCCACCTCCCTCCCTCCCTCCCCCTCCCCCGATCGGTAGCGGATGTGAGCCTTTTTCGTCCTCGCCCCTTCCGCAGCGCCGGCCGCGCCGCGCAGAGCAAACAGGGAGTGCGCGCCGGCCGGGCGCACGAGCCCATTTCCAAAATGAAGATTTTTACCTAATCAAAGCGCCACCTGCCGGGAAGGGGGACAGGCGGACGCATCGGAGGTTTCCCACGTCCTCGCCGCACGTCGTCGTTCCTGCCGCCGCCGCCGCCACTTCCATCGACTGGCCGATTGCAGCGCCGGGACGGCTCCTCGTTTCCCTCCTGGCGGTGCGTTTGAGCAAGAGGGGGATTGCCCTGTGAATATCCTTCCCCGTCGGCCAGCGAGGGAAGATCGCCACTATCACCCCTCGCGATAAAATTACGCACTACTCATTCGGTACTAATGACTTTAGAAGTCGACGCGCCAGGGATCGCTGATCAATCAACATTCCTCCTCTTCAAGCTCTTTGTTCTGCTTCTACAGATTTCATTTCATCTTACCATGAGAATACGTTTTTTTTCGGGTTTTGGTTTTGTGGTTTTATTGATTTGAAACTTGCAAAAATGACTGAGTAACTGTTACTACTAACGTTTTGCCACCTTCAAATTTCGGAGTGCATTCACAAAATCATTCTTTTGATTCACTCAAAAGCTGAAAAATTACATATTTTCATATCATAATCAGTGACATACGTAGAACTCTACCGGTGAGCATCGTCACCATACTACCATTCCGATGAAGCACTTTTACATCGCCATTTTTCTTTCTATTTTAATGTGTCTTTAAAATATTTAACAATATTTAGGATCCTATAATGGATGAAATTGTGTCAAGGACAAGGACATCAGAAATGAAGTGAACGCTTGGGCGTCAAAAGCAGTGCTGGCGTTTTCTTTTCACTATGCTAGATTCTATTTTTACTCCCCAGGATTGTTAGCACGGATTGATTCGGAAGATTAAGTATGATGATAGTGAGGGGTGAAAGGAGGGCACACACACGTATGGACAAACAAATACACCCATGCCCGAGGCGGGAGTCGAACCCGTGACCCTGCGGCCCGAGATCGCCACGAGACCACTGGCTTAGCGATCTCCGCCACGGCGCCGGCTTGGCGTCACTTTGCTGTAAGCAGGCTGCTTCCTCGGAGCCTCCTCCCTCCCCTTCCCCTCCAGCTTCCTGTGGAGACCCACCGTGCCCGGCGCTCTGCATTTCCCTTTAGTGCCAATACTGCTTCCTGAAGCGCACCGTCGCCAGCCGCCCGCCCACACTTCCACCACCTCTACGCCGCCACCCGGCACCTCTCAGTACTGGCCCCCACCGTCGCCACCTCAGCCTACCCCTGTTCGCCATTTCCACCATCTCGATCTCCGCGTACCGCCACCACCGTCGCCGCCACCTTCGCGCTTCCAATATCCGGAGCAGAGCCACGGCGGCTCCCCTCCGCCCCCACGTCCCTTTGACCACTGCATCAGACTGTTTCCCGACGCCTTTATTAATGGTTGCTCTTCGACCCTAGCATCGCTCGCCCGGTCCTGCACCTGCGATCGCCCGGTCAGCCGCCCCGCCCCCGCCCCTGACCCCACACCCCCTTGACTTCCGTCCACACCATCTCCTCATTGCACGCCACGTTCAAATGACACAGTCATCGTCACCATCACCTTTGGAAACGGATTACAGACCTTGACGAAGCTTGAACCTTATCACAGACATGTCAGTATTCCACGATTTATTCTTTAAACATCATTAATTTTCTGTTTCATATACTCGTTGAACTTTTGCTTACTTCAATCGCTACACCATCACTGCCTCTATTTTCACAGGTATCAGCTGTGTCCTCCCTTAGTTAGTTCCCTCTGTGTCACAGACTGAACTTAAATCTCGCCGCTAATACATACTTTTTTCTCCGAGGCATCGTACGCCCATCATTACTATTTTCCGGGTTGCAGAGCTCCGTTCTTGCGGGCCACGCACGCGCGCTCGCTCCCAGCCCCGCCCCCTGCCCTGCCCCTGCCACGCCACCTGCCCCGCCCCCTGCCACGCCCCCTGCCCCGTCCACTGTCCCGCCCCTGTCCTGCCCCCTGTCCCGCCCCCTGTCCCGCCCCCTGTCCCGCCCCCTGTCCCCGCCCCTGTCCCGCCCCCTGTCCCGCCCCCTGTCCCGCCCTCTGCCCCACCCCCTGCCCCGCCTCTCCGCTCTAAACCCCGCCGCTGGCGGAGCGACCGCCGATGTTTGCGAGCTTTGCTCTGTGTGCGTAGAGCTGGTCGCGTCGGCGCTCTTTTTGATCCGGCTGCCTGCCTGCCGCCCCGCCCTGCCCCGCCCTGCCCCGCCCTGCCCCGCCCGGCCCCGCCCTGCCCCGCCCTGCCCCGCCCTGCCCCGCCCTGCCCCGCCCTTCCCCGCCCTTCCCCGCCCTGCCCCGCCCTGCCCCGCCCTGCCCCGCCCTGCCCCGCCCTGCCCCGCCCCGCCCCGCCCCGCCCTGCCCCGCCCTGCCCCGCCCTGCCCCGCCCTGCCCCGCCCTTCCCCGCCCTGCCCCGCCCTGCCCCGCCCTGCCCCGCCCTGCCCCGCCCTGCCCCGCCCTGCCCCGCCCTGCCCCGCCCTGCCCCGCCCTGCCCCGCCCTGCCCCGCCCTGCCCCGCCCTGCCCCGCCCTGCCCCGCCCTGCCCCGCCCTGCCCCGCCCAGCCCCGCCCTGCCCCGCCCTGCCCCGCCCTGCCCCGCCCTGCCCTGCCCCGCCCTGCCCTGCCCGCCCTGCCCCGCCCTGCCCCGCCCCGCCCTGCCCCTCCCCGCCCTGCCCCTCCCTGCCCCGCCCCCTCTCCCGTTGCCGCAGGATCCCGGTCTTTGAATTAGCAAGGTTGCTGCGTTGAAACCGCTCGGGACATCGGGGATGCGCTCGGAGAGACCTTTTTAAAGACGTATGGTGCACGTGATATTTGTTCTACTTTGATTTTCAATGGTCTGTGAATTCCTAGAAAAGATATACGTATCGCGGTTGCGAGTAATGTATTGGTTTCCTAGAACGTTGTAGTCGTAATGCATTGGTTTCCTAGAACGCAGTTTTTATTATGCAGAAGCATACATACAAGATAATTTTTACTTGTCAGAGAATTAAATTGAGTCAGTAATTTTCATTTTCGTGGTATTGCAAGTACATCGCATGGCGTGTTGATTTAGCGGAAGCAGATTTCAAAAGCGATAGTTGAGTGAAAAATCTCCTGAGTTCAGGTCAAATTCTACGGATGCTGTGTTATCAATCCGTCAATTGTTCATATGTTCACTAAGTTTGTTAACCAAACAACCAACGTCCATTAACATCCTTTTAGAAGTTCGTTGCATCTGTATATACTACGAACAACCAATTCTTAACTCTCATTTACTAAAAACATCATAATCTTACCAACGAAGTTCAAATTGAAAAAGGAAGTTGATTGTTTCGAAGATGCAAGATTGAAGATGATATAAAGCTTTTTTTAACTTTTGGGGTAATTTGTATTTGAGGAAGAATACAAATTCTCAATAACACGTGAGTGCAGTGGAAACGTCTCGAAAATAGTGAAAGGGAAGTTTGTATCTTAACGACTGTTTCTCTTAGAAGCCCCTCCATTTCATGCACGATCAATTATGAATTGTCTTTATCGACTAATTTCTCAATAGCATATTTTCGACACGACTATATCAACTAATTCCAATTCTTAGTAATTTTGAAATCGCCTTCTCATTTTTTCTATTAGATTTGATTTATCTCTTTTCTTGAAACTTCACGTGAAACTAACAAGTTGCCGAAATACCCAGTTCCATTTTCATAAGTGACTTCACAGATAGAACTACACAAAAAATCAAAATGGTTCATCAATTAAATGGATAACCTTAAACAACTTCATCTCGGAAAGTGGTTAGGCTTGGGGTTGCGAATTTCCAAGCCCCGTCTTATTGGTTTCGATATATTGTTGCCGCCTTCCGAAAATGGAACGTTTGAGAACGAGTTCTAAGTTTGTTTGCTATTAGTAGCATGTGAATGTTTCTTGAAATGCGTGTGTAGAACATAGGGATTTGAAATTAATCTATGCAGGAAAGTGGGACGAGATTGTTACGCTAACAGACTGTTAATGTAGCAATCTCACTAATTAGGTTTTCACCTTACCATGACAGCGGCTATACGTAAAAGGCTTCTTCGAGAGGGCCTCTATCCCTGGGGCGCATGTGGGTCGAAGAGACATCTCACCGCTTCACATGTGCCTCTAGAGCCTCCGCCCCCCAGACGCCCACCCGCCACGTCAGAGTGGGTACTGGGTAGGGGTCGGAGCATCATTTGCGCCTCTCGTGTCCCCACCCCGTCCTACCCCTCCCTGACCCACTCTGCCCAGCCTCCTCTCTCTGCCCGCCTCGCCGTGCCCCACCCCGCTCCGCTTCTCTCCTCTTCGCCAGAGAGGTCACTGGGTGTGGGTCGAAAGCGTCGCAATGTGCCTCTCTTGTCCCCACCCCGCCCACGCCTTCCTTCTCTGCCCACGCTCCATTGCCCCGTCCCTTCCCTCCGCCCCCTCCTGCCCGCTCCGCCCCGCTGCCCCCTACCCCACCCGGCAACCTGCTCCTTTCCTCTCCTCTAGAGCGGGCTCCGGGCATGGGTCGAAGCGTCACATGTGTTCCCCGCCCTCTCCCCGCTCCGCCCCGTTCCACCCTTCCCAGAGCGGCCCCTGCGGCCCAGCGATAACCAGGCGCCCCAAGGGGTTTCTGCGCCGCATCGAAAAGTCGGCTTCAGGCCCAATTAGCACCTCGGGCCCCGAGCGGGCCTCGCCTCTGCCTCTGCCGCCACTGGGACTTCGACGCTTCCGCGCGTTCGCCTCCTCCGCCGTCCCGGCGCCGCCTCCGACGCGGCCGCCCTCGCTCTCACCTCTGCCGATTCGCCGGTGTTTGCCATTTCGCCTTCACCTCCGCCGCTTGTGCCTCGGTCCGCGTCTACCCGCCCGTCCTCGCCCCGTCCTCGCCCCCGTCTCCACCCCTTTGTCCTGGCCGACGCTTTGTGACGCGGCTGTTGACCGAAGCATAACTTGCGACATGAGCGTCGGCATGAGATCACTAGCGCCTCGACCCGTATCTCTCCTTCCTCTCTGCAGCGAAAGCGAAATGCCCTGATCCAGACACCTGCCTTGGGCGTTTTCCTTGTTTTACTCTGCGCGTTGTTCTGGAAATTAGGTTCTGTGAATGTGTTGGTTCATCATTTATTTTTTTCAATTTTTTCTCTGACTGAAAACTTTATGTTTCTTATATTCCATTACTTATTTGTCCCTTTATTCATAAAAGAGTTTGTGAGAAGTCGAGTTGGGATGCAATTTTTTCTAAATGTATGTTTTTTATCATATAACTCTATTTAAATATCTCACATTGTGTCTGTTATATTGTTTTATTACTAATTTTATATGATAGTACATTTTACACCTTTTTCATTCATAAGTTATTTGTAATTGGTTTTGCACATTACAAGCATTTGTTTACTTCTCGGTAATTTTTTGTCATCCTGCCGTAACAGATATCTTTCGCTTCAACTTTTCTTTCGCTTCATATTTAGCCAAGATGCGACTCGATATCTTCATGAGCTCTTTCATGCTTCGCGGTACGCAAAGACGGCGGGTGCAGCAAAGAACGCCGATCTCCCGTCCCCTCCCCTCCCCACCCGCTTCCCCTCCCCTTCCCATGATTTCCCCCTCCATTCCCCACCCCTCTGCACCGCACCCTCTGTGGGTGCCGTTGTGCAGACACCCGCGATAATACTCGTCGACGTTTCGGGCTCCGACGCGCTGTTATTCGCCAGAAATAGGGCAATTTTGCTCCTATTCATAATTATCTCCTAATTTGAAAGGGAAATACGTTTCCCTTTCTGATGCTACGTAGCGTGATGCGTGAATTATACGCCCTCCTCTTCCCGCCTTCCCTTCATCTACTTTAGAGTTCCCGCTCTCCTCTAATAACTCTCCCGTTCTCTCACTCCCTCCCGCTCTCTCGCTCTCTCTCCCGCTCTCTCACTTTCTCTCTCCCGCTCTCTCGTTCTCTCTCCCGCTCTCTCGCTCTCTCTCCCGCTCTCTCGCTCTCTCTCCCGCTCTCGCTCCTCTCCCGCCTCTCTCGCTCTCTCCCGCTCTCTCGCTCTCTCCCGCTCTCTCCGCTCTCTCCCGCTCTCTCGCTCTCTCTCCGCTCCCGCTCTCTCGCTCTCTCTCCCCGCTCTTTCGGTCTCTCTCCCGCTCTCTCCTCTCTCCCGCTCTCTCGATCTCTCTCGCTCTCTCTCCCCCCGCTCTCTTTCCCCCTCTCTCTCTCCCCCGCTCTCTCTCTCCCTTTCTCCCGCTCTCTCTCGCTCTGACTCTCTTTCTCGCTCGCTCTCTCGCTCTCTCTTTCGCTCGCTCTTTCGTTCTCTCCCTTAGATCCGCAAGGAGGCCGCTGGGAATGGGACCGGACCTTCTCCTCTCCCACCCATTCTTATCACCTTCAGCCTGCGCCCTCGTCATGTTCCTCTCCGAATCCCTCCCTCTGCTTGTTGGCGCGCCGCCGTCACCTCCTCTTCATTCATCGCAGTTGGCGTTTGCGCGACTCATTATTATGAACATCAAAAGATGTAGCTCGGATCTCATTTAGTTTACGGGTCGTTTCATTGGATGCATATGAAATACAGCGTTGATTATAAAGATTGCAGTTTGGCGCTCATTACGATGCTGCACGTTTCAATCAATCTGATGTTTCGATACGGTCAACTTGTAACCCGTCACTGACAGAGGCTGCCGTCAGCAAATATCGCGCGGCAAGAACATTATTTTCGTGCATAATTACTCAGGGCAAAATCAAAATAGGGGAATGGCAAACAAATAATGCAAACTCAATTCTCGTGAAATGAGCTTGATATTATTGACATGAAGAACGCACGATAAACAAAATCTGTTTCGAGACAAGCTATATTTTCATGAATGAAAATTAGGTAAAAACATTTGATTTCCGACACGAGGAAAATATTGTTGATTTGGCCGTGGCTTTCGGAATAATTCTGAAACGCGCAAACAACGGGTGCAATTTGAACCAGACTCGGTCCGGAGAATTCTGCCGAATTCCGGCTGCAAGCATCTCGGGCGAACTGTTAATGAGAACACTCATTGTTTTCTCGTCCAAGCCGAAGAGAGAACCCTGTGGACCGATTCCATTTGGCTCGAGGGGCTCTCGCTGGTTTTAATTACTTCACCGGGACACTCGACTATAAATTTCCGGGCCAAAGCACGGGGCAAATCAATGCAGAATGTGTATAGAAACAAACGAATCCGAAATTTTCGAATTGCACTTTGCGCTTTTCTCCACTACTGAGCCAACAGCACGAATTACCTAATGGGAATCTGCATTATTGTTGTATAGTGTTTGGCAGTTTCTATGGATTCTAAAGTAGTATGCACTATTCTGATCGTCGTACTGAATTTTATGTTAAATGATGCACCCATTATATTGACAGCATTGAATTAATGCGTTCATTAATGTTCATGTCTTCTTATATTTAGACGACGTGAAATTACGTACTATTATAATCATACCTTGTACTGAAAAGCGTTACAAATATATTGCTAATGTTACAGACACCCCATTGTCGGAGAGAAAAATAACAGAGAATCATCGTCATATAATAAACTAGTTTTATTTTCCTCCAGTAGTGTTCAGTTCATGTTTTACATTTTATTTGCTATTTATTTTTTGTTTTATATTTTATTCGCAACTATTTATTTTACATTTAATTTTCCATGTCATATCTCAACAAAGTACAGATAATAGAGTGCATTTATGATTTATCATGTCAGTAATATTTCCCTTTCTGTGGTGTAAAAGCATTATCACTAATCTTATAAAGGACATAATATCATTATTTCTTTAAGGCCCGTGCAATGATGTTGCAGAAGTTGATATTTATTCTCACCGTAAGTCACCGCAGTAACACGAACGAGCATTTCATGTCGTTATCCTAACCGTTTACGAGCGCTTGTCTGAGTTATTACGTCCTTACATCTATGTGTATTTCATTTGTATGGTTTATTTCAGAAACAACATAAGGCAGTGAACAATAACTTTTCTGTGGGACAAAATTCTATTGCGGCTGAATGTCACAATGTGTATTTTTTTTTCCATGTTCTGTCCCCCCCCCCCCCCCGAAACCTCCAGAATTCCTCGACTTACGCTAGATCTGCTGCAAACAATGCATATACGTTGAGAAAATGTGAGTTCGAAAAAAATCGATAAATCAAAAATCTAGCTTATGTTGTTTCTAAAATAAACCACTAAAATTAGACGTCACGACAAATAATTTAGAGACCAATGCCGGGAACGACCGTCCCCCCAGAAAAGACCACTTTCATTTCCCCTGGATGTTTTCGAGTGGGTTGCCCGTCCTATTGCCCAGCGCCTCCGAGGGCGCCCTAGCGACGCCGCCCTCTGCCGCAGAAGCGCGTCGGCGAAACTAGCGGCTCGAGACGTGACGCTCGTGGGCTCTGATCCGTTAGCAGCGTCGCGAGGCCCAGGGCTACGACGAACGCCGCTCCCTGCCGCACGAACGGGAAAGGGCGAGGAACCTCAGAAAGGAATAGGCGAGGTGTAAAGAGAGGGAGAGAGAGAAGGAGAGAGAGGGAGACAGATGGAAGGAGATACGGGTGGAGAGGGGAGGAGGGAAGGGTGAGGGGTGAAGAGAGGATGGATGAGGAATGAAGAAGACGGATGAGGAGAGAAGGGGGACGGATGAGGATGGGAGGGAATAATGAGGGGAAAGGAGGATGGATGAGGGTGGAAGGAGGGCGGTTGAGGGGGAAGGGAGACAGATGAATAGGGAAGGATGGACGGATGAGGCGGGAAGGAGGGGCAGATGAAGAGGGATGGAAAGGATGGACGGGCGCGGAGGACGCAGCGAAGGGGAATAGATGTAGGGAAGGTGCTTGAACCTGAAGCGTGAGGCAGGATGAGAACGACAAGCGCGGAGAGGTGGCATCGGAGACGCACGGCGAGAACCGGGGCGCCGAGGGGTTTTCGGAGCGCTAGGCCGAAACGTCGCGGGGTTCGCGCAGTCGCCCGCGGGCGACGGAAGAGCGGCGCGGGCGCGCACTTCCTGCGCCTCTACGGCCTCCCGCCCCCGCCCCCGCCCGCTCATTCCCGCTCGCCCGCCCACCCACTCTCCGGCTCTTCTGCTCCTAATTGTGTCCCGGGGACAACGCACGGCTCGGCACGGGCGGAAAGATTGGAAGCAGAGCCGCGCGGAAGTTCGGGTCGCGGCAGGCTGAGCACGTTTGTGCGTTTTGGGGCGACGAAATTGACATCCCTGCCCGCACTCAACACCTATATTTAAACTTTAGATACTGTTGGTCGTATTTGAGTTTGGTGCTTTGTATTTCGGTAGAAATATTTATTTACGACAAGGTATGTTAGACGCATAAAGGTAACACGTGTGTAAATTGATATTTATAAATTTTGTGAACTAAAAGTACTATTTTAATGCAGTGATGGTTTCGGAAGGGAAATCTTCCAGATTCTTTAATGGCAAATACAAACATTCTTTAATGATATTCAACCGACATTTTTGCGAGTTTTTCTAATGTTTCCTGAAATCATGTTTACCATTTCGTTTTGCAATTGCTTTCTATATAAATAATGTAGCCAACTTCTGTTGGTTTACGATACCACGCGAACTGGGTGCAGCATTTCCAACTAACGTGGACGGTTGCTCTTTAAGCCGTTGCGAATTCACCAACTCCTCGCAAAGTACTGCAACTATTTCCAGATTTCCAATGAAGCGTGTACAACGAATTAATGCTTGCACAACTTGGCACAAAAACAGGGCAACTACAGGTTTTCGCGCAGCTGGGTAATGCTGTTTGGGCCTTGCCTAGGCCGCCGTCGCCGCCGCCGCCGCCGTTCGCCGCGCCTCCCGCGGCGCGGTGCGTAACTTTTGTTTGTAAGCAGCAGCGTCTAAAAGCGGGCCGAAGCCGCTGTAAATCGTCGGAGCCGCGTGGGGCCGCTGGAATCCGGCGTGAACGCTGCGGGGCGGGGCGGGCGGGACGGGGCGTGGAGTTGGCGGGGGCGGGAGAAAGGGGCCGCTGTGGCAACACATTGCGCGCCTGCACGCTTCGTGGCAGACCTCCTGCAAGTTCTGCGAAGAACGAGCGGTTGAGATTTGCCGTTACTTTAAGTTGCCTTCGTTTCGAATAGGCTTTGCGTTGATATTCGTTATGCACAAATAGATTGAGAGACGTGTGGATATCAGACATTTCATTACCATTTTCCATCTGGAGTTTTGTTAAAATTTTTTGGTACATTACAAAATACATTGCAATCTGTGATACAATAAAATGAACATATTAATGACATTCGTAATATCACCTTTCTGCATACAAAAGATCTTCATAGTTTGAGTTTTTTTAACGTGCGCTCAATCAGTTCTTTTCCTTGCGTGTGTTTGTTTGTTTCCTAATTTACATGTAGAATTAGGAAGTAAGTTTCGCGAGAAAAGATGAAGGGAGTATTTGGTCCCCAATTTACATACGGCCGTGCTGGCGCGCCGCTGAGCTGTGCGGATGTCGCCGACCGCGTGCGGGGGCTGGGGGGGGGGAGAAGGGCTCGGTTGGCGGCGTCGGGGCTGCCAGGCGCGCGCGCGCGAGGCCGCTAATTTTAAGCGCCTTGACGAACGCGACGCGTGCCCACCGCCGTCCTCTCCCCGCCCCTCCCCTGACCCACACCCTCGGCGGCGGGCGCAGCTGGAGGCCCACGCGAAGCGAGGCGTGGAGCGAGGCGTTATTTCGGGGCGCGCGCGTCCCGCTTTGGCGCTGACCTGCCGCAGAGGGCACGCCCCCCCCCGCCGAACACTCCGAGCAGGAGCCGTTAAGATGGGACAACATTCGTTAGACCAGTGTTGTCAAGGTCGATGCCACGAGTGGGAGTCCGTGGCACGAGTGACACGATGAATGCGCCCCGTCACGTAGTTCGTCACCCTGCCACCAGAGATAACGCCATCCCTGTTGCAAAACGGCGGGGTTATTGATAGTTTCCTTTCCCAGCCGCTAGTTGCGCAGAGTAGCTTGTGGCATGCTACGGAGGTACGTTGCGTGCCACTGCCACCAGTAGAAAATCTTGACACCACTGCGTTAGACTCTTCTCTGATTAAAACTTAGGAGGAATTGACAGTGATTGGCTGAGTGACGTTTATTCCCGGAAGTTTTGTTTTCGTTAATTTTTAGTTATTTTAATATTTTAATTATTCTTTAATATTCAAGCTCCGGAATGTATAAACGCATCCCAGCTGATCAAAATTGAGTTCCCTTTACGTTTTAATTGGAGTACATGTATATACTTGTTTCATCGTACATTTTTCTGGCGTATGCTCAATATGTTGCTGCATGTGAAATGTGGATTGGCTATATTTGAATAAAGTACAAGAACGATATCGATTAGATGGTAACATCTTTCGAAATGCGTCGGTTCGTAGCATTGCTTCCTGCATATTAAAACTGTTTTGTAGCTGTTTTGGTGTGCTAGTGAATTAATTGAGTTCAAACGTTGAGATGTAATATTATTTTATATAGTCGCAGCGATGTTTGTTTATTTACGCCTGCAATAAGCGTGTGATGTTAAATAATTCTTTGCGAAGGGTCCATCTAACGAAGAATTATTCATACTATTTACAACACATGTAGCCATATTATTTCTTGTTGGGCCTAAAATGAAGATACATGAATGTGGAAGCAACGCTTGCACCACATACAACGTACGAGTACATCGATCAGCGACCGCGGCCTGACGTATGAATGCCGATGAGGCGGTACCGCAAGTTGCGTGGGGACCACGGCCGCATAGCCCTTTGTCGCGCCCGTTTCGCCCGCACGCCCCTTCCTCCTCGCCCTCCCGCAAAGGAAAGCGAACGGGCGCGTCTCCCCCGCCGCGCCCCCCCGCCCACCCGCCGCCGCCCCCACGTGCCGCGCATCGCATATCATGCACTCTCGAAATTGTTTCTGCGCGCCGCAAAAAATAAAAGAGACGGTCGCAAACCACGCGCAAGAAAATTAGCATTCGGCCCACCCACCCACGCGCCCGCCCGCCCGCTCGCCCAATCTGCAACGCCGCGGCGCTGTCGCCTGCGCCCGTCGCCGCTGCCACCGCCTCCGCGCCCCACCCCCACCCCGCCCCCGTGTCCCGCCCTAGCCCCCGTGCCCTGGACTCCGCCGCCAAGGCCAACGCCCGCGCCGCCACATCCACTGCCTCACCCATCCCCGCAGAACCACGGCTTTTCCCTCGCCACTCCCCGTTTTGCCCTGCAGCGCTCCTCCATTGCCACGCCACACCACGTCACCCAGTCATCAGACCTCGCCACGCCTCGCCACGCTACACCACGTCACGCCGGTTGCCTACGTTGGCGAAGACTTCGTGAACTGGTGAATGAGCGGGAATGGCGGTGTCGGGGATTCGGTGACAGGATAGCGGTGTCGGTGTGGCATAGAGGATGGTGCCGCCCGCACTACCGCCCTCGACCCCGCGCCACGCCGGTTGCTACGTTGGCGAAGACTTTGGAGGTACTTGATGAAAGAGGCGGGAAGGCGGTGGCGGGAAACGGAGACTGTCGCCCTTGCCGCCTCCCGCGCTGCCAGGGGTGGTACTTTGGGGGAGACCGCCGTGTACTCGATGACGAGGACGCGGAACGCAGAGTCGGGAGCGCGGTGACCGGCCACCGGCGGTGTTATAGGAGGCGGCGACGCCCACATCATCGCCTTCGTCGCCACTATATCCCGGATGGCCACATTGGCGAGCACGGTGGTGTACTTGCTGTTAGGGGAAGGCGGAGTCGGGCCGCGCGGTGACGGGGTAGCGACTGTGCGGTGACTGCGGTATGAGAGATGGTGTCCCCGCCCTATCACTCTAGCCATCGTGGTGGACGGCTGCATGGTGAAGACCATGGGGATACGGGCCGAGAAGGCAGAGTCGCGGGACACATGATGTTAGGGCAGCGGCGTTGGTATACGAGGCAATGTCGCACGCACCAACGCCCCATTCGCGAATACCAAGGAGTTCTTGCTGATTGTGTCAAGGCAGCCGGAGTTGGAGATGGCGGAAAAAAGGCACGAGCTGTCACCAACGCCTTCGTCGATGCCTCTACCATCCTCTATCGTCGCCTTCACGGTACAAGTTTTTTTCGTTCTATTTAGGTAAAAAACTGTGTGAATACCTTTCTTTTACCATTTCCACGTTTGTCTATTCCTTATTTCATTAATTTCTCCTCGCTTACTCTTTCATTCCGTGCACCACACCGTTACCCGCCATTCGTTTTCTTAAATTATCTTATTAATGCCCTGCATTTCCATTTTCTTTTTTCTCCTGTTTTGTCCGCTTTTTTTCGATTTTCATGCTTGCTTTCCTTTTCCATCTGAATTGCCCTTCTCTTTATTTCTGTTCGCATGGCCGAATGTGGAGCGTCGTCACCGCCCCCGGCGCCGCGGCCCCCGGGCGCGCCGTCCGCGCGAGCGCCGCCGGGCGTCGCGTCGCCCGGGGGGCGATGCGAGGCGATACCTCGCGACTCTTTTTCCCCTCTCGCGCGTCGCGTCCCGCCGACGCGCCGCGGCTGCTTTGCATACGCAATAAATGTGCCCGGCCGGTCGTTTGAACGCTGCTTGCCATCGCGGTGCGAGCTCCGGGCCGGTTGGGCGTTCTCGTCTCCCCCGGCCCACCTTCAGCGACGCCGCCACCGTTGTCAAATGCTTTCCTGTTGTGCCTGAACATAATGATTGCTTTCTTTCCGGCTTGTTGTCGCTGGGCAGGGTATTGTTCAAGATTGTGTCCAGTTTTTAGCTACTCCTCATCAGTTTCTGGCTTTTCAATCGATTTTTGGAGGGTGAAATGTTATGCGGGCACTGTTGAATTGTACGTGATTTTTTTTTAATTTTAGGGCGTTTATGCGGCATCTAAATGTGCGTCGCCTATTTCTTCTCGGTTTGTATCCTTTCTCTCTCGCTCAGAGCGTTTAATTTTTTTCGATTTCCTCATCGTCATGTCTTGTATCGTCCTCCCGTTTTTGCGAGCGCAGACTTCATGTCTCCCATCTTCGTTTCGCGCCCATCCTCGCCATCTTTCCTCGATGCGCCGAATCGCGCCTCCGTCGAGTTCCCGCCCTTCCTCCATGGAGCAGCCGCCACCACCACCAGCGTCCCGACAAACCGCCCTTTTCATTTTTCCGAGATTAATGGCTGCTGTAAACTGTAATTCACCACGCCGAGCGCCGGACGCGACCGGGTATCCGTCTCTCAGGCCTCCAGCCCCGCCTCGTCCCCGCTGCCACCACCGCTCTCGTCCCCACGTCCGAGGAGCGGTGTAGCTTTCTCCGTCCCGCCCTCCTCCCCGGACACCCCGCCCTCTTACAACGCTTCCATCGCCTCCGCCCCCGTCCCCTTCCTGTTCTCGACAAGCAGTGCAGCCGTTCTCATCCCCGCCCCATCCCATCTTCGCCCACCCCTCCCTGTCCTGCCTTCGTCCACGACGCCTCGCCCTTACCTCCCCATCGCCTTGCCCTCACCAACTTCTTCATCCTGCCTTTGTCATTGTCCTTCAGCTCCCATCTCCTTCCCCGTTCCCGGGAAGCAGTCGTTCCCGCCCCCGCCCCGTCGCTGCCAGTCTTTGCCCGGCCCGGCCCTGCCCTGCCTTCGTCCACTTCACTCTCCGCCTTCGCCCATTACTTCCCCATTACCTCGCCCTCACCAATGCCTTCGTCCTACTACCGTCATCGCCTCCGCTACAGTCTCCTTTCTGTCCCCGTTCCCGAGAAGCGGTGCAGCCGTTCCCGCCCCTCGCCTGCCCCGCCTTCGCCCTCGCGGAGAATTGCAGCCGTCGCCGTTCCTTGTGTCCCGTTCCTCCCCGCCCTCGAGCGTTGCAGCTGGCCCACACCACCCCCGCACGCAAAGGAGGCTCAGCGCGCGGCCTGGGAACGTTTATTAGATCTCGCCGAGATTGTTCTCACGAGAGAGCGCATCAGTCTCTTTTGTGAGAGGGCTCGCGTTACAATACGCCGCGCTTCCCACACATTGTAATGCATAATAATGATATAAGTGTAATAATTGCGCTCTCTATCATCTCGTGAATGGTATTAGGTTTAAGGGATTGTGGCAAAGCCGACGGAGCCCGGAGAGTGGGCGATAGGGTTAAGTCGGGATGAACCAAATGTACTCGTCATGGACCGAGGGGATGGGTTGAAATAACCTCGCTTGTGGCAGGGAATTGCAATGCTACATAATGGATAAGGAAGAGGACGAGAGAGGGAGAGAGAGAACACGGCGCCAAATAAAGTGTGTGAAGGACAATGGAATGAAAATATATTTTTTGACAAATTTATTGCCGAAAAAGATTAAGTTAAAAGCACTAAAGTGCATTTTCTCAGGAAATAACAGTTATACCCGGGTTAGTAATGGATTGTATAGCGTTTGAACTCGCCTCTTCATTGTAAACGTCTGGGTGCTGGTCTCCAGTGGAAAGTGATCAACTAACTTTTTAACACATCTCTAATGCCTCGCTCTTTGAATACGCACAGTTTATTAACAACTCGCTCCGAGAAATTTCGTTTTGTATTAAAACGCATTTTGTGCATTCATTTATTTTAGTCAGAATATTCAAACGAGCAGAGGAAATACAAAAAAAAACGCGTAGTACGTTATTCAATGTAAGCAAAACACAACGCAAAAAAGTTACACGTGATATTAAATGTCAAAGCAGCCGTAGACAGCGATTGTCCGGTAAAGGGTCGCCAACTATCGCTAAAACGTGCAATGCTCATTTACATATTTCCAAAAATGCGGGAGAGGCGTCTCCCCCACAAATGTGGGCCGAGTTGGCGCGTAACATGTGTCCGAGCGCATTAGGCGGATCACGAAGCCCCGCGTGGGCGGCGCTCATCCATCACGCGTCGATCAGGACCCGGGCGGGGGGGGCGGAGGGGGACGGGGCGGGGCTGGGAGGCGTGCAGGTGCTCGAAAGGCGGCGGAGCTGAGAGGAGGAGGGAGGAGGTGATGAACGAAGGAGACATGGTGGTTGAGGTGGACTGGTGGTGTAGGACGGAGTTGCACACGCGATGTTGAGGATACGGGAAGGAATTTCCGATGGGGAGGAGAAATTAATTTGAAAGTGGTAAGGAGAGAGTGGTGCGACGAAGAGAGACAACGGGGGTTGAACAGAGGGCTAGGTGGAGTAGGAATGAGGGTTTAGGATGTGAAGTAGTGGGAATGACGAAGGCAGGATAGATTGGAAGGAAATAGGAAAGGACTACCTGTTGAGATGTGAAGAGACAGGCGATAAAAGGAGTGGATAGAGGGCGAATTGAGTGTGTGTCATGTATGAAGCAATGGAATAGTCACCACGAGGGGTGGCACAAGTGATGTGGCAATACGGGATGGAGAGAGTGAGGGCGAATGGTTGTCGATGGACAGGTGGAGGTGGGTGAGAGAGGGTAGTCCTGGAGGAAACAGCACGCGATGGAGCGACAGGGGGTGATATGGAGGGGGCCAAAGCATGGAGGGTGAATCGCGAAGGGAGGAGCGTACAGGGTGGGACGAAGCGGGTTTGCGCTGGCAGGCGGCGCGGGCGGCGGCGGGCGGTGCTGGCGGTGAGGGGGCGAAACGGGTGGCGCGCGAGGCGAAACAGGACGGGCGTCGGGAGCCGGGCATGGCGGCGCGTAGGGGGAGGGGGGGTCCTGCCATGATTTATTCCACTGATTTACTGCCCCGCTACGCTTAATCCAGGAACCTGCCGAAACACCGATGTCCTCCTCCGACCGCGCCGCCGCGCAGTTTTGCGAACAAACGCTGCATCCGGCCGTCAGACGCGGACACCGGCGCGGCGCTGATGCTAAAAAATGTGGCTGCCGAAAGAGTGAGAACTGGCCACGCCGCCAGGGGCGCTCCAGCGCGCGTGATGATTTGTGACGGAAATGCTCGTTTCGGCAGATGCGGCTTTACGAGCAAGATGTGCTGAGCTCTTGTGCAAATGCCCACCTTTATCTCCTTAAATTCTCGCTCAGGCTAGGTCGCATTCATTGTTTAGTTGAATTCGTGTCTATTTTTGTGAAGGTTGTAGTAGAAGTTAATAAAATAGACACTTGCATGCATGGTGCTTGTTTCATGTGCCGAACTGTAGCGTACTTGAGCCCAGTTGAACTTCAATAAAAATGAGAAGCTCAGTGAAAGAAGAAAATGTTGCATGTAGTCAAGCGCTTTGCATGTAGTTCAGTCATTCTTAACACTCCAAGTAATCCTTTGTCAAGTAGTCCTTTGTCATTTTTAACATTCAAAGTCTTTGTTATCATTTCAGTTACGTATCTATGCTGCTTAATTTTAGAGGAATTTATCTTGAAATGTGATGGTGATAAGTTGGAAACTTTTGTAGTCTATAAAAAAATGTACAAATTTAAAGCTCAAGATCACCAGTATGAATATTTTGCAACAAAATGCATGTTTGTTCAAAAGGTTAGTTTCTGGCGTACTCTGAATTATGGAACAACATCATGATTGCATCACTCACTCGCTTCTGCAGTATCATATTTTAAACATTACCAGGTACTAATTTCTGCTAGGTTCCATCATTGCAACCCAAATTTTTAATATCTACCGACATCCACCGATGTGTAAAAGCCAAATATTTCCAATCCTGTCGTGGAGCCAGAGAAAACAAGACAATTTCTATTACCGGCGGCGATGCCCAAGGAGAGAAAATCGCTTCGCAGATCTACCGAGAGAGCGAAGCAGCGCCGCGAAACTGCGCGAAATAGCGAAATGCCACTCCCCCTCCCGAGAGGACAGGAGAGGAGAGGAGTGGAGAGGCGGGGCGAGCGAATGGGCGCTTAAGAGGTCGCGTTGAAAGGAGCGTCTTCGGAAACGACGCCCGCGGCCTCGGCAGCGCGGGGCGGCGTGGAGGCGGTGCGGAGATGGAGCGGGTCGGGCGGCCAAGATACGGGTGCAGTTGGTGTTGGAGGAGGCGGTGTCGGAAGAGGAGGAGACGGTGTCGAAGGAGGAGACGGTGTCGAAGGAGGAGACGGTGTCGAAGGAGGAGGTGGTGTCGGAGGAAGAGGATGAGGTGTCGGAGGAGGATGATGAGGTGTCGGAGGAGGATGATGAGGTGTCGGAGGAGGATGATGAGGTGTCGGAGGAGGAGGATGAGGTGTCGGAGATGGAGGATGAGGTGTCGGAGATGGAGAATGAGGTGTCGAAGGAGTAGGATGAGGTGTCGGAGGAGGAGGGAGAAGGTGTTGGAGGAGGGAAGAAGAGTCGGAGGAGGAGGGATGAGAGGGGAGGTGTCTGAGGAGGAGGGAGAAGGTGTCGGAGGAGGATGAGATGATGGAGGAGGCGTTGTCGGAGCAGGAAGCGGGCCCGGAAGAGGAGGAGGTGGGAGAGGAGGCAGTGGGGAACAAGAAACGTTGTCAACGAGGCGTCGGCGTGAGAGAATTGGGTGGCAGGAATGCATTGGTGGTTGTGGCAGGGGAAATGTACAGATCCACAGTGGTAGCAAGGCCGGCGACGGCAGTGACGACAGCAGGGAGGGCGGGTGTGGCAACTACGACGACAATGATGACGACGAAGGAGTATAGTTGTTAGCGCGGTATCGTTGGCGGTAGCAGAGACGGCGATAACGCCGCCATTGCACGAGCCGAGGGTAGCTGGCAGGGAATTAAGAAATCATTTGCGGTGATTGCATTTCGGTTGCGGCGGCGGTGGGGGCGGCGGGCGAAGGCTGCGGGGCGAAGCCACAGGAGGTCCGCGGCGCCACCGTCGCCGCCCGTGCCGCCGTGATCACTTGCGACCGTTGGAAGCCTTGCGCAAACAAATTGAAAATTACAAGCCGAGGCAGAGCGAAGCGCAGAGGGGGTGGGCAGAGGGGGGTGGGGAGGTTAGGAGCGGAAAGCGAAGCCCCATACACTGAGGCGGCATCCACTAGACGACCTTGGGCCTTCTTCTGTTCTTCCTTCCGTTGTTCCCCTTAACGCTGACTTACACATTCTACTTTCATGTCTGTGGTTGTCTGCTCCATCACATCACCAATTTGTTTCTCTTGCAATCTTTTTCTTATGTCTATTAGCATGTAAATCATTGAAGTGCAACCGATGTCACTAACGAAACGTAGTATATGATGAAACCAACAACGATATGCAATACTTACGACAAATCTCAAATCGGTGTGACATCGACGAACATGTCGATAAATTTAATTGATAGCGGTACCCATTTATTAAATGCTACATCGTTATCGGTATGGTTATTATCATTATTATGATAACGTATCCGATGCTGTCGTAAATGATGCGGGTAATGATGCCTATTAGCTGCAAATAGTGATAGGGAAGTAATTAATTGTGCAGGCGTTGGTAATCATTTCTGCAGATGGTGTCAGTACGGGAGAACGTCGGAGCGGAAGTAGTAGCGGTGACGATAGGCGTTGACGGTAGGCGGTGACGGTAGGCGGTGCCAGTAGGCAGTGACGGTAGGCGGTGACGGTAGGCGGTGACGGTAGGCGGTGACGGTAGGTGGCGACCGTAGGCGGCGACGGTAGGCGGTGACTGTGGGTAGTGACGGTAGGCGGCGACGGTAGGCGGCGACGGTAGGCGGCGTCGTTAGGCGGGGGTGGCACTCAGCAACCGAGCTGGCAGGGAGGGGCGGGCGTGGTGCAACTGATAGGCTTTGGAAGCCCTCTTCGCCAAGCGGCTGGGAGCGCGACGTCGGAAGCGGCTCTGCGGTGTTGAGGGGCCTCCCACTTAAGGTCCCGCGCGGCGCTTCTTGTCCAAGGGAGCCTGCCGCTCTTCGGGGGCAACGGACACCGACTTCTCTTTTGACCACTGCGTGTCGTGTGCCGGTGCTCTTGACTGCTGGTCCACTTCACATGAACAGATGTTGCACTTGGGAGTTCGTAATACCAAAATTGTTTATTGTTCATGTGTATGTGTTGTCTGCTTATCAGAATAGTTTAATATCTCTTATTCAAACGTCTAGAATAGCCGTGGTTGAAACAACGTGTGTGGGACGTATTTCATGAATATTTGTTACAAGCCATTTCGTGTGAGTTGTGACGTGTCGCATTCTGCATTCTGAACTCGCAGATCTCGCATTCTGCTGACCGAAGAATGTAGGAGTCGTGTATGTGTGTTAGAGAAGCGTGTTAGTATGAAGTGTGTGAGAAATCCACCCCAAAGGAATAAGAGTACCTCCAGTTGGAAAAATCTGTACGAAAAATATCTAATTTTTATATTAGCCCATGAGTTTGAATTTCAAAACATTTTAAAGCTTTTTTTACGAATTTCTTCGTGTTTTCTTATCAAAAAGACACTTTGTTTTCGTACTTTTCCTACGTTTGACATTTTGATTTTTCAGAAACTAATTTGACGATATCGAAAAAGGTTGATATTGTAGGATCAGAGGGAAAATATGAACAATATTTTATGAGGTATATTTCTTGGAAGTCAACTGGAATAATGCACGGTTGAGATCCTATGTGGCCTTTTTTCTTTCGCGTCACACGGTCAGGAGGCCGTGGACGAGGAGTGCGATCTCTCAGTCGAGCCACGCGCTTGTTTCGCTGATCCCCGGCCGTTTGAGTTCATCGCTCGAGAACGCTCGCCCTTCTCGCTATGCCCTTACAGTGATCATCCCTTCTCCTCGCCCTGTCGTCTTTTCGCCTCTTTATTCCTTTGCCTTTTATTTCATCTCTTTATATATTCGCTTCTATGCCGTTTTTACCCTTCACCCTTACTATTTCTATTTCCCTTACTATTCTTCTCTTCATCCCTTCCTGTCCATTAATATTTTAATCCTTTCGAATTTTCGACCCTTCATTCATTTGCGTATTTATTTTTTAATGCCTTCTCTCCTTTACCGTTTCTCCACTTCGTCTCTTCACATCTTTATCCCTTCGTTCCTTCGCCCATTCATTTCTTTAACTATTCATACCTTTCCTGTTTCACCTTTTCGCACATTCATCCTTTCGTCTTTTTGTGCTTTGCCTCGCCTCTTCTCTCCTTCCCATCTCTCCCCCCGCAATCACCACGGCGCCACATCATAATCAGAATCGTGCTGGTGATTGCCACTACCTTTCCCGTCAAACTCTTCTCCGTGAAGTTATCATGTCTATCTTCATCATCTGCTGGATGTTTTTGCCTTTTTCTTTCCCCTAATAATCTTGTCACAGCGGGTACATAAACCACTATGTTTATGTTTGTAAGGAGGTAATACGTAAACCATGAAATTTGTATTTACAGGACGTTCGTGCATTGAATATAAATGTTGTGTTGTGTTTTTAGGAACGGAAAAGGAAGTAACGCCTGAGTGGCCAATGTCTTGAATGTACATTAAACATTGACACGAGTACTTCGCATTAACTAATTTTTAGTTTATTTCTCTCTGCATATAATTTCAGTACACGCTTTACTGGTCCTCGTATGCGTTTAGCGTCGTTAAAACAACTATATCCTCCGAACTACATCGTGTAACATTTTGTGAAGGCTGAAGGAAATTTTTTGGTATTTACAGTGCAATACGTATGACTTTGTTTCACTTTGCTAATGTAATTCGTCCTGAATGCCTGCGTAGCAATGCAAAATTACATCTATTGGCATTCAGAATTTCCAGCTTTTACGACATCGTCGCATCCGAAAAGTTATCAAATGTAGCAGACACAGACATTTTTTCTTCTCGGAATCCGAATTGCCCTTACTTGCGATGCCGAACGTCAATGGCGCGAATTTCCTGTGAACATCTTTTACATCGCCCAACAATCATCACACAACGCGCCGCTCCCGATAATAGCGTCACGTGCCTAACTCGATTTCAAATTCCGTCAAAGGAATTTCAATTAAAGCGAAAAGCAGGGACTCGCCTCCCACATAGGGCATCCTTTTAATTACTTAGTTGTAAAAGGACTCATAAAAATGTGCATACTTACAAAAATCTGTTTTTATCATCAGGGGCGCACCTCCCTCCCTCTCCTCCTGGCGCGGGCGGCACGGGCTTTGCGTCGCGGCCCCGGGAAACCTTGTTAGTGTCCTTTTTATGCGTTTTATATGCTTTCAGCGCTGCGACCGGCGCGGAATCGCTAAGGGAGGCGCCGGCGACGGTTCGGCGCGCGAGGCCCGCCGCCGCCGCAGAGGCTAGTGGCGCGCTGCCGCTGCCCGCGCGGGCCATTCAGGTGTTCAAAAATGTCGGGAACTTTTTAATTGCGTCTGGAGAGCGACTTCGCGGGCCCGCGGTGGGTGGCGAGGAGGGCGAGGCGGGGAAGTGGTGAGACGGCGGCGGGAGCGAAGAAGAAAGGTGAGGCTGGAGGTGAAGCGTGGTGGATTGGACGAGGCGGGGCAGGACGGTGCGCGCCGGAGCGGTGCTGAGTGGAGGTGGGTGAGTGGTCGGAGAGAGAAGAGAGAGGGGAGGAGAGGGGCGAGGCAGAAGCAAGGTGAGACGGGGTGGTGGCGGGCGATCCAGAGGAGCGGGGCGGGATAGTTCTTGGGGGGGAGGGAAGTGCTGGGAGAAATGAAGCAGAGTGAAATAAAAGCGGGGAGGAGGGATTGCTAAGTTGCGGAGAATAGCAAAGACGAAGTAAGTGAGTCATGTTGGCACGACGAGTCACCGCCAGCAAGGGCATATCAGTATTGATACTGCAAATAGCCCGAGCCTTTCACCCTCGGCGGCGACGAGGCCTGGCGGCGCCTGAACGGCGCCAAAGCGGCGCCCGGACTCTGCTCCCCGGCGCCAACTCACATGCATGAGCTGTCACCCTTGGCTGGGTCTTGGACCCTGCACCCTTGTACCAGCTCACCCCGACGACGCCCTCGGCGGTGACGAGGCCTGGCGGCGCCTGAGCGGCGCCAAAGCGGCGCCCGGACTCTGCTCTCCGGCGCCAACTCACATGCATGAGCTGTCACCCTTGGCTGGGTCTTGGACCCTGCACCCTTGTGCCAGCTCACCCCAAACGACGCCTGACCGGCGTCCGACCTCTGCACCCTGGCGCTGGCCCGGACCCACGTGACCAGTGCGGAAGGCGCCCCCACCACGGGACATCTTCCCCCACTAAAAACTAATAAATAACCCTGGAGCTAGGAGTGGCCAGCTCACTATAGCTCCAGACGTGTAACTGCGCTCTGCGAGGAATAAATGTAATTGAATTCATTCTGTCTGTCATTCGTATACGCCTCCTGGTGGATCTGCATGGCATAGCGGTCCGAACCTGCGACCGCATCTCTACCTTGAAACCTTCCTGCAGTGGAGATACTTAACTAGTGGAGAGGAAGGAGGCGACAAAAACAGGGTGAAATGGATGGAGCAGTCCGGGTGAAGAGGGGTGAAGTCGTGGTGAATCGGAGCAAAACAGATCGAAATGAGGTGCCGTGGGGCGAACCGGCGTGAAGCGGACCAAAGCGAGGTGAAGTGGGGGACGAAGCGACACGAAACGGGCCCGAACGGGTCGGAGCGAGACCGGCGGTTGTGTAGGCGGCTGATGGAGGCGCACGGTTTGCGGGGCGGATCTGCCGGCGGTCGGAGGGGTTGACAGTCGGGCGGGCTGGCGATCGGTCGCGTCCTCGCCCCACCCACCCGGTCACCCGCCCGCCCGCTCGCCGCAGACCGACCGCCGCCGCCGCCGCCCGTCCACCCCCGCTCGCGCGATCGGTATGCAGAGCGCGCCCGCCGAGGCCTCCATTAGCTGCGGTAATTCCCAGTGGATTATGCGAGGAGAAAACTCCATAAATCTTGAGAGTTTACGTTAACGCTCCGAGGGCCTCGAGGGGCGCAGGCAGGGGCGATTGGAGGGCGCAGATGGAGCGCCCGGAGGCCGAGGCGGGGGCGGGGGCGGGGGCGGGGCGGAGAAGAAGGTTGTCGAAGGGGGACGGCAGTTCGCGAGGGATGAAGCCGCGCAGACAGTGAGATACGGTTATTCCCGTTGATTTCCTCCTGTCTTCTATTTCTTTTTAGGTATCTTACTTCCGGAGACAACAATAGAAGGATCCTTTCTATGTTGTTTATGCTCGGACTTGTTTATCTTTTATTTACTTGTGCATTGTTTTGTATAACTTCTATCACACCGTACTTCGCTGTTCATTATATTTCTAACTAGCTATTGATTATAATTATAAGTTGTAAATTTATTAATTAGATAATTAGTTTGGAGTTAGAGTAAATGACCACAATGCCATTTTTATTGTGATCACTAGTAAGATTGCATGTGTTGCGCCGCTGAGCGTAATTTTCAGAGGAAAGTAAATATGGACATCTATCAGGACGTCTTGAAACAAGACACTTCTGAGCACCTCTTTAAAAGCTCGTGAACAGTTTTCTGACGCGTCGTTGACCTCTCGTAAGTGCTTTCACGTTTGTCGCCCCACTCCTCTCCGCGTCACCAGTCTCCTCGCTCGCCGAGTCTCTTCTTTCCTACCCGATGACATCGCTACCATGCCCACGTGCTTCAGTTCGCTTGTTATACTTTCATCCCGACCAGTATCATTTCACTACCTGCCTTCAACCTTCGCGAATAATTCTGTACATCTGACGTGTCTGCTGCCACATGGTGTGTCGCTGTCGGCGCCGCTCTCCGTCGCTCACGCGCTCTCCGTTCCATCGCCCGTGCCGCCGCCGCCGCCGCCGCTGCCACCGCTGCCACAACAGCTAACGTGGGCCCGATTGGGCGCCCGCGCGCTGCCTCCAATATTGATGGACGGCGGTGGCGGTGGCGGCGGCGGTGGCAAAGGGAATGCGCGATGGCAGCGCGCACGAGGAATCGGGCCAGAGGCTCCATCCATAAGAGATGAGGCCCCGCGCCGCCCCGCCCTCGGGCGCCTCCTCGCTGTTCACGGCCTACACAAGCCGCTTCGTTTCCCCTTCTCTCTCTGCTTCTCTCCCTCTTTGTCCACTCTCTCTCCCTCTTTGTTCACTCTCTCTCCCTCTTTGTCCACTTTCTCCCTCTTTGTCCACTCTCTCTCCCTCTTTGTCCACTCTCCCTCCCTCTTTGTCCACTCTCTCTCCCTCTTTGTCCACTCTCTCTCCCTCTTTGACCACTCTCTCCCCCTCTTTGTCCACTCTCTCTCCCTCTTTGTCCACTCTCTCTCCCTCTTTGTCCACTCTCTCTCCCTCTTTGTCCACTCTCTCTCCCTCTTTGTCCACTCTCTCTCCCTCTTTGTCCACTCCATCTCCCCTCTTTGTCCATCTCTCTTCTCTCCCGTCTTTGGTCCACTCTCTCTCCCTCTTTGTCCACTCTCCTCTCCCTCTTTGTCCACATCTCCTCGCCCTCTTGACCATCTCTCTCCCCCTTCTTTGTCCACTCTCTCCCCCTACTTTGTCCACTCTCTCTCCCTCTTTTGTTCCACTCTCTCTCCCTCTTTGTTCCACTCTCTCTCCCTCTTTTGTCCACTATCTCTCCCTCTTTGTTCCACTCTCTCTACCCTCTTTGTCCCATCTCTCTCTCCCTCTTTGTCCACTCCTCTCTCCCTTCTTTTGTTCCACTCTCTCTCCCTCTTTGTCCACTCTCTCTCTCTCTTTGGTCCACTCTCTCTCCCTCTTTGTCCACCTCTCCCTCTTTGTCCCACTCTCTCCCCTTTGTCCACTCTCTCTTCCCTTCTTTGGTCCACTCTCTCTCTCCCTCTAATTGTCCAACTCTCTCTTCCCTCTTTGTTCACTCTCTCTCCCTTCTTTGTCCACTTTCTCCATCTTTTCCACTCTCTCTCCCTGCGTCGTCCACCTCTCCCCTCCCTCTTTGTCCACTCTCTCTCCCTCTTTGTCAACTCTCTCTCCTACTTTGACCACTCTCTCCCCCTCTTTGTCCCACTCTCTCCCCCTCTTTGTCCACTCTCTCTCCCTCTTTGTCCACTCTCTCTCCCTCTATGTCCACTCTCTCTCCCTCTTTGTCCACTCTCTCTCCCTCTTTTGTCCACTCTCTCTCTCCCTCTTTGTCCACTCTCTCTCTCCCTCTTTGTCCACTCTCTCTCTCCCTCTTTGTCCACTCTCTCTCTCCCTCTTTGTCCACTCTCCCTCTTTGTCCACTCTCTCCCTTTGTCCACTCTCTCTCCCTCTTTGTCCACTCTCTCTCCCTCTTTGTTCACTCTCTCTCTCCCTCTTTTGTCCACTCTCTATCTCCCTCTTTGTCCACTCTCTCTCCCTCTTTGTCCACTCTCTCTCTCCCTCTTTGTCCACTCTCTCTCTCCCTCTTTGTCCACTCTCTCTCTCCCTCTTTGTCCACTCTCTCTCTCCCTCTTTGTCCACTCTCTCTCTCCCCCTTTGTCAACTCTCTCTCCCTTTGTCCACTCTCTCTAAATAATTACTTAGTGCAAAAGCTGTCTATACTACTTTAACTGTCATTCTAGCACGTTTACGCAACACGTGTGAATAGCTGCGCCGATTTAAAATCTTCCCAAACGATAAATTAGCTCCGTCAAACGGTTTCTCCAAGTACACGAGCAGCGACTATCCAATATTGTAGAATAATTCTCGAATATTGACTAGTCCCTGATGATAGTCGCTATTCGTCGGCAAAGATCGAATTGTTGGATCATTGAAGTAAGCAACTAATGCCGAGGCTTAAAATATGTTTGGGTAATGGTGACAATGACGTTAACAAAAACTCTTTGAATCATTAAATTTTAGAGATTTTTTCTTCAAATAAACAATATATTAATGTATACCAATCAATGAAACCTTGTGTTTTGGGATACGTCTCGTATTCTCGTCAGTTTTAGTATTATCTGCACTTGTCTGTTACGACATGCGTCTCCGGTCCTTGGCAGCGACGGTGCGTGTTGCGTCTTCGCCTCACCTCGAGAGTCGGTGATGTCCGCTGGGCCTGCCGCTTTATCCCTTGCGGCGCCTTCACTTTCCGCACCTGCCGCACCGCTCGCCCTCGGCCGTGGGCAAGGGTGAGGGCGAGGGATAGGGTGGTGGCGCGGGGGAGGGAGCGGGGTCGGCGGCCGGGCAAGGCAAGGCCTCTTGCGGCGGCTTTGAGGCGATCGTAGCCTCTAAAAGGCCCCGGCAAAGTGCAATCGATCTGCTCCAAACATTAAGGCCGTCCCGGGGGGGATCTGCGCCCACAGGCACCCGCTCTCAAATACTGAGCATTATCTCGCTTCAGTAATCATTTTCTACCCTCTCCCAAGCGCTCGCTCTAAGGAAATCCAGATTAGAGAACGCTACAATACGTTTTTGTTCCAGAATTTTTTTTTGTTCTTATACATTTGTTGTTTGTTATTTTTTGTTGTTTGCTTTTTTGTTTTAGACTTCCAAATGCAATGCCTCAATAATGTTATAGTGTCGTGAGGACACAATAGGGCGCGTCGCATTACCACAATAGTTCTAGTTCTTCTGTTTCTGAAGGGTACATACGGCCTTTGCTTTGCGTCGAATCATGAACTCTTAGGCGATCTCCAGTAAACTTTTGCAAATAACAGTCTTTTTGATTTTTTGAGAATTAATGCTATTATATTCTACAAAATTGCTCCCATTGAGCAATCTACACCCGTATCGCCAATAGCTACACGAGTTCAGCTAGAAAGAGGAATTTAATGACACGCTCCATTGTCCATCAAACGTGCATTGCGATGGAGCTGTTGGAATCGACTTTCGCGTTTCGATATGATGAATCGACAACAGAGGAGAGGGCGCGCGAGCAAACGAACCCTCTGCATCTCCGTCCGCAAATCGCCGGCGCGCAGAAAGGTCAAAGCGAAAACCGACGCAGCGCGGAGCTGAGCGGAGCGGGTTGTGTGTATCGCCGCAATCGCCGCCGCCTGCAGAGGGCGTCCGTGGCGCGTTGTGGAGAGCGGGGCTTTCAGCGCCCCGGTAAAAATGCATGCGTCGCCCCGCGCGGACGCCGCCGCCGCCGCCGCCGCCGCCCAAGCGCGTTAAATTCAAATGCGCGCTCAAAGGACGCCGACCTGGCCGCGCGGTCGAGCGGCCCCCGCCCTCCGCCTGTCCACTGCCAGCGCTCGCCCGACGCTCGCCCAACGCTCGCCCAACACTCGCCCACTGCTCGCCCACTGCTCGCCCACTGCTCGCCCACTGCTCGCCACTGCTCGCCCACTGCTCGCCCACTGCTCTCCCACTGCTCTCCCACTGCTTGCCCACCGCTCTCCCACTGCTCTCCCCACTGCTCTCCCACTGCTCGCCCTTGCTCGCCCCTGCTCGCCCCTGCTCGCCCCTGCTCGCCCCTGCTCGCCCCTGCTCGCCCCTTACTCGCCCCCTACTCGCCCCCTGCTCGCCCCCTGCTCGCCCCCTGCTCGCCCCTGCTCGCCCCCTGCTCGCCCCCTGCTCGCCCCCTGCTCGCCCCCTGCTCGCCCCCTGCTCGCCCCCTGCTCGCCCCCTGCTCGCCCCCTGCTCGCCCCCTGCTCGCCCCCTGCTCGCCCCCTGCTCGCCCCCTGCTCGCCCCCCTGCTCGCCCCCTGCTCGCCCCCTTGGTCGCCCCCTTGGTCGCCCCCCTGCTCGTCCCCTTCTCGCCCCCTGCTCGCCCCCTTCTCGCCCCCTGCTCGCCCACCGCTCGCCCATCGCTTGCCCATCTCTCAGTCACCCGTCGCCCACCTCTTACTCACCACTCGCTCACCTCTCACTCACTACTCGCGAACTGTTCGCCCACCGTTCCGCCACCGCTCGCCTCACCGTTCAACCCCCGTCGCCCACCGTTCAACCGCCGGTCGCCTCCCGCTCGCCAACCGCTTGGTCATCTCCCCAGCAGTAAATCACCCATTACCCTCCTATTACCCGCTCACCCATCCAACACTCTTCCAGCCCTTAAAATTGACTCACCCTTCACTCGCCTGTCACTCGCGTTACACCCGTCCATCGCAGTCATCAACCCACCCACTGCCCCCGCCCCGGCACAGCTCAGCACAGCCTTATCGGGTCTCTCCCCCCGCCTCTCTGGACGTCGCGGAGCCCTATTCCGGCAACTCTCTACACGCACGGCTGTTACCACATGACACAGCCATCGCTGCCCCGCTGCACACACCCTGATTTCACCTACTGCCTATGCCTACAGTCCAACCGCTTTTTCCTCTCACAGTCTCCCGTAGCCGTGTCTTCCTTTGCGATTCTTTTTTGCAACAGACCCGTTCTACTCATTTTGGTCGTCTCTCGTTTCGGGCTGTCAATTTCATCTCGTTTCGCGTTTATTCAACATCCTTTTCTCCCTTCCTTCATTTCCGTCCTCATTCTCAGTCCCCTCTTGGCTCCGCTCTCGTTCTGCACATTTCTTTCCCACTCCTCACCGCATCGTCGCCCGGAGCGCTATCTTCCCTCCGTCCACCGACTCCGCCGCGCCGCCGACTCATGCGGCTCCCGATATAAAGCGCCCCCCCCCCCGCCCGTTAATGCATCGGGAGTGGGCGGCCGCCATCGCTCGTGGGCGTGAGCTCGTCCACTCGGCCGATCGCACCGCTGCTGTGCAGATGTGTCCACCGGGCTGTGACGCACCCGTTCGCCGCCCGCTGCTGCGAGCTGAAGTTGCGAGCCGAAGAAAAAACTCAACAAACGCAATCACACACCCGTCCCGCAACGCACATGAATTCAAAATAAGGCATTCGATTGATTGATGTTTCCGGTTACATCAACTTCTATGGTCATTAGTCTCGTTTGTGTACGTGAATGTTTTATCCCCGGAGGTAGCTGTGATTCCGTGCTCACTGAATGATGAGTTCCGGTGCCGACCAACACGTCGGCTAGCGGGGGATTTCCTCTTCTAGTTGCCTCGCCCCAGCAGGGAACCGACTTGCCCAGGTCAATCACTAAGCTCTCAACTGGAATCCTAACATATGCGGTAGTGTAGTGAATGTAGAGTGAGAGGAAGGAGAAGGAATGATCGCGCGGTCCGTGGCCCATTTGGTATGGTACTGCTGCGCCATTCACCAGGGCAACTACAAAGAGCAATCTACCGGTAGAATTTTCCTCGACTGAATCGACCTATCTAGCTGGAGTCGAAAATCCACCACTTTCGGAACCCAGTTAAGAGCGCGATAATGCTGGCTCTAAAGGTATTCTCAGCTGGTAAGACTCCCTCAATAATTGTTGAATGAAAGAAGAACCACGTTGTTTTGAAGCACTAGTAATATGAAACAAGTTTCTTTTTCATCAGTAACACAGATATTTCATTGCTTTTCATTGTGGCGTGGTTGACTTTACTACAATTGTGACGTAGTTTACTTACTACGTAGCAGTACGAGTGTTACCTTAACCACCATCGCATTCGTATCATTCATCCTATCATCAAGCCATCCTACCATCACCCTTACCCTCAAGCGTGCAATGGGAAACAGCGCCCAACCACTGTTCTCCTCACGAAAAAAGAAAACAATGAATCAAGTCAAGGTATCCTTTCCTTTACTTAGCTGAGCAAGACATCGTCATAAACAAATCTCTGTGAATCGTTTCAAATGTCACGTGATCGGGATTCCGGAGCAGGGAGAACTCTTCGCCACATCCACGTTCGCCGCTCTACAAATACTTCATGTTGGGGGCGGCGGCAGCGAGAGGGGAAGCGCTGGACGTGGTAATGGCGACGGCGACGGCGATGCGTCGCTAACCGTCGTGAGAGGAGACGTGCCGTCTCGCTGAGTGAATTATGAATGTTCATTGGATTCCGCTGAGAAGAGAAACCCTGGCGAAAACGATCAAGGCAGCGTGGAACTGTGGAAGGTAAATGCGTTGGGTGAAGGGTAACGTACAGCAAACATTGTACAGAGAATAAAACCGACGAAGAAATATGACTGGAAGCAGTTCTGAGGAGAGGATCATACGTGGCTAAGGAATCAACAGCGTGAAGTACTTTTTTACGTGTACTACAAACACAATGCAAATTCAGAGAATTGAATGTGAAGTGTCTCGGAAGAGCTAGATTTGTAGAATTGTTAAGATGAAATGTGATGTAAAACGAAGTGGTAAAGGTACAACGTAAACAAACCAGCATCAATATTCACGACAAAAATAAAATGGTAAATTTTGTTATTTTCACTTGCCAATTTTTAAGAGATGTTGTTAATTATATTAAACATAATCTGTCTTGCCTCGGCCGAACAGCTTAGTTCATGAGAACCCCATTAAAGTATATTAAAGGGAACTCCAAAACTCCTGAATATAGTTTTTATATAAAAATAAGAAAATTGAACAACATCTATACCATGCAGTGGTATAGATGAGACATCATAGTCTTACCTGCTACCAAAGACATTGAAAACGTCGAAAAGAAATCTGTGGCAGTTAAGTGTATTGGTCAGAATCGTTGTCCTATTATCCTCAATAAATTGCATTCGTCTTGTCTAGATTTTCAAAAATGTGATATCTCCCATTGCTGTACCGTCATCCCGACGGTACCTCCGAACAAAAATCCGAATTGCTTCCGCGTTCCGTCGTATCGCAACGCGCTGTCCTGTTGAGGTGCGGCCGAGTGAGAAGCGGTGGTTGCGGGGGCGGCGGTGGGCGAGTGGGCGTCGGGGGCGTTTTTGCGGTGGGCGAGAAGCTGCCGCGTCGCCGCCGCCCGAAGCGCATCGGCGGCGTCCCTTAATTAATTGGCGCGCTTTCTCGCAATTTGCCTAATGGAAAACAGCACCGCCCGCTCGTGCCGCCCGCTCGGCCTCCGCTGCTGGAGCGCCGCGCACCCGGGGGGGCGCCGAGAGGTTGCGGGGCGGCGTGGGGACAGCGATGGGGTGACAAGGGGAACAGGGATGGGTAGGCGCGGGGGTTGCGGGGAGAATAGTGCGGAGGGCGGCGCGGGGCGGTGAGGGGGCGGGGCGAGGGTGGCGCGGGGCGGCGCGGGGGGCGGCGCGGGGACGGCCCGGGGGCGGCGCGGGGACGGCGCGAGGGCGGCGCGGGGGCGGCGAGGGGCGGGGGAAGGGCGGCGCGGGGCGGCGCGGGGGCGGGGCGAGGGTGGCGCGGGGATGGCGCAGGGATGGCGCGGGGGTGGCGCGGGGAGGATTGAGGCCAGGACGGAGAGGTACAGGATGTGTGTGTAGATATTACTTTATTTGAGCTGGATTCAACAACGGAATAAAGATGTTTTTAGGGACTTTTTTAAAAATATTAGATACTGAGGAGATGTCTCTTAATACTTTTTAAGCTCTTCATTTGTGAATTGTGTGTTTTGAGGTTCTGCTTATGTTTTTTTTCTTAGAAACGACGTGGTGCCGGTGAATTGAAGGTAAAGCAAAAAACGTTAAGAACATTAACTAGGCAAAACAATTGGCAAATTCCAAAGCAAATAAGAACTGTGAATTCTGAGAAGTTAAATCTTCAGAAATAATTTATAATGGAAACTGATTCTCAGGATTATATTTCAATTTCCCAAGAACGTACAATGCAATTCATCTGACTGTGATTCTCTTCAATTGACATCACCACTACGCCAATCCGAGATCTTGGCAATCGATTGCAACCTAGCTCTTCATATACCGTGATCACCGGGCTCGCGCAATTCAAAAATGTATTTGCGTTCAATGAAATAATTAAATAAATCTCAATCAGTAATAATCCCATTCAAATTGTAGCCTTTCATGACGATTACCACGGCAGTCGCAGCATACATTTACTGAATCTTGACATCTTGGGAGCACGACACAATGAACGCCAAGCGTAAACCGCCGAGGCTCATGTGAGTGCATGCAGTGTTTATGCTGGGACGGTCGTCAAGAGCGCAAGCCTTGTCGGCTGCGACAAGGCGCCGTTGTAGCAGGGAACGAACTCTGTGCTCCGCGTGGGAGTAGCGGCTAGAAGACCCCCCGGGGATCCGAGCGTGCAACTGGATACGCAGCACGTTGCTTCAGGATGTTACGCCCGTGCGTTGGCGAGAAATCTTTTTACGGTAGATTTCGTTCAACCTCGTTGTCTGCTTACTTTAATTTTTCCCTTTTTTGAGTGTTAATTTATTTTCCCTGTGTTTAAGCCATTTCTAAATTACTGCCAGAAAAGAAATGTGAATTATTTTATAGTCTTATTTTGTCAGAGTATAACATTCACACACTTTCATATTATATTCATGTTTGAAGGGGATTTTATAAACAGTGTTGTTTCATCATTACTACATTATTACATCATTAAATTACATCATTACTACATTGAAACAAAAGTATGAATGTTGAATTTGTATGAGATTATTCAATAAAAGATACACAATTTGGTAATTATTCAATTTTTCTGAAATATGAGGTTTCGTAGTTTTTTTCTTGGCCATTTGACCATGGCCCATTAGCGCTGAAAATGTTAATAATCTTGAAGTGTTTCAGAGCGCACTGTGGCACTACTTGTCTTTTAAGATCTTAAAGCTAGCGAAATAAATGCTAACTTGAAAACAATTGTAAACAATTCCATGAAAATTAGTATACTTTACCTGCTAAATAATCAAACAAATGAAACGGTATTCCCTCAAACATTATTAACTTCCTCAAATTAAACTTGATTGTACGATTATTAGTCTAGTGAAGCGCGGACGAGGCTCCTTGTCATTATATTCTCTTCGATTTAATAACCTTACCTTTTGAGCGAGAAGTTACTCATTTCGGTCGGTGTGTTTTCCCTCTCCCTGGTTGTTTCCCGGTCTCGATTGACGCCTTGTGCGCAGCGGCTGCCTTCCGTCCCGCGGGGCGGGGGTGGGACGGGCGGGGGAGGACGTTAATTAGTTCAGTGAAGACCCGCCGAGGACGCTGTCTGCCATTGTAGTCGCGTTCTCTCGCTTGGACGCAGCGCACTCATTAGTCTGTTTTCGAAATTCGCCGTCGCTGCCGTCGCCGTCACTCGCCGTACGCTGTTTTCTACCTGCGTTGCTGCCGGTGACGTCATTTTCCTGTCGTGCTCGGCGACGCCGCTGTTCCAATGGCGGCAATGCTTGATGACTTGGTTACTTATATTCGTATCACGTATCCTCTTTCCGTATTGTACAGTTGATGACTTCCGTCCTTTTAATCATTTCGTGTGTGTAAAATGTATTTCAGTTCGTCGAAAAGGAAAACATAAGCGAGTTTCGGAATGTAATCAGGATTCAGATAAGGATGCTATGTGGTAAGGAGGTATCAAATCAAGAGGTTTAGTAGTATTAAAGTTCAAAAATTATTAAAGTTCAAACAACCCATTGCTAGTCATTTCTTATTACAATCAGACACGTAACTCTGAAGACGGCCTTATCTGTTCATTCTCCAGAGAATATCTTTTAGTTCATAGTTGCCTTCTATGCTATCTTGTTTGTTGTTCATGTTCATACATTTAATTTCGGTTCTATATAGTTCTATTTCTATACATTTTATTTCGTCTAATTTCTAAGCGTTCCTTCCATGGAAACTTACAATTGAACTTTGGTACCACACTAAAATGACGATATTCTTTAATTTTTGCTTTCCTCTGTCACCTCCACTGTAAGCATTTGTTCAACTATCACAGAAAGAACTTCACTGTTCCTGTCATTTTCTCATACTCTCTACTTATTTGATCGTGTCCCCTTTTCCATCGCTCGTCCATGAAACCTCTTATTACACCCGTCCTGACCCTACCTGCATGCCCAACTAGCTAGAGGGAAACTAATAACATCGCGGAAATTCCAGACGCATCGCTGTCTAGCCGGAGCTCCATGAAATACCGAGAGAATGTCTGAGCTAGCCCAGCACGCTTTGCCCCCCCCCCCTCGCCTGCTTTCATTTGTATTCCGAGACTCCTTCAATCTCCATGCCAAGCCGTTGTTTTGTCTCCGGGCTGCTCGTCACTTCGATGAGCCCGGAGATCGAAATGCGAACAGCCTCGCGCTTCCTCGAGGAAGTTTGCGTGGAGTATCGACCGCGCAGCGATTGCGTTTGTATTCTCGATGCGCCCCCAGTGAAAGCCCCGCAGTCGCGAAGTTACGTCGAGAACCCAGTTCCATTGCAACTTCCTTCTCCTTACTTCCATTCCTGTATCACATACGTGCATGCACTTGCATTCATTCACTCATACATACTTACACCCTCGCCTTCTGTAGCGCTGTATCTTCGAGTCTGAATATTGCATGAACCTCGGAGGAAATAGTTCCCAGTTCCATTAAACTTAGCATGAAGTATTGTTTTGACCTAAGACAAAGTTCTCTAACTTACAGCAGTTTCGCAGATACGGCCGACAATATTTTGTTTTTCTTGATGTTAGCGAGCGAGTATGAACAGAGAAGAGAGAGTTACTGTTACTGATAGTCGACTGCGCCCAGAAGCCATTCGGTTTTAAATTATGGATGGCATAGTTAAGCAGTATGTTTGTAGTACTGCAAGTACAGGAAAAGGGCTAAAGAGAGGAAAAAAATATTAAAGCTGAGAGATTAATGAGTCAAGGAGTAAACAGCGATATCGGACATTAAAGAAACTATATAATTAAGAGTTTGGTTAAGAAAATAAAGAACTCAGAAGTAGGAAATAAATAAAATAAAGACACAAACACACGCGAACAATGATCAATTCTGAACACGAATATAATAAACAGTTCTTAAAATAAAATAGCAGAACCAGAATATCTAGAAAGCTCAGAGCTCAAGCTACAATAGTCAATATCAACAAGTACTCGTAGAAATGCTACTTTTGAAATAATAATAATAATAATAATAATAATAATAATAATTATAGTCGTTCTTGACCGCAGGGTCGTCGGTTCGAGTCCCGCCTCGGGCATGGGTGTATTTGTGTATGTCTGTGTGTGCCGTCCTTTCACCCCTCACTGTCATCATCATCATTTCATCTTCCATACCCCCAGGGCTAACAACCCTGGGAGATAAAATGGGATTCGGCTAAAATGCTGATCCCTCCCTAAGAATGGTTCATGTCCTGCCTCCGAGATAATGTTTCTGAGCCCCCGAAAAAAGGCAGCATGTACGCGTGGCCCGAGTTGGCCTATACGCGAGCCAAAAAAAAAAAAGAAAATAATTTGGATAAATTGTTCTCCAACACAAAATTATTATCAGAGCTCAAAAGCCAGTCGTTCTTGAAACCTGCTGATTTTTTGTAGTCTTCATAGCAGGGTCGATTTCAGCTTCTGTGTGGAAGAGAATTCTAGCGGCCTGCTGGGCTGATCGATAGTTTTCCGTGGTTTCTTCGCCCAAAACCAGACGAGTGTGGGAACAGAATCCTAATAAACCGACCATGGACCGTGCTGGATCGTTTCTTCATCTTCCTTGCCCTATCATCACCCCTTACTTATACGCTTACACTTACATGTGTAGGTGTGAGCGCTCGCTAAAACGTCGGAATCGTTCTTCGAAAGAAAGCGTATATCGGAAGATACAGAAACAAACATTTTGTCATCTTTTATTTAAAAAAATTGAAAATCTGTTACTGCGTGACGAACCAGTGTGTCCCGTGTTCCAAGACTTTCCTCCCCCCCTTAAAAACCTCCTCGCCTCCCCGCCATCCAGCCTTATCCGACCGTGAGCTCACCACGCCACGCGACAAAGAGCAAAGTGCTACTAAAACTAGCGAAAAAAATTGAAAAGTGACAGTACCATATCCTGCGGACGTCCACAAATGAGACAGCCATAAGGGTGCCCGCCAGACACCTAAAACAGTGTGACAACAAAACGGAAGAGCTCCTCAACGGTGCAAGCCGTAGTAAACTGCTCAACTCCCTCTGCGCGGTAGGCCGCGCCGCGTCGTCTCGTCTGCGGGCGCTGCGAGTGGCGAGTGGCCTCGAGGGGGGCGTCGCTCATCGGCCGATACACTTTGCGGAGAGGCGCCGGCGAGGGGCGTGTGAGGCGGGGCGGGAGGGCGGGGGTTGCGAACCGGCCTGCTGGCCTTGGCGGGCCGCCCCAGGGCGAAGGCTGCTGCCGCCGCCGCCGCCGCCAGCTCTCTGCCCGCTCCCGCGCCCGTTGCGCTCTGCTCCGCTCTGCGCGTTGGTTCCGGCTGCGGAGGTCCGGTTTCGAGCCCCGGGGCCGCCGACGGGCGCCGGCGCGGGAACCGGCGGGCGGGAGGGAGGGAGCCGGCGATCGTGTTGGCTGCCTCTTCGACCGGTTTGCGTGATAAACAGGACGGCACCTCTCCTTTAAGACTCCTAAATTAATGAAAGGGAATTGATTTTGTAAAATAAGATCTGCAATAAAATTATTGCACGTGCGAGTCGTGAACGGTCATGTGTGTGTTCGTAATCATCGTAAGTTACTTTATTGCTTTATCGTATTTACCTGTGGGGCCCATCAGGTCGTTTTGAGTGTAATGCCCTTCTTCGAAACTGGTTCAACATACGTATGTGAGCGCCCGGTTGTTTGTGCGAATGTGTGTGTGTGCGCCCGCGCGCTCATTTGCGCACATGCCTTTGTATGTGTGCGTCCCTATCACCACACATCAGAAACATGGTGGACTTCACTGGTCTTCCCACTAAGTATAACGATAAATTCGAAGATATTTCCTTTGAAATAGCGATGTCTAATACCAGTAACATTTTGAAATGTTCTTGAGAAACGTGGCTACATTTCTATGTACTGTCCGAGGATGACGTCAAAATTCCTGTAGTGTTTTATTTGCATGATATTAATATAAAGTAGGGACTGTATGACATGTACATGCTTCAGAGAGTGCAATAATTGCTATGAGGATATGTTTACTTCGCAAACCCTTGAGAATCAACTAAGTAACAGATACTCTAAATACTTATTTCTTATACCTCTTGGAAGAACATTAAAAGAGCAATAAAAAAGCGAAAGATTTAAAATATCCTGCTTCCGGCGTCGGCCGTGCTGCACACTCACTCACACGGGCCTCCGTTCTGCAATTCATCCGAAGCCGAGAAAAACGCACACGCTTCCTGCTCAAGCACAAAGCACTCCGCTCTTACCGGAAACGCTGCAGTGCCTATAAAGTGCGCCTTTCAGGACGTCTGTCACCCTTGGCAAAGCTTCTCGAGATTTCCTGTTTTTCGTTTCACACACTATTTTATCTAGAATTTTACTTTTCTCTCTTTTTCCCTACTAGTTGGATTTTCAGTTGAATTTCATTTCTTTGTGTGTCGTCTTTTGGCAATATTATCGTTTTATGTTAATTATTGTAATAGTGTTATTTCACAAGTTTTTGAAAATATCAATTCCTTTCCCCTTTTTATTTAATTTTGTTTGTACAAGATCGTTTTTCATATTTCTTTCTTTGTTTTACATCATTCATTAACAAGGTAGTTTGCCCTTTTTTACAGGTCATCCTTTTCAAATCGTTTTGAACTTTTGAACCTCTTTGTTATTTTCTGGTGATAATCTAGTACTTTCCTATCGTCTTTAAAACTTCAATTAAATAGAGTTCGGTGTATTACGTTCATTACGATATCTTACGAATGCCATTGCAATACGGTTATCTTACTGTCCTTGTACGGTAGTATTTTAATGATTTTATTATGGAAAGGTCTGCTAAAAAAGTCTGCTCACGTCAAATCAATACACACTGCAGTGTTGATAAAGACAACTTTGATGTGTTCTAATCAATGGGGACATTATTTCTCTAATAGATCTAGGTACTCTGGAGCGAACGAGGCCTTGAGATCCTGCAGCGCGACATTACACGACTCCGGCCTCGTAGGTCCATAACTGAGTGCACTCGTGCTCTGTAGCGAACGTGGCGTGGGTCAGAGAACGGGAGGGCAGCGCAACAAATACTTTCCTGTCCGCCAACACCTGTCCGCTGCAGAGAACGTAGCCTCAGTCAGTGAATATCTTAGGCTCCTTCATTGGAGGTGGACGTGTCATTCTTAGACATCCCAAGCAGTCCGCTCGTAAACAAAACACCTCTCCCAGAGCGCGTGAGGCGCTGGAGAGCTGCTCGGAAGAGCCCCACCTGTTCGTGTGCTCCGCGCGCCCGCCGCCGCGCCCGCCGCCATTAGCCAGCGCGCCCTGCGAGATGACGCGCGATACCCGGCCTCTTCTCACGCGCGCGCTTCTTCCCACGTGCGCCGGATACGCTCCCCGCGCCGCGCCGCCCCGCCCCGCGCCGCACGCCCGCCGCGCTTCCGGTGTCTAATGGGCCTTTTTGCGCGCGCCGCCCCCCGCGCCGCCCCCGCCCGGGGAAGAGGCGCGCGGGAACGCCGTGCCCGCCCCGAGACGGCCCTGCGCTCGCCCTGTGCGCTACGCGGCGCGGCGCGGCCCGGCCCGGTGGCGGAAGCACCCGGAAGGGGTTGAAGTGGTTGATGTTTGCTTTTGGCACGCCTCCGTCTGGAACGGCCGCAACCGAGTACGTGTAATCCGTAATGTTCAGTGGAAATTTTCACATTCGTTTGTCCTGTCGGTGCCCTGTTGACGGAAGCACTCGAAGGAAGTATGCCAGGGGTTGAAGGGGTTGATGTTTGCTTTTGGCACCCCTCCATTTGAAACGGTCACAATTGAATGCGTGTAATTCATAATGTTCAGTGGAAATTTTCACATTAGTTTGTCCTGTCGGTTTCGCGTGCACTGTGTGCGATACACGTTGATGAAAGCACGCAAAGGGAGTTCGCCAGAGATTGAAGGAGTTGATGTTTGCTTTTGGCTCGTTTCCATTTGAAATGGCTACATCTCAGTTGTGATAGTGATAATCGAATACGTGCAATTCTAAATGTTCAGTGGAAATGTTCACAATCGTACGTATTGACGGTATCGCGTGCACCGTGTGAACTACCCGTAGAAGAGGGTTCGTCAGGGATTGAAGGAGCTGCTGATGTTTGCTTTTGGCACGTTCACATTTAAAATGGCCACACCCCAGTTGTGCCAGTCATAATCGAATACGTGTAATTCGTAATGTTCAGTGGAAATGTCCACATTCTTTTGTCCTGAAGGTACCGCTCTCACCGTCTGCTCTACACGATGATGGAAACGTTCTATTGGGGCGGGGCTGGTGCCTCCTTGTCAGGGCTTGAAGTAGTTGACGAGTGTTTCTGGCATCTCCCCATTTGAAATGGTCACATCTTCCATTGCCTGTCGCAGCCGTAATCAAATACGTATAATTTATAATGTTGAGCGCAAATGTTCACACTCGCTTTTCCGGTACCACGGTAACATGTTCAACGTGTGCGCTACATGGTGACGGAAGACTATGAAGACTATGAGAGCATTGCGAACGCGTTTCTCTACGGAAACGCCACGAATAAGACATCCACTAACGTCTCGCCTGGCCGCGTTCCCACCCCGCGATCGAACGTGCCGATCTACTCTACTTCATCCGCTTCCTCTGCCAAGACAGTATCTGCCGAAGACTCTATTCAACTCCATCTCGCAACTCTAGACTTCATCAGATTCCGTCTGCCGGCGTTCGTAACATCCACACCCGTTCCACCACTGCTCTCAGCAGTACCTAGATCTTGTTCGACCTCTCCGTTTGTTTTCATCAAGATCTCCCATTAGCCAGACAGCTAAGTCGAGTTCTGCCGCTGTCTGGTGGAGAATTCTAGCGACCGGCTGCTCTGATCGACAATTTTGCGTGGTTTCTCTGATAATTTCCGGGCGAATTCCGGAGCAGTACCCTACCAAACGGGCCACGGACCTTGCGCGCTCTTTCCGTTCCATTTCTTGCCCTATCCTACCCATTACACACACTTCCCCATACATGCATTACTCTACCACACATGTCGGGAGACCGGTCGGGAGCTGAGAACTTGTGCTGACTGGGCGGTGCCCCGCTGATGGGAGATACCTGGTTGAGGAAAACCCCGAAAGCCGACAGTAGGTCGACTCCCGATGTCGCCATCTAGCGGGGCCAGATCATTGCCACATCCCGAGCAAAGAAACATGCAAGACACTTAAGGAACTAATGATCTTAGCAGTTGATCCGCCCGGAATAACTAGTAATGAATCCTCAGTAATCAACATCTCCTGTACTGTGACGCTTCGAAGAAACTCGCGATTCGCCGCCACAGCTGCAGCAGCCGCTGTCGTCGCATTCGTGCGCATTCTCCTGTCCAGTGGCTGGCTGCTCTCTTAACTCCCTCTTGCTGCTCTCCTCCCCGCCCCGATCCGCCCCGCGCTGCTCCGCTCGGCTCCCAGTCGCCTTCGCCGCTTCGCCGCTCTCTGCGGTTTCGGTTTCCAGTCACGTCGCCGGTTTTTTCGCTGCGTGTACTCCGATTGTTAGATCATCGCCTCCTCCGGCGTCTACCCCCTTCCCCTTCCCCACCTCTTTCCATCCCCCTTCGGTACCCAGCGTCGACGCATCCTCCCTCCCCTCGCGCGCCCCGCAACCACGCCTCTCGCCGCCTGCCTCCCAGCACCTGCGCCACACGTCCTCCGACGCCCTCTACCTGCCTCAATCCCTCCGCTCGCTTAGCGCCCTGTCGCCCCGCTATCCCCGTAGATCTGCTCCGCCTCGACTCTCTTAGAGTACCAGCCCCGCTTCCCAGAAGCTCCTTCAAATTCAATTACCCATCACCTTTTCAAATATCCCTCTTTATCCACCGTTTGCCTTCCCAGGCGGGTTGCGTATCCTTTAAGGTCAGGCATTACAGGCATGGTTTCATGCACCGCACTTCATGGTCCACGATTACACTAATTATCCTTCTCGGGGTATATTTCCTTCATCACCGACACATTACCGTCAGTATCACCGTCTCTTCGGCATCCCCACTATCGTCGCGTCTCCGTTGTAAAAGCCTTCTCCATTATCACCGCCGCCGCTAGCCAACGAAGAGTCGACGAGAAGCAAAGTATTTTAGAATATCGCGCAGATCCTGTCTGGGGATTAAGTTACAGCGAAGGCTTACTGCTCCGTGATTCGAATGGCGGACCGCGCGGCCCGGAGCCTGCAGATCCGGACCCCGGACCTTCGCACCTCGGAGCCGGATTTCCTTCCAGCGGCGTCCCGGCTGTATCTTCGATGCAGGATTACGTGGCCTGAGCTTGCTCGCTAGCGCGCGCGTGGTACAGCTGTTACGTTTGGGCGTATTACGGCGGACGTGCGAAATATTAGGAAGGTCGTCTTAAGTTGAGAGGATCATAAATTATTTTAGGTCGGTCGAGGAATGGGTATGATTAACTTGCCAGGGAATTCCAGAGGCCAAAAAAAAAAAAAGAAAGAAAAAAAGGAAGGAAAATGTTGAGAACCGCGCGGAGGAAAAATAATTGGGGATAACAAGTTCGGAGCAAACTATAAAATGTTGATGGTAGTAGAAAAGTGAAAAAGGTGAGAAAAAGAGAAAAAGCGGAAGCAGATAAATCGAAATATGTGTACTTCAGGATAATGAATCATTAATGGCACTTCCCACAAAATCATTTATGGGAGCGAAGTAGTATAAAGCTGTATAAGTGATAAAAAATGCAACACCTGTTTGGAAAAGATTGAGTTCTGTCATATTAATGAGCTCTGGAAAAAAGACTGAAAACAGAAGAAGAATAAAAAGAAATAAAATGGTTATAAACGTAGATTTTGGAATAAAAGGTTCAATGATGGAAGTTTCTGGTTTCAACGTTATTTGTTTAACGAATTTAAATATTCATTGTTGTGTCACTTTCGTTTGTAAAATTTTTTTGCTCAATCACATTTTGATTCATCAAATTGGTTTGTAAAAAGTCACAAATTGGTTTGTAAAAAGCACGACAAAAATTGTCTGAAGATGGATTAAGAAATATTTGAATGTCACGTCCTGCATTTTGCTTCTTTAACCTTGCGAGGATATTCTTAGCGTCTGAAAATTAAATTTGCGAGCATACAAGTTGATGGCTCCTGCTTGTTATTCTAAAATACCATCGCAGAACATGCAAGGCGCCACGGCAGGAGGTGGCTCGGGAAGAGGCGGCGTATGCGGCAGTGGTGCAGTCGGGCAACGTATGAAATCTTCACACCCATTGAAATACGCCAAAAACACACATACTCACAAATTTCGTTTTCTTCAGAGCTAAGTTCAACTATTAATGTGGTGTTGAATTTCCGTCGCGGCTCTCTTTTAAAACCTAACGGTAATTTATAGTTTACATGTCACTGTGTCGGCTTTAACAGTCGTAGGTCGATTCTACAACTCTATTTCCACCTTGTACCCTCACAGTTGTATTGTAAAAGTGATTGCGAATTCCTTTTATTCAAGTATATATTTTTTAACTGACTTGGTGGAAACCGCTACTTCCATTTACTGTTCATCGATAGTAGCGTTGCATTTCGCGGAATGCAAAACGCAAAAAAAGCAATACTGCGTTATCTCGAACGTAATATTCATCAACATGGCAGCCGTCTCGCATATTGGGTATGCATTTAGAGGGGAATACCGGAATTCAAAAGGTTAGAATGGACGGAGAAAGTAAGATGAAAGGGGCTTTTAGGTCGTTGCTCTATAAACATAGTATCAAATTATTTAATTTATATGTATATTAATTACGTATTAAAAATATTGAAATGATCCCAACAACATGTACTCGTGAGTTTACACAAATTTCCATTAAAAACGAATGTACGTAAATTGTAGGAAAGTATGTTGTGTTTAAACTCTTTTCTAAACTCTAGGGTGAGTCTTAAATAACAACAAAGACTTGCTTTCTTCACTAGTTATGTAAATAACGATTGGCTATTTATTTCCAAGTCCGGACCCTAGTATGGCGTCCGCTGCATCGGCGACCGGGTAGCCCTCCCGCCGCCGGCTGTCTGCGCCGCGCGGCAGGCGATGCAATGGCGGTTGTTTTTTGCCCCGGCGTGTTTTCCTCCGCGAGGCGAGGCGAGGCGCGCCGAATGAGCGAATCCGCCGCCCCCGCCCGCGTCCCCGCCTCGCCTCGCAGCACAGATTGAGCTCCCCGCCCCCCGTCCCATGGCGCGCTGTGCGCCTCCCCCCCCTCCCCCCAGCTCTCACAGGCGCGCCGCGCAAGGGGGCCGCTGCTGTTTTGAGTTTCGCGTCTCCAGCTCCTGCCAGCAGCTGCGGCGACACACTCGGCGGCGAGGAGTCGCAGGCTCCTCTGCCGTTGTGCAGTTGTGTCTGCACGCGCTGGCGCGGGACGTAGGGTAGGCGTTTGCGTTGACGTAGGTTAGAGTCCGTAGATACAGAGAGTAGCACATTCCATTGTTCTATTCTATCCCGCCTTTTTATAATCCAATTAACAGGAGAATTGGAACTGTAGTATTATGTATATTGAGAATCATGAATCTACTCCAAACCAATATTAATATTCTTGAAAATCTTCACAATGTCACCAAATGTTATAATTTCCCTTCATTTACTGATGGTGCCTGACGAGGTTGTCGAGTGAGTGGATATTAAATGTCGGCCGGTTGCACTATTGTATCTAGGGACTCTAACGCAGGTTGTCATGCACTGCTTCTGTGGTAAGCGGTGATACTACTTCGACCATAATGGCATCACTACTGTTGGTGCCGATGTTAACGTTCACTTGCTCCTTCAACGCTAACGCTGAATGTATTGCTCCACTCTTGTAGTTTATATCTGCAACGATCTCTTAGTTGCTTCTAAACATATTGCTTCTTGCTTCCGCCTTGTTCCGCTCTCCATCTCTCGGGTTTTCTTGTCTGTATCATTCATCACCTCCTGCACACTGTCATTTCTTTGCTCTTCTTCGGCAGATTTTTGCATCATAATACAAGAATTAGTGACGTCTCCTCCACTACTCTTTGTACGCTTTTATCAGTGCTGTCATACAACTATCTTTCGATGATTTTTGTGTAGTTTAATTTTCATTGTAGTAACACAAAAACATTTTGTGTAGGGTAATTTCCATTGCAGGCAAAACTGCAGCGAACTCAACATTCACACGACTGTTATAGAGCAGTGAAGCGAATGCATGTTCCATCAGGAAACTATCTTGCCTTGGGAAACAGGAACTTGCGTGTTTATTCCTTATAAATGTTTTGACACGTGGAAACCACATTTTTGTAAGGGCTGAGAATACTTGTTAGGCGGAAGCGGATGTCTGTCTACTTGTGTCACATCATCCTTCAGTGCAAACTTTGTGTCATCTCCCTTATTAAAGAACGTAGTAGAAATTCTTGCCTTATTTGAATTTCTTAAAAATCTCGTCGCTGTCCTATACGTTAGTAAAATTGGTGACAGGAGGTTTGGTAGGGCTTAAAAGCAAAAATTTAATGTAAACTCAGAATTCTCTCCGTTTAGCAACCGGGGTGTATGTCGTTTACTCTTGTATTTTTTTAAAGATTTAGAATTTGGAAAATAAAGTTGTGTCTTAAGTTATTTTACATCTTTTTTAATATTAAACGAATTAATAATTTCCTGGTGAGAACACTTAGCACAATGATTGTGGTCATGGGTATAGATGTAAGAATAATAATTTCGACTCTGGATTCGAAGACATCAGGCTACAGAGATTTGAAGGACGGGGTCGAGAGCAGCGCGCAAGTTACATCCCCTTTCCTAATGGTATCCTATATAGACCAGGATGTTACTAGAAACGATACAAGGAGAAATCATGTTTGTGATCTTCTAGTGAATAACAACTAGATGGTATAAAAGCAAGAGCCAAGTAGCTCTCACCAGCATTGTTCCTCAGACGCTGCTCAGCTCCTCGATGTCAGAATTACGTTAAGTTCATATTTCAACGAGTATACAACTGCTGTACAACTTATTGCAATAAAACACTTTTTAAAAACTTAATTTCTGACACTGGAAACTTAATTGGCGCAGTCGGTAGGACGCTGTTCACTGTGTTGGAAAATTCATCGCGAATCAGGAAAACACAGGTGGATTTTAATCCAGTTGAGCAGCACTGTCCATCTTAAAATCAACGGCAGGTTCAGTGAAGCCAGAGAAATCACCTAACAAGATCATCGACGGCTAAACAAACTATTGCCACCGGTAAGGTTCAGCAAAGCCAGAGACATCAACTTACGATCGTCAACCGCCTAGCTAACATTCACCAGCTTAAACTTAAGTTAAATTATAAGAACATTAAAAGAATTGAAAGAACGAGATAATTAAGAAGATTAAAATTAAGAAGAATAATTAAGAAAGAATAAAGAAGATTCATCGCAGTTCACCGCAGTTCACCACAGTTCACCGCAGTACATCGCAGTTCACCGCAGTACATCGCAGTTCACCGCAGTCATCGCAGTTCACCGCAGTACATCGCAGTTTCACCGCAGTACATCGCAGTTTTCACCGCAGTACATCGCAGTTCACCGCAGTACATCGCAGTCTCACCACAGTTCAACGCAGTTTCATCAAAGAGCACCGCAGATTCATCGCAGTCTCTTCACATCACTTCACATCCCTTCGCGGCTTCTTCGCAGTTTCTCCACAGCACATCACAGCTTCTCACGGTGATACACCTAAATCTGTAAGTTTTCTGTTTCATTCATTTTTGACAACTTCCAAAATGCAAAACAATTCAGGTTTATTAGCAATGGAATTCAAGGAAAAATTCGAGTTATATTCTAAATTGATACCAACTTATTCCGGACCCAGTGATGATCTTACAAGTTCATTAAACAAGTTGAAACAATGTTATCTAGATTATCATTGACCCCAGAGCAAAGAGACCATACTCTTTTTATATTTACTTTTATTCAGTCTAAAATAATAGGTGAAGCCGAATCAGTTATCAAAAATAATACAATGATAAATTGGACCGATCTCAAACACAAGCTCATTCTCTGTTTGGACAAGTTCGTTCGGAAGAACATTTACAATTTAAATTAGCCTCATGCTATCAACAACTAAACGAATCCTACTTAGACTACTATCATAGGATAAAGGAGCTCTCGCAACAATTAAATGACACTGTTTCGTTAACATCGGAAGAGCCCTTACTAACACTTAAAAAACAATTATACACCTCCACCGCGACTAAGGCATTCAAAAGAGGACTCGTAGAGCCCTATAAAACTAAAGTCGATCACAGCCTCATTAACAACATAGAAGATGCCTTACAAAAATGCATAGAACTCGACGACGAGAAAACTCATGATAGGTATGTAAATTTTATGAGAAATAATTACAAGCCAAATGAGAGAAACAACCAGAAAACCGCAGTTAGTCAGAACAGACATCCTAAACAACCAAGTGCTCCACTCTTCACACCCTGGAGACCGCAAACGCCCTATTATCAAAATCTACCAAATCAAATGTTCAGTAACCCTTCAGTAATCAAACCTTCAGTAATCAAATTCACTCTAATCAACCTTTCAATCGGTTTAATACAAACCAACCCTTTAACAAATTTAATCCAAATCAACCCCAGCGGAGTCAGACATTCAACCCTCATTTTAACAAACCGCGATTTGACAAACCTACACCTATGTCTATCACAACGGCAAATACCAACAGGAATCGACCGCAAAACGTAACGAGACCCTCCAACATAATTGTTGAAGAATTGTTTAACCAGGACGAAACACCCGACATCTTCCAAGACAATGAAGGACGTTTATTTCAATATATAGGCCAACAATCCGAACAGGAAAACGAAAGCGAAATGAGTTACGCGGAAGACCCCCAGGAAATAGAAAGTAAGGAAAGTGACCAAACGGAAAATTTTCACATACCAGCCTCAGACATGCCGAACACCTAAATAGCTATGTAGGACCAAGACTCCCCTTTGTAATTATAAATGGATTAAAAATATTAATAGACTCGGGAGCTTCATCATCAATCATGAATACAAAAATTGCTGAAGATAAATTCAAACATTATTTCTACCCCTATGACTTCACACTGACCACGGTAAAAAGAAATTATTACGGAGATACAGCATTTAAATATCCTTTATTTTCCGATTATGATATCAACAAACCAATCAAATTTCTAGTACTAGATTGGAATAACCATTATGATGCCCTATATCCACTAATGATCTTAGAGAACTAGGCGCTATTCTAAATTACCAAACTAACACATTAACAATCCAAGGAAAAACAATTCCATTTTACGAGGAACTAAATGACACAAAAAGAATGCCTCTAAAGAAAATTTCAAAGACCCTTTTCGTCCCAGTAAAAATTAACGGAAATATTTATATACCAGAAACAAAGTGAACATATCTTAATACCCGAAGGAATTTACGCCAGCCATAATAATTACATTGAAATAGAAAATGAATCTGAAGTGGAATTAAATAATTTAACTCCAATCGAAGCAGAACCATTAAGTGAATACTTATTAGTTAATGAGAATCCAATAAAGGAGGAGGAAAATACTAACTCAAAAATGAAATTAGTCAATCACATCAGGACGGATCACATGAATAGTGAAGAGAAAAACACAATAATTAAACTTATGCAAAATTTACAGTGATATTTTCTATAACGACCAGGTTAAACTCAGCAGCGCAAAATACTGTAAAGCATCACATTAGAACCACTAATAATAATCCAATATTCTCTAGAAATTTTCGGCACCCTCATTCGATGAAAGGAGAAATTCAAAAGCAAATTCATAAACTTTTAGAAGACGGAATAATCAGGCCTTCAACGTCACCCTACTCCAGCCCGGTTTGGATAGTACCTAAGAAAATTAGATGCTAGTGGCCGACGGAAATGGAGAATGGTAATTGATTATAGGAAATTAAATCAAGTCACTATTGAAGATAAATATCCTCTACCTAGAATCGATGACATATTAGACAATCTAGGGAAATGTCAGTATTTTACAACTTTAGATTTGGCACAAGGTTTCCATCAAATTGGAATAGATGAAGAAAGTATTGAAAAACGGCATTCACTGTTGAAAATGGTCATTATGAATATACTAGGATGCCTTTTCGGATTACAAAACGCCCCTGCTACTTTTCAAGAATGATGGATCAAGTTTTGCAAAACACCCTTAACAAATACTGTTTTGTTTATATGGACGATGTAGTCATTTTCTCAAAATCTTTACAGGACCATAGTATTCACATTAAAGCAATTTTCGATGAACTTAGAAAACATAATTTGAAAGTACAACTTGATAAAAGCGAATTCCTCCGATCCGATGTACCTTTTCTCGGACATGTAATTACAAAAGAAGGCATAAACCAAACCCAAATAACTAAATGTATCGCTAATTACCCAATACCAAAGACTCATAAAGAAATAAAGCAATTCTTAGGACTAATGGGATTTTATAGGAATTCATTAAAGACTTTGCAAAGATTACATTCCAATGACTAAATATCTGAAAAAAGGGAAAACCATAAACCTTAAAGATCCAACTTATATAGAAGCGTTCTCAAATTGTAAAGAGTTAATCCAAAATTCACCGGTATTAGCCTATCCAGATTTCGACGCGACCTTTCAGTTAACCACGGATGCTAGCAATGTCGCTATAGGTTCAGTACTATCACAGAAGGGCCATCCAATTGCATTTTATTCAAGAACGTTAAATTCTTCTGAGAAAAATTACTCTACGATTGAAAAAGAACTTTTGTCTATTTTAGAAGCTTGCAAACACTTCAGACCATATGTCTATGGAAAAAGGTTTATTATCGAAACAGACCATAAACCACTAGTTTGGCTATTCTCTATAAAAGATCCAAATTCCAGATTAACTAAATGGAGACTTAAACTTGAAGAATACAATTACGAAATACTGTACAAAAAGGAAAGGAAAATTTAGTTGCTGATGCCCTATCTAGAATCAAAATAGACGAAACCCCTACTCATGAACTCAATAATCATGATGAAGGACAAGAAACTGACATACTATCTATAATTGCAGAACCAGGAAACCCTTACGAAATTCAAACAATTTCAGACGATCTCGACAACTTTTTGAAATCGTTAGTACAACCCGCGACAAATGAAATCGAGCCAATGGACATCGACGAGACACTTCAAACGACACACACTTCCAACGAAGACCCAATTTGCGGACTAACTTATTCAGACCGTAACTTCCATTCATATCAAATAAATTTACCTTTAAAATCGGAGAAAAGTACTTGACAAAAAAGAACAGCAACTCTAACTGCATTGACGTCATATTAAAAAGAAATAATTTGGACAATGAATTAAAGAATTCCTTTTGGCATTACAGTAGACCAAAACTGACCCATGCAGTATACTTCCACGATCCAGAAATCGAGAAGACATTCATAATGTAATCCAGGAAATATTTACTAACGAAATGAAGTTCACTAAATGTAACAGGTTAACTAACTTTTTAACTAAAGAAGATTTCTTAGAAAAACTACTAACCTATCATAATCATAACCATAATGGAATAACAGAAACAATTGCACATTTCAATAAGAATACATATACCCCAGAATGAATAAGTTGATTAATGAATATATTAATAAATGTGAAATTTGCAAAAAGGCTAAATATGATAGACATCCGTATACTCCAAGATTCCAAGGACCGCTATTAGCAACTAGGCCCATGGAACATGTTTTTATTGACACTCTTACATTAGAAGGCAAAAAGTTCTTAACATTAATTGACCTCTTCTCAAAGTACGCCCAAGCTTACTATATTACAGACACTAACTCAACAACATTAGTCAAAAAAACTAAAACACTACTTTTCGCATCACAATATCCCGCAGAAAATCACAGCAGACAACGAGTTTAATAGGGAATTAATCAAAGAGTTTTTTAAACTCCACAAAGTAGCCTTTCATCTTACTACCCCAAAAAAACCCTTCATCAAACTCACCCATTGAAAGATTCCACAGCACTATCATTGAAAAACTACGAAACATTACGTATACTAGATTCAACGACGCCCATTGAGGAATTAATAATAACTGGTACCCTTATTTACAACCAATCAGTTCACTCTCTAACAAATTACACGCCATTCACACTACTATATGGACCTCGAGATGATAATGACAGCCTAATCCCGGATTTAGAACAACATTATAGGAATGAGTTTATAAATCTTTATAAAGTCATTTACTTCCATTCTATGAGGAAGTTAGTCAAAAAACAAAAAGAAAAAGAAACAAACAATTTAGACCATAGAAATAAAGACAGGCAAATTATAAATTCCAGAAAGACCAAGAGATCTTTATAAAAGATTATAAAAATGAAAGAAGTAAAACCCACCCAAGATTCGAGAAAGCCATCGTTATAGATCAATTGAATGACAAAATACTTAAAGTTCTCGTGGAAAAGACTAAACAAATTAAGAATATTGCTATAAACCGCATTAAAAGAATCAATGTTTTCCAGGAGCATGATGCGGATACTAATTCTCCTGACTTATCTACTAACCAAGGAAGCCCTCAGCCTGGATGTTCAAGAGATTCCACCTGAAACACCTTATATCGAACTAGAACAAACGCCCGTAAAATTACTATCACATTATCATAAAATATATTACATCTATAATACTACACTATTAAAACAAGCATACTATAGCCTTCTATCAAATTATTTAATCATTAACAATGAGATTGGTAATACAACCCTTAGTTTCCAATTGAACAGAGAAATGCATTCTTTAGAAAACCAAATATTCAAAATTACTCAAACTCGTCAGAAACGAGGTTTAATAAACGGACTTGGGACTATTATTAAGTGGGTCACCGGAAATCCTGATAATAATGATCTTGAAATGCTTCAAGAAGAATTAAAGAATTTCAAAGAAAGTAAAGTAACTCTTAAGAAAGAAATAAACTCAATAGCCAATATCGCAAGTCAAACCATTAATAGATATGAAAAGAACTTAATATCATACTGACCAGTCAAAATGAAACCAATAAATATTTAGAACGACTACAATCAGAAGTCGATCGAATATACCTTGAATTCCAATTTCAAAACCAAATAACGTTGCTAAAAGATCATGTGCTCATAATCGAAAGAACACTTAGCGCAATTCAGAATCAAAATATAAACCTTGAATTGTTCCAGTACGACGAATTCATGAACATTTTAAACCAATTACAAAATTTATATTCACCTCAGCTACTGTTCAATAAATACAATCATATCTATGAGTTTTTACAAAAATGCAAAATGAATGGAATAGGAACAACAGACACTATAACTTTCATTTTAGAAATACCAATTTTAAGACCCACAGAATATCAGTACAAACGTATTATACCAATTCCAAATGTTCATAATATAACTTTAAACTTACCAGCAAATTACTTATTAGAAAACGAATATGGAGATCAAATATGGACAAATGAAAATTGTAAGGATATATGTTTCAAAACCACACCTTATCAACCTCCTCAATGTAATTTAAAAGACCCTTTAACATGTCAGACTATAAAGGTGGTAATAACCAAGACTTATACTCTCCAATTATACGACGAAATAATTATTATAACACATAATACGGTATATGGTAAAAATCAATGTAATTCCAAAGTGGAAGAATTTACATTAAGAAAAAATACTATTTTAAGAAATTTCTGTGTATTGTATATTAATAATGTAATTTATGTAAATAAGAATAACACACTAAAACTTAATGTACCAACCCATGTCAAACTTCACGTTAAAGAAAAACAAAAACTGTATCATCTAGAATTCAACCAAACAAATTTAGAAAGTGTAAAACAAAAATTGTTCGAAATTCAAGATGAAACACTGTCTGCCCATGAAGCAGCACATATTTCTGTTACCATAATTTTAAGTATTATTATATTTTGTGCTGTTATATGTATTCCATTGTATTTATTGTATCGAAAATATGTAAAACGAAGCACAGAATCTAATGGATCTCAGGAGAGCTCCAATCTAAGGGAAGAGGAGTTACATCCCCTTTCCTAATGGTATCCTATATAGACCAGGATGTTTACTAGAAACGATACAAGGAGAAATCATGTTTGTGATCTTCTAGTGAATAACAACTAGATGGTATAAAAGCAAGAGCCAAGTAGCTCTCACCAGCATTGTTCCTTCAGACATTGCTCACGCTCCTCGATGTCAGAATTACGTTAAGTTTATATTTCAACGAGTATACAACTGCTGTACAACTTATTGCAATAAAACACTTTTTAAAAACTTAATTTCTGACACTGGAAACTTAATTCGCACTCCCTGTGCCCGTCCGGTGCTCATGGCCGCAACGGGCGCCGCAACCTGCTGCCCTCTGCCTCGACCGGCGCGCGCCGCTCGCCGCGGACGCGTGGCCGCGTACGCTCCGCTCCGCTCCCGCTCCCGCTCCGCCGACGGCATCGCTCCTCCTCCTCCTCCTTGTTCTCATCAATGGCGCCTGGCCCTCTCTCCCCGTCCCCCCCCCACCCCCTCTCGGTGGCCGAGCCTCATTTTCCTCCGCACCCGCTCTCATCCCCAGGCGCCCGGCGCCCGCCCCGCCCACCGGTCGAGCGGGTCCGCCGCATCAGCCTCCGGGCGCGACCCCACCACCACCTCCTCCTCCACTACCACCACCACCACCTCACCCACCACCACCACCACCATCATCATCTCCGCCACCGCCACCACCGACGCCACAGCTGCCGCAGCCGCCACCATCACCACTGCCGCCAACGACGCCACCGCCAGCATTTGCCGTCTCCATCAACAATGCCGCAATAAACAACGCCGGAGCTACCAACAACGCCATCGCCGCAACAATGCCGTCGCCGACGATTGTCGCCGCCAACAATGGCGACGCCAACACTGCAACCGCCAACAATGCCGCCGCCAACAATGTCATCGCCAACAATTCCGACGTAAACAATATCGCGACTGTCAACAATATAGCCATTGTGAGCAATGCTGCCATCGCTACCATTGTTGTTGCCGTCAACAACCGCCACCACCATCAGTCGCCACTGCCACTACCAGTGTCAATGTCACTGCCAATGTCAGTGCGAGTGCCACCGCTACCCCATTGCTTGGGCTGCTCAGTGGTCGCGCGCGCCGCTGCGACGACGGAGAGCGCTTGGCGCGACGGAGACGGCGGCCGCAGCGCTGCGCCGCACCGCGCCGCGCCGGGGCCACGGAGGTTCTTCGCGCGGCCGGATGTGTTTTTTGTGGAGTCGCCGGCCTTTCCCCGCGGCGCGGCGCGGCGGCCGCCGAACAGGTGCAGGTGGAGACGCCGGGCGGCGCGGGGCCGGGACGCGGCGCGGCGGGGCGCTGGACGCGGCGGCGGCGGCGGCCGGATTTGTGTGGAGCAGGCGGAGGTGGGGAGGACGCGGAGGAGGCAGAGGTGGAGGGGCGGCGCGGGAGGAGTGGAACCAGCACCACGCCAGTGCCCCCGGGCGTTTTGGGTCCATTGAGGAAGAGGTCGGGCCGGTTGGCCGGTTGTGGCGGCGGAGGCGGAGGACGACGACGAGCGGGGACGGGGAGGGGGCGGTGGCGGCGGTGCGGGGCCACGGCCGCGCGCGTTCTCACCATCCCCACCGTCCTCGCTCTTACTACGACCGGCCGGTTTTTTGCCGCTCCCGCCGCTGCAGCCGCTGGCGTCCGCCACCTGTAATATTGATACCACCCGAACTGGTCCGACGAGCCCGCGATCCGGCTGCTCCGGCCCGGTCGGCCGGCCGGCGGCGGCCGCGCGGCGCCCGCGTCGGACGCGCGTTCCCAGCATCAGCTCCAGCAACAGCAGCAGAAGCCCAGCGCAGCACCCTCGGTCGCCGCCCCGCCCCGCCCGACTTCGCCCCGCCCCTCCCCGCCCCGCCCCGCCCGACCCTCCTTGCCCGGGCGCGCTCGACCGAGGAGAATCAATGGGAACCGGATGGGCGGCGCGAAAAGCGAAAAAAGTAGGCTTATGCAACCCGTATTTTCGCTGGGGGTTCACTAGTCAGGCCGCCTCCCCCTGTAAATAACTTCCGAATTACTGCACAGATTTCAAACACGTTTCAGAACGAATGCTGGACTTTAATGCCGGCCCTCGCGAATCTGCTTAATTAATACTTCCGGAAGAGTCTTTTCTTTGAAATTGTGTTGTTCATTTATTACAAGAAGTTGCATTTTTTCCCTCTCAATTGTGCACAATTAATTGCGTAAGTACTTCCACATGCGTCTGCATTCAGTGTGTTATTTCGTGCGAATTGCTGCTGAATTATCGAGCTATTTTTGTGCACACTTGATTGATGGTGGTCGTCCTGGTTTTAATGACTGTAATACTGCGCCTTCTACTCATGTGTCTCATGGCTGCCTCTCCTGTTTCCCAGCGCTACGCTTCGTGTCTCGAAAAGGTCGCGGTGTGGTAAGAGAATAGGTTCATTTACATAAATACTCGTTCATCTTTCATTCGTCGTTCCCGAGTTTCAACAGGTTCATAGATTTTTCTGTAAAATATGGATCCTCTTTTGCATGCGCCTTTAGAAGCTCCTTGTAAACTCAAAACACGGAATCAGATAACGAAGTCTGCGTCTAGAAAATATTCTCTAATTTTTTTAATCAGCTTTATTTTTTGGTCGCATGAACTGCGAGGTCATTAGCGACCAAATTATGCAATTCTTTACATTACATCAAATAATTTTATAACCTTTAGAAATTTGAAGTGAGATGTAATTTGGAAAGACAATTTGAAAGTGAAAGTGTCGTACGTAACACTGAATACACTAGGCAATTTATTAAGATATGTTGAATTGTAATTGGGATGTTACATGATATACAAAGTGGTGAAGATTATTTCTTGAAGAGATGTGAGTATTTAAAACGGCTATGTCCTGTGCGAAGTCTTAGAGAGAGTAGTTTCTGCTTTTCTTGTTTGGAGTGAAGGAGCGTCAAAAATACTTCTTCTGATTTGGTGGAGATGACTAGGAAAATTATACAACGTAGTATTCCAGTGGAGTATAAGACGTCTATGGCGGTCTTTCTTTATGTCACTGTGTGAAACTGTTTCATCTTCAAGAGGGAGTTTAGTTCCTTGGTTAGCAGCTGAATCTACCAGGATATTGGATATTACCATTGATTCCTTTTGGAGATGTAATCCATAAATAATTAAATGACAATTCATTATAAATATTGATGTCATTTATAGTTTCTTCATGTTTATTTAAATTACTTAGGCAATTGAAAATAATAAATCATTAAAGATAATATGTTTATTGTCTTTTTTTCTTCATTGTATTCTGTGTATTGTGGAGGCAGGAATGATGTCATAATCTCTCCGCCTTCGGAGCTTTGACGAGAACATCTCGCTGTGACGCGCCGCGTAGCAGGTGCCCGATATCGCCCTTGTAGAACGCAGGGTCGGCTTCTCTCATCAAAGCATCCGCCTCATCAAACTTGGCAACTAGTTTGAATAGTTCCCGCGGAACTTCATTTTCGTTGATCTGAGCGCGGTCGATGTTCAAGCACGCCCCGGCAACCTCCATACCGCGACGCGAATTCCGTTCTCCTTTACGCGAGAATGTCGATTCGCATTACGCGAAATCTCTTGGCATTTCCTATTACCGTCCCCCACCCAGGTGTGGAAGGTGTTCGGGTGTGTGTAATATTTCCTGCTTTTAACTTCCTCGCGGATGTGAATGCCTAAAATTATCTTGTAATCAAACTTGCAGTGCGCGCTTCATGTCATTATAGTTTATTGATTATAATAAGGAACCTAACGGTTCGCGTTATTGCCGCATTCTCAATGCGCAATTCTACAAATATTACGCACGAAAGAATAGTTAATAAAACATTCAGCAGTTAATTTACCTTTTTTTATGTTGGATCTAAAAGAAAAGCACGTTGCTAAAACGGCATCTATAAAACAGTATCACCTTCTTTGGCAAATCCACTGAAGTTCACTCCCCTTTCTTCGCTGCAGGGTAAGCTCTGGATCCACTTTCGGCTCGTTGCCGCCCCACTCCACCTGCTGCTCGTGAACGCGTGTCCTATCTTTTTCCCATCCGAAGGCGCACTTGCGAACTCTTTCTACCTCAACGAGATCGGATCTCTTTTCTTCTTCTTCTTCTTTTGTGTACTAATACGACGCTGGCGATATCAAAGCAGGAAAGGAGGGATCGATTACCAGGTTGTATCGTATGAGAGCTTCGGAGCGAGGGGCGTGACGGGATGGGCGGGTCGCGACCGCTCACAGACACGCGTAGGCGCACGCGGGATCAATGAAAGGTCCCAGAGGAAGGAAAGCAGCGACCCGGAGCAGTAGGTAAACCTCAGAGTTCGCCAGCATGACCGGATTCAATGCGCCGCCACTTCCCGAGGAAAATCAAATAAAATATAACGGGGAAATAAAAAAAATTATTCCGTTTTGAAGCGTCTCTTGAAGTCGCGCTGTTTTGAAATCAGTCACGTGCGGATAGTAGTTCAGGTATTTGCTTTAGAAAATATGCTATGTTTTGCAGAATTCACTGAAAAAAAGCGAGACACGTGGCAGTCCTTAACGAATGCAACATTCGTGAAGAAAAATTAAAATATCTTTTTCTTGTCAGAGGGTTAAAGAAGAGAAAATCATTTTATATTTATTAAGATTTTATCTGTTAACTGACAAAATTACCGCAGGGGCAGGGCTGATAGGCTATTTATTTATAGGCCATATACCGAATAACCTCTAAGAAAGTGCTTTTCGGAGATCATCTAGGTCCATAAACTGCGAAACTCTTTTCGAGGATGTTCAATATTGTGTGTTGAAGGTCAGATTGATAACAAAGGGAAGTTTGAGAAATGTCACATACTCGTTCCCCCATCAACAGATGTGGAATTTATGGTGGCCAAAGGGAGTTCTCAGGATATTTTTAGGCATTCTCAAATTTTCACTACCACTCATTCTACCATCATCGCTCACCTCATCTTCGTCATTATTACTGTCAGTTACTCATTCATTAATCACAAATGGGTGTTGTTGATCCGAGTAGTTGAAAAAATTAACACCACGAAAAGTCATCATTATTCATTTTTCTGATGTTGTTTTCTTTCCTTGTAGAATTTAATTACAGATTGAGTTGTCATTCTTCTCAATATGTGTCCACATTTTTTTATATTCTCTTCGTTGGAATTGTACACAGTTTTGTCACAGTTGCTGCTTGCTTAGTTGTATTTGATTTCAACCTGACCATTCATAGTTGTTACTTATAATTTTTGTTGCCATATCCGTCAATCTTTCGTAATTATTGTTTATGCCTTCGTTTTTTTTTTTAATTTTTCAAGCTATAAAGGGGTTTCTTTTTCTTAAAAAATGATGCTGACATTGCTTTATTTGTGACTGAAGGCCACTTACAACACTTGCTTATGTAATAATTGCCATGTGTTTGTAGCATTGATGTAGATTATGGCACTGCTTGAAAGTTGGGCGACGCAGTGGCTTGACGGAGTACCTATTGTTTGCTTCATCGTGATAAACGCTGACGATGTCGCAGCTGCTTGGTGTTAGGTTGTTACGCCAGCAGAGGGATTAAGCCCTAAGAATCTAGACATACGGCGATGAAGCTCATGCAAATTCGATTCTCAGTAAAATATCTAAATTTTAGAAACTTGCAACTTGCTGCCAATTATTGAAGATAAAGGTTTCGTTTTTAATGAAACCCGTTCTTCGAAATTGAGACTAACTGATGCCATACACAATTTTTACAAAAGCTAGTATAGTTGTTGCGTAATTTCGACTGAATTTGAGGGATTTTGAATCGTCCAAAATGTTTGCTTACTTCTTTTGTTCAAAAAGAATAGAGAAATAAAATTCCATGCGCCCCATTTTTATTGAATCGTCAAAAATTCCGACAACTGCAAAAATTCAACTTTTTTTCTGATGCGTCTGTGCGTGGTTGAAACGCCAGCAGATATCTAGTGTGTAAGTTTCTTACTGCCGGAACCTATGTGGCTGGATTCGAATCCAATTTCGGGCAAATTTGCGGGTTGAAAACACTGGTTCAGGTAGTATCGGAAACCTTAATATGGAAACACTGGTTCAACTAATATTACGTCAGCGCTTTAAAGTGCAAGAAAATATGTGCTGTTGTAGCCCCACTAGTTTTCGTTTATACTCATATTAGCATTTTGTGGCTGTGGAGCGTGAGTTCGTGGGAGAAGGGTGTTGATGCGCAACTGAGTCCGATTCGTGAATCCGGTCGGGTGGTGTTGCGGGGAGCGGTGGCAATGAAGAAGGCGAAGGGCGCCCGGTGCGAGCGTTGCGTAACGGCAGCCGCCGCTACCTCCTCCCCCGCCATCATTGACTCCTCCTCCTCCTCGTCCTCCTCCACCTCTTCATCCTCCTTCTCCTCCTCCTCCTCTCCTCCTCCTCCTCATCCTCCTCCTCCACCTCTTCATCCTTCTCCTCCACCTCTTCATCCTCCTCCTCCTCCTCCACCTCTTCATCCTCCTCCTCCTCTTCATCCTCCTCCACCGCCGCCTCCGCCACCTCCAACACCACCGCCTCCGTTTCCATCGCTGCCTCTGCCGCCTCCGCGGGCGCCCGGGGCGAGTCCGCTTCCGGCGGCGATGGCGGAGGAGATGGCGGTTGCGGCGGCGGCGGCGGCTGCGTTGCCGGCGACGCGACGCTGCGGCGGCGCCTCCGGCCGCGGCCTCCAGGCCTGCCAACTTCCACGCCGGACACCCCGACTCGACCGGCCGCTTTCTACTTCGCCCGGATCGTCTTACTGGGAAGCTCGGATCTTTAAATTACCCACAGTTTTGGATGTCTTGAGAAACTCAATGCAGCAGCCCGGCGAGGCCCGTGCTATCGGCTTCGAGGTGTAGCAGTGCGAAGATTTCACACAGCCCGGGGTGCCGATACGCGTGTTTCGTGTACAGTGAAATGAGGAGTAGAATAACATGTTTGAGAGCGAATGAATCACGTTCTCTTACATCACTCATAGTGTAGCATAAGTGTCATATAATACTGGGAATGTTGTGTTCAGGACTATCACCTCGCACTAAGAGTATTATCAGCTCTTGAATTACAATTAAATGTTACACCTACTTACGTTGTAAATATAGAACAAGATTTCTAACAGTATTAATGGAATGTGCAATCTAAAAGCACTGGCCGTAAACCCTATGAAGCAATAATAAACTTGTTTTGTGCGTTTCGTAATTTGTCACATCTATTTTCCAGTACCGCATTTCGGAGTCGGTAAGATAAGCGAAACTCATTGCCACAGAAGCAAACAGGACATACGCAGATGACATTCTTGGAATTGCAATACGTAGAAAATTGTAACTCCGAGACGAAGCGGGGTGAGACATCAAAGTGAGGCGCAACGGAGCTGGAGCTCTTGCTTCCTCTTAGTCTTCTAAGAGGAAGGTAGAGTTGGCCAGGAGTATGTATGAAATCGGGAGAATGATGACTTCGCAGCCCTCCAAGGAAGGGTAAAACTCGAAAATAGGGAAACTGGAGACAAGATGACAGTAAAGATAGCAAAAATAAAAATTTGCGACGAGAAGTACAATTTATTATCGTTTCGAAAGTTTTGTTTAAATGATTAATATCTTTCGATGTCTATCCATAATTGAATATAAAGTTTCAAAGTGAAATATGTCCGTATCCGTTTGTTTCAAATTCTATGCAGCAATGTATCGTTAAGATATTTCTCATCATGTCTCAAATAATGTGGTTAAACGTGTTTTTCTGTCACGTTAAACGGTGTCCGAAAACAGTTGAATTTATCTTGTGCTGTAAGTTTAATTTGAAGAATTTCTCTTCCTGAAAAAATGATTTTTTGGCGAAAAGTCACTTTTCAAATAAGTTCTTCTCATGTTTAGATCGGCCGTCTGGGAAAACAATTCTTCTACCGTCTGGCACCGAAACGGAGGTCTGGACGATGGTTTACCCTCATGTCCGAGACGAAAGAACTAACATTCACTTCTGCTGCATTTCAAACCGCCAAGCGGATCAATAGAATTGCGAGTTCCATTATACTGCGACGATGATTTTTAATGACGCACGAAACAATCATTTTTAATTGCGAATTTCGGAACACTAAAGGAAGAGGCGACGAGACACGGAGGGGGGTGCTGGGAAAAGCGTGGAAGAGCGTACAACCACTCTTCCCCGCGTGCCACGTGTACGCGCGTGCGTGCGTGGTGCGTTGCTACGCGACTCAGCTGCCCCTCGCCGCAGTGCGTCGCCCGCTAATTCCGGCCCCGCGCCCCGCCCGCTTCCGCTCTTCGCCCTCCTCCACCCCACCCTCCCCCTCATCCCGCCTCGTCGCTTCCTCCCCGACCGGTCCTCGTCCTCATTCTCGTCCGCGTCGCAATTACCACTTGCCGCTCCGCCCGCCCTCCCGCGCCGCGGAGGCGTCGAGGACCCGAGTGTAGCAAGGTGGGATTGCGGGAACGAGTGGTCCGGGCTGTATTAATTGAATATTGTATTCACACGAAAAGGCCGGAACATCCAGGCTCCCTCGGGCGGAAAAATAATGCATCATGTTTGCTCCTGAGTAGAAGATTGGATGTACGTGGATGAGTCTGGATTTTATTCTTCTTGTACTCACGTTTCTTCTGTAGTGCTTCCCTACGAAAGCTGACTCATCAACGTTGTCGAAATTTTAATTTGAAAAAATAATGAAAAATGAGTTTTGTTGGGACTTATAAAAATTATTTATTTATAAACACATTATTTATAATATAATTCCTAAATTTTGTCGAGTTTATTATAAATATCGTAGGAAGAGCTGCGGAGTGTTTACTGTTAGAAAAAACAGGTTTTTTTGTTAACTTAAATTAAAATAACATTTCCAGAAGTATTATCAAAATAATTGTGTATTACAATAGAAAGCTGATTTTCTTAAACTGGTGGCGGAGAGTCTAAGGTTTACACAAAATATAGATGCAATGCGACCGAAAAGCTTTCTGATGTTATAAACTGTTCTTATGGGAATTCTAAATCCCATTATTTCTGCAATTAAATTAATTCATTCGTATGTAGTATTAAGCGCTTATACTTCGGGTCGATTACGAAGCCTTTTAGAAATGACAGTAGATGAGTAGCGGCATTGGAACGAAAGTTTGAAAAATT